>JAJKFI010000002.1:12918150-12989390 GCA_029204185.1 Lerista edwardsae
ACAGTTTAACTTAAAGAGTCTGAGGACTTTAATTTTCGTACGGAGCTAAGGTTCAGTAACCGTTTCAGATGTGTTTGTTTCTTTGGCAAGATTGGTAACTACTCCTTCCTTAGGCCCACGTTGATCCATTTCTATTTTGATTTGCTCTTTGGGACTCCCATTATGTATATACTTAGGCTGGTTTTGCAACGTAGGGTCAACATCCATTTTCTCCTGTGGTGGTGGATTGTTCTCAGGCAAAGGAGGCTGAAGTCCACCCACTTGAGTGGGTTCTGGAACGTCTTCTGCTTTCTGTTCAAGTCTCTCCAATATATTCTGGACTTTTCTTACACCATCTCTCCTAGCCTGCCGAACATCTGGACAGCCCTCAGGGTCCACCGAGTCCAAGGCTAGCAGCTCTTTGGTCAAGTACTCTTCTATCATTAGATATTTTTTGTCATTTTTCTTCCCCGCAAAGGAATCCACAGCCTGCTCCAATGTTTGTACTCTATTTAAAATGGCTTCAACCTTCAAGACTCCTGGGTGTTTCTGAGGTTCTGCCTCTGAAGTCTTCTGGGGTTCAGGTTCTTGAGGGGCAGGCCTTTCTTCTACAGGAGCAGTTTCAGGAGAGAAAGGAATCTTTTTATCAACATTCTCTGCTGAGGGAGTTTGTTTCTGTGGAGCTGGTTTAGGATCAGTTTTAATGACTGGAATTGGGATGTATGAAGCAGGAATTTCTGTTCCAGATGAAACTGTCTTGTTCTCAGGCTTGGGCTCAGGTAGGAGGGTTGATGGTGACACCTGAGTTGGCATTTGTGGTTGAGAAGCCTGGAGGAGGAGAACAAACATGCTCACTGATAATGAACGTTGCCCCAAGAAAACTAATAGAGGGATTTCAGTTCTAAAATTGCAAGCAAAACTCAGTTCAGTTTCCAGATACATGACCATTCTCAGGTTCTTCAGCCTTAGGTTATTTGTATGTCTCTGTTGGGGCCTACAACCCTTATTGTTAATAATTATCCAACCCAAAGAACAGTCTACAGCAGTGGTTCCCAAACTGGTAGGTTGTGATCTAGCAGCCAGGGAAGCACTTCTCCCTGCCCCTTTAAGGGGTGGGAAATGAGGAAGGCAGCAACGCGATCCCCAGAACCCCACAGGACTCCAACGCTGGAGGCTGGTAAGTGTAAATAAAACCCTCCCATCCCCAGCAGCAGCTCAATCCTGGGGATTGCGTTGCTGCTGCAGCCCCGTCCCTGTGAAGACTGAGGTGGTTCCCTTCTCCCAAGGAGGACTTTGGGAACGACTGGCCAGGCAGCAGGCAGTATTGATAGCAGTGTCATAGCTGTTATCCTATCGCTCCTTCCCTGCCTCAATCTGCCTTCCCAGGTCCATTCAGACTTGTACCTGGCATACAGCTGTCACAAGTCCAACTAGACCCATTCAGGAGATGAGGACTTGCCCCTGGACAAGTGAGCAAATGTTCCCTTATGCAGAGGAGAACATCAGGAACTGGAATCTCCTGCAGGATATAGTGTGCACCCTACTGGTGCTGCTTAATAGCTACAGGGGGGAGTTGCATGCGACTGAGCTGCCCACCTCAATATTATGGCATTATCAGAAAGACTCCAAGATGTTCTTTCAACTGAGAGAAAATGGCTGTAAAATACTCAGAGCGCAATCTGGAGCGCTCGTTTGTGTCGACACAAATCAGGTAGTGCTGATACGGGGATACCAAGTGGCACCCCGGCATTGGCACTATGACTCCCAGACTGGCGCTGCCTGAGGTGCTGGCCTGGGAGTGTGGGTGCCACGCCTCCTCTGCACCAGCTGAAGCTGGCTGGGGCAGAGCTGTTCCGAGGTGCACGGTGGGTGGGTGGTGTTCTTGGGCATGCTGGTAGGCGTGCCGGCCCTGGGAGAGGGGCAGGCCCAGGATCTGGCCGAATGGCTGAATCCAAGGGCTCATCCCCAGGCCGCACAGCCCTGATTCGGACCACATGGCCTCCTCGGATCTGCACCTGCTATTTAGCAGGTGCAGATCCAAGGAGCCCATAGGGAAGGCTGGCGCCACCCTTTGTGCAAGGACACAAATATGCCTTTGTGCTAGGGAGGCATCAGTCTCCCTTGATATTGTGCTGGATTCAGCACAGACCCGCCGGCCTGCTTGTTCTAGCACAGTATATGAGTGTTTATCACCATTCCTCGACCTCTCTCCTTGCAATCAGGAGAAAATAGAAAGGGTTAGTTAACAGAAGAGGAAAAAATTAAGGTCCTCATAATGGTTATGGCAGATTCCAGATGGTCACAGTTTCCGTTTAGAACAGTGGAACTATAAAGTTGAAAGTGATGAAGTCATTAGCTGACTGTGTCAACTAGCAGATCAAAGCGTTCAGGACTCATAATTCCACAACACAAATGTTTTGCAGAACTGCCAACACAAATTAAAGAAGGACTTGTATAGGTTGACCACAAATACCTGAGGTCTCACTGTCTGTATTCTGATTTCTTGCTGGTTTCTTGCTGGTGAACTTTCACGACTTGTTGAACCTCTGGATGACATCCTGTACGGAGACTGCGCACGTGGTGGCCTCTGATCCAGATCATCACTCTGAATTTTGTGATACACTGGTTGGTAAGCTTGGGGGTCACCCTGCTGGGCTGGGTAGTGGGTCTTCTGTGCCTGATGATAGACTTGGGATGGCTGCCTTGGAACATTTCCTTCATGGATCACATGGATAGGAATATATCCACGAGGGAGCTGGTGACTTCCCGTACTGGACCTGCTGGGTGACTGAGGGGAAATAGTTGGCGATTCCGAACGTGCAGGTGATGAAGGCTGCTGGGAAAACACACAAAAAAGAGAGACTTATTATTAATTTCATTGTCAGAGTTGTCAACATAGATGCTAGAAATATCACATATTGACACATCACTAGTCCTAACAGGATCCTTTGGGGATTGAAGAGTGCACAAGGCTCACAGCAAGTGATCAGCATGTTTTAATCTCAGGAAAGTTTCCTTTGAGTCCTCCTCCCCTTAAAGGGAAGAACAGGGTTTCCACAGTTCATGAAAACAGTGAGGAACTCTGAAAACCAAACATTACTTTGAGCTTTGTTCTGTCAGTTTCTGTTATCACTACTTAACTTTGTTTTGTAACACCTAATTATGAATGGAAACATAAAGAGGCGGTATACAACTCAAAGAGATTACAGCTGCAGAAGCACATCTGAATAAAAATTATTTGGACTGATTTCATAACACACATCAGTCATCTTTCTGACTCTGCAGATTGTATTGATATCATGCTCGGTATAGAGCAACAGTCCTCAAGTCCTACTCAGATGTTGGGGCTGCTTTAAGTGCAAATTGGGGCAATTTTACACATTGGGGAGACCCTCAGAGGGGGCTCCCCCAAGGTAAGCCCCAAAGCCTCTGGATGCCCAGGGCACCATGATCACTGTGGTGCTGTCAGGACACACATTACTGGCCCTCCCCTTAAGGGGAAATGGCCCAGTTCTGGCTCTCAATGGTGGGTCATGACCCCCACTTTTGAGAGCTACTGGTGTAGAGCAACTTTGACCGATCTTGCTCAACTGGGTGGCCACATGCAAACAAAATGACATACAGTGTTACACGTACAACAAAGCATAATAAACTTGGCATATATACATTCCCATCTTCCTTTTTCACGTGTGAGGGGACAAGAGTTTGAAAACGTCTACTCTCATTGTAGCTTTAACTGCGGTTTTCTGTTACATCTGGAAAGCTGCAGTTTATTCTAATTACAGTTAGTTCAGTCATCAAATCTGAAACCAAGATCAAACTGTAGTTTCAAATTCCAATTTAGGAACAAAATATGCTTGAAATCAACCACCTTCCTTATTTCATACATACATTTTTAAGAGGATGTTAAATGTTTAATTGCTAATGCTGTTACTTTAGCTTATTGTGTTTTAATTTTTTGTATTGTGGAGGGGGGAAGATGGAGTATAAATATCTCAGTTTAAATACATAAATAAAAAGAAACCGTGGTTTATTCTAAACTAAAAGTGGAAGCTTTCAATCCCTTTCCCTCACTGAGTAAGAGGAGAACAAGATGGACAGATGCAGGAGCCTTTGTTCATGTAATGTGAGATTATAGTTTAGCACAGAGGTCTCCAAACATTTCAGCAGGAGGCTGTGACCGCATCATATATTTTACACATTTTTGCGTGCAAAAAAAAAATCAGTTTATATAAGGCAGGAGGCAAGTGATGCACAGCAAACTGTGTCTGTCCAATCTATTGTGAAACCCACTTTGTTTACACATGTGCAAAAACGATGCTATTTCATCACTGCAATTATTTTATGATGTTATTGAAAAGTCAACATGAAGAAACCCAATTTGTTTAATCAGCAGGGGTGAGCACTGAATAATTATGGTTTGAGGGACATAAAGCTTATGGACCAGGTGACTGAAAATGAGGGTTAGCCAACACTGAGACCACTCTGGCCATCTGGCAGGGAGTGTGGCAGACATAACTTGGTGTGTTAACTGTCCGACAGCCTGGTTGGGAAAAATTTTTATCCAGCTGAGGGCTGGATAAAATATTGTGGTAGGCCGTATGTGATCCCTGGGCTATAGTTTGGATACTCCTGGTTTAGCATTATATCTGTGGACAGCAGTGATTGAAGGCCTGGCAAGAGTTACAAAACTACAGGACTCTGGATGCAACACATGCATCTGCATATCAGCAACACAGCCCTCCAGTTTATGGTCATGCTGTTGGGTCAAAGGCTGATTCAAATTGAGATAGAACATTACACATGGGCACCATACTAGCTATCTATTTAAATTTAATAAACTCTGAAATTCTTTGATGGCTTAGTCCAGTCCTGCTTGTGTTAAAAAATGGAGAAGATGACTATCACAGTTGTCATCTCTTCAGTTTCTTCCTAACCATGGTTATTACAAGCAGCTGGGAGGCCAAGATCAATCATACTGTTTATATTACTAAGGGCATAATCCTAAACTGCGCTGGAACAGGCAGGCCAAGCACAGCTTGGGAGGCTGCTGGAGCCTATCCGGGGGAAGGGCACATTCGTGACCTTGCACCAGGGGAGGCTCCAGCCTCCCCTATGGGTTCCTCAGATCTGCACCAGCAAAATCACGAATCTGCCAGAAAGATCTGCCAGAGCAGGTAAGGATATGCAGGGAGTGAAACATGGTGGGGGTGGGGGTGGGGTGTTTGGTGACGGAGCAGGAAGGAGGGTGGATCAGGCCGAGGAGAGGGTGGGTTGGGCGCAGCACACACCAAATCCTGACCCCCTTCCTGGGCCTGATACAACTTCCCAGGTCAACATGGACTTGTGTCAACAATAGAGGTAGTGTAGATCCAAGCTGGACTATGGCAGCTGCTGGGGGTTACCCTGGGCAAGGGAACTAATGTTCCCTTATCCCGAGGAGGCCTCTAGTGGGAACTGATGCATCACCATACAGTGATTTAGGGCACAATCCTATGCATGTCTACTCAGAAGTAAGTCCTATTATGTTCAATGGAGCTTACTCTCAGGAAAGTGGGGATAGGATTGCCGTTTTAGGATTGGGCTGTAAATCTTCCTGTTTATTGCCAGAAAAATAAAACTGGCAAGCTCTTTTCAAAATCAGTAAATCAAAGACACAGGTATTGTAATGTAGATCCATTTCTGCTCTATCTCATTATTATATAGACCAGCTGGGCAGAGCAAGTTATGACAGAGGAAGTCACTTCTGCTGTTGTAAAATAGTTGCTAAAATAGCCATGGGAGGCCATTCTGTGCATGCTGCCATGAGAGACAGCAGCACTGCCTCTCTGTTGCCAGACCCTGCTGAAGCTGACAAGTTAGTGGCGAGGAGGGAGTGGGCAGGGAGGAGTAAAACTGGGTGGGGATGTGACAGGTGGGGGTGGATCCCGGGGTTAATGGCACGCACCAGATCCTATCTCCCCCATTCCAATGCTCCCCTCCCCTTTCCTCTCCTCTGACATACACCACCAACTGTGGTGGCGTATGTCATAAGAACATAAGAATATAAGAAGAGCCCCACTGGATCAGGCCAAAGGCCCATCTAGTCCAGTTTCCTGTATCTCACAGTGGCCCACCATGTGCCTAAGGGAGTTCAGTAGACAACAAGATGCTTGCATCCTGTTGCCACTCTCTTGTACCTGGCATTCTGAAGTAGCCTACTATTAACGTAAGGAGGTTGCCCAACCCATCATGGCCTATAGCTCAAGACGGACTTTTCCTCCAGAAATCTGTCCAGTCCCCTTTTAAAGGCATCTAGGCCAGATGCCATCACCACCTCCTGTGGCAAGGAGTTCCATAGCTTAATTACCCGCTGGGTAAAAAAGTATTTCCTTTTATCATTTTTAACTCTCCCAACACTCAATTTCAGTGGATGCCCCCTGGTTCTGGCATTGTGAGAGAGGGAAAAGACCATCCCTCTATTGATTCTATCCGTCCCATGCA
Source organism: Lerista edwardsae (assembly GCA_029204185.1). Classification (NCBI taxonomy): domain Eukaryota; kingdom Metazoa; phylum Chordata; class Lepidosauria; order Squamata; family Scincidae; genus Lerista; species Lerista edwardsae. Next base: position 12,924,613 of record JAJKFI010000002.1, read on the forward strand.
TAATTTTATATGTCTCAAAAAGACCTATAAATATTTATGTCCTGTAAGGCCTCAGGTTGCCCTCCCCAGTGGATTTTTGGTGTAGCTGCATCAGCACATCTGGTGTGGGATCAGACTGGGTCCTAAATAAATCAATATGGAAGAAAAAAAATTACACAAATCCATATAACAGAAGGCTGCATACAATTTTTGGGTACATTGTGTTATAGGAAAAATTTACTGACTACCATTTCAGAATGTACATCCTTAACATTTTGAAGAAATAATCGTTTACACTCATAATAACTCAACCCTAACCTATTGTTTAGATCTTAAGTCATGGAAGGATTCAAATACAAACACACCACAACAATACTTTTAAAAAAATCAATATGCATACTGCATGTTTCACTTGATAGCCTGCATATGAATCAAAGCAAAATGTCTAAAAACAGAGGGAAAATTGTTAAGAGAAACATGTCACCGGGGTTAATACAGTGAAAAGAACTGAAATTGATTGATTTCACTTTGTTCACCTATGAGATTCTAGAAATGCAAAGAACGGAAATCACATCTCATAAAATTAGCCTTTGCTGCACTGACCTCTGTCTCCTGGATTTTGGCAGGTGAGCTTTGACATAAGCACAAGCCCCCAGGCTTTATTAATCCAATCCCTGTAGGTTGGGGGGTTCACATGTTTCCATTTGCTAGCCCAAACCATTTTCTGCAGCTAGCAAGGAATTGAGGTGCAGATCATTGTAACTGTGAATGGGCTCCATAATATCCCACTGCACTTCTGTCCACTTACCTCAGATCCATGGGAGGCAGGAACTTGGGCTGGTGCAGCTGCTGGAGCCTGTCCGTATTGCTTATCTGTCTGGGCAGCTTCTGCGAGTCCCCTAGCAGGGGACTGTGGACGAGCAAAACTTGCCCGAGGCGAGGGGGCCCGCCTTGTGATCGGAATGGTTTCTGCCTTGACTCGCTGCATGCCAGGCTGACAGCCTGGATAGTATGAGTACTGCTGCCTGTTTTCTGCTCCTTCATGTATGACTGGAATGGGGATGTAACCAGCACGAAGCTTTGGATATATGATGTTTCCTTCTCCGACATGAGACTGGTTTGGACTATTTCGAGATGGACCATTTGCCGACTGGTTTTCCTAAACAGACAAAAAGATCATATGGTAGAGATTTAGAAGTTGGAATCCATACAGTTCTGAACAAGCAGTTGGCAAGCAACGCTGATCAATCTGAACTAAACTACGTCTTGTGCTGCTCTTATTAGAACTGCCTAGTCAAGCATTCTAACCTGACAGCCATCTATAACTGCTGATACTATATACATTACATACACTAGGGAATATACGTAGTTGACCCATTTTATTATGAAAACAAAATGCATTTCACCGTCTTTCAAACTGATTGCCTGAGAGTTCAGCATAAGCATTTGCAAATATACTGTACTTCACTAAACAGTAACCGTCAATAGTTTTACTCTGTTGTTTTCACTTAGCTTATTAATAGATTAGGACAAGAGGTGGCCTGCAACAAACTGCTGCAGTAATCACCAGCCCCCAAATGTGTTAAAATGTCTGCTTGGACTTTTGTGCATCTTGGACAGTTTTACTTCCATCAGTCCTTCCTTGTGCCATTCCCTGCTTTTATGACTTGGTGAATGTTTGACAGGAGTCTCCTAAAACTCACTCACATGTCCATCCTTCTGCATAGTGACTGCACAATAAAGGGGAGAATGAATCAGCCATTTTAATCTGCTTATATATCTGAATTTTAGAGATTTTAATAAAGCATTCAATCAATAGTACAATGTCGTTACAAAGCTGACATCTAATCTGATTTAACAGTGTATATTTTAATTTAAGGTTTGATTTATAAGACTGGCTTTTGGAGTCGTCTGATTAAGCAAGCAAGGCTGACTCCAAAAACCAATCAATGTAATAAATGCTGGGGCGGGAGGGAAAGCTTGCAGAATCCATTGGAGTTGGCTGTACTTACTTCGAAGTAAACATGCCCACAAATTGTTAGACTGCAATTGTATGAAACACCTTTGTGAAGTAAGTTCCATTAGACTCCATGGGGCTTACTCCTGAGCATAAGTAGCCAGTTTCGTACTGAGTCTCTCTTCCTCCCTTTCCCTTGAAATTGTCATCTAGTGCAATTTATGACCGCAGTCCTGTGCATGCTTTGGAGTGGGATTTTTTCCAGAGTAAACAAATACAGGACTCAGATGCTTGATAAATCTTTTTTTTTAATCCCCTTATGTAAAAGTAGACATTTTGTGTGTGTTCCTTTTGTAGTCGCAATGCCAGAAGGGCAGGTTTCTCCTCCCTTCCTCCAAACAACCGAGAGGGCATGGAAACATCCATTACTTGCTCCCAGACTCTCTCATAAGGCAGGGGATCATCCACAAGCAGTGACAGCAGCAGCCAGAGAAGACATTTACTGATGCTGTCCTACCTCATTTAACTGCTGAAGGATTTGTCTTAAATAGGGAGGGCAACTACAACAGCAGCAGCAGCAGCAGCAGCCAGAATGCAGTTCAAGAGAATAGGACTTTGGGGCCATCAGCAACACTGTTGGTGAAGGGGAGCAGGCCAGAACTCCTGGCCAACTGTATACGAACTAGCTTTTCTCTCAGAACCGAGAAACCAGATGGGAGGAGGAAGCATCTCAAGAGCCTAGCAAACATGTAGCCAGTCAGTAGAGTGATGACAGCACAGATGTTTGGTCCTCTTTTATATATTTTTGTGAGATTTCACCCCCTTTGGGGTAATTTTTTTTTTGGGGGGGGGGGGTTAAAAAATAGAAACCTGCATGTCTAGGGATATATTCAAGTATGGTTCTGTGTAAGGTTTTTGAGGAAAGTAACCCTGTTAGCTCTACAAATGCATATCAGAGGGAGCTAGCAGGTCTCTCTGCAAGAAAAGGTCGCAGCTCTCCAACCCTAATGCCCAACCAGGTCAATCAGGCCAATTCCTGCCCACTTCCGGTGTGCAGCTGTTGGTTTTCTTTCCAACAGACATCTCAACATTTTGTGGCACCTGGGAACGTTTGAGCATGTTCAGTATGCATCAGCCTTTTAAAGAAACGTATCTACTAATGCATACCAAGGGAGATCCCAGAATATGCAGAAACCAATACCTTGTTGGGTGGCCCCAATTCACATACAAATTGACAGGGACTTAACTACCCAGGTCTGCTTATTAGGATGTATGGTATTGTTTATTTAATTGATTCTCCCAGTTAATGGCACCCAAGGCAGCCATCAGCACTGTTTTACCATCAGTTTAAAACACTAACAACAAAATAATAGAACAGTATATAAGACAAGGGCAGCCTAATCCAACCTAACATCCTGTGCATCAATGCAGCTGTGCCAGTGTGATATGCACTGTATCCCACATGGGAGTTTCAAGCTTCAAAGGCCTCCTCAAGGTAAGGAGTAACTTTTGATCCTTGCTCCCAAGGATAAACTCTTGCATCCCAACTGGGTCTACTTGGATCTGAACCAGATACTTTTTTGGATTTCACATGGACCCAGGTTGGTGGATTGAATCTGGGAAGGGGGATAGGGGATCAGAGATGCAGCTGCTGCCACTACCACCTTATTCCTGGCCTCCACCTGTCACCTCCTGACCTTGGTCTCCTCTCTGTTCATCCTCTCCCCTTCCTCTGCACTGACCTGCTTGTGCCAGGGCTCATTGGGAAGTTGCCGGCACATGGACCCAGCCGCTCACTGTTTACAGCAGCAGCCTGGCTGTGCTGTACAGCTTGTCACCTTTTTCAATAGCCATAAAGCACACCGCACTGCCAGAATGTGAGTTCCTGCAGCACAGCAGCTCATTAGGATTGGGCCATAAAACAACTAACTGTAAATACCTATCAAAATATTTTAATGCAGCGATTTTCACACTTTTTCATCTCATGGCACAGGGCCAAGGTGCTAAAATTATCAAGGTACACCATCAGTTTTTTGAATATAAGAACAGCCCCACTGAATCAGGCCAAAGACCCATCTAGTCCAGCTTCCTGTATCTCACAGTGGCCCACCAGATGCCTCAGAGAGCCCACAAGACAACTAGATTTCTGCATCTTGTTGCCACCCCCCTGCATCTGGCATTCTGAGGTAGCTTACTTCTAAGGTATGGATGTTGCAACACCTATCATGGCCTGTAGCCTGTGATGGACTTTTCCTCCAGAAATCTGTCCAGTCCCCTTTTAAAGGCACCTAGGCCAAACACAATCACCACCTCCTGTGGCAGGGAGTTCCACAGATTAATTACCATTAGGTAAAAAAAAGTATTTCAAAAGAAAAGTATTTCTTGACAATTGACAAGACACACCATCCTGCTGGTAGGGGGCTCACATCCCCCAATGACTCACCTAATACATTACAATTCTTCAAACTCCCATGGTGCACCTGTGGATCATTCATAGCACACCAATGTGCCATTGCAGACTGGTTGAAAATTGTTATCTTAATGAGTGAGTTTTTCTCCCTTCCCCCATCCAAGGTTTCTCTTAGGTGTTTCTTTTTAAGTACCAGACTTCATCCAAGGTTTCTCTTAGGTGTTTCTTTTTAAGTACCAGACTTCGCTTGAATCCAGCTGATAACCTGTTCCATTTCTAAACCCTCTTTCTCAGGGCGCAATCTAACCTGGAGTTAGTCTGGCACAGTTAGGCCACAAGGCCAGCAAAGTTTGGCTGGCACAAGGTCCACCATAAAGCACATTTGGACCACACTTGGAATTAAGGGGGGATGGCGTATGTCTATGCGCTGGCCTCTCTGGCTCCAAGAGTGGTCCAAACATACTTTACAGTGTCCCTTGTGCCAGCCAAACTTTGCTGGCCTAACTGTGCCAGACTAACTCCAGGTTAGGACTGCACCCGCACATTTTCTTTATGTCAGAATGCTCAGAACTTGGAACACACTCCTTTCTGAAGTCTGAACTGAAGTCCAAGCTCTGGCAGTCATTTGCCCTTTATGGTGAACTTTAGACTCTCTATGAACCATAGGGCAAACTTTCACCAGATGTTTACTTCAATGCATAACTGCAAAATTTACAGTTCTGTTCAAACCCTGAAACTGGTCTGTTCAATACTGGTAAACACCTTCATCATATCTGAGGATACAGTATGGCAAGCTTGGAAACACTAAATAGACGGATTGGCCCTTCTCTACAATAAAACTGACAACACAGAAATATTTTAAAAGCTTATAAATAAACAGGACACTGTCAAGGGACAATACTGCTCTATTCATTGCTATTTAAAGTATGCTATTGATGGTGAATACAGATGAATCTACCAGCTGCAGTGATTTGAGAGTGAAAGTGTGGGGTAAAAAGGGAAAAGGATGAGTAGGAAGATCAAAAGGACAACCTCTCAAAGAGAATGGAAGATAAAAGTTCTCAGGTTTACATACACTTGCAATATGATACTACCACTCCACATAGGGTGGTGATGGAACTTTGTTCTAGAGATTTCCCCCTCCCCTTATGTCCTTTAATGAAGCTCTTCCTGTAGTGGCCTTTCTATTCTGGGACCATATTCTAGATGAATCTCCAAGTGAGATCAGATAACTAGCACAACTGTCACTCACTGGGAAAATATCATTCAGAGCACAATCCTAACCTGGAGTTAGGCTGGCACAGTTTGACCAGCACCAGGGACACGGTAAAGTATGTTTGGGCCACTCTCGGAGTCAGAGAGGCCAGTACACAGACGTGCGCCATCCTCCCTGACTCAGAGAGTGATCCAGACACGCTTTACGGTGGCCCTGGTACCGACCAAACTTTGCTGGCCTAACTGTGCCGGCTTAACTCCTGGTTAGAATTGCGCCCTCAGTAAAAGACAGATACATGTGAGTGGGGAAGACCAGTGGCTAGACATAGATTAGCTGCTATCATGTATAAAGTGGCAATAGTGAGGGGCAGGGTGATTTAAAGCAACAGTGTTGAATTCTCCCTCTGCACTATATCCTTCAAGGTCATTTCCCCTCCCAAACCAGGCTCCAGTGCTGGAAGCAAGCCTGGCTGAGAGAAAAGCAGGTAGAGAGAAGCAGCAGCAGGGTGGAAAGAGATAGGTTGAAGGAGGGTTCAGTTCCCTGCATGCGCTCTTTATATGCTTTAAATTATATTTTCTCCCACCTGCTTTACATGGGATTACGAAAGGACTGCATTTAAAGTCACAGGTGGATCTACCACCAGCATAAGTAGTTCTGTCCCTATGTGAAAGAAAGGTTTTATTAAGATGAGGAAATTTATAATCTTTAAGTATAAATGCCAGGAAATTAGAACATACTTACAAAGAGGTACATAAATGGCTAGAACAGACCTTCCTCCAAAGTAGAAAGGATCAAATACAGGCAGCTGCATCGGCCCAGTTGTGCTGAAGAGCTGCTGGGGTAAGTTCTCCTTGTGCTGGCCGGGGGGGGGGGGGAGGAGGCGGAAGCAGGCAGAACAGGGCAGAATGGGGGGGGGAGGGTGTTCCTGCAGGTGGGGCAGCCTGAGGAGGGGGGAGGAGTTTGCTGCCATTAAGCTGCATCCAAACCCATCCCTGGGCCACGGCAGGGTGCTTGGACTAGTGCCTGCTAAACAGCAGGTGCAGATTCGAGCAGCCCCATCGGCCCAGCTGGAGCTTACACAGGGGCAAATGTCCCCTTGCTTCATGGAAGTTCCAGTGGCCTCCCAACCTGGGCTGGCTACAGTGCAGGCCAACCTGCCTGCCTGTTCCAGCACAGCTTAGGATCTGGGGCTGGGAAGGGTGTCTTGGACCTGATGGCGCTGCAGCAATTTCAGTGCTGTTAGCACCCAGCGACATTTTACCTTATCTGGTGGGCCAGGGGGTCTTCGGGAGGATTGGAGAGGCCTGAAGCCCCGTCCACAGGTCTCCCTGAAGCAAAGAAGAATCCCTTTTTCCAAACGTTGGTGGGTTGTGACCCACAGATTGGAAAGTACTGGATTACATCATGTAGATTTTTGTTCCCTTCTCTTTTACTTAGTGAAGAAACCTTTAAGTCAAAGATTCCAACAACATTTGACAGAAACATAGATTTGGTTTTATGATGTAAATGTATGCTTGCCTTTATAAATTTTAGATTTTAAGGAAGTTTTACAAAAGAAATAACTACAATATTTTTAGAACAAGCCTCCTCCCTTTTTCAAAATCAATTTTTATTGACCTGAGTTAGAAGTGAAGCAGGAAAGCATTTTTCCTCACCAGTGATTCCTTTGAGCATCTCTCCTGCATTACCCTTGGAACAAGTGCCAACTGTCTATTTTCCTAAGAGCCTCATCCTATCCTGTGCTGGAACAGGTAGGCCAGCTGACCTGCACTGTATCCAATGCAGTACTGGACAAGGTTGCAGTGCAAGAGTAGGGGCTTGTCCCCTTACCCCCTGTAATGACCCTGCCATGCAATAGGGCTACTTGGATCTACGCCAGCAAACTCGCTGGCACAGATCCAAGCAACCCGGTGTAATACTGGCTTGCTCAGATGGGGGTTAGGATCCCGCCTAAGTGCCATAGGCCAGCCCCCCCTCCTGGGCCTGACCCACCCACTGGCCCATCCTCCCCTGCCTTCAACTGCCCCTGTTCACCTGCATTCTGCCCACCATCCCCAACCCCCCCCCCCCACGAGCCACCCTTGGCTGGCATTCCCTTACCTTGTCTGGGCAGCGCGGGGCCTGGATTTGGCCTCACTGAGCCAGGACCCAGCCATGCCCTGGCTTAGCCTCCTCCAGAGTCATTATTACATGTTTCTGACATTCACTGGCTGGCGCAAGGGACTTGCACTGGCCCAACAGGCGGTTAGGATTGCGTTCTAAAACTGTGTTTTACTTTAGGACCATATGTGTACACTGTCATTCTCAAAGAAGATACAAACGTAATATATAGCCAGACCAACCAGCTGCAAGCAAAGCAGAAGTAAATTGCTTATTATAAGTTTCCACCTGCAGCAAAATTTTATTGCATGTTTAAATATAGAACAGAGAGTTTATAATACAAAGGTTGACACCACCTTGAAAGAACAGCATGAACATGGACTCTATTATTATTCTTACACCTGCTTACAATAGTAGTCTACTTAGATCTGTAATTCAAACTTAATTCCTATACTCCTGTGTTTCTCTCTAGTATGTATGCTGGATAGACATCAACATTTAATTTTTCTATGTTAGTTCAAAGTCTAGTAGGCTTGGGAATTTTCTGATGGTCTCCAAGTAGTGAATGGAGTTGAATAATAGAATAAAATTTACTATCGCAAGAAAAGCACCTGGAGCATTACGGAAAGGATAAAGTACAAATGCTCTGTACTTTTAAATGAGAAGGGCTAGGCTCATACTATGTCATTTTAGTTTATTAAATAGAAAAGCTGAAGACTGAGGCAAATTTACAGATGGACAATCCAGTAGTGTTGCTAGAGGGGGGGGGACAAAACAGTAAGTTCTGCAGGAGCCACAATGTGCTGTGTAAGTGGCCCCTCTCACTCACCATCAGAGCCATTCTGGGCAGTGACGGCAATGTGCAGGCACTTGCCAAACCAAATGGAATGGCTCCAATGGCAAGCGTGAGGGACTGTTTACACAGTACATTGTGGTGCATGCAGTACTTACCATTTTGCTCCCCCTCTCGCTACACTACTGGGATAATATCTTTCTTGACCTTGGAGTCTGCATTTTGAGACTGAAAGGGACTATAATATTTCTGAGTTTCCTTAATAAAATTCTCATGCAAGTGGCAATCCTAACTAAATCCCCTCCCCCACTGATGCAGCCATGCCAACGGAGCACATGCTGTCTTTTGCAGGGGGAGTTCAGAGGCCTCCTTGTGATAAAGAGAACTTTTGTTCCCAGGGCAAAACTCCACTGCCCCAATGGGTCTCCTCAGATTTGTGTTAGCTATTTTGCTGGAGCAAACCCAAGGAGAGGGAAGGGGAAATGAAAGGGGGTTAGGATCTGGTGCATGCCAATGCTGTTGGAATCCACTTGTTCCACCTCTCACCCACCCCTTTGCCTGCCCAGAAACATCCGTTTCGCTCCCTCGGTCTGCCCATCCACTGCCCCTGCCACCAGCTAAACCTTGCTGCCAGAAGTAGCACTACAAAGGAACTGTAGTGTGGGTGGGCAAATGGTGGTTTGTGAACTCAATCCACCCATCCAGTCACCACTATAGCCAATTCCACTCCTTCCTAGGCTTTCAACTTTGAGGTGAAGGTAGGGGAGAGATCAAGGGAGGATCAAATATAATTCTGATGCTCACTAATTAATCTGTATTGTTCTCTACTCTTTACTGATATTTTTCTGCTTCTCTTCCCCACTCCCAAACACATGCTTTTGCTTTGCCAAGCCAAAGAAGGAGAAAACAAAGAAGAAGCAAAGCAAAAGTAGATAGAACGGCAGAGAGCTGTGTGGAAATTTCTTCCTAGTGTACTGTGCTGTCTGCCTTTCCACTTTTGCTTTGCTTCAATGCATATATCTCTTACTCCCTTCCTCCCACTGCCCCACATAAGGAAAGGAAGAAATGGGAGGTTATTTTTACTAGTAGTAGCTCAAGGGGCATGCCCTCACTCAAAGTGGCCAGATGGTTTTCATTAGTTACAAACCAGAGAGATAATACTGCAAAGAGAGAAAATAAGCCAGAATACTTGTTAGAACGGCCACTGCAGGCATCTTCTTGTTAAAGAGGTAATGGTTACCACTGTGAGGTTCTCACTAAGATAAACAAAGGTGCAGCCAGCACAAAGTACACAACTAAGAAAGAAAAATATTCCATCTGTTTCCTGTGTGAAATTTCTCAGAAAGAAGTCAAAGCCAGAGTGTAAGCTCTGAGCAATACTCACCAGATCTGAGCCAATCCTTTCAGGACTCAGAAGGCAAACAAGACAAGCTTTGCACACCTGCATGGACTGTACAAATTAGAGGAGGTGCTGCAACAAATACGATGACATGTCACTGACATTACTTTAAGAATATGGGAGTGCAATCCAAACTGCGCTCTGAATGTCGCAAATGTGCCATAAAGTGCTTCTACACCACTCTTGGAGCCAGGTAAGGCTGGCGTCCAGAGGCTGGCACAAAGACTTGGGGTGGGCAGAGGGAAGGCAGAATGGGGCAGGGGGCAGGCCTGGGGATGGGGTGGAGCCAAAATTAGGCACTCAGGCCACATCCTAAGCCCCGGCCTCAGTCCTGTCAGCCTCGATCTGGGCTGCTTGAATTTGGGCTAGTGATTTCGCTGATGCAGATCCGAGTAGCCCCATAGGGGTGGCTGGGTCTTAACCTGGGGTAAAGGGGAAATTATCCCCTTACCCCAAAGTGACCTCCAGCTGCCTCCTAACCTGCACTGAATACAGTGTAGGCCAGTTGGCCTGCCTGTCCCACCACAGGTTAGGATTGTGTCCTGTGTATGAGAAAGAAGAACAGCATTTACATGAGCCTGTATAATGCAAATTGAAGGTGTAGTGACAGTATGTCTGCACTAGCACTATTTTACTGAGGGTCTTCGCATGTGATTCAGCTTACTCCAGAAGTTTCCAGACTGGGGTGTCACGTTCCTTGCCTGCTTTAGGGGCAGGGAGGGTGGACAGCAGTGACACGATCCCCAGGATCACGCCTCTGCCAGGGACAACAAGGACTTTTATCTACTTACCAGTTGAAGCGCTGGACTCCAGGGGGAGGGGGTGTAGGGAGCCCTGTGGATGCCTCTGCAGGACTCTCCAAGCCTGGAAATGTTCAAAAATAACTACCACGACCCACTTCCAGTTTTGCAATCTAATCAATCAACAGTATTTCAATCAACAGTGTTTAATGAGTACATATTGCACAAGGTATTCAGAAACAAAATTTCAAAAAAAGAAAAATGTAACTAGTATGCAAACAATTCCAGAGGGTCAGAGGATTTCTGCACTGTCCCTTCCCAAAGCTTCATCAGTCCCTAAAAAACACATGTCTATTCCAAAGTCTCATGCTCTAGACATGTACAATTTTCCTGGCTAGTATTGTGTTTATATAAACAAATGGATCAGAGAAGGAAAAAAAAGAAGAGGAAGAGAAGGAAATGGAACTCCCAAATGACAGCAGCAAATGTAAAAATGGAATCTTTACTTGCTTCCTTCTTCCATATTACATAGAAGTAGCTAGTCATGACTAATAATCTCAACATTTTGTTTTGGTGTTCTCTCCTTGTTGTTAGTTACTATGCTTTTATGTATGAGATTGATTTGTGCTCTATTTGTGAGATAAAAGAGCTTTATATTTAAGATATATTATTCCCATTTTAATTACACACATCAATATATATCAATAGTACATTGTGGCCACCTATTTTGCAATAAGATACACTTTAGATTTGAATTGTTTCATTCATCACACTCACTGTTTGCATCTACTGACTCCTGAGTTCATCACACCAAGAATACTTTAAAAACTCTAAGTTATCTCATTAGTCACTATGGCTCATGAATGATATTTCATTATTTCAATTGGTCCATCAGGCAGTGTGTATATACGCAGCATGCTTTTTGTATCTTAATGTTGGAATTTTGTTTCACGTGTTATGCAAATGCCTTTATTATTGTTTCCTGAACCAATGTCAGCACCCTGGCAAGGAAGGAACATAACCCCTGGCATTTCAGAAAATATAAGAATCTAGTAATATGCCTCCTATTATGCTTAAATTCAGCCTGAACAATCAAAAATACATCATTTGTACTAAGAAAGGTCCTTATAGACGAAAACTTCCTGGCTTTTCTAAAGCATAAGATAGCTTTCACCCTGCATGCCTATAAATGGAAGCTGAACTCAAAGACTCCATCAGAAGGTGATGAAATAAATGCAGTATAAAGAGGACTTGCATCATTGCTTCATTCCATCAGACTTGAAAGTGAGGATTAAAACAAGTTCCTTAAAAAGAGCTGTACAAAGAGCTGCTTTGCTGAAGAACAGAGGTACACGCATGTTCTAGCAAGTTTTTTGTTTGTACTGCATGACTGTGCCTCAGAGGAACAGCAGTGGACCTGATTGATCTTAATTCTTACTGAGCCAAAATGACTCGCAATGCCACAATGCAAAACATATAACAAGTAAAGAAATGAGTGGGTACTTCTCAGAAAGTATGCAAACACAGGTGGATTTTGAGATGTGGGTCAAAATCCCACTAACAGAGGACATTAAGGTTCCTACCCTATATATATTACCTGGGAGGAAGTTTCATTTGATTTAATGACACTTCTAAGATGACATGCAAAAGGCTGAACTGCTTGAGCCTCTGACTATTGCAGCTACCATGAGCTCATGCTGGAGAAACAATCATGCGGTGGGAGGGGGATAGTATGTCAGAGGAGGACAGAGGGAGAAGTAGTAGGAGAGGCTTGTCTAGAAGCAAAGCCATCTTTTTACATCTAATAGTCAATCTGAAGCTGCTTTTGCATTTTTGAAACAGTTATCAAGAATTAGTGTATATAGCAAATATGCCCTTTGCGCAGCTTTATAGAAGGTAATGGGTGCTGTTTTTCTTCCAGATTAGAGCAAATAGTTTATACTTTACTTAATTGGGTCATCCTCCAGCTTATGAAATTGTGCTTGTTATACCAGCTCAGCTACACAAGCCTCTCCTAGTACTTCTCCCTCTGTCCCCCTGTGACATACTACAATCCAATACTTTCATCCTGATAGAGCAATGGAAATCTATGTGTGAAAACAAGTTTCTGCAGGTAGATGTACCAGTTGCTAAAGCATGTGCACAAGCTCTCTTACAACAGGGAAAATGGACCACACCCAGCAATGGGTTAATTTGGTGGTTTGCAAACTGTTACAGGAAATCCGGGGCTCCTCAGAAGTTTATCAAGGTTTCTCAGTTAGAAGATCAGAACTGGCAAAATACCTTTCCTAAAAAACAACTTGACCTTCATTGCTGATCTTACCCTGAAACATTCAGCCACAGGGTAGAAAATTGGTATATTCTAGACCATAGGCAGCCCAATCCTATTCTGCTCTGGAACAGGCAGCTGACCTATGCTTTATCCAGCTCATAGGAACAGTCCCACTGGATCAGGCCAAGGCCCATCTGGTCCAGCTTCCTGTATCTCACCAGATGCCTCAGGGAGCACACAAGATACATGCATCCTGCTGCCACTCCTCTGCATCTGGCTTTATGAGTAACTTATTACTCTAGGTAGGAGATGGCTGCAATGCAACTCGGAATAAGGGGTTCCCCGTACCCCACGTAGCGGGCAGCCACCTCAATGGGGCTAATCAGATCTGCACCAGCAACATCGCTGTCGCAAATCCAAGGAGCACATTCTAATGCCAGGTTGCTCGGGAGGGGGGGACATACAATATGGTCTAGGTCACCCAGGCCCTTCCCACCCTTTCCTAGGTCGAGTCTGTCCACCGGGCCATTCTCCCCTGCCTTCCCCTGCCCCATAATGCCCCATTCCGCTCTCTCCCACCCACCCCAAACCCCCACACCAGCATTCCTAGGCAAACTCACCAGGTCTGGGTTGGGATCTGGCACCAGGAGACTGGCGTGCATTCTCACGCCAGCCTAACCGGCTCTTGAGTCATCACAGACATGCCACACTCCCAGGCCAGTGCAGGGGACTTGTACCAGCCTATACGTAGGTTTGGATTGCACTCTTAGTCCATACACCAATCAGAGACCAAGGATCCTTTCTATATGCCATGTTAAAAGCACATAACACATTCAGAGTGCTGGGAATACCAATGCACTGAATATCTATTCAAACATTATCACGGTTGAAGGATGACAACTGAAATGCTTCAACAGGGCAGCAGTTGCACACAAATACTGTAATATGAGCACCTGGTCCCAACATGAGCAGATGGACAGCGCTGCTGCAGCACTGGCTGCTGGTAAGCCCGTTTGGGGCGGGAGGAGGAACTGGGTGGGGGAGGGGAAATGCAGGCTAGCAAGGGGGTGGAACCCGGCGGTGGCTTCCATCACTGGATCTTATCCCCTCACCTCGCCTGGGCAGCCTGACATGGGGCTGCTCAATTCACCACTGGTGAATTAGTCAGTTGTGAGCCGAGGAGCCCCACTGCAGGCAACGGGACTTTCCCTGGGAGAAGGGGAAAAATGCCCCCTTTTCCCCGAGGAGCTGCCCCGGAGGCTGCCTGGCTGCACAGGATGCAGCAGTAGCCATTTTGCTACCATTGCTCCTACGGGAGCTGGGGAGTTCAGGATTGGACTGTAAGTATTATCAGGAATGCTCAGTACTGCCATGAAGACTCTCCACATCATGAGCTCAATCCAAATTGTGAATTGCTCCTGCACCCTACCTAAGCTACCCAGGGTTGATGCTACATAGAAGCATTTTTAGCAATTTCCACATGGTAGTATTTTATTGGTACTCAGCAGGTGCGAAAAGCAAAGCAACATGTCTCCACTGGTTACAAATGTTCTGTCTATACCTCAAGTAATGTACATCCTCATTTAATTTGATGTCACACATGAAAAAAATGTAACATAAACCCTAATTTGCAACATTGGGAGGACAAAATGAGGTTGTACTGCATAACTTTTCAAGTACTGTATTTTCAGTTCTTGGTTGTAACTCATAATACTAGAATACTGAACAATTACAATGCTTCCCAATTTAAAATTCACAAGTTACAAGAGACATTCATGGATAGCTGTATCTATGGTAAGATCACCCCAGCTTTTTGCTGCTGTTGTTCTGGGGGGTGGGAACTTGACTATGTTGACTCAGCATATCCAATTCCTGCAGGGCACATGACAGCTGCATTGATCCCCATGGTAGGCTAAAGGAATCTCAGTTTTATACAATGTACAAACAATGTACTTTCTACTAGCTGGTACTGATTACCACACTTCCACTGTAATGCCAAAGCACCAATCCAACTGTATGGGAAATTCCTGAGTGAATATTGTATCATTGTTTCCAGCTTCAGCATACACATCGCTAGGTTTCATATGGCACACTTGATAGAAAAAAAAACCTCCAAGGTATAACTTGCATCCAGTAACTTCAAATTCCATAGTTGTATAAATTCAGTTCAAACACACAAAGTCTACTTACTATCATTTATTAATGATAAAAGCTTGGCAAACTTTCCTCTGAAGACAGTTTGTTTTAATAGATGCTTGGCAGTCCAATCCTAAATCCCAGCTGTACCAAGAGGAAGAGCAATGCCGAAATGGCCGCCACTGTATCCAATGGGGCCAGGGTAGCCACTGGAGCCTCCTTTGGGGAAGGGAACAGTTGTTCCTTAACCCTGTGTGAAGAAGCTTCAGCTGCCCCAATGGGTCTCCTCGTATCTGCACCTACTATTGGGTGGGTGGAGCTCCTAGAGGCCTAGAGCTCCGCGGCTCAGGAGGGGGCATTGGATTTGGCAGCAGAGTCTGCCACCATCTCCACCCACCTCCCAGACCTAGTCCTCCTGAAGGCCCACCGCCCCCCTTACCCAGTGTGTGTGTGTGTTATCTATATCTGTGTATACTATATTTAATATATGTGCTTCTCAGAGGTAGCCAACTGAAAAAAATTAATTACAACAATGACTCTGCTCAGTTTGATTTGTATTGTACCCATTCATTTTTACTGCATGTAATTAAGAGCACAATCCATGATGCTGGTAGGCCTGCGCCATATCCAACTCATCTTAGGTGCACTGGGGAGCCTCCCCTATGGATTCCTCAGATCTGTACCTGCTAAATTGCAAGTGCAGAGTCAAGGAGGCCATGCAGCCTGAATAAGGGCCATGTGGCCTGGCAGCCGCATCCCATCTCCACCCCCCTCTCCAGGCTGGCACACCCACTGGCATGCCCACCCCCACCCAGAACCGCTCTCCCAACACCCGGAACCACTCTTGCGCCAGCCGAGCTTGGCCAGCACAGGAGTGGCACTGCGGTGCTCCTGCTCGGTGCCCTTAAGCTCATTGCGTCTGTCCCAGAGCGCCTATAGGATTGCGCCCTATAAGAAAATACATTTTTACAGATAGAAAATTTTCCATAGGAAACATTATAAAGGACAGCCTTCTGCTCCACTTTACTGCTTCCACATCGTCCAGCACACTAAAATGTAACACATGCACTCCGATTATTAGAAAAGTACAAAATAGAAACATTTGTAAATCTCCACAGAGTGCTACTGCAAAGATATCATAAAGACACAAAAACCTGAAATTTATTGTACTTACAGCTCAAGGAGCATTGGTTATTAGGAAAGTTTTAAAAAGAGATTTTTTTAACAGGCAAAATCTAGGACATACGGTACTCATAACCATGAATATCATTCTGGCACAGAACTAAGCCCCATTTGTTGTATTACTTCTTCACACACTTCAATTGGACTGTATTTTAGGGTGAAGGGACTTCCAATTGCAGCTAAGCAGATGCCATGCTTACAGTAAATAAACATCATTTCTTAGTGCATAATACAACTAACATTTCCTTGTCCTAGCACTCTAAAGAGGCAATGTTGTACAGTTAACACTAATATAGTACACTGGAATGTTTCCTTGACCAAATATCCATGTAAGCTTAAGGAACTAGCACTCCAACAGTAAATACTTCTGGCATTAATTTCTAAGCGGAAGTACCCTATATACTCACATATAAGTCTAAAAATTTATTCCTGAAAAATTGACTCTGATAACATGGATCGGGTCAATTGACTTATACACAGGTCAATATGGTTAATAAAGCTTCTAACAGAAGCTGGAGGGGCTGGACTAAGAGCAGAAAGCAGTGAGGTAGAAAAAAACAGCAATTTTATTAGCAGTAATTGTTCTCAGGCACCAACAGACAGTAAGCAAAAAAGGTAGCCATTTTCCTTCTCCAAACAAGCAGAAAGGTGAAGGTGCTTATGGAATTGTGGTCGTTGTGAGGGCTGCTGCTATGGAAGTGCTGTACTCTATGCCTCACAAAGCCTACAACTTCCATAAGCACCTTCATCTCTCTTCCTTTTTGTTTGGAGAAGAGCTCCATTTATGTGCTGCCTCAGAAGAAAGTGAAATGGCTTTGTTTTTTTGGTTGGCAGTCTTCTGCTGCCTCTGAACAATTACTGGTAAGACATTTTCAAAGCATTTCAAACCCTACCTAAGTTTTACCCTTGACTTATCCAAAGGTCATCGCAAATTCCATTATTTTTGGCTTGAAACTTGCCCTCAACTTATCCATGATATCTACATGCATGAGTATATTCGGCAGCCATTTTCAATCACTGTGCTGCGAGTGGTCCACAGGTGTGCTGCAGGAATTTGAGGGAAGGTCATTTATTAGCAGGGCCAAGGGGGGATGTGATCCCCCCATTGTCAGCTTGGTGTGTCTTATCAATTGTGTGTCTTGGTGTGCCTTGACAATTTTAGTACCTTCTCAGTGTGCCATGAGATTCAAAAGGTTAAAAATCACTTATATACGGTATTTCTACAACTAGCACTTTTGATTTTCACTAGTTGCTGTTTCATGCCTGTGTGCCACGTGAGATCCTGACTCTCCTCACTTGCTTCTCTGTAAACAATTACAGAATGAAGGAAGGTGTCTACTACCAGCTGCATTCCCTCAACACTGGCGCCATTTGATAGGCCATGCACAGCCTCAGGGACATTTACAGAATGGTAGTGCTATTTAAGTGTTCATTAAAAAGATATCATAATCAAAGTTTTGAGCTGCTTTACTTCAGAGACACTGGCACTGCATCACCTTTTAGCAATAACAGCCAGAAGCCACTTCACAAAGAATCAAGATCCCTTCCTGACAGCTACAAGGCACAAGGGAATACTCAAATGATTTCCTGTGTTGTTCTAACTAGTGCCTTCCATTTGCTTGGTTTCCTGATGTACTTTAGTGTTTTGCCATGGTCCAGAAAGCCCAACTGACACCACCACCCTGCATATGCAAATCATACTTAGAAAAATGACTTCCAAAAAAGGGCAGGACTTTACACCCATCAAACAAAATATTGTACTAATCTCTAAAGCAAACACACCTCAAAATTCCTGCCTGTGAATAGGAGAAACACCCAATAATTATTTTCCACTCTGCTGTTAAACTTCCTAGTTCAGACAAGTCATTTTGTCATTGCGTAACCAACTGACTCATGGTGATGGAACAAAAACACACTTTTTTTTTTTTTACATAATCCATAATACATCTCAGTACCAATCCATCCGACTAAGTTGCAAATAAGTTTTTTGTTTGTTTTTGTTTTAAAGACGATCCTTAGGTGGCAGTCTTTTTCTACTGACAATACCTATTTGGGCTGAGTTATGGAACTGTTCCGTGACCAAGCTTATAAAAAAAAAAAAATACGCACAACGCAAGAAAAGTAAAAGTAAACCCACAGACAAGAGGCTTAAAAACGAACTGCTGCCTCCGCTAGAGCAGGTGCGCGTCACGGCAAAATAAATCCAAAGTTTGTCTCTTCTCTAGCTGAGGCAGACTTAACCAACTTTAAATAAACACTGCAAGGGCTGAGGTATCAAATGATTTAACGCACAAAAAAAAGGACTGCAGTGCGTCAGAGACAAAAGCCAGCTCCTAGCCTCACTGCATTGCCATGTACTGGGGGAGGGGGGAGGGCAGGCTTTTCCTGGCACTGTCCCATCCTACTGCGAAGAGCGCCTGAGGGAAGCTCTTGGCCGCTTCAAGCGGCGCTGTGGCGAGTTGCGGGCTGAGCCGAGTTCCTTGCGCGTTGCCCTTCACCGCTGCGAGTTCTCGCCTGTCCCACAACGGGGGGGGCGGCGGCGAAGGCCCCTCCGCAGCCGCTGCTAGAATACGTGCCAGGCACCGAGAGAAGTACCACAAACGCACGCACGTCGTCCGCGAGGAATGTCGTCCCTTCACGTACGCGCCCAAGCCTGAGGCGGCAAAGAGTCTCCCCTGCCCCGGGCGGGCCGTGGCCTGAGAGAGGGGTGCCTCTTTTCCACCCACCTTCCAGTTCTGCCCGGAGCAGCACTTGTGGCTCCCCCGCCAACACTGCCATGTACTGATAAGTCTCTCCCCTTCCCGCCACTGCAACCCTAGAGAAGGAGGAGGAAAAGTGACCCCCCCCATTAAGTCTATACACTATACTGGAGTCAACGGAAGTGGAGAAACTGGGCGTTTGATCTCCCTGAACCTTGGAGGAAAAATAGCAAAAATAGTGACTCAGCAAAGGCACCGCAGTGCCCCGAAGAGCACAGGCTACCTGCGCCCCCGCTAAGAATCCACGCAGCCGTCGCTCGGCGGTACCTTCAGATAGTTCCCCTGCGCGCGCGGGTCGTTCCAAGTGGTGGTGCGGCTGTTATGATCCACAAAGAAAGGCCACCCGGTCTGCGGGTCTATCTTCACCTCCCAGCCCGCGGGCAGGGGCTCCCGCTCGCCTCCGCCGGCCTCCGCATGCAACATCGTGGGGGACTGAGCGGCCGCGCTCATGCCGCGCGCCAGAGAAGAAAACGGAGCTACGAAGCGCAGAAGGGGAACACAGCCGCCAGCCGCCGGGCCATGCACTGGAACGTCAAGCGAAGGAACCTCGCCGGCCGGGCACCTTTATCGCTCAATGGGGAGAGGGAGGGGACACAGAGTGGGCTGGAAGTGCCTGGAAATAGCAGCTCCGCTCCAAGGAGGAGGGGAAGGGGAGGAGAAGGAGGAGGAGAGACGCAGGGCAGCTGCCCGCTGGAAACTTCTGGGCGCCTCTAGCGCCCTTGGGCAGCCGGGCCGAGAGCTCCTCCTTGAGTCACTCTCCTTCCCTGTCCTTATTATGCGTGCTGATTATGACGGGCGGGCGGCCTCGCTCCGCCTGCTGGGCGGTGGTTCAGAGAGCCACGCTTGCTTTCGCGGTATCATGTTTATTCATTTAATTGGTACTTTTACGGGGGGGGGGGTGTTAAATGGTGGTCACTGTAGTCAAAGCCAAAAGCCACAACTCACACCTCGTCCACGCCACACACGTGACTACCCCTTCCTCTTTACAGTACTCACCATTATTAACATGCATTAGAAGCCAGAGGTGAACATCTGCCCCTCCCTGGACTTTTTGAAAAGACTTTTTGAAAACTGCCTGCAGTTAAGGCCGTTAAAGGACGTGAGGGGACAATTATTTGCAATAAGGGATCTTGAGTACAGTACATTCTTCCAGCCTTACATTGCAAAGCTCAGAATATCTATTTGCGAGTGGATTGAAATGGGACCTATTTTGAGAAGCCAACTTTTTTTTTTTTCCTGCACAGGCACAACGTTCTGGACAATCCTTATCTCAGCCATCCTCACAACAGCCTGTGAGGTAGGTCGTTGTTACTAGACCAAAAGAACACTGTTCTTCTTACCCAGCAAGGCAATGTTTATGTTCTTATATTGCAAAAGTTTATAAATCCATGTTGCCTAGCTCAGATTTTGGGCAACATGCCATTATGGCTCTGACTCAGGGAAACAGCTGCAGCATCTTCCTGATGAGACCAGGCCTTTTGCCCTCTGCTTAGTGAGACGGCACATTTGGTTCCAGCTCTAGAACAGACAAGCTACTCTCCCTCCCGTACCCCAAGCCAAGCTGCAAATGCTGACATCATGAATCCAATTAACAAATCTGTGGCTTCTCATTAGAACAACAGTATATTTTGTTTCCAGGCAACCTCGGCCCTATGTTCTTGGCTGATGGTAAATAGAACAATTATTTTCCTATTACATCTCACATATCCACTTCTAAGTAACAAATACCATACTGTCTACACAGGGTATGGGACCTGCCCAAAACCTCTTGGTACCAGAGCCAGTTTGCTCCCTGGCTCTTAGCTGCTGTTGCGCCAGTTTCTGCTCCCTGGCTCTCTGGACTGGAAATGGAAGGGGGGGGGGTGAAGAGGAACTGTGGTGGAGAAGAGTGGTTTTTTCCACGGACAAAACAGTTTTTTCACTTATCCCTGGGAGCGCAAGCCCTCCAGAGGGCACAGGGAGCTCCTGAAGGGGCAGGGAACCTTCTTGAGGGTTTGGACCGGAAATAGGACATGATCACTATTTTTAATTTTTCTGAGGCTTGGGGAGCCCTGCAGAAGGGTCCATGGGCTCGCCACACCCTCCAGAGGGCTGATGCTGCCAGGGGTAAGTAAAAAACTGTTTTGTCTCTGATAGCTGTGTGATTGTATTGCTGCCTTCAACCCTGCTCTGCAAGCACTTACTGTACAGTGGCTCCCAAACTCTCAGGTGATGCACGGGCAAAAGAAAGTTTACAATGTCCTTCAACTTACTGGGATTCTCAACAGCAGTGGATGGGCTCCAGTGGAGCAGGTTTTAGGGCACAGCTTTCTAATTACACATCCATCTGTGATACCTAAAAGGGTAAAATATGTCCTCTCAAAAGAACTGCAGAAAGATAGGTTTCTATTATTATTATTATTATTATTATTATTATTATTATTATTATTATTATGTATTTTATTAAAGAGAGTTATACCCCACCTTTCCCATGTCGAAGCAAATGCCCAAGGTGGCCATGTGGTTGTTGATGTTGATGTTCATCATAATTATACTGCTTTTCAACAAAAATAGTTCACAAAACGGCTTATAGTCAAAGTCAAATAATGGTTCCCTCTCCCAAAAGAGCTCACAAACAAAAAATGCAGAAGAAAGCAGACAGCCTATAGAAAAGACACTGTGCTCGGGAAAAGAGGGACAGATATATAAGAGGCTGCTAAATATAAGAGGAAAACCACTTGAAAAAATGCCTCTTGTCTGGTTAACAGTGGATATGAACAAAAGCCTATAATTGTCTTTCTCCGGCAGACAAGTCTCCCCCTTCTGGACCTTGCCTTATCTAAAATATGTACTGCAGTGAGATAATTGGTGGTAGGCACTGCTTATAGGAAACAAGATCTGTGGCTTCTCAGGCCTTGCTAAATAAGCAGGCAGACAAGCCAACTGGTGAGGTTCACCTGACCACCAGGCCTCACTGAGCTGGCAGAACTGGTGAAAGTTCACATGAACTCATAATTATAATTGCCTTCCACTATCCAATCACTATACCCACTTTCATTTTCAGTCTAGAAAGTGGAGCAATGGAGGTGGGCACTCCCAACCATTTTGCTGCCTGGAGCAACCACCTCAGTGGAAGGGCTGGGTCTGCTTTAATACAGTTCTCCAGGAATGACCCTTGATTGTTTACCTAATCAGGTACATCTTACCTGATTTGACAACTCTGGCTGTAGAATAAAGGATATGAAAAAAAAAAACTAATGGGTAAAAAAGCAATAAATTTTACAATTTGCATTGTCAGTTGTAGACGAGAGAGAACACAAGAAATTTGGAAGCTATATAGAAAAAGATGTGTTACTGCAATATTTTCAAGAGAAAGTGTAAGTGTATCTTTGTTTCATATATCGATGATAGTACTTCTCGCATCTTTCACTTCAGCCACAAAACCAAGTGTCTTATCTTAGTATTGAGCCATTCTTAAAGCAACTGAACCTTTTGGTGCTGACATTCCACACATATCTGTGATGGGTGTCAGAGACGGTCTTATTGTTTGAAAGTGACTCAGCAAACATCTTCTTGGATTATCAGTCTTCAAGACCACTTTGCATTTAATTTTATGGTATGACTGAAACTGAAGGGTCTCTGTTACGGGTACACATATATTTACATTTGTGCAGCTAATCATTTGCCAGCCTTTTCCTGCATCCCACCTCAACATGCCACTTACATATATAATAAACCTGCTTGTGCATTCATTTGGATACAAACAAATGTGTGGAAGGGGTGTTGATCAAATCACTCCCACTTACCCTTTTCCCAATCATAAATTCAAGGATACTATTTGCATGGAGTATGTACACATACTGTATGTATGTATGTATGTAAGTTCCCTGTTCCATTTCTTCAATTTCCAGGTACTTGATTGCACATTCAGGAATCTACATATGTTGAATGTGTGCATTGACTCTTTGCAAACAGTACCCGAATCCACAAGCCCATTATTTATGTTCATTCCTACACAAATGAATGGATGAGCAGCCCTCACGTTTTAAGTTTGTTGTAAAACTTTCAAAATCTGTTCCTAAAGTTTTAAGATAGGGTGGACAAGAACTGCAGTTTAATGAAATACTCACATATACCTCTAGATCAGAGCCATCCGTTTGTCACCAAGTACAAAAAGTGAATACGCAGGACTGATATTGCATGCTGATTCTTACGTATGGATAATGAACTTTGAAATTCTCTAATGGCCCAATCCTATCTGGCAATGGTGCACAGAATGCATAGTCACGGGTGCAGTGTCCTCTACATCCTAAGTTCTGTCCTGAAAAAGAGGCCAGTCGAGGGAAGTGAGGGGGTAAACTTACCTAACTGTCTCAGCCACTGTGCCATTCCCTATGGGACTCCACAAAACTATACCAGCTCTATTGGTGGTGTAACACTGAACAACCTGCTGGGGGTGTCTGACCTAGGACAAGAGTTCAGGATCTGGCAGTTGCCAGCTCTGCCTCATCTTGCTGATGTCCCACCCCAATCCCCACCCCTTTCTCACTCTCCACCACAGAACCCCACTGGTAGTTGGTCTGTACCAGACTGCTGGTGGCATGTGGCTTTACATCTGTTGCACGGGCAACTACGCAGCAGCTATAAGTGGAGAGCTGCAACCTGGCAGTACACTGGTACGATCCAAAGATAGGATTAAGCCATTAGTATATGCCCAGTGGTGTCATTCAAATGATTTAGGAACAGGAACTCACAACCAGCCACGGAGCCCGTTAGGATCCGGAACGCCCATTCTGGTCCGTTCCCCCTGAATGACATCACTACCTTCGCTCCCCTAGGAATCCGGAGTCGCTCCCTTTAACCCTGTGAGTGCCGGCCAACCAAGAAGAAAATGCAGAGGAATTGGGAGGGGGGAGGGGGGAGAGTGAAGTGGGCGGAGTCAGCCCTAATTTTAACTGGTGGAACTGAGTTCCCCCGTGTTCCCCCTGCATGACATCACTGTATATGCCAGAGAAAGCTCCCTTATATGGCATCAGACCATTGGTCCATCAGTACTGTTGACACTGACTGGCAGTTTCAGACAAAGAAATTGTCTCTACCCTACCTGGAGATACAACCAGAGACCTTCTGCATGTGACAGATGCTCTTCCATTGGTATATGGCTTTCCCCCTAATGTTAAAACCCAGTCTCCAATTATACAATATGTTTAATTATTTCAGGCTATGATTTTGGCTAAATCCCTTTAAAACAAAAGGCTGCAGATCCCCAAATTATAAATAGCAACGAGTGGCAGTAATCTGGCTAAGGTCATGCAGAGCACAAGCCTAACCTGCACTGGAACATGCTGGCTGGCTGGCATGGACTGTATCCAGCGCAGGGTAGGAGGCAACTGGAGGTCACCACGGGGTAAAGGGAGTATCCTGGAGTAAGCCCCAGCCACCTCTATGGGGGCTGCTCAGACTTGCACCAGCAAAATCGCTGGAGCAAATCTAAGCAGCCTGGATCGGGACTGACTGGCTCATGGATGGGGGTTAGGATCTTGTCTAAGTAGCAGATCCTGGTGCCCCCCCCCTTCATGGACCAGCCCACCCACAAGTAATACTTGGATGAACATTCTATGGCAACCATGAAGTGGGATGAGCACTGAATCTAGACCGTCAAGATAAGGGGACATTTGTTCCCTTGCTCTAGGGCTGCATTGCAGCTGCATCTATGTTGGAAAATTGCATAGGATTTGGCCCATAGATATATAACAAAGTAGTGAGGTAAGATTCCATTTCAGGGCAGATTCTAAATTGATCATTTACCAATTCCCAGTCCTTGAAGTCTTTGAAATTAGACTAAGAATACAGTATCTAATCTGCACATGAAAACGTTAGTAAGGTTGATATGTCTAGCCAGCAGTGCATCCTTTACCTTGCATTCCAACACATTTTGCATCTTTACAGAGCTTTCACATTGTGCCAATAAAATTAGATATAGGGAGTATGGTATATGTCGAAGGACATTACAACACAGTCAATTAAACCAGACTTTTTGTGCTGTATTCCAGTGTTCCAATTCATATCTGTTCTTTCCTTTTTTAGAAATATGCAGTTATATGCCAATATGCTTTCATATAGAGGCAACATTCTTCTATAAGTTTTGTTTTATAAAGAAAGGTTAGGCAAGTTGCCCCACAGGGATGGGGACTCAAGTTGCAAGACTCTGACTCAAGTCGTGGCCGCAACTTGAGACTCATGGTAGAAGAGTCATGACTCGAATTTGACTCAAGTCCTGACTCTCTTTAGTGTTTGTGTGCTTGCTTTTCTCCCATCACTTCCACATTGGTCCCGAATATCTTGTGGGTGATGCAGAACCTCCCCCACATCTGCTGCTACCATCAGTGTGAAAGATGGCTTCTGGGAGGGTAAGTGGTTCCAGGAGGCAGGGCTGGGGGGCTTGAGGGGAGGAGGAAGGCACGCGCTATCACTCAAGGCTTGACTCAAGAAATGTGACTCCGGCATATCCCTGGTGCCCCCTCGTGATATTCGTGCAGGTTTATTTCACAGAAATGTTAGCAAGCGCAGCAGACATAGAAGTATACAAGGAACTACAGTTGGGAACATCGTTTTGAACACAAATAGTATGGAGATTTTTTAAAAAAATATTTTTAACATCTCATTAATTGAATAAAATAAACATATTTTTAAGTTTGTCACAATATAAAGTCAGAGTAAAAATGCCAACAGTTTACATAGGTAAAGAAAAAGATGAACATATCTAGAATAATGAAAGCTAAGTAGAAAGATAGTAGAAAGAAAGTTGAATGATTCGGTGATACAGATAATTCAGTTTGAGATAGCACTGGATACTTCAATAAATACATCAGATGTGTAGCCCAATTGATATTTCTGCCTCCTTGCAATTCCCCCTGGTTCAATAAAATCGATCCCATGCATCTTCTGCCTAAACCACAATATCATCTCATCCATGTTCTGTCAGCCATGGCTAGCATAGGCGTGTGGTCTCTGGCGTAAGGTCCTGGGAAGGAGTCTCACAGCAGGAGCCTCTTCGGCATCGCCCTTCTATCCACACCCCTTGCACACAGTCACAGTGCAGCTGTGCTAGGGAGTCCTTGTCCGTTCAGTCCAGCGAAATGCGAGCAGCAGTAATGAAGAGGACAGTATGAGCAAGTGCTTTTGTTTGGTCCACCAGCCAGTTTTAGATTATGATATGGATCCTCAGACCTGAAAAGGCTCCCTACTTCTGCTCTCCAATTACAGCATTAAGCTCTATTTACTTGTCAGGGTTGATTTGATAGTACTTCTCTCTTGGTATTTTTAGACGCTGAAGTCATTTGCGCACTTGTATGTCTTGAAAAAAAGATTCATTCTGGAAGAAGTCTGAGTTTTTGAGTCTGTGGGGCAACAATGTTTACCCTTCCTCCTGTCCCCATACCAGGACTTACACATAAACATGTGCAGAGTGCCATGGAATCCCCTCAGAGAAAATACCTACTATCCATACACTAATGGATAAACAGAGTGGCTTCCATGCGAGAGGGCACAAACGCCTTCCATGTAGAAATTAAATAACCATGTGTCAATAATTCTTGAGTTCATATGCAGTTTTTATTGGATCAAATTTACACTCTCTCTCTCTCTCTCTCTCTCTATATATATATATATTATATAATACATAATACAAGAAGTGTGGTCTGGAGGTTGAGCTGTTGCCTTTGCCTGAAGATGCTAAGCAGGATCAACCTTGGATTGGCCTTGGATGGGAGACCAGCAGTCACTGACAAAGCTTGTGGAGGAATGGGAGGAGTGTGGAGGAGTCAGCTGACAAAAGAACTGGCCAAGGTGGTGGACTGTGAAGGCACAAAAGGTGCAAGAGTGCAGCCAGGATCATGACCACAGATTGAAAGGGAAACATCTGAAGAAATTGAGGGTTCTGTGAATGGTACGTAGAACAATAATTGTAAAAACCCCAATTGAAAAATGGGGTTTATGAACAGCTTGCCCATGTAAACCGCCTTGAGTCCAATGAAATCTGGAGAAAGGCGGTATAAAAATACAATAAATAAATAATACACACAGACAGCAAGTCCTCGTTATCTGCTAGGATTAGGTTCTTGGAAACTTTTGCAGATAGCAAATTTGCAGATAATGAACCATTGATCCTATGTGATTAATGTTGTTAGGTAAAAGGGGTACCTTATCTGTCATCAGAAGAATCGAGCAGAGACCCTCAGGAAGCCAGCAGACTGCTGCAAGAAGTGCCAAAAGATCTCTGAATACTGTGGACACCATCCAGAGGCTGCAGAAACCTTCAGAATGGTGCCCACAGCTAGCCCACCCCTTAAGCATGGCTGACATACACATATACCCCCACCAATCCATCAATCTACACGCACATTGCCAAGCCCTCCCCCATCAAAGTTTTAAAAATATCAAATATTAGTATTGTTTTTTGTCATATGCAGTCTTTTCAAAATTCATATGTCTCAGAAGGCACATTTGTCTATAGCCCCATTGACAAATCTGAGTTTTATCTGAGCCAGGGTTCAGAGTTTAGTATTAGACGAAACTACACTCATGGTTCAGTTTTGGAAACATGTTGTATATTAATCTCTGACCACATGCACTGAGTAATCTCAATACACCTAGATATGTCCAGAATGAGGGAGAACATCTTCCAGGTTTGGAGAGGAAAATAAGGTGTCAATCAGTGTGGCATTGGGCCAGATTTGATACCCACACTTTTAATTTTTGAAATTAAATGATTGAGATCATAGATCACAAGTGTCACACTACAATGCATTTGTTAGTCTTTCAAGTGTCACAGTTTGTTCTTTCTTGACATGAATTTGTCATTCACCCCTTCTCCTCCCTGCCTCTCATTGGTTTGAGCTTGAGTGGATACATGTGTATATTAAAAAGATATGTCTATTTATGGGAATGTCTGTGGAGGAACTCAGAAGGCTGGGAAACTGAGTGGACAGAATGGATAAGGAAGTAGAGGGCAAAGGAAGACTAGTGTCAAGTTGAATGAGGATGGCTTGTGAAAGAGGAATCTAATAACTGCAACACACACACACACACACACACACACACACACACACAAAAACACCTGAGGGGAAGAAAGGCCCCCCCAAAGCAGAAGTTAGAGAGTCTGGAGAAACAAGACTTTAAAATGGGAATAATTGTACTATACAGTAATAGATGTGCAAGATGAAAAGAAAGCTTGAAAGCCACATGTTAAAGAGCAGTGAAAATAGGCAAGAGACCATAGAGAATGGCAGGTGAAGAAAGCAGAAAAAAAGGAGGCAGAGGCGGCCTTGGGTCAAGAAGCTGAGGAGAAAATAAGACTGTGAAAAAAACTGCAGCAAAGTTTGTGGGCACCATGTGCTACTGGCAGGAAGGGAAAGGACAGCAGAGACCTGAGTTCTGAAGGTATGCATCCCTTCACCCCATAAAACTTCACAAGCACATCAGAGTGTGCACACAATCAACAACTGCCCTTGCTGTTGCCACCAGTTCCTTCTCTTCCTTGCCCACCTGAGCCACTTGAGCATGCAGCCAGGTGGGTGAGAAAAGGAGGGCAAGATGAGGCAGAAAAGTCTGCCCTCTTACCTTCAGCTCCAGTACTGCCTCTTTCCTCTTTGCTGCCTTTCTATATATATAAAAATGGACGTGGGTATGTATGGGTGTATGTATGTATGTTATTTATAGGCGTCTCCGTGCCTTGACCCACAGCCACAAAACTTGGCACACACGTACCTTGCAGCCTGGAAGGAATCACTGCGGGGGTCAGACCCCCCTAGAGCCCCCAGGGGTGGGGGTACGCGGGGGTCTTCGCGTGAACATCGTCGGAAACATCCAAAATCGGCATCGAATCTGTAGTTTTCGGGGTTGCTGAGATGAGTGGCGACACTCCCGATGCCGTTGGAGTCTGGGTTCAGCCCCCCCCCCGACGTGGGGGGCAAAAAGGGGCACGAAACACAGCATCCACCATGCCCTGCTGGAACGCCTGGACCGATTGGCACCAACCTCGGCATGCGGAAGCCTAGCAGCCTGGCCGCAAATACTGCGGGGGTCAGGCCCCCCTACCGCCCCCGAGGGTGGGGGTACATGGGGGGACCAACGTGAGAATGGTCAAAAACGGCCAAACTTGGAGTCAAATCCGCAGTTTTCGGGGTCGTCGAGATGAGTGGTGACGCTCCCGGCGCAGTTGACGTCTGGGTTTGCCCCCCCCACGTGGGAGGCAAGAAGGGGCGCAAAACACAGCGTCCGCCATGCCCTGCCGGAATGCCTGGCCCGATTGGCACCAAACCCGGCATGCGGAAGCCTAGCACCCTGGCCACAAACACTGCGGGGTTGGGGCCCCCCTAGCGCCCCCGGGGGTGGGGGTACATGGGGGTCCCCACTTGAAAACGGTTGAAAATGGCCAATATCGGTGTCAAATCCATAGTTTCCGGGGTCGCCGGGACGAGTGGCGACGCTCCCAACGCTGTGCGAGTTCAGGTTCACCCCCCCTCGGCGTGGGGGCAGGAAGGGGTGCGAGACACAACAGCCGCCGTGCCCTGCTGGAACGCCTGGACCGAGCGACACGAAACTTGGCATGCATACACCTTGTGGCCTGGCCACAAACACTGCGGGGGTCGGGGGCCCCTGGCACCCCCGGGGGGGTGCGTGGGGGTCCCCGCATGAAAATGATCGAAAATGGCCAAACTTGGTGTCGAATCCATAGTTTCCGGGGTCGCCGGGACGAGTGGCGACGGTCCCGACGCTGTCCGAGTTCAGGGTCACCCCCCCTCGGCGTGGGGGGCAGGAAGGGGTGCGAGACACAACATCCGCCATGCCCTCCTGGAATGCCTAGACCGAACGACACGAAACTCGGCATGTGTAGACCTTGTGGCCTGACGACACACACTTCAGGGGTTAGACCCCCGCAGCGCCCCTGGGGGTGGGGGTGCGCGGGGGGCCCAAGTGAAAATGGTCAAAAACGGCCAAAGTCGGCGTCGAATCCATAGTTTCCGGGGTTGCTCCTGACACCGTCGGAATCCGGGTTCACCCCCCCCTCGGCATGGGGTGCGGGAAGGGGTGCAAGACACAATATCTGCCATGCCCTGCTGGAACGCCTGGAGCGATGTGCACCAAACTCGCCATGCGCGTGCCTTCCAGCCTGGCAACAGATACTCTGGGGGTCAGGCCTCCCTACCGCCCCAGGGGGGCCCAGGACCCCCGCATGGAGATGGCCGAAAATGGACGGAATCGTCCTCAGTTCTGTAGTTTCTGGGCTCACCGAGGCAAACAGCGACGCTGTGGGAGTTCGGGTCCGCACCCCCCAATGTGGGGGACGGGAAGGGCTGCGATACGAGATGTCCACCATGCCCCACTGTGACGCCTGGACCAATTGGCGCCAGACCCGGCATGCATGTGCCTTGCGGCCTGGTGACAAACATTGTGGGGTTCAGGCCCCCCCCAGTGCCCCCGGGGGTGGGGGTGCACAGGGGGCCCCAGGTGAAAATGGTCGAAAATGCCCAAAATTGGAAGATGGGTCAGGGATGGGAGATATAAACACCCGGGCAACGCCGGGTAACAAAAAGCTAGTTTGAAATAAATTGCAGTTGTGAGGGGGCACATATGGAGTGAAAATGTGGCAAGGACAAAGAATTAAAAGCCACAACCCCTCTGGTCCTGATCTGGATTTGGGATCCTGCAGCTGTTACTTAGAGAATTAAAATCAAACGTAGGAGGGCTAAGCATGCTGTTGGTATCACAGGCAGTTTTGCCTTTATATAAAACAGCATTTTTATCAATGATTCCATCTTTTACAGACTTATCAGAAATAAAAATTGAGCAACAGCTTTTTTTCGTAGAAAAGCATGTTGCTTTTCAGTAAGGCAAATATTTATTGTGCTAAAACCCTGATAGTGGGAAAAGGTCCTGAGAATGTTATACTGTACAGTATTGGCCTGTATTCAGTTTGCAGAAAGACAAGTTAAAGTATTTCAGAAGAAACACTAATATAAGGACTGTGCAGGTGTCTGCTTAGGTCATTCTGCAGGGGAGTCATGTTCCAACATAATATCCTGATTTAGTCTAAGTAAACAAAAAAAGAAAAGGATTATAACTCTGCTGCCATCTGAAACCATGTTATATTGTAGAGACCTCAAGTCTTTCTACAACATAGCCTGTTCGTAAGGTTCTAGGGGGTTTTGTGTTTTTTTTAAAGTATGGGAGGCAAAAGTTCAGTCTACTAATGTACTTCACTGACTGCGTTTTGGCAGATCACATCTTGATTTTGTTAACTCCATGGAACTAGATCCATCAGGCAACTTGAGTTTGCAGTAGGATTAAGCTGGAACAATCTCAAAGGTTCACTTTAGCATTTTAGGTGGTTGGAAACTGAAGGATTGTCAGGGATGACATTTATTTAAATTGGCAAGAACAGTGTGCTTATTTATGGTCTAATGACCTTCTTACATGTAAAGACTCTAGGGATCATGGTGGTCCAGCATGTAGCCCACAAGGAGTGTGCTGGTGGCCCTGGGGAGGCTGGCAACACTCCATTCCCCCCCAGCCAGCTACACTGCTGCCTAATCTAGCAGATGACAAGTAAAGGCACTACGCAGCACCTTTGCTTGTTGTCAGCTTGAGCAGGGCTGGCCAGGGTGGGAACGGAGGTGTTGCAAGACCTACCTTCCCCAGCATCACTTGCCCTCCAGCTGATGATCGAAGGTGTAGTGCCCTCATTTATCTGATCAAGTGGGGCTGGTCATCCTGGGAAAGGGAGGCTCTCATGAGGTTGACCTGACTCGTGCGGCCTCCCCCAGCATGCTTTGCTCCACTCCTCCACTGATGAGCGCAAAGACACTCTACACTTTGAGGCAGGCATACTGGCAGGCTTTCTGTCTCCTTGCTGTGCCATTCCAGCCTCTTTTGAAGAAGCCCCGCTGTACCCTCCTCCGCTTTGAGCCTGCAGAAGTCATTTGGCAAAGTCATAATGTAGAAGTAATTGGTGGTGGTATCATCACGTCACCACCAATTACTTCCGGGTTGGTCTCTGTTGCCCCAGCCAGGGGTCATGCAAGGGTCATACGCCCCCGCAATTGTCCGAAGTTGGACCTCCCTGCTCTAGATGTTTCCTGATTAAGGGCTCAGTCCTGACCCCTCCAGCATGGGCAGTACGAGTGTACTGCCCATGCTGGTGTTGCAAATGTGCCATAAGGTACATCCAGCGCAGGCAGTAAGGGCTTACTGTCTTCGTTGCAGTGATGCCGTAGTTCTCTGTCTGGAGGCAGCAATGCGACGCTAGTGAGTGGTAAATTTACCCCTTGCCAGCATTGCGCCAATTCTTGGCAGAGCAGGTAGGCGGAACTAGGCAGGAAGGGGCTGAGCAGGGTGGTGGTGGAACAGGTGGTGGAACCTTTGCCACTGGATCCCGAATTCTGTGTTGGCCCACACGGCCCGATATGGAGTCCTCGCCTTTGCGCCAGCAAAATAGCTGGTGCAGTAGACCCATTGTCTACCCTGAGCCTTTGCTCTGCCATGGACTTTTCTTCTAGAAATCTGTCCAATCCCTTTTAAGGCATCCAGGCCAGATATCATCACCACATCCTGTGGCAAGAAGTTCCACAAGTTAATTAACTGCTGGGCGGATGTTCCCTGGTTCTGGTGAACCAATAGAGAGTGAAAAGAACAATCTTGCATAATATTGTACATCTCAGTCATGTCCCCCTCAGGCACCTTTTTTCTAGACAAATGGTTCTCAAACAAAGAGACTTGGACCAACTTTTTAGAATGACAATCTATCCGGTACCCACCAGAAGTGATGTCAATGAAAGCGCTATCATTGTAATGCCAGAGACTGCTGCTTTCCTGAGAATGCAGCAAGAAGTTGGGTTATTTCTCAGCTGTTTTCCAATAGCAAAGTGAATCAGAAAGAAACCTTCACAAGCAAAGCAACTGCACAGCCCTCCTCATTTCCAGCATCCAATCTTCTCCTATTTTCAATATGACTGTTCTAGATGCTTTACAATCTACCTGAAATTGGACCCACTGGTGGGTCCTGACCCACAGTTTGGGAACCACTGTTCTAGACCTTACAACAGGGAACTTTTACCAATAACCACTTCCAACTTTATTATGGAGTTTAGTCATTCATGCGGGACTCAATTTGTCTGGCAAAAATATGTTTGGTCTTTAGATCACGCCTAGAGAATGGAGTGGATCCTGAGAACAGTTAAGTTGACCACCCCAGCATGCAGCTCAATCATATACAGAATAAATTCAACTGCGGTAAATTAGACTTCCAGCAAAATGTGCACAGGATTTCCAGCCTTAGAAAAATGAAAATTACATGGATAAGATTGACTAAACTGTTATGCCATTTTGACTGCTGAAACTACTTTTGTGGTTCTTTCTGCAATTGCAGGCTAGGGGACAAAAAGGTAAGAAAGGCAGGGAGCTGTGTATTAGGTGGAGTCCATCTGTCTGGAGAAAAACATTAACAGACTGGATCACAAAGCCTTTCAGTTTTGGAACAGTCTGTTCTCATAATTGTGGGCCCAAAAGCAACATGGAAGTACCTGAAGGAAAAATTATCTGAACCAGCTCAGCATTACCTGCAAGCATAATGTAATGTTATGATCACATGCTGAAGCTCTTTATGCTAGTAGGCAGTACTACTGCAAACCAAACAGTTTATTCTGGTACAGCTTTAGCCAGACTCTTGCTATAAAAAGCAAAGGACACTCACTATCCAAAACCTCAGCTGGATAGCAACACAGGGAGGAGATATGGAGGCGAAAAACCAGAACAGAATAAATCCAGTTTCCTAACCACATTTGAGCAAAACTCACAATCATAGGGTTGCCATATTCTGCTTTACCAAATCCGGACAGTCTAATTTCTATACTATGCAAATCACTTGATATTTCTGCAAGTTGAATAGCAAACCTGCAGGGTGCAGTTAGTTTCAGTGCCGAAATTCCCTGTTCAGTGCTGTCTTGCAGCAAGGCAATGGTTCATTAGGCATTTTTTGAAAACTGTTGCATGTAATATGTTTGTGTTTACCATAACAAAATAAGAGTTCTTACCCATGAAACATTTTTTTCTTCCTCTGGGATTAAACTGATCATTAGCAGGGCTGTTATCAGACAGCAGTATCCCCATCCTGCCCCAAAGTTGCAGCAAAGGAAGGGGGAGAAAGTCATGCTCTTTCTGTCTTATTTCATACTAGCCTTTTGTTACCCAGCGTTGCCCGGGTAACAAAATATCCCAAGCTTCTAGGCGACCCCGGAAACTATGGATTCGACACAAATGTTGGCCGTTTTCGAGTATTTTTACATGGCACCCACTTCACACCCCCACTCCTAGGGGTGCTAGTGGTGTTGTACCCCCCAAAGTATTTGTTGCCAGACCATAAGGCATACGCGTGCCGAGTCTGGTGCCAATCGCTCCAGGTGTTCCAGCAGGGCATGGCGGACTTGTTGTTTTGCACCCCTTCTCACCCCCCCATGCCGAGGGGGCCCCAAACGCGGACTCCAATGGCATCGGGAGCATCGTCGCTCGTCTCGGAGACCCCGGAAACTACGGATTTGATGCCGATTTTGGCCGTTTTCACATGGGGCCCACTGTGTACCCCCACCCCCGGGGGCGCTAGGGGGGGCCTGACCCCTGCAGTGTTTGTCGCCAGGCATCCGCATGCCGAGTTTGGTGCCAATCGCTCCAGGTGTTCCAGCGGGGCATGGCAGACGTTTTGTTTCGCACCCCTTCTGGCCCCCCACACCGTGGGGGTCGAACCCAGACTCCAACGGCGTTGGGAGCATCACCGCTCGACTTGGCGACCCCGGAAACTACGGATTTGACACCGATATCAGCCGCTTTTGATCTTTTTCACGTAGGGCCCCCTGCGCACCCCCACCCCTGGGAGCGCTAGGGGGGGGCCCGACCCCTGCAGTGCTTGTCGCCAGGCCGCAAGGCATGCACGTGCTGAGTTTGATGCACGTCGCTCCAGCGTTGCGGAGCCTATGTGGCACATACACACACACATTCTTCTTTATATATATAGATTTCACAACTTTTAAAAATATTTAACCATTTTACAATTGACATTACAATGCCAATACAGTCCATTTCGCCTATATTACAGTTGGGGAGTCTGTTGTTAAGAAGTAGTAGCTTATGTAACAGCAGTACAATGTGATACAGTGTTAATATTACAGATTAGCATTGAGGCTGCTTTAAATTTTGATCCAAAAATGACACCAACACAACACCATTTGGATTGCAGCCACTCTACATAACTTGCCTCTTCACACCCCTTCCCAGGACAAATCTAGTAATCAGTTGCACACTGAAACCTTGTGCTCCACTAACTTGTACATTAGATATGTTGTATCACGTTTAAAAATTGAAAACAAAATCCCTTTTTAAAAACAACATAAAAATGAAATAAAGACCTTAATTGGAAAGATCATGAGCTCCTGCTTTTGCTGTGACTTGGGGGGGGGGGGCAGCAGCTCACATTGCTGTCCAGTCAGAGCAATGCTAAAATCCTGGCTTTCTCCCTTGTATTCTATGGGCAGTTTTTACTTAGTGTTCCAGAAAACCAAGTTTCCTTTCCCTGGATTTTCTATGTGAATCTGCTAATGCTAAATTCCCATCCCCGCCAGAAGCTGCAACGAGAGCCGCGATATCGAAGTCACAGTCCAAAGAAAAGGTCAGGTTACGAGAAGAAACGAGACCATAGGTTGCTGCTGGGCATACTGGGTTTTGTAGTTTTGTGATAGTTAGGGAGCGTTCCATTTTCCACCTTTGAAAGTTAAGAACTACAATTACCAGAATTCATTGAGTTCCACCTCACCTTTCAAGAGGAGGAAAGACTCAAGTGGAGGGAAGAGAATCACAGAAGGGCGTAGATTGCTGGATTCTTTGTTCACAGCCCACATTTCCTGGTTATTTTTTACGCCATAGCTATCTTTCACTACAGTGGTAGAAGACGATTCAGGTTGCAATCCTAATTATACTTAACCTGGGAGTAGGCTCCATTGACTATGAGTTTTTTCTGAGTAGACTTGCATAGGATTGGGCTCATAGGATTGCGATATTGGAGGAAGCAGGGATTTTGTTGTAGGGATTTTCCGGTGGCATCTCCACCCGTACTCCCAGAAGCAAAGACAAAGCTTTATATGCTTTCTCAGGTCTTCGTGTGTGGGGAACGTGTAAATTTTAAAAGTAGTTTAACAATAAAAAATATTCTGCAGTTTTTCCGCAAGGACAGTAGAAAAAAACCCGGGCTTGTATTAGTGTCACCAAAATGCAGATGGATGAGGGGTGAAGCTATTAAGAGAAACTCTAGGGATAGTGGCTTGGAATAACTGTAGTGTAGCCTAGTGTTATTCCCATATTGCAGAGTGGGCAGAAGCAGGTAGAAAAAAAGGAAAGGGCTGAACCTCTGTGGCACACATAAATACAGTCTATTGTTAAGAATCCCCATACAGAGCAGGCTGGGGAGTGAGGCTGAGGATCCAGACACCATAACGGTGAATGTAGTTCATTTTTAATACTGGCATGCCCCGGTATCCACTGGGGTTCTGTTCCAAACCCCACCATGGATACCTGAAACCATGGATACTTAGGACACCTTTTTACAGATAGGGGACATCAAACAAGATTTTTTTTACCTTATTGCAGCAAAAGCACTACTGTTCCCCTATCTTTTTAATAGGCATCCCAGTATCCATGGATAACTGAAACCCTGGATACCAAATCAGTGGATACTGGGACACCCCTGTACCACTATATTGCAGGGTGATAGAGGGATTACAACCATCCTGTTTTATGACCGCCATCTCTTCACATGGGTACTGAAGTTTACATAGGGTCGCCTAAAACAAATCTCTATATAAAAAATCGAACGTCTGTTTGTACGTATGTTCTGCATAGGCTCTGCAACGCCTGGACCGATTGACACCAAACTTGGCACGCATAGACCTTGCGGCCTGGCGACAAACACTGCGGGGGTCAGACGGACCCCCCCCCCCAGGACCACCGGGGGTGGGGGTGCGGGGGGGGTGAAACGTAAACATGATCACAAACGGCTGACATCTGTGTCGAATCCGTTGTTTCCGGGGTTGCCGAGACGAGCGGCGATGCCCCCAACGCCGTTTGACTCCGGGTTCGGCCCCCCCTCGGCATGGGGGGGGGGTGAGAAGGGGCGCAAAACAAACCATCCACCATGCCCTCCTGGAACGATTGACGCCAAACTTGGCATGCGTGTGCCT
The DNA here is from genome assembly GCA_029204185.1 of Lerista edwardsae. Taxonomy (NCBI): domain Eukaryota; kingdom Metazoa; phylum Chordata; class Lepidosauria; order Squamata; family Scincidae; genus Lerista; species Lerista edwardsae. The sequence continues at coordinate 12,961,816 of JAJKFI010000002.1, forward strand.
TCCAGTCTGGCAACAAACACTGCGGGGGGGTCAGAACCCCTAGGACCCCCGGGGGGTCCGGGGGGCCCACGTGAAAATGCTCGAAAACAGCAGGAATTGGTGTCGAATCCGTAGTTTCCGGGGTCGCCAAAACAAACGGCAACGCTCCCGACGCCAGTGGAATCCGGGTTTGCCCCCCCCTTGGCATGGGGGGCCAGAAGGGGTGTGAAACAAATCGTCTGCCATGCCCCACTAGAACGCCTGGACCAATTGCCACCGAACTCAGCATGTGGATGCCTGGCGGCCTGGGGACAAACACTGCGGGGGTCAGGGACCCCTACCGCCCCCGGGGGTGGGGCTATGCAGGGGGCCCCACGTGAAAATGGTTGAAAACTGTCAAAATTGGTGTCGGATCCATAGTTTATGGGGCCACCGAGAAGACCGGTGACGATCCTGACGCCATTAGCCAGGTTCAGCCCCCCCATTGACGTGGGGATGAGAACGGGTGCGAAACAAAACATCCGCCATACCCCGCTGGAACGCCTGGAGCGATTGACACCAGTATACTTCACGGTCTGGGGACAAACACTGCCTCCCTACCACCCCCAGGGGTGGGGGTCCACAGGGAGTCCCATGTGAAAATGGTCGAAAATGGCTGAAATCGGTGTCAAATCTGTAGAGTCCGGGGTCACCGAGACGAATGGCGACCCTCCCGATGCCGTTTGAGTCCACGTTTGGACTTGAGACAATTTGTTGCCCGGGCAACACCGGGTAAAAAAAGCTAGTTTCTAATAAATGTGTTTACCGATGACGTTATTAAGATGCGAACAGACACACAAGAGAAGAACAGAACAGACACAAACAGATTCCTTAAGCGAACCCTTTTCGCTGATAAGCTAAGAATGAATACAAGCACACGCCCTTAAACTGCAATCTTATACACGGGCCTCACTTCTGAGCAGACGCGCATAGGATCGTACTGCACGTGCAGTGGAAGGATTTTTAACACGCATAATCCTAAGAGAAAAGCCCTTGGAAGTGGAACGCAGTGAAAATAGTTTCAAGTCACTTCCGTCGCAGTTAGCTTAGAATGTCCGTCCGCCTTCCCGCTAAACTTCCTGAAATGACCGCATAGGTCATTGACCGCACATGACCTCACAAACATGCGAAACACTGCAGACGGTACAGCCAAAGAGATTCCGCGCAACACAAATTCCGGTCGGCGAGCACCGATTCCAGCACGAGCCTGAGCTATATTGCTATAAATAAGACATAGAGCCTAATAAGTAAGCCCCCGATAGCGCTTACCCCCCTCCCTATACTGGACTAGGGATTGCAACTAACACACAATCACACTGCTCCCTCTGAAGCCCTTAAACTCTGTGCCGAAGCGGCCACAGCCCCCGAGACGCTCCCAAACGCATTTCACGGCAAAAGCGCGAATCCCCAAATCACACCGGAAGCTAAAGGCGAGTTCGGCAGGACTTTCTCTTTCTCTATGGCTGCGGGGGGAAGAGAGGGATGGGCTGCGCTTGCGTGCTCCGCGGCTTCCTGGGTGGTTGGCGGCAGCGGCCATTTTGTGGATCTTTGGATTCCCCCCCCCCCATCTCTCTCTCTCTCTCTCTCTGCCTCGATCCTGCTCTTGTCCTGACCCTGGCGGGGGCGAGGGACCGCGGGCCTTTCGCATTTCCCCCCCCCTGCCGCGCCTCCTCTGAGCCTCCCTCGAGCTCTTCCTCAGTGTGGTGTCCTGGGCCTGTCTGTGAGCGGCCCCCCCCAGCCCGCGATGGAAGACGACGGGCAGCCTAGGACGCTGTGAGTGGAGTGGGGTCGGGCTGGGGTGCGCAGGCAAACAGGTGGGCAGAAGGGGCGAGCGGGCGGGAGTGTTCGCTCGAGCCCCGGAGAAGATGCCCAGGGTGGTGTCTGTGGAAGAAAAGATCGTGGGCTTGAGGGAAGGCGGAACAGGGAATTTAGGGGTCGAGGGCAGCTGTGGGAGGACTGCAGGCAGTGATGAGGCGATCCAGTAGATCTTTCTAATGAAGGTGGGGGGAGGGGAAGCCCATGTATACTGAGGCCAAGAAGAAGGACGGAAGAGGCACAAGTGGGGGGGGGGAAAGGTGTTACTGAAGTGAGTCTTCAGAAAAAGGTAGGAACCGAGAGTGGATTTGGTCTAGGAGAGTGGATTTGGTTGCTAACCTCACAAATAAACCGGGGTTTTTATGTCCTTTTGTGGCCCGCTTGAGAGCTGAAGAGACCTAAACTGTGATTTATAGACAGTAGGAGGACCGTGGGAGCCGTACTGTCTTCGAAGGAATGTGAAATGTTTTCTTCTCTCTCAGCTTTATGTTCCCAAGAGATTCTGGGCACCGCTAAGATACGCCTGTATAAGTGGACGGGTCCTTGGCCCTGGATGAATGGTTCTCATTCTAATGAAAGAATTGAAAGACATAATTCAAAACCTAGCAAATAGGCTTCGTGGGGTGATTTACTAATTCTGTTGTGCATATATAATAGGGGTGTGGGGGGATTTGGAGTTGTGTGGGCTGGGCTGGAGTGTTCAGTAAGTAAATGTTTCCGTATAATAAAGGATACCTGGAGTTGCTAGGGAGCATGAGAATCATAATACATTGGAAGAAAGGTGTAGATTGATTACATGCAGGATAACCTAGATGTGGACAGCATAAAGGTGGGAGAGCTCTGAATTCAGAAAGTAATGTATTGGGTAGAAATAAGGGGGTTACTGCAACAGTTTATAGGAAGAAACAATGATATTGAAATTTGCAGGATATTTAGTTGGAGGTTGTTAATGAAGAAATCCAGAAAATTATTTTGTGAGACACAAAATGTATGTTGAAAAAATAATGCATTTTTGCTGTATTCTAGAGGCTGTGAGAATTGTATTGAAGGGATGTTAACCATATGCTTGGTACACTAATGCAGATCAACTTCCTTATTTCTGTTGAATAATTGCCACATCTAAACAAAAGAATGGCTCTATTTCAGTAATGACAGAAATGACAAATTTTCTTTCTGATTCTAATGCCCTCCCCTCCATTTTTGAAAAGGTGTGATAAATTTTGGTAGTGGTGGGCCTGAGCTACCTGTGTAAATGAGGTTAGTTTTTCTGACTAGTACAGATTTATAGTACTAGTAGTATAAATACATTCTTTATATTTTAAATAAGATATAGAAGGAGTAATGGCTGCATTTTGAATGTTACTTAATTTTGAGGAATATGCATCTCGCTTTGACAATACTTGTATTGTGTGAAAATAGTGAGCAGGTTGTATTTCTTCTACAGACCTTATGAAACATTTGCTCTCCAATATGAGATTCTATGGATTTTCTGGGGGGGGGGGGAATTTTTTTACTGTATAGAGCAGTGGTTCCCAACTGGGGTGTGTGTGTCGTGAACTGATTTTCAGGGGATCGCAAAACCCATCTTCTATCATAGATGCGTTTCCGCACTATTGAAAAATGTTGCATTTTTGCAACATTTTCAGGAAACCTCCAAACAGAAGTGTGTTTTTGAACAAATTTCAAGGTATTTCCTTGCACCTGGAAACAACTGTTGCATTTGGTAACCTATGATAGTCAACATACTGTACATGTCTTTTACAGACACCGTCCTAGGTACTGAGTATTAATTTTTATGGAGATAATGCAAAAAAGCTGAACTTACTCCAGAAAATCTAAAAACAAACAAACCACACAACCACATGGTTCACATCACACAGCTTGGTTCTTGCAGGATGCAGCAACAGCAAAGTTAGGCATTTTGCAAGCTCTCATTGATTTTCTGTTTTTCCAAATGTGGATGTTTGTGAGTACAATGTGTTGTGAGTACAATTTAAAAAGTACAATTAATTAAAACAATGACATCACTTCCAATCCTTCCAGCACAGTGATGTCCCTGCTTAATGACATCATATCCAGTCTTGGGGGGGGGGTATCCCATCAGGTTGTCATACCTAAAAAGTGAGTCTCAGTACAAAAAACGTTGGGAACTACTGGTATAGAGTCTTTAAAAATTTTTAATGGAAAGCTTAATTTGGGATCCTCGTTGTTCATTCCTTCAGCATTTCCCCATCCTATTTTCAAGCTGCTTTCTACCATGATGGCTAAAAACATCTGGAATTCTCAGAATTGTGACTTCAGCCTATAGGCTGAACAAAGTGCCAACAGAAAGTGCAGGATGTATGTTTCCCACTTGTGTTTTGAACTGTACTCTTTTTATGGCTTTTTTTGGCCTGTTTTTAGGGAAGCTAGCTTAAAAAAATTTCTTTGTAGTTATACAGATCATGGTTTTAGTTTCAGCCTGAATGAATTGGGAGTACAGTATAGTCTTTTCTCTCATATCTGAAATAATGACTCAGCTTCTGTGGTTCATTCAGGATGGTTTTGGCTGCCATTTTCCCATTCATTCCTCCAATCCACAAAAGTTAATAAATCACTTAAACGAGGTATTTTTGGCCAGCTTTGTCTCTACTTTTACTGCACATTAGAAACCAACTTACCATTGTAACTCTGAATCTTTAGGAAATGATGTTAACTAATTCAGGAGCCGAGTGAAAATACTATTTTTAAATCAAATGAAAAAGAGAAATGACAGAAGGAAGAGAACGTTGCTTGCATGCAATTGGTCAGTCTCCATCATTTGTCAAGAAAAGAAAAAGAAAGTTGAATAAACTTTGAAGAACTAGCATTAAAGGGCTCCATCAGCAGAGCAAGTATGTGTATATACAGTACCCCCAATTTTTTTAGTAGGTTCAAAGATTACCAGATGCTTGATCCTTTTTTTTAAAGTCTTCTTGATTGAGGAGGACTGAGGAGGATTGTTTTGACTTTGGCAGCTGTTTCTTTCATTTTAACTTACCTTAATTTTAACTTATTTTAACTTTAACTTTGGCGTGGGAATGATGACTAAAAAGAAAAAGAGACAAAGGATTTCTTCAGGACCTTCTGGCCCTAGCTCGCCAGCGAAATGTAAATCAAGACAGCTCTGTTTACCAGATTTGTTAGATTGGAGCATTGCTGGTTCACAGTGGGAGCAATGGCTGGAGCTACAGGGCGTGGGGAGTGGGAAGGAGCTGAAAAGTGCAGGTCGAACCACTTCACTCCCCAGGGCTGTCAGTCTCCCTTCATTATTAGAAACTTTGTCAACTATCCCTTTGAAATGGGACAGGACTTTACCAATGTTCGAAGGGAGGAGCTCCCGCTTGTAAGTAAAGCTGCACAGACTAATATGGCCAATGTATTAGAATTAGGAACTGGCGACTTATCTTCGACAGCCAGGCAACTATTAACTCTTATGGTGGAATTTTTTTAGTCTTCTTGCTTGCATAGTCTTTCAAGGAAAGATGATTAAAACTGAAATAATTTAAATGTTACCAGTAGTTAACATACTGCTTTGCAGTATCCCTGGTAGTATCATTGCTTTTTGTAGGTGAGAATTGAAATATCTGAAAATCAAGGTCGGAAGAATGACCAGCACCTTGCTTCCTCTTGATGCTACAGTCTTTTATATGCCTACTTGGAATGTACCCTGTCAAATTAATGGCACTGAATTTTGAGTAAAACATGCTTCAAATTGACCTGCATATTAGTGTGAGGCAGACATATGTGGTCTCTCTCTTCCATTGGCTATAAGGAGCTGAGATTGGCAGCTGTCATAGTGTAGTGAAAGTTCAGATCAACACTGTAGGGGTGGCTGACTTCTGTGATAGATTTTGTGTTTGTGCACGCATGTGCTCACAAATAATTATAGTTCGGCCCTGTTTTTCCTTTAATAAGAATATTTTTTCTAATCCTAAAGAAATATTGTTGTGTTGCATATCTGAGCATTATAATGGCTGCTAACCTCAATTTTATGGGGATTCATTTATTTAAAGGATTTATGTCCAGCCTTTCTCAGTAAAATATAGGGGATTCAAGGTGGCTTACAATATAAGCAGTTAATAAAACATAAATACAAGATAAAATGGTGCAAAAGTTAAAATATGGCAACATATCCAAAATTGTAACAAATATAGAGCAAAGACTAAAATAGCATATGCATTGTTATAGCTGGTATATGTACCATGTTGAAATTTAATTTCACCCTAAGGTTAGGATTTCTGTATATAAAATAAGTTAAAAATATCTGAATTAAATTGTTTCATGTCTAAAATTTTGAGCTAATTATTGTTTTAAATATACTGTTCTGAAAGCGTTCATGGCCTCTATAAGTAGTATATTGAGCTGTCTCAAAACTCACGTTAGCGCAAAGCAATTTTCGTCTACATTTGAGGGCTTCAGACCCGCTTCATACATGGCTTCTTTAAGTATAACGTGAGACATTGAATGTGTAGGCCAGTTGGTGCATAGGATCTGCAGCCATAACCTTTCTCTGCTGGAAGAGAGATAAGTAAGCTGATAAGTGCTGTTGATGGCACTTGTGTGGGCATCACATTCTTTATGTGGAGAGGATTCACCCCTTACTGCACAGAGACTGTGTGTGTCCAGACTGAAACATCAAATTGACTCTGCAACACTGTACAATAAGTATTTATTACAGGGCGTTCTCCTGTAATTTGTGTAATCTCTATAATATCTGTTTTATGTGTGGTGATTCTCAAATTCTGCTTTTCTTGTACAGTGGTCATGCCTCATTATCCACTGATTCGGTATCCACTTTGACTCATCATTGATATCAGGGTTCACTTTTAAGTGCTTTGTAAATAGAAAAAAAGTCAAAATTTCATTTTCTCCCTACGTTCCATTATATTTCATTATTCACCCCATCTAGTGGCTGAATGCAGTATAGCATCTATACCAGTGCATTCTAGGACGACAGTGGAGGAGCAAGAACCCTGGAAGTGGGTCTTCAAAACTATTTTCCATTGATTTCTGTATTACTGATTTTAGTATGCACTGGGGGTTCTGGAACAAAACCCCAGTGGATAACAAGGTATGACTTGTATTAAAATTTGTCTTGAAACATTTTTGTTTGTTTGCCTTGTAATTTGGAGATCATGTTTGCAGGAGATTGGAGCAAAAGCTGGTTGTTCATACGTTACTGCACAATAATTTACTTGGCACATGCTCAGGGAAGAAGAAGAATTCTTGCCCTAGGGAAGAATATCTAATGGATCAAAATTTTTGAGAACTGAAACTGGAAAAGTATCAAGCATCTGGTTATGTGGTTGCCACATAGTTGCCTCCTAAAAATGTCAGATCATTACCAAACATTTCTAACATGTTGGCTTGTATCCAAATCTCTTCTTTTGCAAATGGATGACATTTCTGTTCACGCTTTTGCCAATCTCCTCAGAATTATGCAACCTTTTATGCTTATTCAGTTCTGTCAGGGGTGAGGAGAAGGAGACCTCTGGAGCTAGTTTCTTTCAGCATAGAGACTGCAGAAGGAAAGTTCACAGTTTCTCAAACTACCTTATATGCATGATACTTGAAAGATTACCTACCAATTTTCCTGTGTCATTCAGATAACTATCTGCCAATAGTTGGAGGAGAAGGGTCTAAAGTGCATCATGTCATTGGTTCCCAGGTGATAAGAAATGCTATTTGTAACACAAAATACAGTTCTGATTAAAATTATTCAGTTAATAGCAACAAAATGTATCCAAAAGATTCTAGATTAGCAGCTCTGTGTAATATGAGTATGATGGGGCACAAAGTTAATGAAATAATTTTTGCAGTTTTTTAACTAACCTTCTCAATTGAGTGTTAACAGTTTTGCAAATCCATTGGAAACAGAGGGCCATCACAAAGTTATTAGCTGTTATTGTTGAACCTACTCCTTAAATGAAACATTCATTGGACCTTTTGTTAATTTCCCAATGTGTGCTTACCAGACAAGTTTTTGTGTATGGTGTATAGTAGTGAAATAGTCAATATATTAAAGTTAAAAACTAGGTTTCTGTTTACTGGTAATACATTGTGACTGTAACAGCCCATACTACTAGTGCATAAACTGCTATCGTTTTAGCTGCACAGACTGCCTTTTTTGGGTACAGACTTCTAATTGTAAACAGGTAGCTTGATCCTGAACATGCTCATTTGAAGGTGAGCCTTAATAAGTTCTATATGGCTTAATCCTCAGTAAGTCTGCATAGGATTTCAACCTTACAAGATCTTATAAGTTGATTTTTCTTCTTCTGTATTATGAAGCTTTTGAAATGTATTTTTCTATATGCAGCAACAGTACCTAGTATTGGAACCTATATATGTCAGAATATAAACTACTTCTGTTATCTATCTAGGTTTCTATACTATGCCTGTCAATGCAGCATAAGTGATGTCACATGAATTAGGGAGACAGCCTGTAGAGGTATAGTATATGCCTTTTTCATTATTTATGCTTTTGCCAAGTTGTGTTGTTATAGAAACTAGATTGAAAAATCAGAATTGTGTAGAAATACTTAACTTGTTTCAAATATTGTATTGTAGTGTACCTTACAATTATTCAGAATAAACTTCTCCTGAGTAGTAAAATGTGTTCTTTTAAAAAGGGGGAAAATGCAAGAGGCTTTGTGCTTCTAATTATTTTCCCAATTAAAAAGAATTTACTTGATGTTGATTCACTTGTATGTTGTCATGGGTTTACTAATGTTCCTGCATTGAGTCCCCTTCTTGATTTTGCAAGTACTGTGTATGTGTGTTTCTGTTTCTCAGAAAATGCCTACTATTTCCCTTTTAAAACTTGTTCTCGAACATCTGAACAAGAGTTCAGCAACAATGCTGTATATTGTACAGTACAGTATTGTGAATCTTGGATGTTCCTTAGCAAGGTGCTATTTTTCTGACTTGTGAAATTTTAGCTTGTCACTGAGAAAAGGCCTTCCTGGTTGTCCTCTTCAGAAGATGAGTCACTCTCCCTCCAAAACATCTATCAGATCTAGCATCTGAGAAGCTTTATCAATTATTTGGAGTGAGGATACAGGTTTCAGGCAGGGCTTCATTCTCAGAACTTTGGGTCTCTTCTTTGTGGACTCTGAAATATCCTGAACTCCAGGATGTCTTCAATGTGCCTGCCGAGGAGTCCACAAAAACTGGATATTCTCATGAGGTCTATGTGAAATAATGAAGTGGGAGAGGTGCTTGACTGGCTGCAAGGTTCAATTTACTGTTGAATACCAGCACTATGATGGTGAGGGAGAGAACCATTATGCAAAAGTTGGTGGATCCTCAGCACACGAAGAGCAGCACCATTGTGAAGGGACCAGTTGCAAGTGACAAGTGAAGGATCAGCATCCTTGTTTGACCCAGCTTTGTAATTTTGGGCCCAGTTTGTGCTTACAATACAGGCGTCCCTCTGTATCCTTGGGGGATATGTTCCTGCTGCTACCACAGATACCTGAAACTGCAGATAGTAGTGAATATTACTCAGATTCCCCTGTCACGCTCATAATTCCCCTCTCTTCATTGCAAAAGGCAGCTTTTTCTACGTTTTGCTTTGGAAAAGGAATCAGACAGTGAGAACCTAGACTGCTAGAGAACCTAATCAGCTGCTACAGAAATACTAAAGGAGGCTACAATGAGAACAGTACTAGGAAGCGGAGCCTAGCATTCTCTTGCCTGTCAGCTTTCTTTGCTGTCCACTTCCTGTTAGCATTCTCACTGTGCTTAGCAGTTATGAGTCTTGCTGTCTGCTTCCTTTTCAAAAGCAAAAGGAAGAAAAAGCTGCTTTTTGCAAAGCATTTACAAACAAGGGGAGATGAGTCATGAGTGTGATGGGAGGAATTTGTGAATTTGGATAAGTGAAAGTGAATATGGTTCCCATGGATACAGGGGGCACCTGTACTCACTTTTCAGTCTTACTTAGAGAACTGGTTAACTTCTTGTCTATTGGATTCTTGGAACCTGTACAATCCTTGGCTGACAGCATTTCTTGCACCATTTAAATATTTGCATTGCTTTATTAGATCTTGAGTCTGGCCAGTTTATTGAGTCCCAGACTTACAAAAGGATTCTGTCCTTTTGAAATTGTGCCACCTTGAACTGTCCAGTTAAACAGTTGGCCAGCTAGCCAGTAGAAAAGGGTCAAACATTATTGTTTGCAATATAATTAACAACATGGATGTCAAACTTGTTTCTTGCAGAGGGCCAAAGATAGCATTCATTGTGCCTAGTGAGGGCCAGAAGTGACATCATTAAGCAGATGATGGCCTGAAATAAGAACATCGTTTTTACATTGAAACTCCTTCACTACAACTGACAGAAGAGAAAATGTGTAAATCATGTCCATATTTTCAAGATATGAGGACACCAACTACTGCCCAATTTATCAAGCTGGGAAAGCCTAATTTTAATAAATAAATTGCTTCCGGGGGCTGCATTTGTGCCAGAAATCTGTATAGAATCCTGATTAGATTTGCAACATGTTGCATAGATGTCACATATAAAGTAGTCGGTGCCTTGTGCAATTCTTCTGCATATATAGTCAGTCCTCAGTATCCATGGATTCCATTGTGGATTAACTTGTCTCCTTAACCTGTGGATTAAGAGTGTGACTTATCTCGTGCCATTTGATGTCTGTTTTCAGCTATCCCTGGCATCCGCAGGGCTGTGACAATTTTTAGGGTATTCTGATCATTTCCTGGGGCTAGGAGTCATCATTTTGAATATATTGGTGGCCATTTTGAAAATACAGGTTGAGCCTAGTTATCCATGGATTTTATATCTGCAGATTTGGCTCAGTGTGGGTCCTGCAGACCTGTGTTGAGCCAGGTTTGGCTCAACCTGAATCTTCTAAAGGCAACCAGAGAACAGTTCCGGTCATCTCCAGGGGCTCTTCTGAGGCCTGCCAAGGCCACTTGTGTCCACTTGTGGCCTTGGCAGGCCTCAGAATTGCTGTAGTTAATATATTGAAAGTGGGCTGCTGCCTCCTTTCTGTAGCAAATTTCCTCTTTCTGCTTTAACTGAGTTTAAGTGTAGTATTATGTCATTTATGTAGTCTTTGTCTAGCAACTGATTGACTGGTGGTTTCTTCTGTATAAGAAAGCTATTTGAGTTGCCATGGTTTCTATAAAAGTGAAGAGCTATAATAGTTATTTTAACCACCTATAATCTTGTTCAGGTCTGTGTCCAGTGGTTATGGGAAAAAACTCTATTCTTGAAGAAAGTCTTCTAGCTTTCCAGTTTTACCAGCATTTTAAAAGCTTCATATTTGAGATGGAAAACCATTTATCATACTGTAGTTTATGAATTGCCCTCGGGTACTCTGTAATAGTCTTCCTTTTCTTTAACAGGAATGAAACCATAATCACTTAAACTGATTTTCACATTTAAATAAAATGTGCACACTGTGTGTATAGGTTGATCCTAATTATCTGTGGATTTGACTCAACACAGATCTACTGGACCCGTGATGAGCCAAATTAAGCTCAACCCAACGTCTCTGAAGGATCTTCTTATGTCTGCCAAGGCTGCACCGGTCTTCCCTGAAGGAATTCTGAGGCCCGCTGAAGGAAAGCTGCCAGGATACCAGTGGAGTTGTGCTCCGCTGGTGACTGTGGGATGGGGAAATCCCCTACTCTGAGCCCCGCCAAAGCTTCGTGCAAAGGTGCACGGCTTCAGCAGGGCTTAGAAAGCCGTCCAGACACCAGCGAAGAGTTCTGCTGAGAGTTCCATGGAGAGCTAAAGCTGCATGCGGACGCGCACAGCCCTGGTGTGGCTCAGATAGCCGTCCAGCAGAACACAGCTCTGCTGGTTCCAGAAGGGGGTGGGCGGGGTAAATCCCCCACTCTGAGCCCCGCCGAAGCATCATGCAAATGCATGCAGCTTCAGCAGTGCTCAGAAAGCCCTCCAGGCACCATACCAGCAGAGAGCTCCACTGGTATCCAGAGGGTGGAGGGATTCCCCTACTCTGAGCCTTGCCAAAGCTGCATGCAGCACAGCTCCGGCCCCAGCAGAGGCAGACTGCTGAGTGTGACCCCGGGTGGGCGCGCAACACAACCGGGCGTGCAACATCGGAGGGGCAACCCAGCACTGTGCACCTGTGCTTATTGCAATGCTGGCTTGCCCCTTCTCAGAGAAGGGGTGAGCCAGTATTGCGACCTGTTCCAAATCAGTGATGGGGGCAGGTGGGTGTCGTCACCTGCCTCCCTCAAGCCCAGTGCCTAGGGCATTTCACCCCTTCCCCCTCAGGTCCGCCACTGGAAATAGTCCAGGGCTTTTAAAATTCATTTAAATTTCTCCATCTTTATACTTCGTTGTTTGTAATTTTTACTATAAATTGCAGTAATGCACATGTAGTATATTGAAAGATTCTGTCTTCAAAGGATAATATCTAGTGACATAAATTCCTGAGCTTCAGAGATCTAAGAATGCATCATGGCTTTTGAACATTTTCCCTTCATTTGTATTCATATACTAAGGCTCTGATCTTAGTTAGGGAAGCTTGGATATGCTCCCAGATCAAATATGAGCTTCTACCTGGGAAGGCTTCCATTCAGAACCACTGCTTGGCACTTTAATTTCTTCTGGATTCAAAAGCAATTTTAGAATTTGCAGGGACTTTTTAAAATACAAGTTGGTCAGTGTTCACACACCATTTTCCCCTTTAATTTCTTCTTTAAAAAGCTGTTGTGCCAAATCTCCAAATTGCTTTTTCAGCTTTGGCATTTGTAAAACTGTGTTTGAATTCTGTGAAGAAAATATTGGGTGCATGTTGCAAATATTCACCTCAGACCTCTTTTGACCTCTTTTACACAGCATTATCAAGAGTGTTTAGCTAAAGTTTCATTGAAAAGCAAGGTATAATTAATAAACAATTGTTGGGCGTTCCTGCATTATTTGGATAGCTAATGTGTGATTCTTTGCTAACATGGTTAGCAAAAGTGTCAAGTGTTTTAACTGTCTTCACTACAGCAAGAAGCTTAGATGTTGTGGAGTACTTAATGATGTACACAAAAAGTTTGTTTGCAGGTAGTTCAGAGTCGCTTTATAAAACTGATATTTCTATAAATGATATAGAACATCTGTTGCAACAGATCAATGACTGAATTAATATTTCCTCCTCTTTGTTTCTCTAGCTATGTAGGAAACCTCTCCAGAGATGTGACTGAAGTGCTTATCCTTCAATTATTCAGCCAAATTGGACCTTGCAAAAGCTGTAAAATGATAACAGAGGTAAGATTCTAGCAATCAAATTTATATCAATAATAGCTTAATGTTGAAAAAAAAATAAATCAGTTTAGCACATCTCTTTGCAAGGACTATAACATAGTCATAATAATGATTATTTTTTAAAAAACCTTTTGATCAACTAAAAGGTGCCTCTTAATCAGGTGGCATGTCTTTGACTCCCTTGACCTTCTGGGCCAGCAGTCTTCAGACTCGGACCCATGGGCCAGATCCAGTGTCCACTTGCTCCCTCCACCCAGTGAATGGTGGTTACCATGTTGCTGGGAAGGGTCTGTGTAAAGCCCTGACTACAGTCCCCAAGAGTTGCTGTGGTCTCCAGTTTGGGGATTGCTGTTCTGCGCCATAGGCCCTGGCTCCCCATTAGGGTTACAATTCTATATTGAACAATGTGGTGGGTTTTTCTCAAAGATTCTGCAGCTTCCCTGCCCGGCTTCTGTGGCTCTCTGGGTTTGGGAACCACTGCCATAATCTATGGAGTTCTTATTCAGTACTACTGTTTGTGAAAAGGTTACACATTTGGTGAATTCTAAATTGCATGTTGTACTATGTCTTAATATTTCTTAGCAATATAACTTGCATTACATTGAAATCCTTTCACCATTACTTGTTAGTGAGTACCCTTGACATATGAAACATGATATATAGCATCACCTGTATTTGAAAGATCTACATTCTGTTCTATAGCCCTAAAGTTTTACTTTAGATTCTGGCTTTGTACCATAAAAATGTGAAGGAAGTGATCTTCATGTCGGAAAATCTGGACTTAGAAAGCTACTTAGGACTCAATAAATATACAAGAAATTGATCAAAATATCAGCCAAGTACTTCTTTCTTCTTCTACAATTACTTTTTTGTAATGTTTGAGAACTCAGCTTTTTAAAAGTTATGACAGAATGAGTAAACTATGAATTTACTCAAGTTGATACATTTCTCAATTTTACAAAGATGACCCTCAACAAGGCATTTGTGTACAGGTTTTGTTTTGGATCAAGACACATGTGCAAATAGATATGTATTTAAATTTATTGATTTATTTTACCATGTAAACTTCTTTGTGAACTACTCTTTTTGAGAAGCAGTATATAAATACTGGTGGTAATAATTATTTAGGGTAATATTCTCTGCCCAGCAGCCTGAGCTATACACTTGGTGCCCCTTTTGGGTTGGCTGCATTCATATCCAGCATACATAAGGCTGACAGTATTAGCTCTGACTACAACCACTTTGGTGTGGATGCTTGATTCAGTTTATACTAGCAGTTCCCAAACATACTGTGGTCATGGTGGTCTCTTCCCAATTCTCTTGGATGCTACTATCTTGGACCATGTGAGATGTTGCGTGATTCAACATCCCAGGCAGGCGAGCTGGGAAGAAGATACTGCTGGGGAGATCCCACTGTGCCCCTATGAGTTTGCTGCTGTGTCCTCCGGCGCTGTGGCACACAGTTTGGGAACCACTTAAATCCTCTCCCACTGTCATGCAGGTGATAATTGATATCACAGCTAATCCTTGTGTGCAGCTGCAAATCTGCAGCCCATTGCTGTGTTCAGTCTCTTGACTAGGATCATATGCTGTTTTTTAAAAATTCTATTGAATAATTACTGTGACAAAATTCTTGATATTCTTACAGATATTTTATAAATGTATAGTAATATTTATTTTTCTAGCTATAAGTAATATATTTTCCTGGATTTTCTTCTCAGCAACCCGATAGCAGAAGGGTCAACTCTTCTGTTGGATTTTCTGTTTTGCAGCATACAAGCAATGACCCTTATTGCTTTGTGGAATTTTATGAACACAGGGATGCAGCTGCTGCATTAGCTGCTATGAATGGGAGAAAAATTTTGGGAAAGGTATGTTGGATCAAAAAGAATGTGTAGCAAATGAAATGAATAGGTTCATTATTATTCATGGCAAACACTTTAGACTCTGTTTTTGGTTGGAAGTACCATTGCTTCAAATTTGATGTGTGTCTTGGTGGTGGTGGTGATGATGATATAGTGTTTGGTTTTTCTCCTTTAAAAAGACCAGAGGGTTTTCTGTTTGTGTATGTTGGAATAGAGCTGCATCTTGGCTGACTGAATTTGTTCTTTCCAGAACTGTATTGGCACTGAATTTTTATTTTTTATTTTCAGGAAGTCAAAGTTAATTGGGCAACAACACCAAGTAGCCAGAAAAAAGATACATCAAGTAAGTGAGGCTGTGTTCTGAAACAATTCTTAAAATAATCTGATTTGAGCTCAGAAATATATTCATTTTACTGCATTTCTAATACAGTTTTGAGTGTTAGTTTGTAGCTAATTCTGGGGTGTCAAACATAAGGCCCAGGGGTGGTGGTGGATGCAGCTCACAGAAACTCTTTATCCAGCTCTCCCAGCACTACCATCAGCTGTTGAGCTGTGCTGCGTTGTCACTACTGAAAGAGCAGCCAGCAAGATAAATTTTTATAATTTCAAGATAAACCATATCTTGAAAATATGCAAGATTTGCACATATTCTCTCTTCTATTTGCAGCTAATGGGTTCCTAAGTGAGAGAAAAAGTGCTTATTTCTTTTCATGACCTGCTTATTGACATCACTTCCTGCTTAATTACATTATTTCCGTCCTCAGCAGGCATCATAAACGTTATTTGGCCCGTTGTATGAAGGTTTGACACCCCTGAGCTAATTACTTCAGTTTTTTAGGATCAGTTTATACTCCACATAACCCTTTCTGGCCTTTTTTTCTCTTTCCCCTGCCCCCGCCCCGACTCTAGATCACTTCCATGTGTTTGTAGGAGATTTAAGTCCAGAAATAACAACAGAGGATATCAAGTCAGCATTTGCACCTTTTGGTAAAATATCGTAAGTACCATAGTTTGTATCTTAAATCATTAATACAGAAAAGTCATAATATAAAATTTGTGTTTTTTTAAGTTAATGTCCGTCACTTTGCTCAAATAATGTTGTTAAAGTTTTCAGTTGGTGGGGTATAGTGTTATATATTTTGCATCATGTTGTCCCTTGCAAATGAATGTGGTGAGTGCTCCAAAGCCGTTGAAAGCTGTGTGCTTTTAACATATGCTACATTTATTCATTGGCCAATAAACAAGAAAACTGTGTCTAGCTTATTACAGGTTTTGGGGGTTCATGCAGAATTATGTGTTAGCACCAATACATTTTATTCAACTGATAATTATATTGACATTGTTTGCTCACAGGCAAATTATCTGAAAGCGTAGCAAGCTATTAAATCTAGTTGTGTACATGTATTCTTTTCAAAAGTAGTATCATTGTATTTATGTTTGAATTGGGATGGAGGAGGGTGTGTGGGAGAGAACTTGCCAAAAGCAAGTTTAAAAGTACAGTGGCTTTTGTGTTTATAGTGGTGCACCAAGTGTGCCAATCCAAAAAATACCCTTTCTTTATAGAGGGTAAACATTTGGGATTAGGTTTTCAGATGTTCATAGCTTTTCAACTGAACGTTGTAAATATTGCCAAAAGTTCCTGTAAGTGCTACAGCATATTTCTTTGTCGCATAATCTAGTTTCTTCAAAAATTCCTCCTATTGTCATCTTTGTCCTTTAACACCACCAAAAAATAAAAATAAAAAATTGAACATTTTCTGTTAATTTACAGGAATATAGTTCTCCTAAAAACAAAATCTTTTCTCTATACACTGTACATATTTCCAAATGAAACATAAGTCTTCTTTTGCCTGTTTGTTTACTTTGCTTTTTATTTCAGTGTGGTAAGTAATGTTTGCAAGCCAGTTTTAATACAGGTTGCTATCTCTCAATCTTTATTTATACCTGAGACCTGCAGTTTTTTTAAAGTCCAAGTCACAATTAAAAGTAATAGCATTCTGATTATTTTGCAGAATTGCTCATAAGAATGGACAGGATCTTGAAGCTAACTGCAAGGAACTGTGCACACTGGAACTCAGTTGTAGATTTTTTTCTCATTTCTATTTATTCTTATTATACATTATTTATATATACATATTTTAGTATTTACATTTTAACATTCTATATTCAGTGCAGTTCTATATTTCCAATCATTTTAACTTACTCACTAAAATTTATGTGTAAAATTTGTTGTTTTCGTACTGGTGTGCTTAGCATTGTTGTTAGTTTTATTCTCCTTTCTTAAATTTCTGAAAATGTCAATTTTTCAAAATTTACAGCTGCCCAAACTCCAAAATGATGGTAGAGAATTGACCAAGAAAAATAAAGAAATCTGTTAACAGGCCATGTATGCCTTTTAATTCCTATTTTTTTCCTCTTTTTCAATTTTTTAATATTTCATATTTTATATCACTAGGCAGAGGGCGTTTAGTTAGAAAATGCATGGTAAAATAGTTAGAAATGTTACAGTAATTTATAGAACAGTGAACCTTAGAGGACCCTAGCCAATAGAGTTATTAGAAAAGGAAACTTTGTTCCTTTTAAAATTTCAAATCTGAACATTTCAGTTATAGAAAGTGCAGGCTATATGGATAGGTTGCATGTTTATTACATGTTATTTTTTTGTCCTACTGCTTTTTTCTAACAGGTAAAAGAAGCATTAGGGAGAGTTTAGGGCTCGTTGTAGCTATAGGGATTACTCAGTTTATGATAGGGGAAATTATGCTCACGATACAGTGTGTGTGGTTCCTTTTAGTTTTTATTTTGAAAATCTTAAATGTTTTCCTCATATAACTGTGCTTCTCTTCACAGGGATGCACGGGTAGTTAAAGATATGGCAACAGGAAAATCAAAAGGATATGGCTTTGTATCATTTTATAACAAATTGGTAAGTAATTAAAAAAGTTAGACCACTGGTTAATAGTTCAGATATCTGTCATGTTAATATAAAAATCATCAATATATGACATACTTCCGGAACACCATTGTAAGTCAGCCTCTGGCAGTTTAAATGTGTGAAGAGCAGAATTCCACAGTATTGTATTCTGGTAAAGATATTTCTGCCTTTTGCTATGAAGCAGATTTCTCATGTAGCTTTTGGATGAGAGATGTTGATAATACTGTTAACTTGTGCAATTGGATCCAAGACATGCAAATAGGTCTGTTTGTTCAAGGATGGCACCCCTTGGTTTTTTTCCCCTTTGCTACTACTGTAGCCCTATACCACTTTCTGTACCATATCTGAGAGCCCTCCAATGTTCAGGAGCAGCTTCCTTGAAGCTGTAGCAGAATGAGGAAGTGCTGTTCACAGATGGTATGTCTACCCCATTTCAATGGATTCCTCCTCCTCCTGCAATCAATCAATCACTAGTATTTATATACCACTTTTCAACACAAAGTTCACAAAGTGGTTTACAGGCAAATAATAACATTAAAGTTAAATGGCTCCCTGTCCCAAAAGGGCTCACAATCTAAAAGAATGGAGAACACCACCAGCAACAGCCACGAGAAATACACTGTGCTGGGGTGAAGAGGGACAATTGCTCTCCCCCTGCTAAATATAAAAAGACACCAATTGAGAAAGTGCCTCTTGCCCAGTTAGCAGGGGTTAACCCATTCCATCTCCTTCATAAGGTTTATTTGACCCCCTTGGAGCAGCTTTTCTAAACATGCAGGGTGCGCCAGTCAGGATGAGGATGTTTCCTTGTATAAGTTGTCTTTCACTTGTGCAAGGTTTGGATGCAGCTTATCATATGCTTGGAGTTGTACAAAACATTTTGACAGTTTCATGTTTCTAAGACAGTTTGGCAGTCATGAGAAACCTCCAACTTCTGGGAGGTTCCTCTGTGGATCCTTCCATCTCAGGTTTGGAAACCACAGTGGTCAAATTTGTGAATACTGGATCTGGGGATAAAGAGGACCCACTGTACTTTAACACAGAAAACAGTTGGAAATTAACTGATAAAATAAGTGTTGTTGCTTTCTAGTCCTAACATTTATAACTAATTCTACAAACAAAAAGGTAATCTCTTCTCTCCCACGTATGAGCTGAACCTTTTGTTCTCAATCAGGATGCAGAAAATGCAATCGTGCATATGGGAGGCCAATGGTTAGGAGGTCGTCAAATCAGAACTAACTGGGCAACACGAAAGCCGCCTGCCCCGAAAAGTACACAAGAAAGTATGTGAATTGATATGGTTGTTGGGGGAATAAAGGGGTGCTTCTGGGATGAAATGTCAGTTCTGTGCTTAATAATGATTCTTCATGTGACTGCAGCTCTTTCAGAAGAATTTTTAAATTTTTATGCAGTTTCAAAACCTTTTAATATTCATATAGCACATTTTGAGCATTAATATTTGCAACAGTTTTGCGAAGTGGTCAGTATTATTCAAAACATTATGATGTGTGCTAAAAAGGAAGTAATTCTTGCTCCTAATTGAGAAAATGAATTTCTTTACAATTAAAGTAAATCTCTCCTGATTTCTAATACTCAGTAAATGCCTGCTCTTAACATGCTTTGAAAAGAGGTGGTTTGTTTCATAGCCAAACTCCAACTTTTTTCCTAAGGTGTCCACGATGGTGTATCTTGTCAGAATTTAAACCAGATATTAAATTTAACACAGCAGCTTAATAAGAAACCAAGTATAGTAGTAATTTCTTCAGTTATTTCTGAAGCAGTTATTTCTTCATCTGCACAACACACCACCTGCATAAAGTGCATTAAAAATCTTGAAAAGCCTATGGAAATATGAAGCCACACATTTCATTATCTCTTTAATAAGAATGAGGTCTCTTATAAAATGTGCTATCCAGAATGGGTACTTGTCGTAAAAATGGAGGTTGTGAAGATTACTTAGACTAAAAAATTAGTACTTAGGAAGAATTTTTATTCCTGGTTAATTTAAGGTAGATCTGGAATGGTGTTCTCATTTTAATACTGTTGTTTATGTATCTAAATAAGACCATCCTATTTCACTAAAAGATAGTTTACTAGAATTATTCTCAGAGAGAGAGATGATTCATGTTCAAATAGTTACTGCCCCATTAGCCTGATAGATGCAATGGTGAAATTATAAGAACCAGTGTTTGAATGAGCAATTTATCTGTTAGAACTAAATGTATATAAATTCATTTAGTATAATAAATCTGGATGAAATAAAGACTTCCTTTTAAGCTACAGGAATTCAGTTTATTTTGTTTTAGTGAATAAGAGAAGTTACTCATTCAGACATTACTCATTACCCTTGGGTTATGGGAGCCCACAAGGAAAAATCTTAGAAGTTTAACTTGGTACTAGATTCTCTTGCAGCTCAATATTTAGAAGATCTTATTACAGTGAGAACCACTCAACAACCCACATCTCCTATAATAATCAGTGACACATTTCAGAGTTCCTATGAAACAAACAAAAAACCCAAAAGCAGATATTAAAAATGTACTCTGTTTTACAGACAGCACAAAACAGCTGAGATTTGAAGATGTAGTAAATCAGTCAAGCCCTAAAAACTGTACAGTCTACTGTGGAGGAATTGCCTCTGGATTAACAGGTAGGAATTGTATTTTCTGGGGACCTTCAAAAATTATTGTTGAAGCAAGTGGGCACAAAGATAACTAACTGAAAATGTTCCCTTTTGTAGATCAATTGATGAGACAGACATTTTCACCTTTCGGACAGATCATGGAAATAAGAGTTTTTCCTGAAAAAGGCTATTCATTTGTAAGGTAGGAAAATGGTTACTGATTTTTGGATCTTACTGGTAGAAACATGTACTGAAACAGTTATAGGGAATTCTATCCGAAATTTATTACAGTGGCATGCCCTGGTATCCTCTGGGGTTCTGTTCTGGACCCCATGCCTGTACTTAAAGAACAAAAACAAATGAGCTTTTAAAAGAGATGCATTTAGAAGTAAGCGTTTAGTCAGATAAAATGGTGTAAAATTGAATGTTGTGGAAGGAGCTTTTCATGTATTTTTGAATCTCTGTTAAAAGTGTTGAACCACAGAAGCTACTAAATTATGTCCCGGAGGGGGTATTCAGGTCTTGTCCCACATCTTGCTGAATGTTGACCAATCCCTCACTTAGAGCTGTAAAGTGGTCTTATTTTCATCTGTGCTATACATATTTAGCTCTTCAAGAAGGGGACCTGTCTTGTTTTGAGTTACTTTGAGCAGCACAATATACACAGGTGCTATAATCATCCTGTTGGCAAACAAAAAAGGATGTGGTCCCTTCCAAAACGTTCTCTGCACATTCCTCAGATTTTCATGCAGCAGAATATAGATACTGAAATATGTTCTGCCCCTTCTGTGCAGGGGCGGGCCTAGTGGGGGGTCCTGGGGGGTCACAGGGGCTGGGGCAGCAGTGGCTTTGCCATCCGCCTACCAGAGCCGCTACTTGCCCTCCAAGGCCTTCCCAAGGGCCAGGCAGCCCGCACACGGCATCTGCAGGCCCTCTGGAGGCTTACTGCACGAGGCTCCAGGTGAGTAGGGGGAGGGCGATGGCGGCAGCTCGAGGGGGGTACATGCAGTGGTGGTATCTAAAGCGGGAGGAACTGGTATGCTGGGCGGGACTTATGTGTGATTGGCTGCCCGTCCGTTTGGTTCCGCTGCCTGCCTGCCCGCCCTGCGGGCTGCCCTGGCCTCAGAGGGGATGCCTGCTCACCAGGGGGGATGGGTGGGGGGCGCGCCGGGTGCCTGGGCAAGCAGCGGTGGGGGGCGCCAACCGGGGGCAGCCCACACTGTGGGCGGGCGGCGGAACGGAACGGACGGGCTGCCAATCAACTGTCTGTCCTGCCCAGCGTTACGGTTCCTCCCGCTTTAGATACCACCACTGGGTACATGGCAGCAGCTAGGGAGCGGTAGCCTGGAGTGCTGCACATAGGCCAGGGCCACAACTATTTCTGTGGGAGTAGGGGCAGAGAGTCTCTGCCAGCCCATATGCTTGCAAAATCTTTGTGTTTATGTTTTATTTCTCAGGTTTTCAACTCATGAAAGTGCAGCACATGCTATTGTTTCAGTCAATGGAACTACAATTGAAGGACATGTTGTTAAATGCTATTGGGGTAAAGAATCACCAGATATGACTAAAAACTTCCAACAGGTAATTGAAATGTTAGTAGTAAAATGTCATATCTCGCATGGTCCTCTGCATGCATTTAGCCAAATGGGTTAAGTCAGTGTGTAGAATCCAGGCATGAATGCACCATTCTAAACATCACAGTAGCTCACAATGTGGAGTCCTTGCCAGTTTGTAAAATGCATGCACAGGCCCTATGTGACTTGGTAATAAACTACCAATTTTTGTCATGCTACCACTTGTGTTCTTACATATTACCCTAGGTCAGTGGTTCCCAATTTTTTTAGAAACCCTAGAAGCTGCTGCCTAATTTATAAATGCTGTGGCTATAATGGTGATTGGGCAGCAGTACCCCCCTGTATAGCAGCTATTTAACCCTTGATGCACTTTGCATAATCTTAATGACCCAACAAAAATTGGGTCACAACCAAGAAGGTTTAATAGCAGGAGACGGCATGACGTCATTTTCTTGAAGCCACATCCGGGCACCTGCCGCCATATTTATTGACGCAGTCAGATCATTGCCGCCAAGGAGGATTGCCACGAATTCACTAATGAAAATCTCCCTGCACGTGTGTAAAAGTTAATATCAACCTCTTTAATCATGCCTGCGTGTTCACACTTTATTTTTCTGCCTTTCATTTTCTACTGTAATATTTATGAAATTCTGAACATTAACAGAATTTTTTTTATGAGGCATGACCGTGTTATTTTTGCTTGTGCAGATTTCAATAAAGTCTGTCAAAATAGTGCAATCTGAGTTTAAATAGACAGCAAGTATGTTTAGTAATATTATTATGAGGAATTTAACCTTGTAATTGCATATAAATCATAATAAGGTTACCAATAATGTGTCTACATGATCACGTTTTTATTTTCGTAAGTATATATTTAAGGAATAAACTATTAAATCCTAAACAGTACAAGCAAAGCAATCTGAAATGCTTGGAATGAGGATTGTTTTGAGTTAACTAACATGGCGGCTAAGCTCGCCCACTGGCTTCACCTCATGAGCATTAGCGCGTTAAGGGATGCCATCTCCTGCTATTAAATCTCCTTGGTCACAACCCACTAGGGGATCCCAGACCCACAGTTTGAGAACTACTGCCCTGTGTACTTTAATGTTGGATTAAGTGTTCCATACTTCAGGTGTTTGTTTCATTTTCAAGTACATTTCAAATACAGGTTCAGTACTTTCAGTATGTCTAAAATTTAATTTTTAACCTCTAGGTGGACTATACTCAGTGGGGGCAGTGGAGTCAAGTGTATGGGAATCCACAACAGTATGGGCAATACATGGCCAATGGATGGCAAGTGCCACCTTATGGAATGTATGGACAAGCATGGAATCAACAGGGATTTGGTGTAGAGTAAGTCACTCAGTTCTCTCAAATTTACACACACCTTTCTCCAGGGATGTAAACTCATGGCTGTAATCTTCACTTGTGCCTCCATTTGGTGTCACTGTTCTTGGCTAAAATAAACCATGAATGTACTTTCTATAAGGTAGTCTCTGTGCAGATTTAAATATGATATCGGTGAATATTTCAGGCTCGTTCATTTGTGTTAGTATTCTATCAAGCCTTTTTGTGGACGCTCCAGTCCTAGATCAGGATGTGCCTTTTTTCAATTAGAAATTCCATAATACAAAATGAAAATCACAACATACTGCTAAATAATCAGGAAAAATACTTTAATTTCTTCACAGTACTTATTAGGGAAGCTAACAAAGTAATAATAGTATATAAATATCCAGAAATTGAACACTTTGCACAGGTTGAAAAATTCAAAAATGAATGTTCTGTTGAAGGCATTCACTACTCTTTTGAGTTATTAGTGAGTCTTAAGATGTACTTCAGTACTTTCACAGGATAAATAACCATGATGAGAATAGCTTCTGTTGCCTAGTAGTATAATACTATATACTCTATTATGGGAAGTGGTTAAAACAGCTGGAAACAGAAAGGAATAGTTATGTATCCTTTCTATTATAAAGGCTATAGGGACATGGTGGCGCAGTGGGTTACTTCGCTGTTGCTGGGCTTTCCAACTGGAAGGTTGGGAGTTCAAGACTGTGTGACGGAGTGAGCTCCCGTTGCTTGTCCCAGCTCCTGCCAACCTAGCAGTTCAAAAGCACCTAAATGCAGATAGATAAATAGGGACCACTTTGGTGGGAAGGGAACGGCATTCCGTGTGCTACGGCATAGAGTCATGCCGGCCACATGACCGCGGAAGCTTGTCCTTGGACAAAACTACGGCTCTACAGGCTTCGAAATGGAGATGACCACCGCCCCCTACAGTCGGTCACGACTAGACCATTCGGTCGTCGGGAAACCTTTACCTTTAGAAAGGCTATATAATAGTTATCTTGATTGCGTAGTCAATTAATCAAATAATTAATTTGTCTACTTGCCAATTTTGAAATGTTGAAATTTTGAAATCTACTTGCCAATGTTTTCAACTAGTCTTAGTCTTATCCAAGTCTTATCCAAGTCTGTTGTGCTTTAGCAGAAATTATCTTAATCTGCTGTTTCTGTAACCTATTGAAAATAACTGCTTTAGAGATGTCATTGAATTAATGAAATTGTCAGGCTAGATACACAGATGATATATGTATGTGCAGGTTTATTAAACACATTTAAACATACAATTTATTCCAGTCAGCTGTTACATTTAGTCCAGTGATGTTCACCAGGAAATCATCAAGATGTGGTGATCTAGTAAGTTGACAGGTGCGTTAGTTTTTATCTTAATGCCTGTGTAGTACAGCTGTGACTGAGAATAGAATGTGGGCGTAATCTGGTGCTATAGTATTGCCTCTATACAATATGTGAAAGGCTAAACTGTCAGAAGGAA
This sequence comes from Lerista edwardsae, assembly GCA_029204185.1. NCBI lineage: Eukaryota > Metazoa > Chordata > Lepidosauria > Squamata > Scincidae > Lerista > Lerista edwardsae. The sequence goes on from JAJKFI010000002.1 coordinate 12,986,756, forward strand.
TTGCAAGCTGCATGAAGCCTCCTAGTTCTTAGTGAACCAAATCTTTCACCCTTTTTATTTGGATCGTATCTACAATTGCAGGGAATTTTTTAAAATAGAACATTGTGACCTTGTTCGAGGGTAGTTCTTTAGTTTCAATGTACTCATGGCTTTGTTTCTTTTCTTTTTTTCTCAAAGTCAAACACCATCTGCGGCCTGGATGAGTGGATTTGGGGCTCAACCTGCCCAAGGACAAGCTGCTCCTGTAATACCTAATCAGGCTGGATATGGTATGGCAAGTTACCAAACACAGTGAACTGGGCCTCTGTTTAGAAGTGTGATTTTCAAGATAGATTTCAATTTCCAGTGATTATTCTGAAGACTGGGATATAGACATTGGGGGGGGGGAGGGGAAAGAGAATATTTATTTTGAAAATTGAAAATGTTTGGAACCTCTAGCTCAGAGTTTGCTTTGGTGAAGGACACAAATGTCTTCTAGTTATGCCTTTTTTGTTCATGGTGGATATGAACATGGTTTTTCTTTCTGTACAAAAATTAAAATAAAGTCATTAAAGACAATTCTGACTACAAATTTTGATACGTTAGGAAGAAATGTTTAATGGTCTTATTCATCATTCCAATTTTTTCACTGTTTTACATCACAGATTTTTAAGAAAAATGTCATTACAGGTATTTTTAGTTGAACAGTCAATCGTGACAATTTTGGCTGTGGACCAAACATTACATCATTGAAGACAGTGTTCTTGTCAGTAACCACAAGGCTATTGGGCAGAAGACACTCATGGAAATAGCTTTTAAAAGTACTAATTTTTCTATACATTTGAAGAAACTGAAGCTATATAGAAATATTTGTCTTCAGTGCTGTCTGCAATACTTGAGCAAACACTTGCTGTCCACTTTCAGGAGCATGTTAAAAAAATATCAAACCTGGTTTGCTTAAAGTACAAAATTGCATTTAAATTTGGGAAGCAGTTCTTTAAGTGTGATGCTTAGGCAGTCATACTTTTTTTTACATAAAGTTTGTACTTAAATGCAGTGTTACAAAAGCATGTAAGACATATAAGTTGCAATGTAGTAAAACTAATAATATAGTCTACTGTTCTGTTCGCAGTAGACTGACAAGAATGTGCAAGACTGACACCTCCAAAGTTGGCTATGTAAAGTTATATACATTACTATTATATACAAGAGCCTTAATTTTAATTTCCTAAGTCTTTAATTTGCTTTTGTTTGTCATTAGAAATCTGAATTATTTTGCTTTGTTACTCAATATGTAAATATCTTGGCTGACAACCTTGTGTATCTACTTGAAGGTTCCTATAAGTTGTATAGTATCTGAGTGTTTTAAAAAAAAATCTTGGGATTTTATAAAATCTAGAAACACTTAGCCCAAGAATTTTTTTAACCAGATTGTTGAAATACTTTATTTTAGAGATTCTTCAATGTGCCATTTGGTTAACAGAAATGCAGTTAAAACAAATATACTGAATTGTTGCTTATTTTTAGTTTTTTAGGGTTTTTTTTTTAATATTTTGGGGTGACTTGCATGTGACAAACCTGTACAGAGACTGGATTGTTTGTGCACTGAATATTATTGGGGATAATCATGAAGTTGTTCAAATGGTATATTTGGGTTATTTCTCAGTTATTTTATGGATACTTTGACAAAACTGCCTCAATAAATTTGAAGTTGAAAATGTATGTTAGATCTAAAAAACTATGTATTACTGGTGACAGCTAGGGGGTGCAGATGTGTTGGCTCTGAATATTTATGTACTGCAGCCAACTGGAATAAGCCATGATGCTAGATAAAAGGGGAGCGGGAAGACTTGCATGTTAGTGAACTACAATTTCAGTAAGGTATGGGGCAATCTGCATGTTTTCTTCGTTACAAAATATTGATGTTGATTAATGGCTGCTGTGGCTGGAGTCTCACATAACACATCCAGCACAGTTTGAAAATGACTTGATGTGCTTGTTGCTTAGGAGGGCCAGATTCTGGCCAAACTAATGTAACTTTGTTTCTTGAACAAGACTGAATGAGTTTTTGCAACTTTGGCAGACGGCTCGTCTGAAGTGACTGCGGCTGTTAGTAACAGCAGATCCTTTTGCTACTTGTGGTAGATGCCTGTTCTGTGCTACCAAAATACTTGTTGGATGTTCTGCATTTCTAAATTCTGTTTAAGGTTTAGAAGATTAAAAAAAAAAAGCAGCTGCTGTGAACTTCATAGTAAAGTCTTCACTAATACTGGACATAGTTTGAAACTGGACTTGTTTGAAAATCGCTGCTCCTGGTAAAAGAAAATGTATTCATCCTTGAATTGATTTTAAGTAACTGACTTAGGGTTGCTTGCAAAAGAGTCTCTACCCTCCAGCTGTATTTTACAAAGTGAGTTTATTGCTAAATCCAAAAGTAATGAATTTTCATGTCTTTCGGGGTGTGGTATGTTTATACAGAGGTGTTTTCAAAGTTTTATTTAGACGCAACATGATACTGCTCTCAGCATAGTGGGCATAACGTTTAAGGTTCTAATCTTGCAACCTTTAACTCTCTCTCTCTCTCTCTCTCTCTCTCTCTCTCTCTCTCTCACACACACACACACACACACACACACACACACACACACACACACAC
>JAJKFI010000002.1:12989400-13133315 GCA_029204185.1 Lerista edwardsae
CACACACACACACACACACACACACACACACACACACACACACACACGTCTGAAATCTATAAGATCGGGGCCTAGATGTTCTGTTCCAGAAGTTTTACTCTCTCTTTTTCTCCTTCTAACATGGTGAACCATTTTCTTAAATTCTAAATTCTTTTGCAGGTTATTCAAGCCACAAGAAACTCTGTGTTTGCTGACCAGGGAGGCTTAATTTGTGACTGCTCTATGTTTTCTTAAATATTTCACCAGCACAGTTAGGAGTTTTGGTTGGCACTAAAGAGCTTTTGCTACCACATTGTTTCCCTACTGACTGTTATATTGAGTTGTATCCTAATGAGCTTTCAGGCCACAGAGATCAACCACTACCCCGCCTCGTACCACCAGGATTTGGAATCCTGATGAAAAATGCATAGTATTGCCTGAAGTAGATGGGAGAACCTGAACCAAGGTTTCAATCAACACCTTTAGAGAATGTTTCAATAAACCAAGAACACTTAGATTTATGCTGCACTGTCATTTGTTTTGTTACAAATCTGCTTTGTTGTTGGAGCCATGCATGTACATGTGAGTTAATTAATCTATTGTTAGTGAATGGTGGACAAAATATGCTTCCAGTCTGTGTTAATATGTATGCATAGAGAGTTGGTTTTATCTGCTTCTCCTGTTGAACCCCCAGGCTCCCTTTTTAACCCAAGCGCTTGCTGAAGAAAAAAGTGACATTAATGTTTCTTGGGCATCCACTGAAGTAAGATCTGTTATTGTATAATTTCTCTGTGGGAGTTCTGGGGAGACTAGAGTGATGAAGGGAGTGGCACCCATCCCACGTCTTCCTGCTCTCTGACTTATTGGGTCCACAGCTGTATGAAGGGGAGAAACTGGTAGATGACATGGGAAACCAATCTAATCTGAGAAAGCCCTCCCTTCCCCAGAGAGTGCAGAAACTAGTGGTTCTTCTTTAAAGCTAAAACACAGTCGTGTGCACAAGTGGTTCTATAGGTGGAAATAGACAAGCAAGAAGTCAAAATAACACCTCCCAGGCTAACTACATGGAGAAAAGCATAAAGCAAAGCAGGATTGGTCAATAGCTTGGGAATTGATAGTGTGCCCTGATGTGGATCTTATAAAAAAAACCCAGGAGGCAATTACAGGCAACCTTGAAAGCAGGAGGCAGCTGAGGGTTTGGCCACACACTGCTGATTTCTCTGAAGGATCCACCTTGAAACATATCCAAGTGTTTTTGTGCTTGATCTTACGAACGTTACATTTGTCATAGGATCATCCAGTTTGGTCAGTGTTTCCCAACCTGTGGGTTGTGGCCCACCATTTCCTGGGCCATTCCCCCTTAAGGGGAGTGACCCAGGAATGAGTGCCCAACAGCGCTGCAGCAATCATGGCACTGTGGGCACCCTGGGGGTTCTTTTCATTGGCCGGGGGGGGAGCACACCGGCCTCTGGTAAGATCTTGGAGGCCTGCAGCCCTCTCCGTTAGCCTCCCCGATGATATAAAAAAAAACCCTTTTCACATGCGAAAATAGGAAGTGCTTTGCACATGAAAAATGGGCCTTTTTACATCAGGGAGGCTCACAGAGGGGGCTGCAGGCCTCCCTGACCTTGCCAGCAGCCAGGATGCCCACAGTGCTGCGATAGCTATGGTGCTGTCAGGCACCCCCGCCTGCTCCAGTCCCTGCCAGCACTTACAGCAGTCCCAGTGTTGAGACCTTGGGAACTGCTGAGTTAGATGATAGGAAACTACAGACCATCCAACCTCTTTAGCTTGGTGGATAGGCTTGGCTATTCAGTTGGTGAGCACATGTTGATCTCCACTAGAATGGACTAGGAAGGATTGTCTTCAGTTGGTCCAGACATGAGGATAACAATCCACATCCTGCACATGTGGTTTTTGGGAAACATTTAAACAAAGAACTACAAAGGAGCATCCCAAGCTGAATGACTCCTGCCTCTAGGCTGCCATGCGGTCGCTATAGAAGGCTAGAAATTTCCAGTTAGGGGAAATGACAATCTTAATTACAAGGTGTTCTTGGGGAACTGTTACATCATATTGTAGTGCATTCTTCTTTAGTCCGTAGCTAGCGCTGAGGGAGCAGGTTTTCCTCTCAGCCAATACGCTGCTATAGGTACTGATGGTATCCTTGTGTCATTCATGTCTCCACTCTTTGTGATTGTTGGGCCATATTTCTAGCCTCGATGGTCAATTGCTGGTTCTTTAGATCTTAATGTGTTTGAGCCACATTTTGGTGCTGCCCGTTGAAGAGTAGTGTAGTCTGACTGTAGTGCATTAAAAGTTGAAGCAATTGCAGTATCGGCTGTAGAGCTGCAATTGTGCTGCACATTGCAACACAATTTTATCATATTGTTATTCTCAAGTTTTAAAACTTTCTGGTCGGAAAAAAAGCCTTAAAAATTGAACATTTAGATTGACTTCTGCTTGACTTAATGGTCCTACGTATATAACAATGGTTCTCAAACATGATTCCTGCATGCATGTTTCCTTTTGGGAATTAAAGGTGGTAATCACAGGGTTGGCAAGCTGTGTCTCATCCAGACACTGATTAGACTGTCTTAGCTTTAACAAAGGTTAAAGGTTGCTTCATCAATCTTACTGCCACCCTGTAGTAGTTGCCCATTGGCATGTGATCCAGGCCACTAAGCAGGATATGTAAGATTTTGAATGCCTCTTGTAACTTCCTCATGGGCCAGTCAGTTCTCTGCAGCAATGCTTTTTCTCATGGAGACTGCCATGGATGGGCATCCTCACAGCTTGCAAAACTAATGAAACCAATCCTTTTAAAAAGCAGACTGACTCAGTGCTGTGCTTTTAGTCTGCGAAGTGGGTTAGGTTTGCCTATGCAGGCCATGGAGCTGCAGATGAAAGATTCAAATATTAATTCTTTTCATCTGAGGTAGAGGAGTCTGGCCTATGATGTGGGGTATGCCAAACGTTGATTGGGATCTATTAACAGGGTGATTAGATCAGCAAGGGGTACTATTTAATAATAGTAACAACAAAAAAATCTTGGATTCAGGTGTAGATCTAGGAATAAAAGAGCAGAGTTCAGTGTTGATACTGAAAAGTCCAGGATAAGAATTTACTTAAGAGGTACCCACCCTCATTCTAAGTGCAGGTCCATCTCCTTAAGCTGCTGTTTTGTTTCAGGTTCCAGCTGGTGGCCTTGTGTTCTAGTACTAAAAACAAAGTAGATACCAAAGCCTCCAGTTTGTCCACCCTATAATGTAGGCAGTAGTTGAGTGCTACAGAGGACTTCCAGATATCAAGTTTGATATACTTAGCTATTACTAAGCTTAATACTTGGGTATTACTCTTCAGGTATTATTCTGGCATACCAAGGCTTTGTAGGGTTTTTTTTGTACTTCACGTATGTACAGATGGAAAAAACTGTTTCAACTGATTTAACTTAAATAGTTCTTTATATTTAAACATCAGTCTTCAACAGCATAGCTTTTTAAGTAAAAAACATACACAACATCTCCAATCAAACCACCAGTCTATAAACAATTGTGCAAAAATAAAAATCCAAGCGATGTTTAATGAGACTCCTGGAATGAAAAAGCATTGTTTATTTTTGGAAATAGCAACTTGGATGTTGCTTATTCCCATATTGAATTCCTTTTTTGATGTAGGGAACAGGGCTTTACTAGAATTAAAATGAAGGGCGCACTGATCTCAGGCACTCTTAGCAAAGTAGTTCTTGTTGTGTTGAAAGTGTTGCCTAAATTAGCTTTTGTGAGTATTATAATTTTGAAATCCAAAATAAACATGGTTTTCCCCAGCTAGCAAATCTGTAGAATGGATAAAGTAGGTTGTAACTAGAGATGCTTTCTATCTAGGCCAGAGAAGGCTCTGAGTGCAATCAACTAGAAGAATTGCTATGGGTCATAATTTTGGGCTAATAAAGTAATCTGTTACCAGGATTATGTGAATGGGCCATCTCTCCCATTAGAAATGAGGGCTGCAAGAAATCGAGACAACAGCCAATACAGTGAACCTTTGATTTAACAGACTTCCGAAGTAGTGAACTTTTTTGTTTTATTTTTAAAAAGTCATATACATTTTACACATGCCATTGACTGCGACACATTTGGATTTAACAGATGCCCTTTCCCCATTAGTCCATTCAGTTTGAGAGTTCAGGGTACTTGACATTTGAAAGCACTTTCTGAGCTTGCAAAGCACTTCACATGTTACCTTGGTATGGTCAGGCTGGGAATGTGGAAGGCTCCACAATTAAATGGAAAAGGACCCTGTGATCTCAAAGCCATTTACCTTATTTCAGATGGCAACAGTACCCAGAGCAGTCCTTCTCCTGGCACATCTGAAAGTGATTATTATACAGGATGAACTGTTCCTTGTGTTTGCCGCAAGGCACAAGATGGTTTTCATCATGGGGATGGGCACGCAAAAAGGCAAACAACCAAAACAAGAGAGTGTGATGATCTGCTTTATTACACCTGCGCAGGTGGGCTGATTCCCCCACTCCACTCAGCAAGCAGGGAAAAGAGCACAGCAGTACAGTCTCAAAACATTCTTATATCCCCCTCCCCTTCACACTCCTCACAAACTGTTGTTTGGTGGAAAATTTCTGGCACAGGGGCTGGGCCCTGGAACCCTGCATCAAATTAGGCCTTGAGAAGATGCTGTGGGTAGTCTGATAAAGAAGGAAGTCAATACTACACCCTCAGCACATTCCACCTAGCTTTTTATTATGTAGGGCAAGCTGTACTGGATGGAGAAGGCCATGGGTGGGGGCAGGAACAATGAGAACAAAGAGAGCAAATTACATAGCAAAATTCTGGCAGAAGAATTTGGTTCTGAAGCACTTTGGTTCAGCTATGCTTGGATACCTAGGACTAGACTGGGAGCTTTCAAGGTCAGAGACAGCACTTTGAATTGGGCCTGAAAACAACTTGGGGTCTAGTTAAGTTCTTTGAGTATAAGTGTTGTCATTGCAGGAATGCCCACTGGCACTAATCTGGCAAATCTGGTCAAGGGAAACAGAGATTACGACCAGAAATCAAAGATTGCACAACTAGTTCTACGCACCCACAGGGACATTAGACTTGTTTTACTTTACTGTTTCCTATCCAACCCTGCTTCATATGTGCTTCTGTTAGCACAATCTTTTTACATGAATTTAGGCATCTCTTTGGAGCCTGATTTCTGATAGACTACGATATTTTATCTGTTAATGGCTTACACCTTTCCCTATTTCATTAAGTAACAAGGATATGTTTTATACGTTGGGTGCTCAATGCTCAGATTTAGTATCACACAGATATTTGCTTGGAAAATACCTTGTGCTTCAAATCAGAAATGGCCAAATTGAAATGCTTACTAAAACATGAACCGTACTGAAGTTCTTCAGAACACCCGTCGTTCTGAGAACAGGAGACAATTAAACTGTCAAAAGAAGGCCTGAGTTTTAGATCTACCAGATGTAGCAGTGTGCATGTTTTATGTTTTGCTGCACCCGCCTTAGCCTGTCCCTACCGTGCTTGGGTATTGGCAGGAGGTTGCAAATTACAGAAATAACTGCTAGTGAAATGCCTTGTGCTGGAAGGCAGACTAGAGCATAACAATTCAGTAAGATGATCCAAGCAGTGAGCATGCTGTGGCTTAGATTTCTTTGTGCTGTTAGTATGCAGCGGTTTCAGTAGTAAATACAGATATTGCAACACGCTGTGGAAGCCCTGTTCATAACCTTTATTTCAGCGGCTAAATCCTGGCTACTGTGGGAATGTTGGTGTCGAGGGCATTCTTTTTCTACATCTTCAGAGTTGCATCATTTACAAGCTAACATCAGCTTTTATAGTGTAGCCAAACTCATTTCATAGAGCAGCCACAGACTTGGATGATGTCCTTGACTCCCAGGGACTAGAAGTGACAACTGTAAGCACCTTGCCCTATTATACTGTACGTTTTGTGTTGATTTAAGTTGTAAGTTGTTCTGCAAACTCGTCTAGGCTGAAAAGAAGGGTAGGAATGTAATACACTTGTTGAAATACGCTTGAATCGTGGGAAAAATACTGCAGGACAGCACTGAAGTTGAAAGGGCTTAAATATGTGACGTTTTTCAACGTTTTGTGTTTCTTAGGGTTGGGGCCCCCAGCATGGCTGCCAGCTGGTGGCTTGCTGAATGTCTGCCCATGTCTCCTAGCCGCTGCTTCCATGCAATGAGCAATTTGTGTGCAGAGGCTTGTTTGTGGGCATATTTTCCACACCACCCTACTGGTGCTCCCTACGTGGAAACCAAGCCACAGCGAACCCTTCAAAGTACCCTCCCTTTGGTGCCTGCTTTCTATTCATATAGTGAGACCTTTGAAAGCTAGTGTAACTTTTCCTCCATATGGAAGGTAACCTTGGGTAAGATCTTGGGTAAGATCTCTAGTACAAGAATTCAACTCTTTGTTTCCATGTGACTACCGCTAACGTCTCTAGACTTCAGCTTTCTGGTTTTGGTTCCCTTAGCCGCACTGACTTGTGGTCAAAAGGGCTATTCTCTTTCTCACCCTTTTTGGCTTCCTCTCCTGAGATTTTGTGAGATTTTTCCATGCTAATGCTCCTTCCTCTGGCCCTTTATTTTCTGGGCTCTCTATTCTTCCTTTTTTTTTTTGCTTTGTGTTTCTCTCTGATTCCTGTTCATTCTCTAACCTGCCTGCTCCCCCCTTAAGTCATCCTACTTCTGGTTAGTTTCCATGCAGGGCTGCCCTAGCCAGGAGGCTGATTCAAGCACTTGCTTAAAACAGCAAGTTGGTGGGGGAGGCAGTGGTGCTCCCCATCTGTTTGATCTTCCCATTTGCTGGGAGTGAGCAGGAAGAGGACTGGGGGAGCATCAGCACACCTCTTCCTCCAGCCCTGCCAGAACACACACACTCCAGCCCCAAATTCATACTGTTGCTGCTGCTGACCCTCCTGAATGCTTTGGAAACCAACCTCATCGGTGTGGGGGTGATAATGCAGAGCCCCCCCCCCCGGTCATTACTTGCAAAAAACAGCTGAATATACAATGGTCAGGAAAAAATCCCAGCTTCAATTCGCTATCAACACTTGTGTTTGTGGTGTGGGAAGCTCATGCATTGGCTTAGCTGTGATTTAGATTAAAGCTTTTGTGTTAAGAAAAATTGTGCCAACAATTTAAAGGGTGGCTATTTAGTCGTGGCTTGTTTCACCACTGAAACAAGTGGTGATGTTGCTAATCAGTATTTTTAGAATTGTAGTATTTTGTCTGGGCATTTTCCGGGGGGGGGGGAAACCCACCACCAACCATAGCTCTTTGTTCTGATGGGTGCCTGTTCCTCCCATTCATTAGTGATAAACATCCTTGTAGAAGTGTTTGTTATCCAAGCCAGATGTCTACTGTATTTAGACATAAAGTTGGAGTGGATGGAGAGATACTTTATCAAGCTGTAGAAGTCTCTGGCAAACATGTCCTTTTGAAGTCCAACTTCTCAAGATTATCCTCTGCAGAATGAATGTACTAGCAGTTGCCTTTGCCAAGACAGCAGAATGTGTGTACAGTCCTTGCCATTTCCCTATTAACAAAATGCTTTTGCAAGGCTAATATTCTCTGGGAAGAGGAGTAGGGGGGCCATTCGAGACCTCTGGGATAGCCCCTCCTACTCCGGGAGGCAGAGCCGGTTCAAAGTTCGAGGCATCTCCCTGTAGGAGGCTTCCCAACCCAGTCCGGCTCTGCCTCCTTAAGGGACAGGTCGGTTCTTACTGTGCTCCTTAGAGCTCAGTGTGTTTGAGGCAAAGATTCAAGAAATTTTGAAAGGAAAAACCTTCTCTCCTCTTCTTTCCTTTTCTGCTTCTTCGTTTTCCTACTTTTCTCTCCTCTGCTCCCTGTCTTCCTTCCCTGTCTGTTCGTCTGTGTGAGGGGAAGACAGGAGGTGAGGCGCTGACGGTGAGGCCTCCGGCTTCATCCGTCGCCTCAGCAGAGGCCTCTAGCCCAGGCACGCGCGCAGCGCGAGGGCTAGAGAGGCGCGGGGAGGCCTGGCCGCTGGGGCTCCGTGCGGCTTCGGCCCGGAGCCTCGCCCGCCTTCCCATAGCGTCGCGGGCGCTTCCGCGCCCCAAGGGAGAGCTGCGGAGCGCCCGAAATTGGAACGCCGCGGCGGCGTGAGGGGGAGAGGGCGGCAGCGCGCGTACCCACGGAGCGAGTGCGCGCCGCCTGGTCCCGCGCGGCTTAGGCCCGGGGCCCTCTTCCTCCCCCTTCTTCAGCGCGATCGCGCCCCTCTGGGAGGGCAGCGACGCGCGTTCCTCGTGGTTTGGTGAGGCAGAAGGACAGGCAGACTCCCGCGCCGCGGAGAGATCACCCGGCTGCCCACCATCTTGAGAGGCCTGGTTTCCCGCCCTTTTTTGACTGCGGACAAGGTAATGGCGGAGGGCCAGAAGGGAGGGGGGACGACCTCCACTGAGCAGCAGGAGGTGGGGGGGTCCTCCCTGGGACAGATGGGGTCACCAGTGAGCCAGTTGGGATCATCCTTCTCTCAGGCTCAATTCAACGCAATGTTTAAGGTGGCTATGGAGGCGGCAGGATTTGTTAAAGGGCCCGCTCCGGGGGTGATCACGGGTACCCTTGCTCAGAACAAGAGGGAACCTGAGCCAAAGCAATGCAAGGCAAAGCGCAAGCGTTCCCCTAGCCCCTTTTCCCTGTCTGACTCTAATCTCACCCCTTCCTCCATGTCGGGGGAGGGGCGCAAACATCCAAGGAAGAGAACCAAGAAGCTGCACCATAGGCACTTCAAGTCCTCTAAAAAGGCCCGTAAGCACAAGCGGTCAAGGGAGTTCTCGTCAGAATCCGATCATTCTCCATCCTCCTCCGGTAGTTCTGGCAGAGAAGAGGGTCAACTCTCGGAGGATTCGGATCAGGACGGGCAGGAGCAGAAGGTGGACCGCCTCTTTCCGGTTGACCTCCTGCCACGCATGTTCTCCAAGGCGGCTAAGGCTTTAAACTTACAGTTGCCACAGGAAGATTGTGTGAGAGCTTCCTCCAGTACTTTGTTTCCTAGAGGGCCCGTGAAGCCTTTGGCCTCTCCATATCCAGAGGAGTTCAAAGAAGCGTTGGAGGCGGAGTGGAAGAGCCCGGGATCTGTCAAACACTTGTCCCGGGTCGTCAACAAGCTTTACACTCTTCCAGATCAGGCCATGTCAACGTTGCAGGTTCCTTCGGTGGATGCTCCCGTAGCAGCCCTTTCTTCCTCAGCAGTCCTTCCATCGGAAGGGGAGGGAGGGCCCAAGGATCCCTGTGACAAGCGAGTTGAGGCGGCCTTGAAAAGAAATTTCCTCTTCTCGTCGGGTGCCTTCCGTGCTGCAGCGTCAAACTCTGTTATGGCACGGGCAGCTTTCCTTTGGGCTGAAGATCTGGCCAAGACACCTAAGCTTCCTGCCCATGTCAAGAGCACGTTGCGTAAGATCTCACTTGCTGCTGCTTTCTCCGCAGATGCCTCTTTTGACGCCCTTCAACTTAATGCGCGGGCCATGTCTTCGAACGTCGTAGCGCGCAGAAATGTTTGGCTGAGGCATTGGGACGTGGATGCGGCTTCGCAGGCGCGTTTAGTCTCAGTTCCTTTCAAAGGTTCCAAGCTTTTCGGTGAGGCATTGGATCAACTCTTGATTGAGGACAAGGACAAGCGAAAGGTCCTTCCTTCTTCTAGGAAAGAGGCTCCACGAAACAGAATCCAGTCCTTTCGTTCCTTCAAGCCAGATGCCAGACCCAGGGACCGCGACAGGGCAAAGGCCAGATGGACCAAGTCACGTTTCCAGTCCAAGACCAGACGACCTGGATCCGGACCCGGTCCTTCCAAACAGTCCAAGGACAACAGGAATGCGTGACGCCATGCACAACGTATCCTCACTAAATATAGGAGGCCGTTTATCCTTTTTTGCTGCTCGCTGGCACGAGATATCCTCCGACGCATGGATCTTAGAGACTGTCACTCGGGGCTATGCCCTGGAGCTCCTCCACCAGCCCCGCAAGCGCTTCTGGAAGGTGCCGGTTTCCAGGGATCCTCGGAAACACCTCCTCAAGCTCCAGGCCATCCGTCATCTCCTCGACATCAAGGCAATAGAACCAGTCCCCAGGAGCCAGAGGGGGACCGGGGTTTACTCGGTTCTTTTTCTGGTTCCAAAGAAGAACGGGACCTGGAGGGCCATTTTAGATCTGAAGTGGCTCAATCGCCTGATGAAGAGGAGGAAGTTCAGGATGGAGTCGTGGAGATCCATTGCAGCTGCTCTGGAGCAGGGGGACTTCATGGCCTCCCTGGATTTGTCGGAAGCGTATTTACATGTCCCAATCCGCCCGAGCCATCGGCGTTTTCTCCGGTTCTCCTACGGAAGCTATCACTACCAGTACCGGGCTCTCCCGTTCGGCCTGTCATCGGCCCCGAGGGTATTCACCAAGCTGTTAATTGCCCCGGTTGCTTTTCTGAGGCAACAGGGGATTCAAGTGTTCCCGTATCTCGACGACATCTTGGTGAAGGCTCCATCTGCTCAGCAGGCCACGAGGGACGTTCAGAGGACCGCCAGCCTACTCAGGGATTTAGGTTTCATCATAAATCTAGAGAAGAGTTCCCTGGACCCGTCCCAGGAAATAGAGCACCTGGGTCTTCTTGTCAACACACGGATCTTCAGAGCGGCTATCTCTCAGGAACGCAGATCATCTCTCCTCTCTACTCTACAGACTCTCCTTGCGTCCCGGACTCAGGACCTGATGCAGTTAGCCTCCCTCCTGGGGTTGCTGGTTTCTTGCCAGGACCTAGTGGATTGGAGCCGTTTTCACATGCGTCCCCTCCAGCGTTTCCTGCTACCTTTCCAGCATCAAATAGAGCGGCAGCAGCACCGTCAGCTGTCCATCTCTCAGGATCTGAAGCAGGAGCTTACATGGTGGCTCGAGGAGGACCGGCTGGGCCAGGGAGTGAGCCTTGCCCTCCCCTCCAGGTTGGTGTTGACCACCGACGCCAGTCTTTCCGGATGGGGAGCTCACATGCAGGGTGCTCTAGCCCAGGGCACGTGGTCGCCGGAGGAGGCCCTGTTCAGTATCAATCTCTTGGAGTTGCGTGCGATTCGGCTGGCGCTCCTTCAATTTCAACACCTGGTCCAGGGCGCCCATGTCTTGGTGAGGACCGACAATATATCCGCCAAGGCGTACATCAACAGGCAGGGCGGCACGAGGTCGAGCTCCTTACACCAGGAAGCGGTGGTCTTGCTACAGTGGGCGGAGAGCAACCTGGCATCGCTGAAGGCAGAACATCTGGCCGGGGTCCAGAACGTTTCAGCGGACTGGCTGAGCAGGAAGACCCTCCGGGAGTCCGAATGGCAGCTTCATCCGGAAGTCTTCCTGGCAGTGACTCAAAGGTTCGGAGATCCAATCATCGACCTCTTCGCCTCTCATGTAAACAGCCAGCTTCCCAGGTTCTACGCAAGATTTCCGGAGCCTCTAGCGGAGGGAGTGGACGCCCTGTTGGAGACCTGGCCGCAGGGTCTGTTGTATGCTTTTCCCCCCATAGCCCTCATTCCCCACCTCCTGCGCAGGCTTCGCTCCCTGGAGGCCGACATGGTCCTGATAGCACCACGCTGGCCCCGGCGACCGTGGTTCCCAGATCTGGTAAGGATGTCGGTCAGGGACCCGTGGCCTCTCCCAGAGCGGGTGGACCTTCTCAGGCAGGGGCCGTTGTTGCATCCACGGCCACAATTCTACCACCTCACTGCCTGGAGGTTGAGAGGGAGGCCCTAAGTAAACATGGGTATTCCGAGGGGATTCTTAGGACCCTGCTGGCTTCCAGAAAGGGTTCCACCAAGAGGGTATATAATCTGACCTGGAGAAAGTTTGTCTTCTGGTGCAGGGGCAAGGGGTATCCCGAATTAAAACCAAAAATTAGGCATATTCTAGAATTTTTGCAAGAGGGTTTGGATAAGGGCTTGGCCACCAATACCCTGAAGCGCCAAGTGGCCACTCTAAACAGCATTCTGGGGGCTGGAAAAGGTAGGAGGATCTCATCCCACCCCCATATTAAGAGATTTCTGAGGGGTGTAGCCTTGATCAACCCCCCTGTGGTGCATCGTTTCCCTTCCTGGAATCTGAACTTAGTCTTAAATGCCCTGACGGGATCTGCATTTGAACCCCTGGCAACAGTTTCCCTTAGGATGCTGACGCTCAAGGTACTCTTTCTGGTAGCAGTGACATCGGCCCGGAGGGTGTCTGAGCTTGGTTCGTTATCAACCAACTCGAACCTGTGCATTTTTCATAAGGACAGAGTGGTCCTCAGGCCCGATCCGGGTTTCATGCCCAAGATAAATTCTATTTTTCATAGGGCACAAGACATTGTGTTGCCATCCTTTTGCCCAGAGCCCAAGCATAGGATGGAAAGAATTTGGCACACGCTTGACGTGAGACGTGCGCTCAGGTTTTATATCGAGCGCACCAAATCTTTTAGGACAACGGAGGCTCTTTTTGTTAATTTTAGAGGAGCCTCTATGGGCAAGCGGGCATCTGTGTCCGCGTTGTCCAGGTGGATCAGGCAAGCCATAGGCGAGGCTTACTCTGCCTGTGGGAAGGCTGCACCGGAGGGCATTACAGCCCACTCAGTGAGGGGTGCGGCGGCGTCCGCAGCCTTCGACGGGGTGCAGTCCCTGGTGGAGATCTGCAGAGCGGCCACCTGGTCCTCGGTTCACACCTTTACGAGGCACTACAAGGTGGACCTTGCAGCTTCCGCAGAGGCCAAGTTTGGTAGGCGGGTGCTGCAACAGGTGGTCGGGGTCTAGGCGGCTTCTTCGCCTGGTCCCGCCCTCTTGTGAACTGCTCTGGTAGATCCCAGAGGTCTCGAATGGCCCCCCTACTCCTCTTCCCAGAGAAAAACAGAATTTCTTACCTGAGAATTCCTGTTCTGGGATGAGGAGAGGGGGGCCATTCGACCCACCTCTCACCAGGCTCAGATTTTTGGTAGGATTCTACAGGATTGGGGGCGTTTTCTGGTTGTTCGTTTCCCCTCCCACCTGTTTGTCCGCCTGTTATTCTGCTGTCTGGTTTTCTTACCCCTGTTGGGGTCTGTTAGTGTCTTCTCTAGTTGTTTTCTAGTTGGGGGTTTTTCTCGTTCCTGCTCGTTATTCCGGACTGGGTTGGGAAGCCCCCTACAGGGAGATGCCTCGAACTTTGAACCGGCTCTGCCTCCCGGAGTAGGAGGGGCTATCCCAGAGGTCTCGAATGGCCCCCCTCTCCTCATCCCAGAACAGGAATTCTCAGGTAAGAAATTCTGTTTTTATATTGAGAAAGATTAAAAAATTGTTTTGGAAATTGCAGGACAAATGCTACTCACATGATCGGTTTTGATATATAGAGAAAAGCAAGCTCCTGGATAAAAGGTGCTGAGGATTATTTTAAAAGATACACGGGAGAGGGAGAGAGTGCATGTCTAGGCATGGGCAAAACACAAGAAAGAAGAACTGCAGTCTTTGATTCCATGTACAAAGGGGAAAGGATCTGGATGGCACTGGAAAGTAGTGAGAGCGTAACATTTCGTATGTATATGCTGGAAAAGAGAAGAAGGGATCAGAATGGCTAGAGAGGGAACTAAATAAAATCTTTTTCTTTTTGGGAAAAAAGTCCTCCCACTTTAGCTTTGTGTCCCAAATTTAGTCAGTCATAAAGTTAGGCATGAGTGACTTAAGTCCCACTGAAATCAATATGACCGGGCTAAAAAACACACAATACATGCTTTTTCCTTTATATTTTTGGTAAATAGCTCATGGAGGAGAAGGGGAAAACTGGTAGGAGGACTTTAATACTGGGCCCCATTGTGGTTCTGAGCTGGATTTGCAACCACCACCACTGTGTGCTAGTTACATGAGGGGGGAAAGTTTTCTTGAAACTTTTTTAAAAGTGTAAATAGCATGCTGGAGAGGGCACAAAATCCTGATGGGAACTATGGTGGGAGGACAGGAATGAGACAAAGTATTACAGATCCCCTAGCTCATCACAGTTTTGCTGCAGTGTGAATGCCCTCTGCGTGCTGTTTACCGAAAATGAAGGCAATGTGCTGGACCACCTGGATTTAAAGTGACATCTTTTGGCCCTTGCTCATGATTAGTAATGACTGACTAAACTTAGGATGCAACTTTTTGCCTGTTCTAAAAAGGGGGGGGGGGAAGCCTTTTCCATGTAAAAGGCTTCCATGTAAATAATATACTTTCTGTGTGCAGAGTACATCTGCTAAGGCAGAGGTATTCAAATTTTTTAGACCGGGATCCACTTTTTAGAATGACTCACGTGTCAGGACCAACTAGAAGTGATGTCATAGCAGGAAGTGGCATCAAGCAGGAAGTGCTGTCATTGTAATAATAAAACGACACTCCTGAAATGCAAATTGGCATTCTTGGCCTGCAGCAATTGTACAACCATGAAACATCCCTAACAGAAAGCTAGATTAGGACAAAATATTATATAAAAGTCATGAACTAAAAACAAAATTTAAAAATGCTCTCACTTAAAAATTCAAACTGTTAACACAAAAGGATTATAACAAGGATGATGTCTGCAGTTTCCAAGATGGCTGCTCCCAGCTTTCCACGTCCCACCTGACATCAGGTCCCGACCCACAGTTTGAATAACACTGTGCTAAGGCGCACACAGAAGGCACACACTAAATCCAGATGTTTCTGGATTATACATGGGAAATAATGAGCAGGCATTGGTTCATGAGCAGTTCATTGGTGTAATATGCAGCTTGCCAGATTTTGGCAAGATCAACTGCTTTTCTAGATCTCATGAAGCAAAGTGCGCTGATCTTCTCTCTTTTCCTGGTGAACTCCTACCATCTCGGTACTTAGTTTTGGTTTGCAAAGCTCTAGATCCAAATTGTGGTGTGCTGGCAAAGACAGGATGTTGCTGTGGAGCCCCAGTAGCTTCAAAGCTGGAGTCAGGAACTTGGGCTGGCTGCCAAAGTTCTTTCCTGACATGCAGCCTTCAAATTACCAGAAATCACTTAATAGTGGAATTTGGCAATTCCACAGGAAGAGCCAGAAATGTTGTAGAGAAAAATATTGTAGATCAGACAGTTCCTTGGTGGTGTGTAAGGAGATCCTGAAATGATCCTTTAAAGATTGTTTATGCTTTGACAGAATTTGGCCTGGGTAGGTTTAGGTCTTCGATAAAAGTACACTCTGGGCAAAGAATTCTTAACATTACATTGTAGTACAGTGTGGCTAAGCAATAAAAACATCTTTGTATTCATTACAGTTTTGGCAACTGTTCATTTTTTTTAAAGCTTTCCAGGAAGATTCATGTTGGACTATATAAAGTGACCACAAATCCAGAGAGACTTTAAAAATATTTAGAGTAAGAGGCTATTCTCAGTTTACACACAGAAAACAGTGATGGATCTTTGCTGGCTGATCGCCTCCATGCAGAATGCAACATGTGTTCATGGCACCTATTTCTCAAGACTGCAGTTCAGAATTCTGTGCGCAATTCTGTAGACATCCCATTGATCTCTGCAAAGTATGCATAGGATTTGCTGTATGTCTTATTGCTTAACTGTGGAAATGATCTGGGGAGCTTTATGAAGAACCTGCTAAACATTCAGGTAACAACCCAACATTTGTTGGATTAGGTGACCCTTCATATGCACTGTGCTTTTTATTGATAAGTGCTTGTTCAGAACTCCATCATGGAATCCAATGGCCCAATACAGTTATCAAAACAGTAACTACAGGGACATCACGTTTAATTTTGGCCTTCTGGTACAGTATAGATATTTCATAACTGATTCAAACATCTGGATATGACCTGCAAGAATATACTAATTTGGGGAATTATTTGCAATGCCAATAGAACACCAGCACGTCATCCCAATGACAAGCTGGCTGAGCTCAATGAATTCCCCAAATCTTTAACTCTCTGATCCTAATGAAAGCTCTTGTCATAGGAAGACAAGAGAGGAGAACTTAAGATCACAGTGGGGAAAATGATTAGGCTGACACACTGCTAGATCTCGTGATACTAATTGAAAACCACCATTTGGGCATGACTTTGTATAGATGCAAAAAAGAAAAAGAAAAAGGAAGTCATTCTGCTCCTGTATCTCTCTAATGAAATCCTCGTGTGTGCCTACCACTGGCAACTTAAGGGACAACTACTTTAGTTTAATACTGTAAAAGCGAGTAAGAACTGCATTGGGCTGGGTCCCCATGGCAAGGGCTATTCTGTGTATGGCATTCCTGCTCAAATCCCTTCTTCCTGTGCACTCTGCAGTTTTGCCTCTCCTGGGCAAGGAGCTGCTGCTTTCCCCCTTCAAGGTTTATCTCATAACTTCTGTTTTATGGGATGAAACCTGTTGCTTGACCATACAGGGAGCTTCAGCATGGCCAGTGCTCATCCTAAGTGTCCACCTGTTTGGATAACCTGAGGTTAGGAGGGTTGGGATATTTTTCAATTGAACTATGAAACGAAAACAAAATAAACTCGGTTCTTCCCATTTTGTTTTGGGAAGCAATTGAGATGCATTGAAGATCATTTAATAGAAAAGTGGGCTATAAGTGTTAAATAACTAAAATGCAAGTTTAGGGTTCTGCAAAGGATAAGGAAAGCTGTAGGAATTCTGGAATTTTGGTATCACTGGACGAAAGACTACATGTTTTCTACCAAAAACCCAACCTTATATCAGCATCAGCAAAGCAGTTTACTTCCTGAATTATGTTCATACTTGTTCATTGGATACATCAAAGTAGACTCACCCCTAAACTTAACTTGCTGAGGTAAGATGCAATCTTTCTTCAAACATCCTTTTGCGGTGCTTCATATATAAACACAGGAAATGCCTTTTAATTACAACATACATGACTATTTTAACAGAGTGGGAGAATAGAGAATGAATAACAACTGATAGAGAGTCATTTTTGTCTGCTATTGGCTTTTCAGCAGCTTCACCATTGAATGCAAAAGAAATGTAATGGATTATTGTAAATACATTTGCCTTAAAATTAAGATTACTTCTTTGAAAAGATGCCAGACCATTTCAAATAGTTGCTTCCATATCAGACTTCCGGACAGTGCAGTCTGATATTCATTCAACTGCAGATAGACTTTTCTTAACTTGAAGGGAGGTTGGAACTTTTTGAGTTATCAGCTGAATTCTGCAATTTCTGCATACTTGCTGAGAGACCTGGGTCACAATCCTAACCAACTTTCCAGCATTGACCTAGCTGTGCCAATGGGGCATGTGCTGCATTCTGCGGTGAAGCAGTATTCATGGAGGTCTCCTCAAGGTAAGGGAATGTTTATTCCCTTAATAAATCAGAGCTGCATTGCCTTTACCCCAGTGTTGGAAAGTTGGTTAGGATTGCACCCTTACTCCTTACTTGTAGCCTTTCAGGCCCTAGACTTGTGGTGCTGCTGGAACCTTGGTATTCTCCCACTTCTTCCCCTGGTCTTTCTTCTCTGTACCACTGAATACCTCTTGGTTCCTCAGCTCCTATTTCCCCTCAGAAACCCTTACCTCTTTATTTCCCTACATCTTTCTCCACATCACTTCCCTCCCGCTTTGCTTGCTCCATTATATGCCCCCTTTGTAAAAAAATTTCTTCTTTTCTCCCTTCTACCTAGAAACCACTTGTACAAGTCTTAGGATTTGGTTGTATTTGTGAATGCATTACACTGCATTTTTAATTCCCCTTACCCATTACTGTATTATTATTCCCACTATTGTTCTGCCTTTAACTTTGCTTTCCTTTTCCTTTTACACTATTCCAATATCAGCCTGCTCCTAATATAAACTCTGTTGGCACAGCAAGGCCACTTGGCCTACGCTACATCCAGTGCTGCTCAGGAGGTGGCTGGAAGTCTCTTTGGGGTGATATATTTCCCCTTACCCTGGGTAAAGCCCCAGCCACCCCTATGGGACTCTTCGGATCTGTGCCAGCTATATCACTGGTGCAAATTTGGGAAGCTCCATGTAGGGCTGCCTGGCCCAGGAAGTGGTGTGGTGGTGGTGGATGCACCATACACCACTGCTGCCACTCACTACCAGGCCCAATTCTCCCATTGTTCCATGGACCAAAATGTCCCCTCTCACCACCCTCTGCCAACCTGTGCAACCTTACCCTGTGCTAGCCAGCTCTAGGGCTGGATGTGGCACTGCCAAGCCAACATGGGCCTTCACACTGGCCCAGCTGGCTTACAAGTAGCTGTGAATGTGCCTTCCAGGCTGTTTGCAATGCTCTGAGCTGGCAAGGGGATGACTGCAACCCACTCATGCAGAAGTTTGGATCATGTTGAGTTACGCTTTTGGGCACTGGACCCTCTCCCTGTACTCACAATAGAATTGCTCTGTGGGCACAGAGTAACAGGGGTTCAGGATGGCTTTTTGCTGAGCATTTATGTCCTATAGGCCAGTGCCCAACTTGGTGTACCCCAGATATACTTTACGGTACTGTGGTAGGTGCAGTGAACAACTATGTTGAACAAAAGACCTCAACCATGGTGGACTTCACGCCAGGGGAAAAGAGAATGACGATGAACCACTTTTCCCTAGCAACTTCCAACTATAGTGCAAATATTAAGTTCCCAATACTTAATGTGCAATACATGATGTGCAGGGAAGAAATATGTGTCCCCTGCAGCTATTCAGTTACAAGGGTGCTATAATCCCTCACAAAATGAAACATCTGTACAAGCTCTGCATAAACCACTTGAGAGATGAGATTCCAAATGCCATCCATTTTGAAAGTCAGCTCAGTATAATTAGCTGGTCTGCTGATGCTCTCGCCTTTAACAAAATGATCTGTATTAGCTTCTCCTCGTTTAGAAGTTTCAGTGGCACAAAATATTTTCTCCAGTTCTCAAAATATCTGCACTCTTCATTACATAAACAGAATTGAATGTGGAAAAAAGGATCCCAAACCTCTATGCTTCTCTTATCATACATTATTGACATATGTTTGCACATAAGAGCAGCCCTGCTGGATCAGACCAAAAGTCCCTCTAGTTCAGCATCCTGCTTTCCACAGTGATCAACCAGATTCCTCTGGTAAGCCCATAAACAGGAGATGAACAGAACAGCCCCCTCCCACCAATGCTTCCCTGTAAATGCTTGTATTCAGAAACTGACCTTTGAACCAGGAGGTAGTGCAGTCACACAATACTGCAAGAGAATAAATCAATATTATGCCTCCTTGGCAAATCATCAAAGAAATAGCTTAGAACCGGAACTGTGACAAATTTCAGGAATGGTATCTGGCATATGCTACAGATTATACCAGGATGGAATTGGGGAGCGGATAGTAAAAGTGGGAAAGGGAAAGGATAGTAAAGGTTTTCTGTACATCAAGGAGCAGAGAGGTGGTTTAGAACCAAGCACTGTTTATAAAGTGCAACAGAAGCATTGGTGTTTTTAGATTGTGAATACTTTTGGGATAGGCAATCTTTTTTTCAATTTTCCCATAAACTGCATTGTGAACTTTGTTTTGTTGAAAAGTAGTACATATTCTTAATAATAATCACTTATAATAATTTAGGATTAATGCCATGTGTTTATGTAATGCATAGGTGTGGGTTTTTTGTTTGTTTAAAACCACCTTTTGGGCATTAACAACCCCCTTTTGGCAGTTAAAATATCTGAATAAAAACACAAAACACTGCATTTTGGTGTTTAAGATATTTTCCAGAAATTAAAATAGACTATTTTTCCAATTCTGTCTTCTGAGAAACCTGTATGCAGGTCAGGAAGCAACAGTTAGAACTGGACATGGAACAAAATGCCTGGTTTCAAATTGGGAAAGGAATACAACAAGGTTGTATACTGTCACCCTGCTTATTCAACTTATATGCAAAGTACATCATGAGAAAGGCTGGGCTGGATGAGTCACAAGCTGGAATCAAGATTGCTGGGAGAAATATCAACAGCCTCAGATATGCAGACGATACCACTCTAATGGCAGAAAGTGAGGAAGACCTAAAGAACCTCCTGATGAGGGTGAAAGAGGAAAGTGCCAAAATGGGCTTGAAGCTCAACGTTAAAAAAACTAAGATCATGGCAACCACTCGCATCACTTCGTGACAAATAGAAGGGGAAGAAATTGAAGCAGTGACAGACTTTATTTTCCTGGGCTCCAAGGTCACCGCAGATGGTGACTGCAGCCATGAAATTAAAAGACATTTACTTCTTAGGAGGAAAGCTATGGTGAACCTAGACAACTTAATAAAAAGCTGAGACATCAGAGCTGGACCATAAGAAGGCAGAGCGCAGAAGAATTGATGCTTTAGAATTATGGTGTTGCAGAAGACTCTTGAGAGTCCCCTGGACTGCAAGGAGATCCAATCGGTCAATCCTCCAGGAAGTCAAGCCTGACTGCTCCTTGGAAGGACAAATATTGAAGCTGAAGCTCAAATACTTGGGCCACCTCATGAGAAGAGAGGACTCTTTAGAAAAGACCTTCATGCTGGGAAAGATTGAAGGCAAAAGGAGAAGGGGGCAGCAGAGGATGAGATGGTTAGATAGTGTCACCGAAGCGATGAACATGAAATTGGGCGAACTCTGGAAGCTAGTGGAGGACAGGGAGGCCTGGCGTGCCGTGGTCCATGGGGTCGCAAAGAGTCGGACACGACTTAGTAACTGAACAAAAACAACAACTTTTCCAATTAGAAATAATACTGACGCTGCATCTGATGATACTATATTACCTGTATCATCTACCTAACACACTTTTAAAGCATTTCAAATTAATAAAAATGAGAACTGGATTGAGAATCTATATATATAAAGGACGTGTGTGTGTGTACGTATATTCCGCATAGGCTCCGCAACGCCTGGAGCAACGCACACCAAACTCGGCACACGCATGCCTTGTGGCCTGGCGACAAACGCTGCGGGGGTCATGCCCCTCTAGCGCCCATGGGGGGGCGCGGGGCCCCGCGCGTGAAAACGATTTAAAACGGCCGAAATCGGTGTCGAATCTGTAGTTTCCGGGGTCGCCGGGATGAGCGGCGACCCTCCTGATGCCACTGGAGTCCGGGTTTGGCCCCCCCCTCAGCATGGGTGGTAAGAAGGGGTACGAAACAAAAAGTCCGCCATGCCCTGCTGAAACGCCTGGAGCGACGCGCACCAAACTCGGCATGCACATGCCTTGCGGCCTGGCGACAAACACTGCGGGGGTCAGGCCCCCCTAGCGCCCGGGGGTGGGTGTACACAGGGGGCCACGCATGAAAGCGATCAAAACCAGCCAAAATTGGCTTCGAATTTCCGGGTTTCCGTGGTCACTGGGACAAGTGGCGATGCTCCTGACGCTGTTTGAGTCCCGATTCAGCCCCTCTCGGCATGGGGGGCAAGAAGGCGTGCAAAACAAAATGTCCACACTGACCTGCTGGAATGCCTGGAGTGATTGCCACCAAACTCGGCACACATATGCGTTACAGCCTGGCAACAAACACTGCGGGGGCACGACCCCCCTGGCGACTCCAGGGGTGGGGGTGCGCAGGGGGCCCCACGTGAAAATGGTCGAAAACGGCCAATATCGGCATCAAATCCGTAGTTTTTGGAGTCACCGAAATGAGCGGCGACGCTCCCGACACCGTTGGAGTCCGGGTTCGGTCCCCCTCAGCATGAAGGGTGAGAAGGGGTGCGAAACAAAATGTCTGAAATGACCGACATTACTATCAAATCCACAGTTTTCGGGGTCACTAAGCTGATTGGTGACAGTCCCGATGACATTTGTTACCCGGGCTACGCCGGGTAACAAAAGCTAGTATACATATAAAAGAGAATGTATGTTTGTGTGTATGTGTGTATGTTCCACATAGGCTCTGGAACCCTGGAGCAATTTACACTAAACTTGGTATGCATGTGCCTTGCAATCTGAGAACAAATACTGCGGGGGTAAGACCTCCCTAGCACCCCTAGGGGTGGGGGTGCGAAGGGGGTGCAATGTAAAAATGATCAAAAACGGCTGACGTTGGTCAAATCCGTAGTTTCCGGGGTCTCCGAGACGAACAGCGATGCTCCCGACACGGTTTGAGTCAGAGTTCGACCCCCCCTTGGCATGGGGGGTGAGAAGGGATGACAAGTGTGTACGTTCCAGCATAACTGGAACGCCTGGAGCTATTTACACCAAACTTGGTACACATATACCTTACGAACTGGAAAGAAATACTGCAGTGGTAAGACACCCCTAGCGCCCCTAGGGGTGGGGGTGCCATGTAAAAATACTCAAACGGCTGACATTGGTGTAGAATCCATAGTTTTTGGGGCCGCCAAGATGAATGGTGACACTCCCCAATGCCGTTTAAGTCCAAGTTCGGCCCCCCTCGGCATGGGGGGTGAGTAGGGGTGCAAGATACAGTGCTTGGAAATAGAAGATCCGCAGCATGCTGATGGTGGCATAGAGGGCCCCATTTGATTTCAGATTTCACAACTCATCCCACTTCTAGAAATACTGTGGGGGTAAGACACCCCTAGCACCCCTAGGGGTGGGGGCGGGAAGGGGGTGACATGTAAAAATAGTCGAAAATGGCCTATATTGGTGTCAAATCCATAGTTTTCAGGGTCACCGAGATGAACGGTAACACTCCTGATGCTGTTTAAGTCCACGTTCAACCCCCATCGGCATGGGTGTGTGTGTGAAGGGGTGAAAAATAAAATATCCAAAATGACCGACATTCGTGTCAAATCCATAGTTTTCGGGGTTGCTAAACTGATTGGTGATAGTCCTGATGATTTAAGCCCAAGTGTAGTTGAATAGAACAAATACAACTATGTAGAACCTTCTGGAAATTTTTAGAAATCATTATGCCCCGGTCTTGGACTCCAATCACATACTTGCCATGTGACCAGGCGGAGTCACTGAATACAAGGCTATCGATACCGTAGTAGATGCCTATGAGGTTGTCAATTTCCCATCAGACTTCCTAAACTCACTTGATCCGGCTGCATTGACACCACATCGTCTTTTACTTACAGTGGGATCTCCAACTATTAGGTTTACTACGAGGTTTACTACGGAACAACTTTATGTTGCTTGCTCAA
Organism: Lerista edwardsae; assembly: GCA_029204185.1. NCBI lineage: Eukaryota > Metazoa > Chordata > Lepidosauria > Squamata > Scincidae > Lerista > Lerista edwardsae. The sequence continues at coordinate 13,012,440 of JAJKFI010000002.1, forward strand.
GGGTGGGTTCACCCAAGAATTTATGTACTCTTGCTCCTGGAGGTGAAACTAAAAATGTTGTTTACAATCAAGTTTTGAGTCAAATTAATATTATAGTGAATTTGTAAATGATTTTACTTTATAATTTTTATACTGTACTTATACTTTTAATTACCTGTACATAAAATTATTTCGATTTTACGCTATAGATAGAATTCATTCCTTTTCCTGTCTAATAGAAGCTTGGGCTAAATAAATACCCGGGCAACACCGGGTAAGGACCAGCTAGTGTAGAATAAAAACACATAACACTGCAATTTGCTATTTTAATCAAGAATTTTTGGAAAAAATATCACACACACCCAAAAAACCACCAAACACCCTAGTGATGCATTGTAGCAACACGCCCTTTACTGTGTTAGACCACTGGTCGCATCTAGCTCGGAACTGTTGATCCTGCCTGGCATTGGCTCTTCAGGGTTTCAGGAAGGAATTTTCTTTATCCTGCCTGGGATTGATTTGGGGCCCTTCTGTGTGCAAAATAAGTGATGTTCCCTTGAGCTATGGTCCCTCCTTGTTTCCATACACTTATAGTGGGAAAGAGGATCCACATTGCAAGGAGTTATTTTGAAGCACTATGTTCAAGTACTGTATGTAAAAAAAAAGAAAAGAAATTCCAACAAAACCCCTTTCCTGCATCCCAAATGGAATATGCATTCACTTGTACTAGGCTTCCAAAGGTGTGTGAATGAAAACAGATCTTAGAAATGAGATGACTCAGTGCTTCACTGCATGAGCAATGTGGCTGGTGCTTAGAGGAGAAGACAGGAAGCTGAATCCTGACACCAGGAAGAGCAGTGGTACTAAAATGGCTACAGCTGCTCCTGTGGGATATTCATCCCCTTCCCCCAAGGAAAGTCCTGGCTACTTGATTCTCCACTAGCTATTTTGCCAGCGTGGACTTGAGAACCCTCACATTGTGCATCAAAACCCAACAAGGAGGTTTATGATGTCACGGCAAGGGTGCTTCTCCCCTATCTCCACCCAATTCCACTCTCTCTGCCTTCCCCATGGTCCAGTGGTGGTGCCTTAGGCAAATGTGTTTTAAAGCAAATGTGTTTTAAAGCATGTTTGCAACACTGGAGCGGGTGTAAGTGCTTACTGCCAGCTTCAGGATCAGGCTCTAAGACCAGGGATGCCTGGATTCAAATTCTTGCTCATCCATGAAGCCCATTAGGTGACTCATTAGCCTAATTTACCTGCCAGAATATTTGCAAGATACAACTTTGTGTGCTGGTTCTCCCCAGAGATGCTTGGAGGAATGATGAGATTAAAATGCAGTGAAAATCAAATAATCATACTTGCAAATTCCACAGATTCAGATGCTTCAGAGGTCATGTCCTTTGATCTCTTTCAAAATAAGGTGCAATGGGCCCCAGATTATGCTGAAAGCAATGCATATATAACATGTAGAAGCAGGGAATTTCATCTCTCTCCTGTCCCTGGCAAGGTTGCCACACAGAGACAGATAGCTGCAAGTGTCAATAATATATGCTTAGTTAAATATTCCAACCCATTAAAATGTATGAGAGAAACACTCCTTTGTTTTTTCAGACCCAGCCCTTCATGACTATGAATCTGTTCAGCTGAAGTACTTCGAACATTCTGAGAGAGCCCCAGCAAAGGAACTGGGAGTCCCTACACCAAATTATAGTGTAGGCCCTCCAAATCTATTATGACAGTGGTTCCCAACCTGTGAGCCAATTTCAGGTGGGTTGCGAAACACCTAGAGCAGTCATATTGAAAACATGGGAAGATGGGATGCTGGAAAGGGGGAAGGATGTGTGGCTGTTTTGCTTGTGTGAAGGTTGTAAATAGGCTTTTTCCCTTCTCTTATTCACTCTGCTGTTAGAAAATGGCTGAGAAACAACCCAATTTATTGCTGCATTCTCAGGAAAGCAGCAGGCTCTGGTGTCACAATGTGGCACTTCCAACCGTAAAGTCACTTCTGGTGGGTCCCAGACAGATTGCCATTCTAAAAGTGTCCAGGTGCTAAAACATTTGAGAACCATTGTACTGCGATGAAATGAGTATAAAATAAGGTCTTCTCTGTCACTTTCTGCCTTCCACCTTGCTTCTTGCTCTCTTCCTTTTTGACTATTTCCTGCTGATGGGAAAGACTGCTTTCTGTACATGCTAGTCCTACTAAAACTCATGTTTCTACTCCTTGGGCCTCAGTTATAGGTTGATGCCTGCTAGCAGATGTTCTGTCTCAGGAGGGGAGTGGGAAGTCTACTTGCTAATCTTCTTATGCTGAATTCTTAAAGTTGAAAATGGCAGCTGGTGGCATTAAGGAAGAACTAGCTTTTGTTGTTGTTGTTCAGTCGCTAAGTCGTGTCCGACTCTTCGCGACCCCATGGACCACAGCACGCCAGGCCTCCCTGTCCTCCACTAGCTTCCGGAGTTTGCCCAATTTCATATTCATTGCTTCGGTGACACTATCTAACCATCTCATCCTCTGTCGCCCCCTTCTCCTTTTGCCTTCAATCTTTCCCAGCATGAGGGTCTTTTCTAAAGAGTCCTCTCTTCTCATCAGGTGGCCAAAGTATTGGAGCTTCAGCTTCAGCATTTGTCCTTCCAGGGAGCAATCAGGCTTGACTTCCTGGAGAATTGACCGATTGGATCTCTTTGCAGTCCAGGGGACTCTCAAGAGTCTTCTCCAACACCATAATTCAAAAGCATCGATTCTTCGACGCTCTGCCTTTCTTATGGTCCAGCTCTCACAGCCATACATGGCTACTGGGAAAACCATCGCTTTGACTATGCGAACCTTTGTTGGCAGGGTGATGTCTCGGCTTTTGATTAAGCTATCTAGGTTCACCATAGCTTTCTTCCCAAGAAGTAAACGTCTTTTAATTTCATGGCTGCAGTCACCATCTGCGGTGATCTTGGAGCCCAGGAAAATAAAGTCTGTCACTGCTTCCATTTCTTCCCCTCCTATTTGCCAGGAAGTGATGGGAGTGGTTGCCATGATCTTAGTCTTTTTAATGTTGAGCTTCAAACCAATTTTGGCACTTTCCTCTTTCACCCTCATCAAAAGGTTCTTTAGGTCTTCCTCACTTTCTGCCAGTAGAGTGGTATCGTCTGCATATCTGAGGTTGTTGATGTTTCTCCCAGCAATCCTGATTCCAGCTTGTGAGTTATCCAGCCCTGCCTTCCTCATGATGTACTCTGCGTATAAGTTAAATAAGCAGGGTGACAATATACAGCCTTGTCGTACTCCTTTCCCAATTTTAAACCAGTCGGTTGTTCCATGTCCAGTTCTAACTGTTGCTTCCTGACCCGCATAAAGGTTTCTCAGAAGGCAGATCAGGTGGTCTGGAACTCCCATCTCTTCAAGAACTTGCCACAGTTTGTTGTGATCCACACAATCAAAGGCTTTAGCATAATCAATGAAGCAGAGGTAGATGTTTTTCTGGAACTCTCTTGCTTTCTCCATGATCCAGCGAAGGTTGGCAATTTGATCTCTAGTTCCTCTGCCTCTTCGGAAACCAGCTTGTACATCTGGTAGTTCTCGATTCGCATACTGCTGCAGCCGAGCTTGTAGGATTTTGAGCATGACCTTGCTAGCATGTGAAATGAGTGCAATGGTGCGGTAGTTCGAGCAATCTTTGGCATTGCCCTTCTTTGGGATTGGAATGTAAACTGATCTTTTCCAGTCTTGTGGCCACTGTTGGGTTTTCCAAATTTGCTGGCATATGGAGAGCAGCACTTGGACAGCATCATCTTTTAAGATTTTGAGTAATTCCGCTGGAATGCTGTCACCTCCACTAGCTTTGTTGTTAGTGAGGCTTTCTAAAGCCCACTTGACTTCACACTCCAGGATGTCAGGTTCGAGCTCAGTGACTGCACCACTGTGGTTATCAGGAACATTTAGATCGGCCTTATAGAGTTCCTCTGTGTATTCTTGCCACCTCTTCTGAATCTCATCTGCTTCTGTTAGGTCCTTGCCATTTTTGTCCTTTATTGTGCCTATCTTAGCATGAAATTGTCCTTTGAGGTCTCCAATTTTCTTGAAAAGATCTCTAGTCTTCCCCATTCTGTTGTTTTCCTCTATTTCTTTGCATTGCTCATTTAGAAAGGCCTTCCTATCTCTCCTTGCTGTTCTCTGGAAATCTGCATTCAGTTGGGTATATCTTTCCCTTTCTCCCTTGCTTTTGGCTTCTCTCCTTTCCTCAGCTATTTGTAAAGCCTCGTCAGACAGCCACTTTGCCTTCTTGCATTTCTTCCTCTTTGGGATGGTTTTAGTTGCTGCCTCCTGTACAATGTTACAGACCTCCGTCCAAAGTTCTTCAGGCACTCTGTCTACCAAATCTAAGCCCCTAAATCTATTTGTCACCTCCACTGTATATTCGTAGGGGATCTGATTTAGGTCATACGTGGAGGGCCTAGCGGTTTTCCCTACTTTTTTCAGTTTAAGCCTGAATTTGGCAAGAAGAAGCTGATGATCTGAGCCACAGTCAGCTCCAGGTCTTGTTTTGACTGCCTGTATGGAACTTTTCCATCTTTGGCTGCAAAGAATGTAATCAATCTGATTTCGATGTAGACCATCTGGTGAAGTCCATGTGTACAGTCGCCGCTTGTGTTGCTGGAAAAGGGTGTTTGCTATGACTAATGTGTTCTCCTGACAGAACTCTATCAGTCTTTGCCCTGCTTCATTTTGTACTCCAAGACCAAACTTGCCTGTTATTCCTATTACCTCTTGACTGCCTACTTTAGCATTCCAATCCCCTATGATGAGAAGGACATCTTTTTTGGGTGTTAATTCTAGAAGCTGTTCTAGGTCTTCATAGAAGCGGTCAACTTCTTCCTCTTCAGCACCAGTGGTTGGGGCGTAGACTTGGATTACTGTGATGTTGAAAGGTTTGCCTTGGATCCGAATGGAAATCATTCTATCATTTTTGAGGTTATACCCCAGTACTGCTGTTCTCACTCTCTTGTTCACTATGAAGGCTACTCCATTTCTTCTCAGGGATTCCTGCCCACAGTAGCAGATATAATGGTCATCTGAATTAAATTCTCCCATTCCTGTCCACTTTAGTTCACTAACTCCCAGGATGTCGATGTTCAGCCTTGACATCTCACGTTTGACCACATCTAGCTTGCCTTGATTCATCGATCTGACGTTCCAGGTTCCTATGTAGTATTGTTCTTTGCAGCATCGCACTTTCCTTTCACTTCCAGACACATCCACAGCTGAGCTTCCTTTCAGTTTTGGCCCAGCTACTTCACTCTTTCTGGAGCTACTAGTACTCGTGTTCTGCTCTTCCCCAGTAGCATAATGGACACCTTCCGACCTGAGGGTCTCATCTTCCAGTGTCATATCGTTTAGCCTTTTTGTTCTGTAATCCATGGGGTTTTCTTGGCAAGAGTACTGGAGTGGATTGCCACATCCTTCTCCAGCAGATCACGTTTAGTCAGAACTCTCTACTGTGACCTGTCCATCTTGGGTAGCCCTACATGGCATAGCTCACAGCTTCATTGAGCTACTCAAGCCCCTTCGCCACGACAAGGCAGTGATCCATGAAAGGGAAGAACTAGCTATGTGATAATATATAAGCTAGTCTAAACATTGTTCAGGAGGTGGGCCTAACTATCTTTGATATAGTAAATACATATTTACTGCTTGCCCCTGCTAACTGGGCAAGAGGCACTTTTTCAAGTGGTGTTGCTCTTATATTTAGCAGGGGGAGAGCAATTGTTCCTCTTCACCCCTGCGCAGTGTCTTTTCTAGTGGCTGTTCCTGGTGGTGTTCTGCATTTTTTAGATTGTGAGCCCTTTTGGGACAGGGACACACTTAACTTTAATATTATTATTTGCCTGTAAACCGCTTTGTGAACTTTGTGTTGAAATTGATTGATTGATATATTTCATTTCCAGATTAGAAGACCAGAAAGCTAGCTGTTTAGGGGTCGTTCCCCCAAGGTGGACCACATGTCTAGCCAGGCTGACCCATCCATAAGGCAATCATCTCTGCCTATGAATTGATGTGGTGTGCCCATCTCTGTTTACTCTCTTACTTCTGCACTCTTCCTCCTTGGATTCAAAACAGTAGGAGTGGAAATGAGGGCAGTGGTGGACTACAACATTGAAGGGTTTCTAGCCCACTCCTCTGCTCCTGTGGTGGAAGAGGGCAAAACAGGCACAATGTCTAGCAATTAACAGCTCTCTTGGCTTTGCCCTCCTGCTCCCCTCTCCCACTGCCTTGGTCTAGGAGTATTGGGGGATTTGGTAGGTCTCTGCTGCCACTGCCATGGCTGGGAATTTAGAGACACCACCTTGGAAAACGTTTCTTCTCCCTGATCTGAAAAGGGATTACACAAAATCAGATGGGATTCCCACTTAATCAACAGCCTAAACAAACATTAGTGAGAATTGAACAATCGTGGCCAACCCCTATATAGCAAGTCCTCACTTAAAAGTCATTTCACTATAAGTTGTTTTGTTTTAAAGTTGTTGAGAAAAAAATCAATTCCTGGCCTGGGCCACTGTCTGTGTGGAGCTGGCACATTCTCCCCATATCTGCGTGGGTTTTCTCTGGCCCAGAAACTCCCATTTATTTCAATGTTTAATATTAAAAGTGTTCTGGGTCTTTATTTAGAAGTTTGGTGATTTTTTTTTTAAACAGAAATACGTTATGGAAACAACTCTTGTTTACCTATATAAATTAGCCTATGGTAGAACAGGTTTTGTTATAAGTTGTTTTGCTTAAAGTTGCAGTTTACAAGAACCTATCGACAATTTTAAGTGAAGACCTACACAACAAATGTCTGTGGTGCTGGATTTGTGCTGTAGTAGACCACCATAAGCACAAGAAATTTTGTCCCCTGACAAAATCATGAAGTTGAATGAGCAGATTGCATGGCTTGCACTGGGTCTGCTGTCATCCTGTCAGTCATGAAAAATGAGAAAATTACAAGGTGAGCCCCCTTGAAACAAATGGGCCTTCTTGAACAATGTGGAGATGTAGCCTAAGAAAGAACAGAAACTGTGTATAAGGAAGAGATGGGTCTTCGGCACAAACTGCCTCTCTTGTATAAGTCAACACACTAGCTCCTCCCTACTGTGCAGAAAGTTGTATAATCAGTAAATATTCTGGGCTAGTATCCCATCTAGTATCCCCTACTCTGGTGACTGGAACCTCCCAAAGAGATCAATTCTCTACCCACCCTGGGACTGGTTTGTGGGATGAAGAAAGCAAATCTGGCTACAGTGACCCATGCCTTCATTGCATTGTTTATGGCTACTTTAATGCACTTTACTTGAGCTTCACCTTCAGCTGTATGCAAAACTACAGCTGATGCAAATGTGGCAACCAGGGTGCTGTTGGCCACCCATTGGGCAGAGTACGCAACGTTCATGTTTCATGCATTGCACTGTGTTTTCGGGCACAATTTTGAGATGCATTTCAAGCTGGATTCCGCTGTGGTTAAGATTGACATAGCCTTCCGAGTTTTGTCTTCAGACTTTTGCTTCAATTTATTTTAGGCTATGTGAAACTTTTACCAGAACATTTGCCAGCAAGAAATGCTAAATCTGTAGGAAAATCCACACCAATCTACCAGGAGGAAAATTGGACTGATGAATCAGTGCAATATGAATGCTGAAGCGATTTCTTGAAAACATCTTGCCCTATAAGGGCTTGTTAAAACCAGCGTGTTGTATTAGACCATTTCCTGCTCACCCCCAAAATTAAACATTTACCCCTGATTATAGATTCCTGATGGTGAATGAACCATGAGAAAACTGGACCCAGACATCTGTACACAGCTAAGAGATAACTTACACAGTATCTTCCCACTACTCTTGGGAAGCAAGCTACCTTCCAATTTAAATTGATGCAGTGAAAGACAAGGTGTCACAGCTTTTTCAATTCCCTAGTTCAATGTTTCTCAAATTGTGGGTCACAAACAGATGTCAGATGGGTCGTGGAACAATGGGAGCAGCCATCTTGGAAGCTGCAGACCTTACTCTTGCTATATTCCTTTTGTGTTAACTGTTTGAATTTTCAAGTGAGTTTTTTTTAAAAAAAATTGTTTTTTAGTTTAGCGATTTTACAAAATATTTTTACCTAATCTTGCTTTGTGTCAGGGATGTTTCATAGTTGTGCAATTGCTGCAGTCAAAGAAGCCAGTTTGCATTCCAAGAATGTTATTTGATTACATCACAATGGTGGCATTTCCTGCTTAATGTCATTTCCAGCCATGACATCATCTCCAGCAGATCCTGACCTGAGTGTCATTCTAAAAAGTGGCTCCCAGTGCAAAAGGTTTGAGGACCACTGCCCTAGTTTTTCACCCATTCCTCCTTCACCTGCTCTGGCAACCAAGTTTCTAAGTTGCTTCCCTCTCCCTTTATGCTGGGGGGGGCGGGGGGAAGGGGTGCAAATCAAAGCAAAATCATATAGCAAGAGACAGGTTTTCCAACTGCTTCCTACCATTACCCCTCCCCAGGTTTGCTGCTAATAAATCAGGGAGAGGCAGTAAAAAGATTTCAATTTACTTACAGTTCACAAATATGTATATCTCTGTTGATAGTCCTAGACCTGGAACAGGGGATCCTAGAGCTATGTATGGTTGTGTGAGATCTCAAGGCATGGTGGGCTCTACGTAGCTGGTCAGAGCTCATGCGTAGCGATCAGCACGTTTGATCAGGAGGAAGGATGCCAGGTAGAGGCTCACCCCTACAGATCAAAGAGGAAAAGAGGTAGCCAGTGGTTCCCAGTGAGCTGTGTCTCCCCAGGGAGCCATGGAAACCAGCCATGGGAGCCATGGAAACCTTGCTAAAACTGTTCTATGCTATATGAATGTATAGGATTGCAGCCCTAATGGGGAGCTGCAGCCAATGGTCCAGTAAGTCAAGGAAGCCGCTAGTCAAAAAGGTTTGGGAACCGCGACTCTCAGTCATCTGCCTCCTGCACAATACACTGCCCTCGAGTGCCCTGCAGGCAGTGTTGTACCCATTTTCCAACAGTGCTAACATACCGTTCATTGGGCTGAAAAACAACAGCCACCTTCTTTTGCAAATACTGTCTTTTGCTCCCTAGCTTCTAGATAATTCCTGGACAACATATTACTCAGGCACAAAATTTCACAGGTCTGTGAGCTAAAGTTGGCCACTGTGGAAAGTTTAGGTCAGCAGTCTCAAAATTTGCAGTCTGAAAAGAGAACTGAAAAAAGGAAGCAAGAGAGACATGAAGAAGAAAACAAAAGACTGAAACTCAAGAGGAGTTGGGGTTCTAAATGGAATGCAGAAGTACTATATGGCTTTATGCACAGAATCACAATAAATGTAATGTGGTGGTGTTCTTGGCTCATGTTCCCAGTTGTCTTAATCAGGACTGGATCAAAATGTTGATGGCACTGAAAATAGCATCTGCCTTGGCAGAGGAAAGGCAGGGTAGAAATCTCTTAAATAATAAATGTAATAAAGGATTTGAAAAAGCAAATCAAAATATATATCTAAAATATAAATTGTTAAAATTAACCAACCAGATCCAAATACAGTACTGGGTAAGCTTCTCTTACTTTGCTGTTTGAATTTATTGAGTGGCATCGTCTTTGGCTGGTGGTTGATTCAGTGCTGCAAGCAAGCTCACCAAGTTACTAATTCTTTTGCTCATACATGTTCGTATTTGTCATTTGTGGCCTAACAGGGGAAAAAAATAATTGGGCTTTGCAAAGCTTCCTTGTCTGGAACTTGAAGTGATTCATACTTCTGAAGTAGGAAGAGGGAAATGACAACTGTGTGGCACAAAATATCACCACAGTGGTAGTGCTCCTGACTTCTCCCAATTGCAAACACATCTTCTGGCTCTCTCCAGTGCAGATGAATGCAGGCAGTTGCTTGGCACAGTAACATATATCACTTTCTGCATGTACAAAGCACTTCATGTGTATTATATTGATAATGCCCTTACAACAGCCTTATGAGTAGATATTATTATGTCCATATTCCACCTAGGGAATTGAAAGAAAATGGCTTGCCTAAAGCCATCTAGTGAGTTCATCATAGCAAAGGCAAGATTCAAACCAGAGAGGTTGGTAGCCACTGAACTACTCTAGCTATAGCAGAGACCTGAAGAAATTTACTCAATGCTGGCCACAGGGTAATGGAGATAAAAAATAATACATTGCTATTAGATGACACAAGAAAATTCTGATGGACACAACTATGAGCCTCAGACTGCTGACAAAAATCAACAGGGAAGCAGCAGATACGCCATTAAGACAATTGGGCATGGCATTGGCTACGATGCATACATCATAAAGGTTATGTGAATGACAGACCTTCCATTAACACTATCAGGGCACAATCCTAACTTGGAATTAGGCTGGCATAAGTCCCTTGTGCTGGCCCAGGTATGTTGCAAACATGCCATAAAGCACATTTGCACCACTCTCGGTGTCAAGGGGGATGGTGCATGTCTATGTGTCAGCCTACCTGACTCTGAGAGTAATACGAACATGTTTTATGGCGCATTTGCAACAAGGGACTTGTGCCAGCCTAACTCCAGTTTAGGGTTGTGCCCTCGGTTAGATCTTTTTTACCTTGCAGTATCTCAAGCAGTCCATAGATGAGATTGCAAATACATACAAAAAAGGATTTCACACCACTGCAAAATTACTTGCATCATTTGTACCTGCAACTTTAAGCAAAATAATTGAACAGGCTCTTTTTAAAAAAAATGTAATTGTGTACTGTTTAATCCTCAGAGAATCCGCAAATGTACTGTTCTCTTTTGTTTGTCCTTTTCTCCATATATTTGTCCCTGCTTCTGACTGCAATAGTGGTCCACACAGGATGAAGTCTTTGATGGGAATGTTGGGGCTATATATCACAGTATCAATGCAATAGAAAAACGCAAAAGGCTAAAGTTGCAATCGTATACACACTTATAGGACACAACTGAATGCAATGGGACTTACTTCTGAGAAAACAGAAAACTTACTTCTGAATACAATTACACTGTAAATTTCCTACTGACATATATTTCAACGTCCTTCCCTGAATCAAGAGGGGCAAATGTTGCTTCGGAATCATTTTTTAGTTTTGATAAGTTGCCCACAATTTTGCATATAATTGCAAGAAAGGTATAGGCCAGTGATGGCGAACCTATGACACGTGTGTCAGAGGTGACACACCACAACGTTTGGGGTGACACACCAGGGTTCACCAGCACCTGACAAAAATTGAGCTTATTTTATTCATTTTTCATTTTTACAATTATTTGATTTTTTTTAATAGAATACATGATTGGACTGTATTTTTGGCTTAAATACATGAATATAAAGAACTGTTTCTCTTTTGTTTGGGAGAGGGATTGACACACCAGCGGAGTCAAGTTAAGCATTTTCCCAAGTTTTGACACGCCAAACCCAAAAGGTTTGCCATCACTGGTACAGGCGATCTCACAAATGTTTACTGTAGCTATTTATTATCTACAATTACCATTTTCTCAGTATGAGTATGTACCTAATACTAAATCTTAAGAAAAAAGTGTAGTGGTTGGGCTAGCCAGCAGCATACTGGGCGAAATATAATGTCGTAACTTGACTAGCACTGTAAGTAGATATAATCTAGTAATAGATTGTCATTGGTAATAGGAACAAATCTGCACCTGACGTTTCAAAGGAGCTTGGAAATAATTCCCTTGGACTTCAGTAGGGAGTGAACTTGCACAGATCGCTCTGCTCTGCACATGTCCGGAAAAACTTTTTGGCTTGTAGGAAAATGCTTATTTTGGCAAGCCCTTTTTTGTCATCTCAAGTGTTGCAGGTGGGAGTGGTACGGCAGTCTCCTTCGCTACAACAACCCCTAAACCCTTAAAGCTCCCGCAGCTCGAGTTTCTGCATGTTTACTCGGACGAAAGTCCCACTGAGTTCAACAGACGCTTCTCCCAACTAAAGCAAGCAAAGGATTAATTCTTCGCTCCGGGAACGGGCAAGCCTGGGAGTTTCCCTTCGGGGCAAAAGGCCTGTGTGCGTGTTCCAGGCTTGAGTAGTGACGGAGACAAAGGATGTCAACGCCGTGTTTTCTTATTCAGCAATTCCGTCGCGTGTAGTTCGGAGCCCCGCGAGAAAGCAGAGCTGCCCCCTTTTGCCTGGCGAGTCTTCCTCGGTCGTCTCTCGCCTATGAAACGATACGAGCGTTCTGGCCAGTTTGGAGAGGCCTTCGATTCCCGCGCGTCAAGCGAGGCTGGACCTGCAGCTCCAAAACGCAGCGCGGCAGTCGTCAGCTCCCAGGGCCTTGAAGTGTGGCGCGCTATTGGCCCAGCGCCGCGCCCCCACTCCTTCCCGCCACGCTGAAGGCGGGCCAAGGCTGGCACTGCGGGGCAACTTGCTGCGGCGGGCATGTACTCCGCCGGGGAGATGAGAGCTGACGTGACGCGCGGGCCACAGGGAGAGCGCGCGCAAAGCGGCGCACGAGGCGCCTCCCAAGGAGGCTGGGCAGGGGGGGGCTAAGCGAGCGCCCCGTCCGGGACCTCCCCACTGGCTCCTCCTCAGCCGTGGGGCTGCAGCTGCCAGCGAGAGATGTTCAACCGCGCGGTGAGCAGGCTCAGCAGGAAGCGACCGCCGTCAGGTAAGGGCTGGAGCTTGTATTGGGGATTTGCCGCCGAGGCAGGCACGAGGCTCCCAAGGTGGCCGTGGAGCGCAGCTGGGGCAGGAGGTCTGTTAGCAGCCGCCTGTGTCTTAAGATGCGCCGGTCTTTGGCTCCCCTTTGGAGAGTTGGAAACCCCAAGATTTGTGAAGAAGCCTGTTAAGGCAACTTCTCCTTTGCTCCCCGAAGCCGCTGAAAAAACAAGAAGCGTGTATGTAGCCGAAAGGGGAAAGCTGGCCGCTTGGTTTTGAGTGCATTTCTTTATTTTAAAAAGAGGCAGAGAGAGACAGAGACTCACGCACACAGACGCATTTTTGAGTTGTGAAATAAGGACGATCTCCTTTCTTTTGGCTCAGGAACTGTCATGTTCAGACTAGAGTTTTCTGCTTTCAGATTAGGGGCATCTGGAAATTTGAGGTGGAAGCTCAAGTTTTGCTTCCAGATGTGTTTGTCAGCCCACTCTTTTTCTCGCGTATGACTCAGAAGCTGGACTGTGCTGCTCTTGCAGAGTCACTTTGGTTACAAGAAGCAGCATCAAAAGAAGCCCTGTAATAAGATCAAAGAAGAAAAATGAGGCCAAATACTTGAAATTGGTATTTGTATGTCTCCTGGAGCAGAAACGTCTATTCATAAACGTAATAAACAATAACAATGTACCAACCAGCAGTCCTCATAGTGAGCCAGACTTCAGCTCTGGCCATCGGAATTCTGAAATCCACATCTGTGTGAAAATCAGCATTGTAATATAATCTAAAAAAATACTTAGGGCTACTCCACTGCCACAAACAAATCCCCATGTGCTTCAGTAGCACTTTTTTGGATCATCATTGGTCTGGAAAAATACATCCACATTGAAATGTGAAAAATCCAGCTTTTTGCTAAAGATGTATACCTACTTCCCTTCCCCATCTTCAAAGTTACTTATATGACATTTTAGCAGCTACCTAAACATGGTGGATGACATATAACTTAATATTTGTTTTATTTTATAGTATTAATCTGCTATCCTATTTCAATTCAGTTTGTATGAAACGTTATATATAACCTTTTTTAAACAAAAGAGATGATGCAAGTCTAGAATTTTCATTTTTAATGATGTGCTATTTTGCTATTCTGGTTTTGCATAAGTTAAACGGCAGAGCAAAATCAAATGCATAAAGCAAAGGATCTACAGATGACCTAAAACCATAGAATCCCATTAAGGTCCTGGTTAAAGCTGTTTTTTTCAGAGTTTTTAGGGCAGCCACTACCATCCAGTGTTCACATTGGTCATCTCGTTGATGTGAAGAAGAATTTAGGCAGTACAGTAATTAACTTTACAGTGTTTAGATCTACTTGTGCTCTGAATAGTTCTTAAAATATTGTATAAAATAGATGTTAATAAAATAAATAAATTATATTTTAAGTGGTTATCAAGATTTTTATTATTAGTTATCCTGATAACTTTTGTTATTTTTCACACTGTTGGGAAAAATGGTTCTATTTCAGAATTTTTGTTCTTGAATTCTGTTCTATGTTTTTAAAAAGTTGAATGGTCATCAGGCACATTTTCAATTTTTTTTAAGATACCCAGTAAAAGGAACCCAACTAGCAGAAAAAGCCCTAGGTTGTACACAATACTATTACAAAAAATTGTTCAGGTATTCACAAAAAAAGAAAGAAAATGTGCCCAAAGGTTATCAGGTCTGATCTCCTTTCCACTGGCAGGGAATACCTTGGCAGATTGTTGCCCTGCCCTTCTGAGAATCATGCACTGATGGTGCTTATCACTAATCTATTGCTCATACAGTCAATGAGTTCCACAAGTCATAACTACAAGATAGTTTCCCTCCTAGATATTCAGTCTAAATGTGCATTATGCATGATGCAGAAACAGAAAACTAAATACAGTAATTGGATCTGAAAGCATTGTATCTTGCCCTTCTTTTGCTTGTTTTCCAAGTTCTGAATGGCAGCATTTTCACATATAAGGAAAGCTCTTATCTTTCCCTGTTACCTTTTCTCTGGGCTACCTGCTTTTTCCTTAATCTTTTCTCATATGATTTGTTTTCCAAATGCTTTTTTAATAATTATGATTATGATTGCCATTCTCCCAGGGTTTTTTGGAGGAAGATCTTACTTGACATGTGGTGTCCAAATTGGACATACTTTTCCGAACGCATGTTTTTCCATGTTTTATATTGGTGGTTCCCAAACATTGTTGCTCTGTGACCTACTTTTTAAAACCACACTCTATCGGGACCCATCTAACTTTATGAGACTTAAAAAGTTTCACTTTACTAGCTTCTCAAGCCTCTGTTTTTTATATTATGGTGGGAGGGACACATTCTGGAGCATTTGTTGAGCTCCACGTTCATCAGATTGGGTCCATTATGGTGGTGTTTCCCTTCGCCTGGCCTTTGATAATAGCTGAAGCAAGTTCACTTACTCAGGTGTAAACTTTCCATAGGGCTGAATACATTTCGTGACCCACCAAAAATTTGGTTGAGACCTACTGATGGGTCCAAACCCACAGTTTGAAAACTGTAGCTTTATACAGCTTGAATCTAATTGACAATAGATTATCTTTTGAATTGCAGTGATGTAACATGTAGTCTGTATAAAATCATTGTATACTGTACTACAAACAGCAAGAAAGGGTTCTAGAAGGTTGGAATTGTAAAAGAGTTACCATCTTGCACAATCTTACTTGAAGGTTGCTTGGTGAAAAACAAGTGTGGCTTTCCTGGTGTTTTTAAACATGCTTTAGGTACCTGGTAAAAGCTTCCAGACATGCTATATGTGCAGAAAATCTTTTTAAGTTTCCTTCCTAATTGCTAAAGCTGGAAACTAGTGATTCAAAAGAGGATGTTTGAGTAAACCCAAATGTTCAAGGGACAAACACTGAATGTCTTTTAGAAACAGCAAATCTTAGGCCATATGCATGTGTAATTTCTCAGTGCTACTTGTCTACATGGAAAGTAAGGAGATTTCCCCACATCACTTATAAGTGATTTTCCTGATGGATTTTGCAAATCAAAGCATGTTCTTGTAATGAACAGTTTAAATTTTCAAGTTAGGTTTGTTTTAATTTTGTTTTTAGTTCAGTACTTTTACATCGTATTTTGTCCTAATCTAGCTTTCTGTCAGAGACGTTTCATGGTTGTACAATTGCTTCAAGTCCAAGAATGCCAATTTGCTTTCTAGGAGTGTCATTTGATTATGTAACACTGACGGCACTTCCTGCTTGATGGTGTCACTTCCAGCTGTGACATCACTTCCAGGTTAATGACATGTATTCCATTCTAAAATGTACCGTTCTAAAAAGTGCGTCCCCAGTCTAAAAAGTTTGAGAACCACTGTTACAGGGAAAGAAAGATGGATAGTAAGTACAAGAGGCAAATGGAAAGGGCCTGAGCTTGGCTGGAAGGCACAAGGAAGAGTTTTAACCAACTGGATGCATAACCCAGTGGTTCCCAAACATTTTAGCACTGGGACGCACTTTTTACAATGAAATTCTATGAGGACCCACCTAGTTTTACAAGACTTAAAAAAAGTGAGCTAGTAAGAAGTAATATTTTCTTTATTTATAGGTACTGTATTATTCTATTTATTTGCCAAAAACCTCGATCCATTTCTCATAATGAGGCAGCTGTAATGAATAGCTTCAAGGCTTGAAGGGCTTAGTTATGTGACTCACAGAGCAATCCTAACCCCCACTCCCTTCTGTCACCTGTATGGACCCAGCGCTGTTCTGCACGTGTCATAAAGCACATGTGCACCAGCACAAGAATCACTGGGCTGATGTAGGCAGCTGCGTTGGCCCAGCACTGCTGCTGTGACCAACAGGTACATGGGCCCCTTGCCAGCCGGGTTCAGCTGGCACAGGGCAATTTCTGGGTGGGAGGGAAGGTAGAACAGGGTAGTGGTAGGGTGTTCCCATGGGCAGGGCGGCCCAGCGAGGTGGGAGAAACCCAGATGGGGCCATTAGGCCGTATCCAAACTCCCATCCCCGGGCCGTGTGGCCCAAATTCAGGCTGAAGCAGCCTGCTAGGACTTGCATCTCCTAATCAGCAGGCGTAGACCATGGGGCGAGGGGACCGCCCGCCTGCCTGTTCCAGCACAGGTTAGGATCTCAGAGCAAACTGAAAGTAGCAGTTCTGATAGTCTGACTTCCTGACTGACTCCCTAGAAAAGTGGTTTTTAGAAAGGGGATGTTTTTCCCCCTTCTCCAGAGATCAGCAGGGTCCTTTTTGTGCTATTTGTGTAGGGGGGAAACATTACAATCAATTGATTAATGTACAAGCCCTATTATAAACCCAACGTTTGCCATTCTAAGAGAAAGCAAAGCAAGCAATTCTATAAACCATTTATTCTAAAATAAAAGTAGTTGCTGCTTGTCCCATTTTTCCTGCTAATCAACATCCAGAAATAACCCGCTCCTTGAGACATATCAAGCAAGGCAATAATTACATCCACTAGAAGATCAAAAAGCTATGTCTGAGTGAAAAATATGAAACCACTTCCATATTTTATTGCTCTTGGCATTAAGTAACTCTTCAATAGCCAAATAGTCAAGGATAGCTTATAAATTCTCTAATCTACCATTTATCATCAAATTCAGGCCATGAAAACATTTGAGGAATAGGGCTCATATGCTACTAACGGCTTGTGCACTTCTATGAATGTCTGATGATGGTCCCAATGAGTTCAGCGGGGCTTAGTTCCAGGTAAGGGTACAGAAATTCACCCTTAAAGCATAAATCATAACAGTTCATAAAATTTGCAGTTGGTAAAGGATCCCTCCTAGAATTTGGACCTAGCAATCCTGCCTCATGCATTCTACAATGTTAACATGAAGATGCTGCACAAATAGGGTTGCTAACTTCCAAGAATTGGCTTAGAACTTCTAGAAATCCACATCAGTCTATAGTAGTCTACTGAAAGTGTCTTGGAAATTTCAACAGGCAGTTAAAAAAAATTGGGGGGGGGGGAATCTCCAGGAATAACTTCAATCAGAGTTGACAACCTAATGCACAGAAAATTCTTTAGACTTTAGCAAAGAGAGCACAGTGGACTGAAAAGGAGTCTGTAGGCCCAATCCTATCCTATTTTCCAGAACTGGTGCTGGCACAGTGCAGCCCTCAGGTAAGGAAACAAATGTTCCCATACCTTGATCATAGGCCTCTGTGGCTACTGCCCCACGACAGGATGCCGTACACACCCTATTGGTGTGACTGCACTGACACTGGAAAATTGAATAGGATTGGGCCCTGCCTTTAGTAGGCAGAGAGCTTCCTATATTATTTGGACTTTTATTTCTGCCGACATTTCTATTTTGATCACTAGATCAAAGTAACAGTGAAATGGTAAGAGGGTGATAAGTGTTGATCAGTCTTATCTATTTATACTCTAAAGCTGTACTTGCATTTAAAAATAATGGGCTGATTGCAACTGATCAGAGCCAATTTGTAGGGCAGGGCTCGCCCTACAGAGCCAATGTTGTAGGGTAGGGTTGGCCAATCTTTCACTTTTAGGGCTACTGGAACTTGTACAAAACGTGTAGGGGAGGGAATTTCAGCAGGTGCAGCTTGTTCTCTATGAGAGTTTGCCAACCCCTTTTGTAGGGAATACACTGAAGTAAGTAGTAGCTGAAGCAGACGAGTTGTATCAAAGTTTACGGGAATGTTCACTATGTGATAATACTGGAAAATTCACACAAGCCCTACAGAAGACACAAATTCTCAAGATAATTTTTCAAATTCTGGCTGTTCAAAAGAGGTCTGTATTGACTGGAATGGAAAAGAAGTCTAGGTTCTTTATCACAGTTCAGACTTGCTGCCAGACTCAGGACTATAAGAAATACACTGTGCGCATAAAGTTTCATGCAAGCTTTGTGCAAAAAGGGAGGCAAGCTCTGGTGAAGCTATGTATACATGCTACCGTTTCTGGTGCTGTTTAAGCCAAGTCCAGCACTAGATCCATACAAATGTCTGCTCATAAATAGATATCCAGTAAAAAAAAAAAAAGTTAACTTCAATAAATAAACTTACTATGTTTTTCTTATCAACAGTGTGCTTCCAGACAGTACTGGAGACAGTGTACGTTTTTTATTGCTAGCCCAAACATTAGGAATCGGCCCCTTAAAACAGAAGTTGGTCCTTAAATTCTGCAGTAAATGTGGAATAGTTTACATCTGACTGGCAGGCCTCTGCATGACTCCTGGCTTGTAGATCTTGAGTCTCCAGAGGTTACCTAGATGTCAGTTGAGGATACTGTTGCACTTTGTGAACTTTTTGTTGTTGAAAACTGATAAATATTCTTAATAGTAACAACAACTACTAGTTCTCTGGTATTCTGGAAGCCCAGTGCACACCCACTTTCCCAATGGTCCTGCTCTACTGCTTTGACCAACAGCATGCAGGGAATGCAGGAAGGGAACACTTTCTGGTATGGAGACAATGCAATAGGAACAAAAAATTTGCTTAATTTCTGTATGTCGAGTTGTTAAAAGGCACAGGCTTTAATTGAAATGAAAGGTTGACAACATTTCTGCCTTGTAAAAAGGCTTTAGAGCGTGTGGAAATATCTGGTGACGTCTCAGAAAACCAAAGTTTGCTTGTCAAGTAGCCCATGCTGTGCATGGAGTTTCCAGTAGCCCATGCTGTGCATAGTTTCCTTGCCACTTTCTGTGACTAGCATAGCCACACAAGTCACTCAATCACTGAATGATCACTTCCTTTTTATGCTGTGATTCAATGTCCATATGTTTGGTTGTGCAAATCAGTAAGAAAAAAAAAGATGTGAAATGAAAACTGCTGCAAAATATGCATGCGCCGAAGTCTGAATAAGGTAAAAAAATAAAGCGTCCAAAAATAAAATAAAAAATGTGGATCACCAATGCACTGGTGCTGCTCTGCAAACAAAACCAGTTAATCTGAAACACCAACCTTTAGGGAGAAATTCAGACAGATAGAATTTTGTAAGCATGCCTGAGTATTGACGAAGTTTGAGAACCACTGAGTTAGGACGTGTGGTTTGTATTGTTATGTGATTCTTGTTTAATGGCAACTGCAAATGACGGTAAGAAGAATGTTTAGTTCCTATCAGTGTGCTCATTCATGAAACTGCATGAGTAAGTCTGATGTTTCAGTCAGTTCTTTATTAAAACAACTATGTGAACTTCCTTAACTACTAAAGCCACTTTATTTAATACATGTACAGTACATGCATGCACAGCCCACTGCCCAGGTCTTATTTTTGAAGCAGTCTTCCTGAGTGTTGTTTCATACCTTGGTGTGGATGATCTTAACCAGCCAGCAGCACTGACAGTTTCAGAAACAAGCTGTCACTATTTTACAGCAGAGCTAGTAGACACTTCGTTATAAAAGAAATGGATTTGTTAAGACAACAGTACTTGGGGATTTTTTATAAGTTACTTGCAAAATACCGACCTGTATAGCAGCATATACATTTCAGACACACAGGACTGAGGCTGCAATCCTACACACACCTGGGAATAAGTCCCATTGAATAAAGGGAACGTACTTCTGAATAGACATGCACAGGAATGCACTGTGAAAATTCCAAGAGCCTGGTTGCTTTCTTTAAAAATGTAATGTTTTCTCCCCAGTTCCTAGACATTTGATTCTATCCCTAAAAAGGTGCAATCATTTTATAATTCTTAATATAATCACACATACAAGTTCAGTGCTCATTAGGACATTAAACTGAGAAATCTATTGAGCTTTGTTCCTGATAATTTTGCTATTTTCTCTGCTCTCTAGATCCCATTGACCTGGTCTGAAAAGTAACATTTGTTACTTTTGCAGCTTGAGCCAGTCATTTGGATCCCCAGGTGTCCTCCCAGACTGCTCTTTGCTCAGCTGTTTTTATGTCTCAGCACCTTGCAGGCCGCGAATCAGACATTCTGTAATTCTGAATTTTAAGGTCTGCTGCCGGTTTTTGAATAAACAAAACCGTCTTGAAATGCATTTATATCGCCTGTTTTCAAATGATTTTGGGATTGCAGATTAGTTGTACACGGTTGAAGCCTAAATATACAAATGCAAAAACATTTTAACTTCTCTTTTTTATTTTTTCAGAAATAAATGACAAAGACAGCAAGCCAAGCAGCAGCCACCAAAATCTAAATGGCACTACAGGATGGGCTACTTCACTAGAAAACCTACTGGAAGATGCAGAAGGCGTCAAGAGATTTAGGGTTGCTACCTTTAACTATTGTTGTTATCCACAGAAACTTTAATAGTATTTTCAACAGCTTGTTTCCTATGTGCAGGCCTGAATAAGGAGTTGTGTTGCTACATTCAGAGGCTCCTGATTTCATTCAAAAATTCTGAGATTGACCTGAATAAATTCAATAGGTCTTCCCCAGATATAAAATGGTTCCCAAACTGTGAGCCTGTGGCCCACCAGTGGGTCACGACTCAGTGACAAGGTAGATTAGGCCATGTGGCCTCAAGAGTTAAACAAGCTACTTGGTGGGATAGTCCAGTTCCTTACCAGCGCACTTACCATATCAAATCAAAAGAATTCAAACGAAAGCCCTCTCAACTGGATTCGACAGTACTAGGTGTGCATATTGCCAGGATGAAACCCCGGGAAACTCCGAGTACCAGAAGTGGGCCATTTACAAGATGCCATTCTGAGAATAGGCCAAAATGCATTGAAAAGTCCTATACGTAAACTGCGCCAGTCCCAAGCTCGGACACAGTCCAACCACAGGTATGACTGCAGTTTTTCTCAGAGCTGGGTGTGCACATTGCAGGAAAGGCAGTCCGGGAACTTTGGAGTACCCGGGGTGGGCCATTTCCACCAGGTTCCAGTCTGAGGTTTTAGGATTTTGCATGCATTTTGGCCCATTTACAGATTGGGACCTGGTGGAAATGGCCCACCCCGGGTACTCCAAAGTTCCCGGACTGCCTTTCCTGCAATGTGCACACCCAGCTCTGAGAAAAACTGCAGTCATACCTGTGGTTGGACTGTGTCCGAGCTTGGGACTGGCGCAGTTTACGTATAGGACTTTTCAATGCATTTTGGCCTATTCTCAGAATGGCATCTTGTAAATGGCCCACTTCTGGTACTCGGGATTTCCCGGGGTTTCTTCCCGGCAATATGCACACCTAGTACTGTCGAATCCAGTTGAGAGGGCTTTCGTTTGAATTCTTTTGATTTGATATGGTAAGTGCGCTGGACTAGGAGCAATGCTGCCCATGATAGCCTCAGATCCCTGAGTGGTTGGTAAATCAATCAATCAATCAATCACTAGTATTTATATACCGCTTTTCAACATAAAGTTCACAAAGCGGTTTACAGGCAAATAATAACATTAAAGTTAAATGGCTCCCTGTCCCAAAAGGGCTCACAATCTAAAAGAATGGAGAACACCACCAGCAACAGCCATGAGAAAGACACTGTGCTGGGGTGAAGAGGGACGATTGCTCTCCCCCTGCTAAATATTAGAGAACACCACTTGAAAAAGTGCCTCTTGCCCAGTTAGCAGGGCAACTGGGCAAAGTGAAACCCTTTTAGGTGGGTCCTGATGCTAAAAGATTTGGGAATCACTAGCATAGATAATGGACTCATATTTGATGAGATTGTGCAGGCTTATCTATAGAGGAAGAGGAAGCTTTCAAAGTTTATATCTTGTATGCCAGTGGTTCCCAAACTGGTAGGTTGTGACTTGTCTGCCAGGGAAGCACTTCACGCCGAAAACTGGAAGTGTTTTGTTTTGTTTTGTTGCTTTTTTTCACATATTTGAAGGCATGGGGAGTCCTGCAGAGGACTCCCAGGACCCCAGTTCTGAAGGCTGGTAAGTGCAAACATCCTCTCCGATTCCTAGCAGCAGCACGATCCTGATTGAGAGCAACTGTCTTCAGGTCCAGTCAGAAAGGAGAGAGCACATGGAGGGCACTTTGCCAAGAGCCCTCTGAAACCTGGAGCTGGCCTGGAAATCACTGCTCAGTTAAAACAATGGGATATGTATTTCATTTATCTCCTTAAATCCCAACTAAAATGAACTAGTTCAGCTCCAAACATTATAAAACAGTGGTTCCTAAACTGTGGGTTGGGACCCACCAGTGGGTCGCAAGCCAATTTTATGTGGGTCCCAAAGCACATAGGGCAGCCATATTGAAAATATGGGAAGATGGGATGCTGGAAAGGGGGAGCTATGTGGTTATTTTGTTTGTGTCAAGGTTGTAAATAGGCTTTTTTCTTTCTGATTCACTTTGCTATTGGAAAATGGCTGAGAAATAACTCAACTGGTTGCTGCATTCTCAGGAAAGCAGCAGGCTCTGGCATCACAATGACGGCACTTCCTGACATCACCTCTGGTGGGTCCCGGACAGATTGTCATTCTAAAAAGTGGGTCCTGGTGCTAAAAAGTTTGAGACCACTGCTATAAAATATTTAGCAAGTAGTGAGCTTTTATCTCAAAAGAGGTTTCAGTCAACACAAAACTGAGTAACTACGTTATAACCTTGTTTATTTTCTAATACATAGTTTGCTTTTTTCTTCAGGAGTTTTTAAAGAAAGAGTTTAGTGAAGAAAATGTTTTGTTCTGGCTAGCATGTGAAGAGTTTAAGAAGATTCAAGATAAGAAACAGGTACAGTTTAAAAACCAGTCTGACTGAAAAGTTTCTATTATAGTCTTGGGGCATATCGTGTTTTCTCCATATTCATCAACTGAACTTCAAAGGCATGTGACTATACAGAAGACTTGCCTAGAATACAACATAACCCATTTCTGTATTCAGAATACAAGAATCTTATCCAGGTGGGCTCCTGAAGACATAGTCATTAAGCACTTTGCAGATGAAGACTAAGATTATAGAGCAGTGGTTCCCAAACTGTGGGTTGGGACCAGTAGTGGGATCTAAATGATTTAGCAACAGGTACTATGACCAGGACTCACTTTTGATTGGCACTTGTGTTGGGACCCGCCCACCGGAAGTGATGTCACAGCCTGAAGTGACGTCATCAAGCAGGAAGTATCGCCGTTTTATCTGAAAAAATTTTCAAAAGCAAAAGCCCTAGGTGGCTTACAAGCCCCTCAATAAATGTACAATGCAGCACAATACTTTGGCGGGGGGGGGGGAATCCAAACAAGGCATTAAACAGTTGATTGTCCATGGCTGCCTGGGGAAGCCAACACGGACAGAGCAGGCTGTGTATGTGTTTTAGGGACTGGTTGCTTATGTTATGATGCAGATAAGGAGAAAGAACTCACATTAAAACATTTAATATTAACCTGCAATCTGATCATCAGACAACACAAGTATTAATAAGAGACTTGGAGGCAATCCTATTCATGTCTTCTCAGAAGTAAATCTCATTGTGTTCAATAAGGCTTATTCCTAGGAACAGGTGCATAAGATGGCAGCCTTACTACTTACTTTAGAAAAAACTTTCCTGGCTTTTTTGTGAAAAATTGGAAACAAGAACGCACATTAGTAAACCTCCTCTGAGCCTAGCCTTGGCTTGCCCAGTGTTGCCACAAAAATAATACATTAAAATCAGAAGAGGGGGAATTGATTTTGAAAAAGTCTTGGGTGGAGCAGAGAGCAAAACTGATTTGCACAGGAAGAATCAGTGTGCTACAAAGCTCCCATATAAGTGATTGGAATGAGACAATCTATAATTCTGTTCATAAGCACAATGTGGTTTACACTCACATACATTCAGATCTTAAGATGGCACAGAAAGCAAGATTAGGACAAAAATATGTAAAAGCACTGAACAAAAAACTAAAAAAAACCCTCTCTTGAAAATTCTGTGACAATTTCACTAATGTTCTGTTAATATTAACAAAAGAAATATAGGAACAGTAAGGGCTATAGCTTCCAAGATGGGTGCTTCCAGCTTTCCAACAGACATTAAGTTGCAACCCACAGTTATACTGGCATATAATAAATAGGAAGGAGGAAGGGAAAATAAAAAGGGATGGACTCAACTCTTTCACAGATGCAGTTCAAAACACACAAGTGTACAAACCTTTCCCACTCTCTTCACTCACTTTTCCCCCTCCCACTGCATTGGCAAGGAGAGATCTTAAGAAGCTGGAGTAGCAAGCCTCAGCTTTGCAAAGGAATTCCTGGTGAAATCAGGTGCTGGGAGTTTGATTGCATACAATAAATAGGGGAAAACAAAGAGGGGATGGACTCTAACTCTCTCACAGTTGCAGTCCCACACCCACCCACAAATGCACAAACTTAAAAAAAAATCACGGTTTCTTCTCCTCACCCCTTTGCATTGATGACGAGAGAAACAGAAGAAACCTCAGCCTTGCATCGGAGGTGCTGGGTGTTTGATTGCATACAATTAAAAGGGAGGGGGAAACTTTAGAAGGGGATGTACTTTTCTCACCCAGACCCTGTCCCAAACACACACTCAAATGCACATACCTCTCACTTAAACAAATTGCTCTGTTTCCACCACCACCACTCTGCATTGGTGAATTGGGTTGGCAGCAGGTATAACTATTGTCAAGGAATGTTCCTGTTCCACAGTCTGGACTCTTACATGTGTTTGCATATAATGTATACATAATATCCCCCCTCTTTATAAGCACTGAGAAGCCTAAAAACTTGGAGGGCTGGCAAAAGATAACAAGCCAGCTAATTAATATTTGAGTAACAACCTTTCTTCAGTGCTTCTGAAAGGACTTCAGCACCGTAGAATAATACATTTTTTCTATTAGTCAGTGAAATACTAAAGAAGTGAAATTAAAGGTATCTTGAAGGGTTCCTGTGAATACATGTATCTGATAACAACAGATTCTTTTGTCATTTACAAAAAGAAATCCTTACTTAACAATTGTGTCTGTCAATTCTCAGATGCAGAAAAAGGCAAATGAAATCTACATGACTTTCCTGTCCAGTAAAGCGTCTTCTCAAGTCAATGTTGAAGGACAGTCACGACTGGACAAGTCTATATTGGAAGAACCTCATCCCCTAATGTTTCAGAAACTTCAAGACCAGGTAAAGTTATAAACTATCTTATGCAGTTTACTCAGAAGTAAACCTTAGTCTGTTCAGTGGGGCTTAGCCCAGGAATGTACAAAGGATTGCAGCCAGTGATGTCATCTGGTAATGAAGAACGGGAACTCTGGGCGGGACTTATGCGTGATTGGCAGCCCGTCTGTTTCATTCCGTGGCTGCCCTGGCCTCGGGGAGGGGCTGCCCCCGGTTGGCGCGCCCCACCGCTGCTTGCCCAGGCACCCGGCACGCCCCCCACCCGTTCCCCCCCGGCAAGCAGGCACCCCGCCGAGGCCAGGGCAGCTGCGGAACGGAACGAACGGGCAGCCAATCACACGTAAGTGCTGCCCAGCGTTCCCATTTTTCATTACCAGATGACATCACTGATTGCAGCCCTAATTATCTTTTGTAATATCAGTTGCTATTTGCTCTAACTGTATAGAATCTCAACAGCACAGATTTAGAAGTGACTACAGAAGTAACTTTTTCTCCCTTCCTAATTTGAAGACGAATGCCCATCCTTTAAGCACACCCAACTCTTCTATACAATCTCCAGTGATAGATCTTCTCTGAACAACAATTTTGTTTGTCGTTAAGTGATTTTTCCCACACAATTAAGTGCATAGTTCCTTTGACCAGTCCAAATCTCCCCACCCCGCCACCAATGTAGTTGCAACAAAATGGCTACCGCTGCATCTTGCAGGAAGGACAGGGAAGTTATGGAGGTCTCCTCCGGATAAGGGAACAATAACGGGTAAGCCTCCGTGGTGCGGGGTGGAGTAGGGGTTGTACCTATGCTAACAAAATCACTGGCACAAGTCTGTGTGGACCTGTGCTGTGGGATCAGGTCTTGGACACCAGTTAAGTTTCGGTGGCTTCCACTGCTGCTGAACCTGCC
Organism: Lerista edwardsae; assembly: GCA_029204185.1. Lineage (NCBI taxonomy): Eukaryota > Metazoa > Chordata > Lepidosauria > Squamata > Scincidae > Lerista > Lerista edwardsae. The sequence goes on from JAJKFI010000002.1 coordinate 13,038,954, forward strand.
CCTATCCTGGAATCCAATACACCCAATCCCCTGCACTGTTGTGCTGTTTACGGAGGGCACTTACTGCTTTATGGCAGTCAGTGTCAGCAAAACACATGTTCCACTACAACACTCCTGGGTCAGCACAAGGGACTTGTGCCAGCCTAACTCCAGATTAGCATTGCCCCCTAAGAAATAGTCAAGACTTGGAAGCACAGATTTCTAAGCATTGGAATCCATTTCACCCCCTGTGCATGGTGTTTTCCAGCTCACCAAACAAACCAATGTTTGGGCTGCTCTCCTGGAGGATATTACTGCTTATTAAAGATAAGTGTAATAAATACACACATTATGATGTGGTCTATCCTGCAGTTTTGGGGTGCATCCAAAACGTTCAGCTAAGCAATAATGAATTTTACATTGACAAAGGGCTACCTGTAATTACATAATGAGTTCTGATATTAGTAAATGGATAGCTTACTTCTTGAATCTCAGTCAATGTTCCTACTTGTATCTCGGTTGCTGATTGTGCCAGTGGCTTGCAGGAACTTTGTGGGTTGATCTTCAGCCAACCACTGCAGAGTGTTGGGGAAACTGTGCTAGGAGGAAGCTTACAAGGAATGATCTAGACTGGGGTCAGGAGGTAGAACAACAGCTGGACGCTGAACAAAAACAAAATTTAGTTGATTTAGTCTTTAGGAACTTCTGCTTGTTTTGTTTTTAATGCACTAGTAAAACAAAGCTTCTGTTGTATTTATCTAGTGGATTATAGTAGATTCACACTATTCACTAATAGTAGATTCACAAGGCAGTTAGGAAGATGCTGTTCTGCCTAAATTTAATTCCAATGGTGAATTATTTCCTACAGGTGGAGGATTGACCATGTAGTGTAAAAAGTGGTGTCCCTTTCTCTGACAATGGTCAAATAGGGCTACTTAAAGAATGAACAGCAGGAACAAAGCCAAGTGGAATTAATAGTACTGCACAAGGCACTCACAAAGTCAATGCAGTATTAATTTATTTTAAAATGTGATAATGTAGACTTTGAAGATGTGTGTTCATTAGGAAAGCTCATTGATTCCTAACCTGACCATATTTTACTTGGACTAGTTATTGAGAGGCAATATATATTTTATTTATTTATTTATTATTAGATTTGTACCCCGCCTTATTGTGCCCGAAGGCACCCATATATACTAATGATTTCCTTTGATTTGTAGCATTTTTTTCACATAAGGTTAATTATTTTATTCATGGTTTCTTTACATTGTAACAATTCAGGGCCTGATGGAAGACATCAGGAAAAGAACAACTTTTCTTGCTAATGGTTTGTTTTTAACATTTTTTAATCTGTAATCTTATTTTTTCCTCTATTCAGATCTTCAACCTCATGAAATACGACAGCTATACCCGCTTCTTGAAGTCAGACGTGTTTCTTAAATTGATGCAGGCTGAAGAACAGGAAGAGAATTCACCAGATCCTCAAACTGTAGCAAAAAGAGCATCTATAATTTACAACACATGATCCTAATAACAACAAACAAATAGGTCCCACTGAAGCTTTAATGAAAAACAAATGACTTCTCAGGAACTGTCTTTGAGAGTAACACAGTTGCATTTACAGCTTGAAAAACATAGAACCCTGTTAGGCAGTGCTTAACCTTAATTGCTTGAACGACCTAATTGTTTTTGCATGATGGCCACTACCGAATCCGCTTGGCCAAGGCAGTTATACTAACCCCTGGCAGGACTGAGCAACTTGCAAGTCATCCACAGACAGAAGACTAGGATGTTTTTACCATCCAATTTTTGTATTTTCCCTTGTAAATCTTGAGAAATAATGTAGCATAAACCACCTGGTACATCCGAAAGCAGAGGCAGTATAAAGGAAAGGCAGCATGTCTGTCTTAATCCTAATGAGGGTGCAATCCTACCCAACATTTCAGCACTGATGTAAGGGAACAAACATTGCCTCACTATGACTACCCCTCCCCCAAATGCAGGATGCAGCACATGCCCCATTGGCACAGTTATGTCAGTGCTGGAACGCTGGTTAGGATTGTGCACTTGGTCAAGTTATAATTGTTAAACAGGTTTAAATTCCACCTGAATTTCTTCATTCTTTGCGACAAAACTGAATTGAAGGACAGAGCAGAATTTTTCCTGTTGCTTTGGCAAAACCTGAGAAATCTGCTAAGGAAATAAAAGGAAAACAGTGGATTCCTGTGAATCATGGCTTTAACCACCTCTGCCTTTTCCAGTTGCTGATCAAAATAATTACAAATTCCTTGTTCTTGTTTTAATAAAAACACTCTTCACTTTGAAGGCCGCTTTTCAGAATGGCTGTGTTAAGGCTTTCTTAATATTTGATTGTAAGTCTCTTTGTGCAATATGCCAAAAGATCACATATTTTTCCATCTTGTTAAGCGTTCTTATTTTTGTTTTGAAACTGAGCTTCTCTGGCAAGCAGTTTTAATTTCAGGGCGACAGCAAGTTTTTTCAGCATATAGGAAAAACTACTCTAACAGCTAATGGATTCCTCAAATAAACTTATGCCACAACTACTTTCCTCTGCTCTTGACATGGACTTTGAGGTTTTCCAGCTACACTCCCATGAATCAGTTTGCCCACCAGGGTGAAATGTACAGCCAGCACCGCACCCAGAAAGTGTGTATTTACAACTTAATGGCAAGCATGAGCAAGCATTAAGCCATTCATTCAAAGGAATTCTGCTTTAATTGCCAAGATTTTTTTTAAAAAATAGATGACATTCTAACCAGACTACATTTTCCCCTGTTTTTGTTTTTATGCTGCAGCAGAACCTTAAGATAAAACATGGTTTATCAATTTAGACAGTCCTCTCTTAAGAGCTGTTCATATTGGCCTTTATCTAGAGCAGTGTTTCTCAAACTACAGGTTGGAACCCACTTGGAGGGTCACGACCTGATGTCAGGTGGATCAAGGAAAGCTGGGAGCATCCGTCTTGGAAGCTGCAAACCTTGCTCTTGTTATATTCCTTTTGTATGTGTTAACAGTTTGATCTTCAAGTGAAGGTTTTTTTTAAAAAAAATTTGTGTTTAGTTCAGTGCTTTTACATAATATTTTGTTCTAATCTTGCTTACTATCAGGGATGTTTCATCCCTGTGCAATTGCTGCCATCCAAAAATGCCAGTTTGCACTCCAGGAGTGTAATTTGATTACATCACAATGATGGCACTTCCTGCTGCAAGATCTCACTTCTGGCGGGGGGGGGGGGTTCCCTGCACATGAGTGTCATTCTAAAAAGTGGGTTCCAGTGCAAAACATTTGAAAACCATCTAGACACAAATCCTGCACTGCGTCATGTTCGGATTTATTCTGTTCTTGGATTTCTTCAAATTGTTCTGTCACTAGGTTTTTTTTTGGGGGGGGGGGGGGTCACTAGAAAAATAGAATTGCAGTATTGTGGGATCCAAGCGTTATCCAGTCCAGCACCTACTACTCAACTATTTGGGGACCTGTTGCTTTTGTTTCTAAACTAATCTACTCAATGTGTTTTGGGAGCTTTCTTATGTACCTGGGAGTAGCATATCTATCACCTGCGGTGATAGTTGTGCTCATGAATTGAAGAGTGATTAACAGCCTAGGCTGTGTACAGATGGGGCCTTTTTATTTGCAAGGGTTCTGTTCCTGGAACCCTCGTGTATAAAAAATTGTGGGTAATTAAACCTGTGAATTTTCCCCACACCCCAGCACGGCTCTGTCCTGTCTGGAGGGCGGGATCGGGAAATAGCCTCTATTCTGAGCCCTGCCAAAGCTGCATCTACATGCGGCTTCTTCGGGGTAGAGAAAGGGGTATTTTCCTCCCCACCCCCACCTCCAGACAACAGTCTGGAGGGTCATGGTGGGAGGAATCTCCTAAGTCCTGGAGAAGCCGCAGCTTCTCCAGGGTGGAGAATGGGGGATTCCCCCCCCAACCCTCCAGACACGGGTCCGGAGGGTTGTGAGAGGAATCTCCCATTCTCCGCCCCGGAGAAGGTGGGTGACCAGAAGATGGTGGTGTCCGGAAGATGGTGGTGGTGGGAAATCTCCCATTCTCAGCCCCAGATAAGACACTCCTCTTTCCAGACAGAGGCCCTTTATATTGGTGTTTTCTCTTGGGGCCTGCATTTATGCTGTAAAACACAGATCTATATTATATGTCAGTTTCCCACTTTCCATCTTCAAATTTTGGTGATGCCAAGAGAATGCTGAATTTGTTGATTCTTATGTTATCAATAGCTTACGTTGATTATCTTTGCAGTTAGGTACATCTGGAGACGTTCCTCCACCTCGCCTGAGACAATGTTTTTTCATATCTTATCCATCGGCAATAACAAAGGTACTTAACAGTGAAATATGAGGAATAATAAAGTGAAATTCTGATTAGAAACCTCATCCAAATAGCCCCCTTCTTTTTTCAGGCTAGACTTGTTTCAGAGACGAAAAGCTTTTCTGGCACAAATTCTTTCATGTGTTTATGTTTTACACTCATTAATTTGATGCCAAATGACTACACTGTTGTTAAACCTGAGGAAAGCAGATTGGCTGGCATGCTTTATTTACAAGTTCTGCCATGTGTGGTGTAACTGGCTTACATTTTCTTCCTATTTATGCTTTCTTCCTCTGTGTGTGGGCTTTATTGCCTAACTGTACCATTTAGCTGCTGCATATTTGAAACTTCTGTTTGCCTGCAAGGTCAGTTGTGTGCCATATAACATTCTTCCTAATAATGTTTTTTTAAAAAAAAATCTCACTTGTACATTTTGCTATTCTGTGGCCTGTTGAAGGTAAAGGACTCATTTCCTGCAACACATCACTTACATGTGAAAGACAGCAGCTGAGATGCTTTCTTAATATGTTTATACACAAGAGGCTGTGTTGGAAGCGCCAGCAATGAGTTCCTGTGCCCATGTACAGTACTGTTAGGTCATTGCTTACACAGGGGTAGCATTGGTTGAAATTGTAACTGTTGCCAGTCAGAAACAGCCATGAGGCTTGCCTTAATTTGTGCTATCACCAAGGGCAGCGGCCTGGCCCCTTGACTAGGCCCGCCCCTAGGTGGTAGTTTCAAGGATGGGATCCAGGTGCAAGTTGCTGCTGCCAGATCCACCTTCTTCCCCTGACAACATGACCATCTCTGCTTCCAGTTACTCCCCCAACACATACTCCCCCTCCCTGCTCACAGCCTGCCACTGCTGCCAGCTTAGTGGCACTTGCAGAGCTTCCTGAAGCTGCTGCTGTGTGGGATGCACCTCACTGTGGGTGGCAGTGGCCTGGCACTGTGGCCCAGCTTTCATGCCACCGTAAAGGATCTTGCGCTGCCGGAATGCTAGTTCAGACAGTACATAGCCTTGATAGGATTGGGGCCTTAGTTATTGATCGAACAGATTAAAACTTGAAACTGTATTCAAAATAGTTAATTCAGATTGCTGAGGGTAATAACAGACACTATAATTCCAGCTCAGTTCAGCCAGGTGTCTGGATGATACCTGCGCTGCATCATGTCTTTCAAAGAGAGTAGACTCATTATGGCATGCCAAATTGAAGAGCGCCCTCTACTGACTTCTTAAAGAATTAAAAGGACATACTTTTTGTTTTTGACTAAGTTTTTTTCTTAATCTCCTTTTGAAGTGTGTGCATGTTATAGACATTTTTGTGTTTTATTTAATTTTTATTTTTAGTAAAACAGCAGTGTGTTCACATGAACGAAGACACTCTCAAGCAGGGGTGTCTCCAACTTACTGGTTTTTCCCATATGCCTTAGGATTGGTTTTGCTGTAAAGCGGTGCGGGGAAAAAACGTATTTGAGTCTCAGAAACATGTACTTAAACTTATAAAGCCAAGTAAGTTGACAGGCTGCTATTTCAAGGAGGAGTGTCAGTGTAAAAATGACAACACAAAGAGCCTGAGGTTTCTTTGGGGAAAAAAGTCGTCATACCATGGAACAACCTTCAGCTGGCAGGCACTGCAAACAAGCTCCACGTGGTATATCCCTCATAGTGGCACTCAAGCTTCAAATGGCACAAACAAAATAAAATGCGAACCAGCCTGTGTGGTACGCAGAGGCTCATTTTTAAAAGTCGAGCAGCTGGGCATTGCTATCATTGTTTAGAATATATACTGCTTTTGAATTTTAAAAAAAATGTTCACAAGGCAGTTTGCGTAGCAAAATAAATGAGAAAAAGATACGGCTCCCTGTGCTGCTGGAATTGCAATCTAAAAAAGGCACAAGGGATATACTGGGATGAAGAGGGACAGTTTTTCCTCCCCTGGCCATAGGTATTTATTTAAAGTACCCTGCCTTTCTCAAAAAAGACTCAAGGTGGCTCACAAACAAGTTCAATCCACAACAGGGGGTTATGTCAAGTAGTGGCTATTCCTTCTTTCAGTCCTTTCCCTTGCAAAATGCTCCCTGGTGGTGTTTGAATGACAGTCCCTAGGCATGGAAGGTCTTGCTGTGGACCATCCTGACCTAGGTGATCAGTCTGCCTGGCTTGGATCACTGGTTGGCTGGGACAAGGGAGAGAGTTGTGTTTCCTGCAGTGTGGCCCCCAGGTTTTAGGGTATTGCATCAACTTCATCAACATGGATGGGGAGGTGGAGTTAGGACAGTCTAGTTTGATACTATTCCACAGAGAGGTCTGCTGACTAGGACCTAGCTTTGTCCCTTATGTGACCCATGGTATGTTTACCTTGTTTTAAGTAGTGGGCCAGCCAGTGGTGTTCCTGGTGGGGGGGAGTTGTGACTGGGGACACACCTCTAGACATGTCACTCCCACCAAGGGCTACTCCCACACATGCTGCCACCCACAGGGGCTGTGTACAGCTTCCTCAGCCCCCAGAAGTCCTTCTAGAGGCCAAACATTGTCACTTTCAGAAGTGATGGTTTTTGGTGGGGCTGCGTGCAGGTTCTCCAGCTCTCAAAAGACCCTCTGAGGGCTGCCGTCCTCCACTTAAAAAAAAGTGGCGGGAGGAGGAGAGCGGCCCCTGGAGCAGAGTAGCAATGGGGGGTATGACCGAGGGCAGGAGGGGGGCTATTTTGCTGCCCCTCCTTGCCTGGCACCCAAGGCATTTGCCACCCAACCCCCTCCTAGGTACACAACTAGTGCCAGCTGTGCTCATTCCTGTCACCAGCCAACCTAGTTTGCGTTTACACGTGCCTTAGTTACCCCTTGGTTAAATTTTTGTAATACACGGAGATGTTTGGACACCATCTGCAGTGGGATAGCTTTTGACAGATGCAAGGCTTTCTGGTCAGGCTATGCCCCTGTTATTCCAACCACATTCACTGCTACTTTCTGAGCATAATTCACAGTTGTTGCCTAAATGGCTTTGAGCCTAGGTAGCTGAAGCCTAGGTCCTTCTCCTGTGTGAATCTGTCTATCTTGTAAGAATTTGGAGGAAACTAGGAATCTCTTGTAAATTCCACTGCTGGTGGAATAGCATCAACCAATCCGAAGGCCTTTTTCATGGTCCACAAAGGGTCCATGAAAGAAAGAAAAGTGCATGAGGGGAGACGTGATTGAGACATTATGCTTGGGCTGGATAGAGGGATGTTCTTTTCCCTGTCTCACAACACCAGAACCAGGGAACATCCACTAACATGGATGTTAGGAGAGTTAGGAGTGTTAGGAGAGTTAGAACTGATACTTTTTTACCCAGTGGAATTAATCTGTGGAACTCATTGCCACAGGAGGTGATGATGGCGTCTTGCTTAGGTGCCTTTAAAAGGGGATTGGGCAGATTTCTGGAGGAAACCTTTCATCACAGGCTACAGGCCATGATGGGTGGTGCAACCTTCTTATTTTAGAAGCAGGCTACGTCAGAATTCCAGATGCAGGGGAGTGACAACAGGATGCAGACATCTTGTTGTCTTGTGTGCTCTCTGAGACATCTGGTGGGCCATTGTGAGCTACAAGAAGTTGGACTAGATGGGCCTTTGGCTTGATCCAGTGGGGTTCTTCTTATATTCTTTAACCCCATAGTTGATGCTGTTCAAATCTGTTGGAAAATGCCTTCTCAACCTCACAAATGAAAGCCTGAATATAAGCAGAATCCAAGCAACACTAATTGCAACTATTGTCCCAGATCTGACGCCCTGAGAGGAAAATCGGGGTCACAAATGTGCTTCTTGCTCTCAATATATTCAATAAGTTGAACACTCAAACCCAGTAATTGCCTTTGCCCTCACAACTGTTGCAGAGAATAATTAAAATACTCCCTTTATTTTTTCTTCATCCTAAATTTGACGTACGCAGTTTCTAGTAGATGGTTTCACTATCAACCATTCAGACCATTCTGCTAGGTATTATGTATAAACCAGCAAGATCCATACATAAATGCAAGAAAAACCCAATAGAATCACTGCGGTTCCTTCTCATTCTTAAAAATTCCCATTTTAAAACCTTTTCCCTATCTGTAAAGTGATTTTCCATTCCTCTGTGATACTCCAGCTTTTTGTTTTGCTAGAAGAAAAATCAATGAGCAGCAACTTTTGATCTATGTTTTTTGTACGATTTCTCACAGGCGATAATAGATTAAGTATATAGATTGCCTGCACAGCAATCACAGCACAGCAACCCCGACAAAGAATTAAGTAAACGATTTCCATTTTAGGATTGGCCTCTCTTGTTGGCTGCGTGCTCATGTTGAAACCTTTTAAATGTTTCCCATTTGTTTGGAAGAGTAGTTGTCTATCATTGACCAAACACAAACAACATCGCTTTGAACTCAAGTTTCCAACCTCAAAGAATCTTGTTGTTTTTGGCATCATCGTCAGGTCCTGGGCAAAGGCAGAAAGGAAGTTATGATTCTGTGTAGCTGTGCCAATAATGCTGTAAACTTTGAAAATCCTCCCATCTCATTGGAAACTGCAGATAAAGCAGTAAGCCAATGCCTTGCTATTCTGCACCTAGCAGTGACAACATATCCCGGACACGGTATCTTTTTAAAATGATTACATTATGGTTGACTCTTGGCTTGGGAGTTCCAAGAATCAATTTAATATAAAAAAAAAATTGTTTTTTGCACATGTAATTCTAGCAAAGGCCTCAAACAACTGAAGACATGAAACTGAAATAGCATTTCATAATCTATAATATTTGCACAGAGATCAGATAATAGATGACATCAGCTGAGGATGTAAAGCTCCAATCAACTGGACTCTCTCTCTCTCTCTCTCTCTCTCCTTCTTTCCTCTGGCCATTGAGTGGGGAAGCAGGGAGATCCTCCCACCCTCCTGGAAGGGAGGGCAAGGGCTGATCTCGTCATTTAGATATGCATAGCTAGGGACTGTGTAGGTAATCTTGTCAGGTTTTGATTTATTTTAGAATGGTCTAAAGCAGTGTTATTCAAACTGTGGGTCAGGACCCACTTGGTGGGTCACCACCTGATGTCAGGTGGGTTGCAGAAAGTAGGGAACAGCCATCTTGGAAACTGCAGACCTTAGTCTTGTTATATTCCTTTTGTGAGTGTTAACAGTTCAAATTTTCAAGCGAGTTTTTTAAAGCTTGTTTTTAGTTCAGTGCTTTTACATCATATTTTGTCCTCATCTTGCTTTCTGTCAGGGATAATTCATGGTTGTACAATTGCTACAGTCCAAGAAAGCCAATTTGCATTTCAGGAGTGTCATTTTATTATGCTACAATGACAGCACTTCCTGCCTGATGTTTTGACTTTCTGCCACAATATCCAGGTTAATGACATCACTTCCAGAGGGTCCCGACACAATTGCCATTCTAAAAAGTGGGTCCTGGTCTAAAAAGTTTGAGAACCATTGGTCTAAAGCCTTCAACTATTTTAAAGACCGTGTAAAGTTTCCCCTTCCCGTTGCCTTCAGAGCCATTTGTGGCTACGCGAGAAAGCAGAGGAAATGTCTCTGCTTTGCTCTCATAGCCGCGAATGGCTCTGAAGGTGAGGTGAAGGGCTGCTTTATAGAGCTTCAGGTGCCTGAAAAACCTAGTGTTTTGCCCTGTGCTCTCCTAGAGAACCTAGAGTTCTCACTGTGTGAGAGTGATTTTAACAGACACCCCTGAGGTTCAGTATTGTTCTAGGAAGGGGGATTCTGCTTAGGGAGCCCCTCTAGCTAGCCTGATCTCAGCTAGTGGCAGCAGATTCAATTTACCAAGGCTTTTTCTTCATAAGCTGTATCTCCAAGAAAGGGGAATGGCAAGGGACTGAACGCTTAGCGCTAGGCACCCCTGTCCTGTATCAGTGTGCACAGTGATGTCATGCAGGGGGAACGCGGGGGAACTCAGTTCCACTAGTTAAAATTAGGGCTGACTCCTCCCACTTCACTCTCCCTCCTCCCCCCTCCCAATTCCTCTGCAAAGAGCTTTTCTTCTTGGTTGGCCGGCACTCAGAGGGTTAAAGGGAGCGACTCCGGATTCCTAGGGGGGCGAAGGCAGTGATGTTATTCAGGGGGAACGGACCAGAACGGGCGTGTCCGGGTTCCCGAGAAGTGCCAATCAAAAGTGAGTTCCTGTTCCTAAATCATTTGAATGACACCACTGAGTGTGCAATCACTGACAGTCCCTCTCTGGACCCTCACAATACAGCTGTTCCCAGTCATTCAGCTGTTCGTAGCTTTGTATACAATAGGAAAGCAAACCTGGAAACAGACTGTCAGTACAACAGAGACAACGTATAATCTTTGCTTCTCACCAGTTCCCTCAGTTACACTGCTGCAGACCCCTGCCATATTCTGCATTGAACACAAGTGTTACACAATGTTGTATGTGCAGATCAGCAGCAGCATTCCTAAAGGAGGCAAAACGCTAAGTTTTGCAGGAGCCTGACTTCCTAGGCAATGCAATCCCTCCTCCTTCCCTTAAAGCCATTCAGGGCTTGGAGAGCAAAGCCTCAGAGGCAGCAGACCAAGCCTTGAATGGCTTTGGAGGTGAGGGGGAGAGACCGAGTTACACAGGAGTTCAGGCTCCTGCAAGACTTAGTGTTTTCCTCCCCTCTAGGAACACCACTGAGCTGTGTTGTCTCCTGCACTGGCCTAAATTTTACAACTACTACAGGAGACTAACAGAGCGGGCCAAGGGAACTAACTGAGAATTCTTCATTTTCTTTCTGTTGCTATAAAATTTTGCAGATACATTAGGGAGAAAAAGACCCAGTTGACTGTTTCGGCCAGGATGAGGAGAGCCAGTATGGTTGAATTTGGACCAAGAGGGCTTGGGTTCAAATCCCTCCTCAGCCAGGGAAACTAACTGGAAGATCCTGTCATTATCTTTCAGACTCATCTACCTTACAGGTTGTTGTGAGAACACACACAAACACACTCTGGCCAATCAAGGAGACATAAAATAGCCACACATATAATACACTGGATATTATATAAAGGTTTGTAGATAGCAAGATAGAGTCAGCAGGTGGCACTCCAGTTCCATGCAGTGATTTAGATCTACAGTGATTATAGATCTGCCATCAGCCCTGGGGGTCAGCAGGATGGGGAAGGAATATCTAACTACCATTATGTTTGCTGTATGCTGTTGCCTAAGACATGCTCAGCAATTCAAGGGCAGAAAGGTTCTATAACGCAATATCCTTAAAGTAGCTTAGGCAAACCAGTCTGCATCATTACATCGTCTCCAGGCATCTACCATTCCTGATATTGAATAAAAAGGATTGCAATGTTCTCGAAAGAAGCCTGGCTCCTTCCCATATCTGATTAATTTGCACAAAGTTACCTCTTATTATGCCTAACCCTAGTTTTTGGTGGCAAGTGTCCTGAGTTCCTCAGTTCCATCACCACTGGCCTGCAAACAAGATGATGTGCCACATACAAAACCAGCAGGAAACATGACCTCAAACGAGGTACAACAACGTTGGTAACAAGCGTCTTCCTTGCTATTCTTTCTAAACCATATTAACCAGAGGCAATTGTCTTATCTGGTGCTTAGTGTCATTACACCAATACCAGTTAAGACAAACTCAGGCTTTTTTCATTAAGAAAATTTTCTTGTTTGTACCTTCTTTTGACTTAGGACCGATACAGCACAGGACTTGAAATGGTTCAGCAGTAATTCACTCTCTTCCTATGAATTCTGGGAATAGTAATTCTCTTAGTATCTAATCCATCAAATCAGTGAATTGTAAGGGTGGCAAAGGACAGCACTCTGGGCAGCCGGGTTCTTCATGTGGCCCCAGTTGTAATTTGCTGGTTCCTGCTTATTGATGACAAAATATGAATAACCTGTCAGGTATGGACCATCTTGAGCCTGTTGTGTTATTTATGTCAACACCTGGGCATTGTTCATGTTGAAAAGAGAGCAGGGGAGAGAGATTTGTAATGTGAATAGGCGTATTCTAGATAATGCAGGGTTTGCATTCACTTTATAACCTAAAGAAGACTTTAAACCTCATGTGTGAAAATGTGGCAGACTGCAGCTTCCTTTCCTCTTCTCTTTTTCCTATGCACGAGTTATCAAGGGTCTCTCCCTCTCCAATGGCCTTGCAAATGCATTTTCTTCCCCAGAAGAAAAATGTTATTAGGCTTTTGCCAGTTCCCCTTTTACAATAAAATGCTTTATCTTGAGATTTTGAATAATGTTGAGATATACTGTATATGGGAAATTGGTGGAGGCTGATCTGAATAAAGAGGTATAAAATTGCATTTTCTAGCTTAGTTGATTTCCAAGAAAACATATCTCATGCAGCCATTTTATTAAAACATTTGGATGGCATATTTTAAAGCATATGTTTAAAGGCAGGTTATCAGGGCCACCCAGGAAGACTGATTCTAATAAAAGTGAAGTGTCTCTTGATTATGTTGGGGGGGAAAATTGAGCTGTCCCTCTGAATATCCTCGTGTATATAATACATTGGTTCCTTGCCTCTAAGCATTTGTGAAATGATTTACAATCATTTCAAAGCCTAGAAACACAGAGAGCTGCAAATGTCATCAGAGTGGATCTATGTTTCTATTTTTAAACAAGTGATTACACTGTAGGAATCTGACCCATCTGGGCTCTGACTCTCGTGCGCTCCAATCAGTCATCATCCGCCATGTGAACCAGCCTTTGTAAACGAGCACCATCTGTTCCTGCCTTTGAGCGCATTAGCTGTCTAATAAAGGCAAAGAGAGGTGCGAACCGTTTGTGAGGAGCAAAACCCCGAAAAAAAGCCTAGGAGTAAAGACTTCCCTCCGATGGAAGATTTGGGAAATGGCAGTGAGGGGGTTGAAGCCTTTTACCCACAAAAGCAAATGCAATCCAGGTTGACCCAAGACCTCCCGGTGCCTGATGCAGCATGTAGAATACTACCCCCCTTACTTGGCAGCATAACTACTGCCCACTTCTTCTGCACTTCCCTCCTTCCCTGCCCTGGAAGATTAGGGAAAACGAATAAAATGCAGCTCCCTCTGCTGCCTCCTTAGGCTTTTCGCCTGCACCCATCCTGCATGAGGCAAGGCAGGAAAAACAAGCACCTGATGCATGCTCCGGGTTTGCTGGGGCCAAGGCAGCATTAGCTGCATATGAGCTCTGAATCCATTCACACTCACAGCGCAATCCCGGCTGCCCCGTAGTGTCGACACAACATTGTTGCGTTGACGCTATGTCACTAGCGCCGATGCGGGGGCGCTCAGCAGCACCCCCACGTTGGCGCTAGTGCTCTCAGGCCAACGCTACGAGTAGTGTTGGCCTGACAGCGCTGATGGTGAGACTCCCTTGCACTGACCAAAGCCAAAGCTGACCATAAGGCCAACTTCTAAGCCCATCTGGGAGGCCGCGCGGCCCCCTCGGATCTGCACCTGACCTACAAGGAGTGCAGAGGGGACGCTGGAGCCTCCCCTACGGTAAGGGAACGAACGTAGTTGGTACACACATCCCTGCCAGCCTTGCCATTCTGGCGCTGGGTAGGATTGCGCCCTCACTGTCCAGACCGATGATCAGCTAAAAATGTCTCTTTATACAGTACAACTTGCAAAGTATCCCATTGCCCGTTGCATTTGGAGCTTTCAGTGGCGCTTGCTTCTGTCCTGCGTCCTGCACTCTCTTTAGCCCGTTCATAGCACATGTATTCCCCTGGAGGGAAGCCCCTAGATCAAAGTTCCTAGATCAAAGGTAAATGCCACCAGCGGCACTCACAGCCAGGGAAACCAACAACTGCACTGGTTTAAAAAAAATGTGTGCAATGCCCGCCTTAACACTCACCTTCCTGAGAAAGTAGTAAATCCACTCTCAGCCCACAGGGGGAAGGATATAGACTCAGGCAAGAAATAATGGTGAATGGCCCTACAATGGCTGCACAATCAAAGGCAAGCAATCACTGGTATACACACCCCAGCCCAAACTGACCTCAGAAGTTCCCTGCTCTGCTCTGGTTGTTGCAAGGAGCATCAAGCAACTGCGGTTCACTACTTCCACATTCCATTAAAGTCTCCCAAGAATGCACTGTGCAGAAAGAGCCTGCGCACGTTCATAATTTAAGCAAGCTTCTTCCTGTTCCTGCCCCTCCTCCTCCTGAAAAATATTGGTGGATTCCTCAAAACTGTCAAAAGGAATCAAAGTAAGCATTCATGAAATGAGGGATTTTTCACTTTTTGAACTAAATATCATTTTATGAAGCAATTTGAGTAGACATTCTCATTATTTAGTGCTCTGTGTTGGTCACTGAAAAAAACACCCCTAGGGTTGTCCTGTGCCACATTCCAGAAAGGCACATTGTTTCTTTTTTAACAAGTATATTTTTGTCAGAGGGTAGGTCAGATTGCAACTGAAGGATATGTCATTCATTAAATCTCCTAAATCCCCAGATCCTAGCTATACTGTCCAGGGGCAATCATGGGGAGGGGGTGTCAATGACTGGGGACACCCTTTTGGTGTGCACCTGGTAGCTCTGGGAAGCAGCTTTTGCAGCTAGAAGTAGCAGCTTTGCACTCCTCAGTGGTGGGGGGGCAGGCAGGGGGGCAGCCAGTGTCACCATCCCCAGCACAGTGCCCGGGGCATTTGACCCCTTGCCCCCACTCAGGTCTACCACTGATACTGGGCAAGAGGCACTTTTCCAAGTGGTGTTTCTCTTATGTTTAGCAGGGGGAGAGTAATTGTCCCTCTTCACCCCTGCGCAGTCTTTCTAGTGGCTGTTGCTGGTGGTTTGCCTTTTTTTTTTTTTTTTTAGATTGTGAGCCCTTTGGGACAGGGAGCCATTTAATTTTATTATTATTACTATTTGCCTGTAAACCGCTTTGTGAACTTCGTGTTGAAAAGAGGTATATAAGTACCTGTTGATTGATTGATTGATTGATACTGTATGCTTCATTGAGAAGATCTCTCTTTCCAGAGAGCTAAACTTTATAGGGCTGGAGGCACCCTATTACATTTGAGCTTAATGCCACAAAACTGTGCAGTCACAGACTTCAGGATCTAAGAAGAGCACTGAAGCAAATTGCCTCTTCTTTGACAAGTTAATGACCACACTGTTGCTAAGCTGCTCCCTTTTCCCTGCCTTGGCAAATCAGTAGCCAGATGAAGCTTGAACTTAATCTGTTGCTGCAAGCATGTGACTCTACTGCTTCACTGTCATGCATCAGGTCTGTTCAGGTTTCCCACAGATACCGGTCATTTCTTTGCTGTACACAATGATTCAAGCATCCTTTACAATAGAACAGAGTTACAGCTAAACATGGCATGCACATGGGTTAAAAATTGTGATCATTTTTCCTATCACTTTTTTTCTGGCTGTTCTATTCAGCTGTTCTATTCAGCACAATCCTATGCATTTCTTTATATTTTTTGCACAATCCTACGAACAATCCTATGAACGATTTTCTCAGAAGTGCATCTTCAGCCGTAAGAATGATAGGGAAAATGAATAAAATGCAGCTCTGCTCCTTCCTTAGGCTTTTTGTCTGCACCCATCCTGCATGAGGCAAGGCAGGAAAAATAAGCACCTGATGCATGTTCTTGGTTTCCTGGGAACACTAAAGTGGGAGTTTGTCTAGATAGGAGATGCTGCAGGATGTGCTGAATTTGATGTTGGGATTAACAAAAGTGGCCCATTTGATACCAACGACAAGGTCATTGGAAGAGTGATAAGAGGTGAGCAAAGCCCCCCAGTAGTTAGTAAGGGTGTAAATGTTGGCCTCCATCAGTAGGGGGAGCTGTAACCCATCTTGTTACTTTAAAGGCTTGTCTGCTGCTCTCTCCTACTTTTACTAGACCTGTTCAGCTTCTTTTTCCAATCTTTCCATGACTTTGGCTGTTAGTCAGGCACAGAGAGTATAGATAGCTAGAGGCGGCATAATGTCGTTTTCTTGAAGCCGTGGGTATACAGATATGGCTGACTCAGATAAGTCCCGCCAAAGCGGATTGTCGCGAATTCAGGAATAAAAATCTCCCTGCACGTGTGTAAAAATTAATCCCAACCTCTTTAAGCATGCCTGCGTGTTCTGCATATGGGTGTGCGAATCGCTGTACGAAAAATTGGATCACTTTGCACAGGTACTTAAAATCATTGTGATTCATTGCTACTGAAAAATATTACTTCCTAAAGTATGCAGGCCTCTTTAAATTACCATATTTTAGGAAAGAAAATCTGGGACACTTGCACATTTTACAAATGAAAATCCAGAAAATTTAGTAAAAAGTCAGTTTCCATGTTAAAATTATCCCTGCATATATATTTCCCCCCTCCTTTTTCCCCTTCCCATTTACACTTTTTTTTTCACCTTCCATTTTCTACTGTAATATTCTCAAAATTCTGAACATTAACAGAATTTGTATTTTTTTTGGGGGGGGGGAGTGTAGAAGGTAAAAAAAAAACTCTTAATACTCTAGAAGTAAAAAGGAATTACTCTCATATTGACCACAACTTATGTTATGAAGAGATTTTAATGACATGCTTGTGTAGATTTCAATAAAGTCTGTCAAAATAGTGCACTCTGAGTTAAAATAGACAGCATTTCGTCCGGTATGTTCAGTAACATAATTACGCGGAATTAAACCTTGGAATTGCATATTAACTCATAATAAGGTTACCAATGATGTTTCTACACGATCACACGTTGTTATTTTCGTAAGTTTTTATTTCAGGAGTAAACGATTCATGCCTAAACAGTTCGCGAAAACCAATCTGAAATGCTTGGAATCAGCATTGTTTTGAGTAAACGAACATGGCTGCTAAGCCCGCCCCCGGCCTCATTTGGTTCTCTATCGATTCTTAAAGCATGCCGCCTCTAGCTATCTATACTCTCTGGTCAGGCAACCATTGAACACCTTTTATATGACCACAGTATATTCCACAACTATGTCCTTTCCTTTTATTTACTGGTACCACATTCTTATTCTGCGACATCCAGACTAGCTCACATGTGGCTCCCAGGCAGTTGTGTGGCCAGTTCTGTATCTTGTGCCTCTAAACTCCTCTCTGGGCTTTCTCTTAAAAATTGCACAGAATATCTTTCAGAAACACCCGTCGTCCTACACGCACTGACCTGGGAGTAAGTCCTATGGAACTCAGTGGGAGTTACTTCTAAGTTGACATGCATAAAATGGGGATCTTCTTTTGGAGATGGCTTTTGGAGATGGCTCAAGCTTTCCATTTTTGCAGGCAGGAAAGAACCTTGCCTCTACTATCCTCATCAAATTGGCTGAGATGGTGTGTGTGTTTTTTTTCTTTTTGCCATACTCAGCATCATGTAGCTTGGTTGCAGGCCCTACTAGTGCCTGAGGCAGCAAGCAAATTGATGTTCCCCTTTCCTGATGATGTGCCATCCTCTGTTCTTCCCACTCCCTGGATGGGAAAAGGAAGAGGGTTCTGCAACCAAGCGAAAGTATGGAGGAAAGGACATTAATAGGTTAGAGCAAGGGTCAACAAACTTCTTCTGCATAGGGGCCAGATATTAGGTCAATCAATCATAAGAATGCATGCTGGCCCAATAGGCAAGAAAGTAACCAAACCAAACCAAACGAAATAGGCAAGGAAATAATCAAACCAAACCAATGCATGCCATATCAGTTGTTGTGTTGTACTGTGCTAGTAAAGGTTTCCCCATGACCAAATGGTCTAGTCATGACCAACTGTAGGGGGCAGTGCTCATCTCTGTTTCTAAGCCTGTAGAGCCGGCATTTGTCCTGAGGACAAGTTTCCATGGTCATGTGGCCGGCATGACTATACGCCAAGGCACACGGAACACCGTTACCTTCTGACTGAAGTGGTACATACCGTATTTCCCCATGTATAAGACGCACCCATGTATAAGACGCACCTTAATTTTGGGGCCAGAAATTTGAAAAAAAATGTACCACCACACATAAAGTTACTGAACTCAAGTTTTATTAAAACTACTCGTCACTGTCAAAACTCTCATCCATCAGCTTGTCCTCAACTGTGGTTGATGACGAATCGCTGTCATCATATATTGCATCGTCATCAGTTCCATCTAAGGCATTTGAAATGCCACATTTCTTAAATGATTTGATAATGATCTTGATCTTAATATTATCCCAGGATCTTTTCACCCAGGCACAAACTTCTCCTATAGTTGGTTTCTTCACTCTTCCTGCTGGTGTCAAATTGTCCCCAGAAGACTTCATCCATTTGTTCCATTCGTCTCTCATGGTAGCTTTGAACGGTTTGTTAATGCTGACATCGAGTGGTTGGAGCTGGGATGTCAAACCTCCAGGTATGACGGCAAGTTTTGTTTTTTGCTCTGCAGCAATCTGCTTTGTGTTTGGTGTTATGTGTGCCCTGAACTGATCAAGCACCAATAGGGCAGGTTTGCGTAAGAGCCCACCTCGTCTCCTGCTCCAAACTTTCTCAAACCAGATCTTCATCCCATTCTGATCCATCCAACCCTTTTCATGAACGTGGACAATCACTCCTCGGGGAATGTCTTCTTTTGGCATTGTTTTACGTTTGAAAATCAGCATAGGAGGCAGCTTGGTTCCATCAGCACAACAAGCTAGAACAGCTGTATAATGGCTCTTTTCATGTCCACTTGTCTTCACAATTACAGTTTTCACCCCCTTCTTATCAACAGTTCTGTTACTTGGGACATCAAACTGAAGGGGGACTTCGTCCATATTTGCAATCTGTCCCAACTCAAACTGATGTGTCTTCCGGCATTGAATGACAAACCAATGAAATTTGAGTACCTTCTCCTCATAGCTTTCAGGCATCTTTTGGGCAAGTCTGGTGCGTGTGCGCATGCTTAGTCCATTCCGTTTCATGAACCTGAAGCACCAATTGTGTCCTCCTTTGAAATCAGTAACTTCTTTTTCATCAGCAATTTTTCTTGCCTCATGCTGAACCATCGTTGTGGACACAGGAATTCCAATTGCCCTTTGCTCTTCTATCCATATCTTCAATTCCGTCTCTAAATCAGGCCATTTTGCTGACTTGCCTCTCATGGCCTTCTTCCGCCGTGGCATTTTGACTAAGGTTTCTTCTTCCCGTAGCCAGTCTCGGATGGTTTTCTCAGTTGGAGGAGGACCAAATCTACGTTCAGCAGCACGATTTCCATTCACTTTTGCAAACTTGATCACTTGTAATTTGAATTCAGCACTGTACGAAAATCTTCTCTGAGCCATTTCTGGGCAGAACGTGTCTTTAGGTTACAATTTGCCAACAAGCGGGAAAAAATGCCTCCACCCCCCCCCAGGGGCGGACCTAATGTAAAATGGCGCCCAATGATAACATGCTGCCTGGCGCCCCGCCCCCCTCTTAGAAGCGGCAGAGGGCGTTAGGAAATGCTGCGTTCTCCATGCTCCTGACGGCTTTTTAAGGGAAGCGGGAGCACAGATAACGCGTTCTCCGTGCTCCCAGTTGCCTTAAAGAGCTGGCAAGCAGGAGCCCTGCTGCCGGCTATTTAAGGCAAGCAGGAGCACGTGCTCCCTCTTGCCTTAAAGAGCCGAGACCGCAGCGTTGCCCGCTCAGGCAGCGCTGCGTTCTCCGTGCTCCTGTTGTCTCAAAGAGCCTGCAAGCGGCAGCGCTGCCTCCGGCCCTTTAAGACAAGCGGGAGCGCGGAGAACCGTGCTCCTGCTTGTCTCAAAGGACCGGCGAGCGGCAGCGTTGCCGCCGGGTCTTTCAGGGGATCGGATGCACGTGCATCCGATCCCCTGAAAGAGCCGGTGGCAGTGCTGCCTCCGGCCCTTTAAGACAAGCGGGAGCACGGAGAACCGTGCTCCTGCTTGTCTCAAAGGACCGGCGAGGGTGCACGTGCTCACGTGCCTTGTATAAGACGCACCTAGTTTTTAGCGCCCCAATTGTTTGAAAAAAGGTGCGTCTTATACTTGGGGAAATACGGTATTTGTCTATTTGCATTTTCACATGCTTTCGAACTGCTAGGTTGGCAGGAGCTGGGATAAGCAATGGGAGCTCACTCCGTCATATGGTCTTGAACTGCCAACCTTCCAGTCAGCAAGTTCAGCAACAGCGGTTTAACCTGCAGCACCACCACGTCCCCAATATAAAGGGCCTAGAACAGTGATGGCAAACCTGTGACATGCGTGTCAAAGGTGGCATACCAAGTCATTTTGGATGACACACCAGCATTCACCAACACTCTACAACAACTGAATTTTTTTTACTCAGATTTCATTTTTGTAATTTGTTGACGTTTCTTTATATAATACATGACCACACAGGATTGGACTGTATGAATAAAAATGAATGAATGAATGAATATGTAAAAAAAAAGTTTCTCTTTTATTTGGGGTGTGTGACACACCAGCACAGTTGACTAACTTAGGCATTTTCCAAATTTTTGACACGAGTCCAAAAGGTCACTGGCCAAGAAGATGTTAATTGTGCTGTGTAGTCCAGATATGCATGTTTATCCAGGTCACTCCCACTATGTTCAATGGGGCTCCCATTGTCAGTATAGACAGGGTTACAGTCAATGGCTGCGAATGCTACATCTTTTCTTGGGGATAAACCCCACTGAACTCAGTGGAGGTTACTTCTGATTAAACTGGTTTAGGAATCAGATTATCAACTTGTGTAAATGCTGTATCTATCTATATAAAAGAGAATGTGTGTATGTGTGTATGTTCTGCATAGGCTCTGCAACGCCTGGAGCAATTGACACCAAACTTGGCACACGTATGCCTTGCAGTCTGGCGACAAATACTGCGGGGGTATGACCCCCCCTAGCGCCCCAGGGGTGGGGGTGCGCAGGGGCACCACATAAAAATGATTGAAAATGGCCGATATCAGAGTCGAATCCGTAGTTTCTGGGGTCACCGAGATGAGCGGCGACGCTCCTGACGCCGTTGGAATCTGGGTTTGGCCCCCACCGGCATGGGGGGCGAGAAGGGGGGCAAAATAAAATGTCCACCATGGCCTGCTGGAACGCCTGGAGCGATTGACACCAAACTTGGTACACATATGCCTTATGGTCTGGTGACAAATACTGTGGGGGTACGACGCCCCTAGCACTCCTAGGGTGGGGGGGGGTAGGGGGTGACTGTATTGGAAAAGGCAGGAGATATCCCGAGGAGATAGAGAATGGTATCAGCCATGTCTCCTTGTCCCAGATAAGCCAGGGATTATAGGGTTAACCCCCAAGGTCTTGGGAAGCCTCAGGAGCACAGCTGCAGGCTGATAAGGGCTCTGGCTCTGAAGGGAGGTTAGCACAGGTGCAGATGGGTATGGCTGATGAATTAAAGCCTGCCCACTGATTGGCTGGCCTCAGTATAAAGTTGGAGGCAGAAGCTGTAGGAGAAGGACCTGGGAAGGCACCAGGTAGGTGTTGGACGGATGGAGTGGTGGATGGACGGATTGCTGGCCGGCCGGACTGAGGAACTGGCTACGGTAAGGTTGTTTTGGGACCATTGGGAATTGTTCTATGTCTGCCACGCCCCTGGAGCCACCAAGTGGAGGAGGAAGTCATGGCTTGGGAAAGCTGACTGCCTATTGTTTGGTGGCGGGGTTTGTTGGTGCTACACTTACAGTAATTTGGAGCTAAGCTAGTAATGAGGGCAGTCTGGAGGAGGCTGGCCAGCCAGTGTTCCCAAATATAGCTGCTGGAAGAGAGGAGGCCCAGTGGGTGAATGAACCCCCTCCCTCTTGCCTATCTCTGAGGCCGCTCTGTGGGGAAACTACTTAGCCTAGTGTGGGCATTAGGGCTCTTGGGGTGGCCTGGCAGGGGGTTTCTGGCAGAACAGGGTAAGACACCCCCCCAGCACCCCTAGGGGTGGGGTGCGCAGGGGGTGCCATGTAAAAATGATAGAAAACACCCAATATCAGTGTCAAGTCCATAGTTTCCGGGGCCACCGAGACGAGCGGTGATGCTCCTGATGCAGTTTGAGTCTGGGTTTGGCTCCCATTGGCATGGGGGGCAAGAAGGGGTGCAAAACAAAATGTCCATAATGACCTGCTGGAGCGATTGACACCAAACATGTTACACGTATGCCTTGCGGTCTGGCGACAAATACTGTGGGGGTACAACACCCCTAGCATCCCTAGGA
The DNA here is from genome assembly GCA_029204185.1 of Lerista edwardsae. Lineage (NCBI taxonomy): Eukaryota > Metazoa > Chordata > Lepidosauria > Squamata > Scincidae > Lerista > Lerista edwardsae. The sequence continues at coordinate 13,061,372 of JAJKFI010000002.1, forward strand.
GTGGGGGTGGGCAGGGGGTGCCATGTAAAAATGATTGAAAACGACTGACAGTGTCAAATCCATAGTTTCTGGGGTTGCCGAGATGAGCGGTGAAGCTCCCGATGCCGTTTGAGTCCGGGTTTGGCCCCCATTGGCATGGGGGGGTGAGAAGGGATGCATATTGGATGTATGTGTGTATGTTCCAGCATACCTCTGGAACACCTGGCGCAATTTACACCAAACTTGGTAAACATATGCCTTGCGATCTGGAAAGAAATACTGCCAGGGTAAGACCACCACCCCCAGCATCCCCAAGGGTGGGGGTGCGAAGGGGGTGCCATGTAAAAATACTTGAAAACGGCCAATATTGGTGTTGAATCCATAGTTTCTGGGGTCACCGAGACGAGCGGTGACCCTCCCGATGCTGTTTGAGTCCAGGTTTGGCCCCCATCGGCGTGGGGGGCAAGTAGAGGTGCAAAACAAAACGTCCACAATGGCCTGCTGAAACGCCTGGAGCGATTGACACCAAATGTGGTACACGTATGCCTTATGATCTGGCAACAAATACTGTGGGGTCGCCGAGACGAGCAAGACGAGACGAGCGAGTCCAGGTTCGGCCCCCATCAGCATGGGGGGTGAGAAGGGGCAAAAAATAAAATGTCCAAAATGACCGACAGTGTCAAATCCATAGTTTTTGGGATCTCTGAGCTGATTGGTAGAATTCATTCCTTTTTGTGTCTAATAGAAGCTTGGGATAAATAAATACCCGGGCAACGCCTGGTAAGGAAAAGCTAGTATTAAATAAACCATCCTTCAAATGAGAAGTTGATGATAAAGCAGCATTCCTGTTTGAATTATTTTTCTTCATGCAACATACAACAGCCTGGGGGGCATAGCTGATATGACAAAGACTGCAAGTTTTTTTACCCCATGTTCAAAATCTGGTTAATTAAAAAAAAAATTCTCAAAGTTGAAAGGGAGCCTACATGTTATGGAAATCCACATTTCCTTTCACCTGAATACAAAGGAGTCACAATAATGACACTAATGATAAGCTTTCATGTTAAACAGAAGCGCATTGCTTTACTGCAGAGACAGAAATGCAGTTCCTCCCCCCCCCCCCGCCTTGAGCATTAATGGCACAGTACAGAAGAGCGTGTGGGAGTGTGAAAGGAACCCTCAGTGTGGACTCTGATTTCAATCCCCAGGGAACAGAACCCAAGCCTCTGATTAAAGTGGGACCCCACTTTTTTCTTCCCCCGTGTAAGTGACAGCTTCTCAGCGGCCACGTCACGCTCTCATTAGACACAATCAGCAATTATCACAGAAAGATGCTGGTTTCACAGTACAGGCAGGCAGAAGTTTGGGGAGGACTGGAAATGTCTTTTGATGATGAAGGTAACAGTTATAATAACAGGTTTGGGATCCGCAGGTTCAGTGGAAGAAGGAAAGTCTTTTCTGTGCAACATGTGAAGAGACGCTGGTGAAGCCTCTTGGCTTATAATAGGCTTCCCTTCATAAAAGCCACGGTGTCAACTGCAGCTATTTTGTAAAGCGATTAATTTACGCTTACGCTCTGAATCAGATGACAACTGTGAGTGGTAGCGTTAGTATCCCGATTCCCTGCTTTGCAAAGGAGAAATAATTATTCTTTCTTGTGTCACGTGCAGAACTAGCTTGAGTCCTCCTACTGTTGCTGTTTTTCCTTTACCTCTGCTGTGTAACATACCTGCTATAACAAAACTGATTTCATGCGACTTGTCCCACAAGGGCTGATGCAACGTGTTGCATTGACCCAGTGTAAGGGCTTACCTACACAGGCTGAGGCAATTCTGATCTGATGGGACGCAACTCACAGCACAATCGCCCTGAAGAACTGGTAGGTCTGCACAGAGAAGGGCAATTTGAGGATTCAAAACACAGGCTGGGTGAAAGCATGGCAGATGCTCGACTTCCAGTGGATTCTAGATACTTTAAATTGCATCTGGTGTTTTTTTTTTTTAATATGCCCCCAAATCCTGGCTGAAGGCTTCCTAGCACATCATATTAAAATCAGAACTCCCAGCCTTGTGAGGTAGTGAGTGAGGTTACACTGCTACATGGTTTGGGCAGGCTTGGTTCCTCTCTTGTTTGAAAGCTCCAAGTTCATACACATGCAGCAAAATGGAACCATGGCCCCAAACTGATCCCACGTGCAAGAAACAGTTGTGGAGGTAATAAGGTGACATAACCTGTGGATTTTGAAAGGTCCTCATTTGAAGCAGGGTGAAGGCTGCTGCTTTGCCATTCTCCATTTAACCTATTTGACCCATGTGCCTTATGAATACTGAGGGTAGGAACATGGTAGCTCCAGCCACTGGGGCACATCCATTTGCCGACAGCAGCCTAGGACAGTTAAGTGAAGTCCCTAGTCCAATGCCCACCTGACTCCTTCATGCTTGGGCTTGGGAAGTGTGAGCTCTGTCATGGACTGATAAGGAGAATGGGCTGTGGGAAGGTGGGGACTTTGGGGGCTAGTGAAAGGGAGAACAACCCTTTACCAGAGGCAAACTAGATCACCATGATGCAGGAAAAGGCTGAATCAACTCCTCCATGGCACCATTTCTATTAGACAGAGCCTATTCCAAGAAAAGTTGTGGGCCACAGATCAGTGTGTCTGGAAGGTTGAGGATTCACAGACAGTCAACACCCCTGAACACATGCCCAGGACAGTGCCTACCTATACATGTGTCAGGATTGCCCTTGTGAATGCCCCATCCTCATGCTGATATTGGGCTAAGGTGGACAAGTACCAGGCTATGATGTCAGCAAGGGCTATATAAAGGAGAAGGGAATAACATCAGCAAAGGAAGCTCCCACAATATACTTTACTGGCTCCCATTCATAATGAAGGAAAATGCGCAATAAGCTACTCTGTGTCTCAATCGATGCTTAAGGTTGTTCTGGCCAAGCAGTCTTGTGTACTAGGTGAGCACCGAATAAGATAAGAATGGATAAGGCTCAAATCACAGGGATCTTCTGAATGCTTGGAAAACACAGGGGACATATTCACAAGTACCAATTATTCATGCACATAGCTGCTGATTTTCCTCAACAAGCCATTCATGTGTGTTCTCAGTGTGTAGACTAATTACCCTCTGACCTGGAGTAACAGAAATCATATGTAGGTGTAGATGAAGAAGCAGTATATCAGTGTTGGCTAAGGTTACCTAGAACTGGTTTGCAAGGAAGTCGTAGTAGTGCAATCCCAACACCTCCTTCAGCTGACGCAAGCCACTTCCATTGGCCGAGTGCTGTTGCGAACTTGCCGTAAAGCACGTCTGCATCAGCGCAATGGGCGCAGAACTGACACAGGTAGTTGTGTTGGCCCTGAAATGTCACCACGGTTGCCAGAAGTTTGGCCAGCACGGGGCCACTTTTGGGTGGGGGGGAAGGCAAGAGGGAGTGCATTCGGGAGGGTGGGGTGGCCAGGGGATGGGGGAGGAGCCAAGATCTGGCAGCTATGCCAGATCCAAACCCCCACCCCTGGGCTGCGCAGCCCCAATTTGGGCCACTGCAGCTTGCTTGAACTTGTGCCTGCTAAACAGCAGGCGCAAGATCTGAACAGCCCCATGGGGCAGCTGGCGCTTACCCCAGAGTAAGAGGACAAATGTTCCAGCTGCCTCCTAACCTCGGTTGGATACTGCGCAGGCCAACCAGCCTGCCTATTCCAGCGCAGGTTAGGATTGCACCCTCCGTGTGCTTCATTCAGGCCTAGGAATCTAGTCTACGCTACAAGGCTATACACACTTCCCTGGAAGTAAGCCTCACCGGGCACAATGGGTCTCATATCTGAGTAGAAATGCATAGGATTGTGCTATTAAAGGAGGTTACTAGATCAAACGGTGCGATCTGTTTTCAGGGCTGCAAATAGAAATGAGCTCTTAATGATAGTTTTCCGTGAAGTCATGTTCGTGAATAGGCTTCCTCCCCTTACGAAGCAATGCTGACCTACTACACTTACTGAAAAGCTCTCTATTGCATGGGATTCCATTGAGAATTGTTTTCCCGAACGCACACCATGGTGTACTTTTTGACCTCTGGGTTACTGAGTCTCACATTCTGGCAGGCCACATTTCCCGTAAGTTCATCAACACCTCGCTAATCTGTAGAGAAGAGCAGCAGTTGTAAAGGCGGTGAGCTGCGCTCGCTGATGTCATTCAAGAGTATTCCAGAGTCGGCTTGCGTGTGTTGCCTGCTGCTGATCCTCTCTAATTGTGGTCCTGTCGTCACTTGCATCAGGCTATGCGTGGTTTAGGGGAATTTAACACCAGAAGGCAGAGCATTCCTAATCCCTGCAAAGTCCTCAACACCTAAATCCCATTTGCGTCGGCAACTTGGCGCTGTTGTCATGCCACAGGGAGGTGGCACCTGATAAATGCAGCATTGAGAGCCAGTGTTCAAGACTTCCATTCAAGCACTCCAAAAGGCCACAATCACCCGCAGCCTCCCAGTAGCCACCTGTCCTTGTGGTCACTGGAGCCCTGGCGTAGAAATTTAACCACGGTGCATCAACCGTTTTAAATCATCAAAAGCTAAAGTGGTGGCTAGAAGAGGCTTTTTTATAGCACTGAAACTTTTGCAAGGGTGTTGAACATGGAGCATAGCCATTCAAGAACATACATTAGTGCCTGCCTTTTGAAAGACCCTAAAGTGTTTCACTACACTGAGAAATCAAGCGATCCAGGTCAATGTCATCTTACCCGGAATCGATCTCGGAGACTCACGTCAAGGAGACGATCAAACAGTATCAGCATGTGCACCTTACCAAGCATCCCAGAATATCCAGGCTTCCAGGATATCAAGGTGGGTATCTGAGACATCATTTCTGCCGACAATTCAGGCAAGGGGCTCTTGCCTGAAAAAGAGAAATCTTAAAAGGCCAAGTATCTTCCCCCAAGGCTTCATCAAGAGGTTGAATAAAAAACGTGTAGTTCAAAAGTTATTCTGTGGGTGGTCAGATTAAAAAATAATTAAAACATAATTATTAATAATTTAAATTAAAATTAAAAATAATTTTGTTAGTTTGGAGAGTGGTTAGTAGTCAGTTCTACATGTCACTTGGATGCCTTTACTCTGATAAGAAACGTCTGTAGCAGTGTGTGAGTTTCAGGGTGATTTCCAATTGCTTCCACACTGCAGTATTGGGGTTACTGCAGCAGCTTAAATAGGAATACTAATTTAGGAATACTGATTTAAAAATCAGGACTACTCCCCCCCCCATAATTAAACAGCCATTTAAAAAGAAAGTTTCACCTTTGTAACATGGGTTGTGCATTTTGTGTTTAATGGCATTGCTTTGAAAGGGCACATTCCATTTTGTACTACTGTTCCTTGAGAAAGAAATTATCACTTGAGTGGGTTAAAATTGGCTTTTTCAGCTATTGTCCTTTCCTCTACACACGCTGTTACATGCTGTTTAGTACAGTACAATAAAAAGCTACGATTGCTTTTGAGTACTCTAAAATGCAAAACGGCACATGCTGGCTGTGAAATGTAGTGCAATGGCAGAAGCAGCTGGAAGAAAAGAGGGTAGATCTACCAGGTGCCTCAAGAGAGGGTTGTAAATATAATTTACTGCAAAATCCCTTGGGATATTTAGGAGGATGTAGAACAGAATCTCTGAATCACCCCTTCAGTATTAGCTTTGGGTCCAGTTTTTCAATCGTTATTAAACTCATGCAGTTAAAAAACTGAATGCAAATAGATATCTTTTCAAGCCAGCCTGAAAGCCATCCTTATTTTGACAGAACAGTCAACTAATGCTAACCTAGGTAGCTAAGAGTCTACATCCTGAACAAGTTCACAAGAAAGCACGTTCCACTGTTTAAATGGATTTACTTCTAAGTGAGGGTTTATATCTAATAGCAGAATGTGTAACTATGCTTTTAAAAATGTCAAGGGTGAACGCAACATTCATCTTTGCTTACCTATGTATTCATTTATTTTAAAACATCTTAACCCACTTTTCCCCAGAAAGTGCTCAAAGTGGCTTACAAACTAAATTATATATGAACACCCATTAATGGACCAGCGTTGGCTGCACCTGGTTGTAACTGTACACTTGGTCTTGCATAAAAATGTGTGAAACAGTCCTAAATTTACTTAGGATCAAATTGTTGATCTTGAATAGACATTCATTTAATGACACTGCAAGTATACAAGCCTGTCCCAGTATCCACTGGGGTTCCATTCTAGTCCCCACCTTGGGTACCTGAAACCATGGATACTGGGGATACCTTTTTAAAGATGGGGGAACATCAGTGGTTTTTCTGCAATAAGGAAAAAAAGAGATTTCTTTAATGTTCCCTTATCTTTTTAACAGGCATCCCAGTATCCATGGTATCTGTGGATAACTGAAACCGTGGATACCAAATCAGTGGATACTGGGGCACATCTGAATCGCAAAGTGCTTAAACTCTGTTAGTTCAATGACCTTTAAAGAAGTCTACTTTTCTCTTGTGTCTTGTGTCCTGTGTCTGTTGTTCTTTGGCCATGATGCAGCCAAAGTTAAGCACAGCGAAGTCCTATTTATTTCAGTCCTATTTATTTCAGCGAGAAAGTTAGGAACTCGGGAGCTGCCTTATAGGAGTCAGGCCATTGGTCTATCTCACTGAGCATTGTCTACTCTGAGACAAACAGCAACTTTCCAGGGTTTCAGATATGGATTCTTCTGAAGCCAATTTGAGAATATTGGGGATTGAATGCAGAACCTCCTGTATGTAACATATGTGCTCTGCCATTGAAATACAGATAGTCTCTTTCAGTTCTTAACACATAGTTAAGCATTTGTTCAAACTTTGCACTTTCTGTGCATAACATATTTACCACATTTATTGATTTTACTGTTACTAGAGCTAGAATAAAAATTTTTGAGGTCCTGAGTCCTAAGAAGACTGTCCTTCCCCTGTTAAACCTCAAGACAGTGTTAACAATTGTATGAGCCATCTAAAAACAACGAATCCAATAGCCTAGGTTTCCCAGATGCCACAAAGTGTGGGTCAAGTCCTTGCTGGGTAGGCTCTTCTCAGTGTTGTTGATCCTGTTTTTTATTTGTGCATCACGTTTGCACAAGTATGCACAATGCCCATTTTAACTCATACTTATGGCTTTGTTTTCAAAACAGAAGAATTATTCCAGAAGCTCCAACTGCAGGATCTCCGTGCTGCAGGATCTGGGGAGGATAGGACTCGAACATCCTCCAAATACAGGTTCTGTAAACCAACACAGAAATCTGGGATCCTCCGCCAACCATCTTACTAAAGGTCACTGCCAAAACAAGAATAGTTTTTGTGACAAACCTCTGCAAGAGTATTTCAATGATAGGCTCTTGAAGCTCAGGAACTATGAAACCAAAACATCTAATGGGAAGGCAAAAGGCTATCCTAATGAGAACCAGGATCCCAGCTTCACCAACAGGGCATTAAGGCGCAGAAGCAGCTGCAGTGCCGTGTTACAGGCAACCCACCTGAAGCTGACTGAAGAATCCTATGACTCACCAGATCGAGCCAAAGAGAGTGACCGAGATGACAGTCGGAATGCTCAAGACTGTTGCAAGAGGGACTACTTGGAATGTTTGACCTTGAGTGTTAATGGTCCATTACAAATGTTTGTGCAGAGGAAATGAGTTTGGAACTTTCAACAGGTTTGTTTGAAGATGAAATACCTTAGGCTGCATGATGGATAAATGCTTGGCATTTCTGGCCTGCGATGATCAGGTGAAATTCAGCTGTAGCCTGGGACAATATACAGAAATGACTGTGCTGGTCACAGCCCGAGTACCCGACAAATCCTCCACTTAGTAGCAGGGGTAGCAGTTTTCAACCTACATCTGCTATGTTTCTTGTTCTAAAAACAACTACCACAAACAGACATTATCTAGTTCTTCTCTGTAGTTCAAATTATTGTATTTACCTTGCAATTTTATATTCATATAGATATTTTTATAGATGGTGCAAAAATGAATATATTTTATGAATCTAAAAGGAATACATGCACGTTTTTGAACTTTTCTGAATTTTTCCAGTTTTATCAGTTTTCAGACAAGAAAAGTGTAATGTTGACAGCACTCCAGAACGGAATATGACAGATGTATGCTACTGTATATTTGACTCGGATAATAAACTTTTTATTGTAATAAAGAGTTATCCCTGGGTGCATCATTTGTGCAATTTCCATAGCTGGAATATGGTCATTTTGAGGTCTGTGTACAAGAAAGCCTTAAATTCAATTCTATTCGTAGAGCGGCCACATTGTGCTCTGTCAACTCTGCATTTTCAATAGATCTATAGCACAATCTTTTGCATGTCTACTCGGAAGCAAGTCCCATTGTGTTCGGTGGGACTTGCTCACAAGAAAGTGTGACCAAAGTCTAGTCACAAAGCCCTACAGACCAAGATATGCACTAGTGCTAGCACCAGGTTTCTGAAGTCAGTGGGGCAAAGCCCTGTACATTGAGGTCCCCAATGGTATCCTCTCCCAGGGGACATTGGATACAATCATTAGGGGCTCCCACGGTCACTGGTACTGAGGGTTTAGGGGTTGGCTTGGCCAGGTGGGTCCTCTGATGTCCATCTAGTGCCTGACTTGGCACTTACTCTTTCCCTGAAGCTGAACATAGCAGAAGACACTGTTAATAAGAAAAATGAAGACTTAAGCCAGTGCTGGATAGTGGCAGTGTATTATGCGAAGATTCCCTAACCCTTTAAGGCTTGTGTCTTCCTTGGGCCTTCTGTTTCCCTCATCAACAGTGAGACACTATCTTCAGTTCTCTCCTGATGAACGGAAGGGACAATGATAGCATGGGATATGGGCTGGAAGCTATAAATATGAGACATGGACATGATGCAATGATAGGTTGTACATGCTGTTGTATGGCTGTGCCCAGAGTTCTGTCACATTCTATTACAAATAAATGGAAAGTTATGGGCTAAGCTTTGTGATGAAAGGGTGTAGGACAAAGGCTGAACTCCAAATGTGTATGAAAACGCTTTGGTCTGAAGAAGAGGCTCTTGGGACTTCCCTGAGTTATGGACTGTAATCTGTACAGGGCCTCGTTTGTATGATTGCAGGCAGCTACCACATTCCATTCTTAGGTAGTTGCCAGGGCCCCAATATCTAGAGGGAAGCCTATTGCTTCTGCCTGCTCCACCTGTGGGGCTCACAGTGAGAACTGGGCCCAATCAGCAACCAGTGGCCACCCTCCCCTTATCTCACTAGTGAATGTTGTTCTCCCACACCACCCTGTTCCACCCCAACTTTTTTTCTTGTCTATTTTCGGAGTTGAACAGATGAAGAGTGGAAGGCACAGTGGAAGGCAGTGCTGCCAACTGAAGTAAGTGGAATGGGTCCAACCCAGGCAGGAAGGAGCCCGCCCTGGGGAGCATGGGTCCTGGGAGCTTCTTTACCTCAGCCAGCATGCTCCAAGCAATCATGGCTGATAAAACCAGCCAACGTCAGCGGAGAGATTTAAAATAGGGTTTAATGCTCCTGCTGAAATTGGTGAAACGTAGCTCACTGGAAATCCAGCAACAAATTTAGTTCCAGAATAATGGAAGTGGATTCATTCAGCTGGTTTGAGAGTGACACTTTCGTAAGTTTAATGAGGACTAGGATCATGCTCATTTATGAAGACATATCAGGTGGAAGGAACATGTAGTACAATAAATACTTTGGATATACTTAAATAAAGGAATTTATTTTTTCTAAAAAAATCCCAAAACAAAACAAAACAGTGGTTTGATCTAGATACAGCAGCACTGCGATATTATTAGACGTGTACGAAGAATTCAAGCAGCCAGAAAACACAGAAGCCATTATTGTCAGTAACAACCTCAAAGTGAAAACAATTTCCATTCAAACAATGTAAGAAACTCCCTGAAAATTAAAATAAAATTAAAAAAACCCTTTGGATACCAGAATTGTTATTAATATTATTTTACAATACCAACAGCCAACTAATTCTTGTAATTGAGAACATTTGGTTCCATTTATTATAAACGTATAATCTGTTGACTAACTTATGAAAATATTGTTTGAGGTGCCTGTTTCTTTTACAGAGACTACAGTATGAGAAGTGTGTTGAAACATTGATTCATGAATATGCTTTTAAACTGGATCCATAATGCGCATTTAGCAAGTGTGAATCTTTTAAAAGTCAGTGATACAGCTAGTCCTAATATGGATCTCCATCTAACAATTTAATAGTCAGTTACGGTCAAGTACATCATGGGGTAATGGAAGTTTTAGTTGCTCAGAAATGCAACAGTGAAATTACATCCATTACCTCCTTGGCAGAGAAGAAAAATTCAAAGATCTTTAAGACTGTCCAGCTGTGGCATTAATAGAAAGGAAAACATCCTTACTATCTTCGTTTCTTGGTAATTTCTGTTGAGAAATAGAAAGTTTGGGATTCTTTCCGACAACATCTGAGTCTAAAAATATGCTGCGTGCATGCTGAAGAATAATACACAGTCCTGTTTTAAATCCATTTGTATGATGCAGCTAGAAATTTTTAGCTGGGGTCCCAACCCAGCAAAGACAACTTTTGCGTAGAAACAGAAGTCCATCATGCTCCACTGCATTCGGTCCTGAATGTACAAAAGAGCGATGTGGGAGGGTCGACCCCCACACACACCCAGCACCAAGAAAGATATGTGATCATGTTGCTCATGGTTCTTTAACAGCACTGATACATTTCACTGAGGGACAGAAGGATTGAGGGGGCATCTTTGAACAAACATCTGATACTCTGCTTCACAAATAAGCTGAGAAATACGCTTAACTAGAGGGGAAGAAATTCAATGCCTGCTTCCCTCATTCCCCACTCCCACACATGTTATCAGAGCTCATAAGACAGCGCCAATCTTCTGTTCAACTGCAGGGGAAGGGGAAAGGTCCTTCACACAATTCTGCATGCAACTGACTGTGTGCTCCTATGTATAAATGATTTCTGAATCAAGATTTATCTGCCCAAGCCATCAGAATAAATAAGGGCAGATATTATTTTCATTCTTTATGACTGTTAGTTTTCATACTAACAAGGCAAATGCTCAGAGCTACTGCTGCTGTAATCCCAACAACAGCTTTTGAGTATTCATATTTGCAGGAACTGTGAAAAGCCAAGTTCAGTCCTGGTGTTTCATTAATGAGTTAAACTTGCTGAAGTTCCATAAAGGGTCTAGTTCCAGATGCTTCCGCCATAAACTGTAATAAAAAGAAGCAACGTTGATAGTTGGCAAATTTGGTCTCTACAAGGTTTGGATCAATCTTCCTAATGGCAGCTTGTCGCCACGGAATCTCATGTTTTGTCACCTGGCTGCTTCCATGTTTTTACAGCTAAGCAGAGACTGAATGGATATTCAAAAATTATTATTTCACCAAAGTTGGAGACAACCAAGTGTCAAGTGAGAGGTCAACCCAGAGCTCATAGATTCCTTTTATGAACGAGAAGCAAACAGGAAATCTTATATTCCAATTAAAGAAACAAGTGTTCCAGTTTAAGAATCCCTCAATATATGGCAAGTTATGCTTTTCCATGTAGTCCTTGTTTTTGAAAGAAAGACAATATTGTGTCCAACACAACTGTATTAAGTTGCATTCTTATTGCTATAGCATGTGTGCATGTTCTAATTGTTAAAAGAAAACAATGCAAGGATGGGTAAAAGAACTGTGGAGGAAATGAGGGAAAATTCAGACTTTAGGAATACTCTTGAAGGGGAAGGATGCTTTATCTGAAAACAGGTGGGGAAGTTATAAAGCTTTCCAAGTTCCCACCATACTTCTCAGCTCTGTTCTGGTGAAAGCTAGGAGAGGAGGTCAAAATCTTATTCAGCCCTGCTTAATATAATTATGGAAAACAATCCAACTAAACTGCGTTGGGATGACAAGGAAACCTAAGTGAGGACCATGGAGTTAGTGTAGGACAAAGATTCTGGAGGAGAGACAAAGGCAAAGAGAGAAGATACAAAGACCAGAAGGAGATGGAAGAGATCATGATGGGCTCCAGGTAATGGAACAGGAGGATGGAGAAAGAAGCACTACATCAGTTGCCTCACGGGGTGGCTCTGCAAATGCCATTTGTTCCATGGGTCAATTTCTCTCTTTCACAGATCTCTGGAAATTAAATTGCTCTTGCATTTTAAATATGCACCCATTCACATCAGCTAAGGACATAAAGTTTGCTAATAATCCTACCACAGGAAACTGGAGTTGGGTGATCCAAAAAAAATTACTTGTTCCTGAAGATTTCTTGCACAACACCAAGAGATGTTGATGTTGTGTGAGCAACGTCTACTTGGGAGCAACTACGAAGAGCGATAAGCACTCAGTTCTCCTGTATTTATGATCATTTTAATTCACAGTGCAGGGACTTATTGGAGAAGAAAGTCACTAGCTTAGTTGGTCATGAAATATGAAAACTATATATGAAAAAAATGAAACCAATTAGATTCCAGCTCTGAAATATCCAGAGAAGCTGAACAATAGAACTTACGTACATTCTGTGAAGACAAAAAGAAACATTTTTGACATGTCCTATCAACATACTTGGGTTTCAACGTATTTCTGACAACATTTGTGATTTTGATAAGGGTACTAGTCTGCTTAACACTGCTAATTGTGCTGAACAACCCACAGTTACTCTCCTATGAAGAATCATTCTGTGTAAGAGTGGAACCAGACCATATAGGGGTGTGAGTGACAACTACAATCTAACATTAAGTGATCCTCTAATATTTCAAAATGTACTCCATGTGTTCTTACTAGAACCTAGTAGTTTTCCAACAATCTGGAGCAGTTCCAACTCAGTTTTTATTCAGGCCTCAAGCGTACTCCACATATGCTAAATACCAATGAAAGATTCTTGTAGGCTTTACTCCAAAGACCTGTTTCAACCCAAGTGGTTCAACAAAACACACATTTTGTATACTTCTCTGGCTTTTTTCAGATCTGACACACCCTTCCCTCTGTATCACCATTGCATGTGCCAATGTCAGCACATGGAACATTTCCTTGCCTCCATTTCAGATCATCCACTGCTGTTACAGAGACATATACCACTTTTTAGGACATGGACTAGTGTTACTATGTGTTACAAAAGATGCAGGGAAGAACTCATTTGGGCTAGCACTCAAATCTGTCATGGGAAAAAAATAAAAGAAGGTAAACCTGCAAAAGCAGCACTCCCAACCTTCATGCATTTCCACATGAAAAGGCAAGTATGTTATGATCTGAAATGATTACATCTCACAGACCTTTATACCCAGGGATGCTTCCCACATCATTCAAACATATCATGAGGAGCAACCTAAAAAAAATGGGTTCATACTCCTCAAATAGAGATATTATCTCTGTTTGGGAATGTTTGAAACCTTGCGTCCTTGGCTGGCCAGAAATACATAACTCAGTTATGCTGATCTGGCTAAAATAGTATCTCTGAAACATTGTGTCAGAAGCAACCATTTGTAAATACTCTGAATTGAGATGGCAGAATTCTGTGACAAATGCTTATTTAATTTCACTTTGCTTGCAGTTTATAGCTCTTAAATTTACATGAATAGAGTTCTGTCTATTCTTCTTCACCATCCTACTGAAAAAAGACTATTTAGGCTGCAATCTGATACACACATACCTGGAGGAAATCCTATTAAACGCAACAGGACTTCTCTCTCAGTAAACATACATAGGATTGTTATTTGTTATAAATGTTATTTATAAATACTCCCACTCAAGAAGTTGTGTTGTGATTCATTCATCATTATACCTAATGTCAAAAATTTCAGCCATTCAATCAGAGTAAGGGAGAATCCATGTGACTCAGGGTGCAGTCCTAACCAACTTTGCAGCAGTATGGGCAAGGCAGCTCTGAGGTAAGGGAATAAACATGCCCTTACCTTGAGGAGGCCTCCGTGACTGCCCCTCCCCCAACTGCAGGATGCAGCACATGCCCCATTGGCACCGCTATGTCAGTGCTAGAAGGTTGTTTAGGATTGCATCATCATTCACATTCCTCTGGAACATAAAATGATCAAACTCAAACATTTCAGAACTTGAACAATTGAACATGTTTTTTTTCTATTTGGCAAGGATATGAAATATAGCTACATTCTGTTTCTGAAGTTCCTGGAAAAATGACGATGGAATAAAAAGACAAATACTGCATATTAAATTCAGAACTAAGTTTCATAGTTTGGGATTCTTCCACTTCTGTCATTACCTTAGAAGCAGGAGAGGCCAGAGCACAAGAAGTTGCACCAGGTGAAGAGAAACTGATGGCACATAAATTGCAGCCCCTGTCCCTTGCAAATTCTGCTCTTACCCTGACCTGCAGAAGACAATGGAGGGCAGGTAGGAAGCATCATGGGTGATGGATCAGTGCAATGGGAACTCAGGAGTCAAATGCACTTTACAGCACATCCAGTGCGCACCCTAACCCTTCCCAATGGCCTGGGCAAATCCAACCAAAGTTGAAATCAACATTTCAGAGACCAAACTAGCCTCTCAGTATCTTTTTGATGGCAGCAGTAAGAATTGAGCTTCACGTGTGAAAAACAGGCCAGGAATAGAAATCTTTCTATTCCTGCAATCATGAGCATCTATAGTTCTCCTCCTTATCAGAAATAATATTAAACCTGGATACTAGTAGGGGCAGGGAGAGAGACAGAATCAAACAGGATTGACTTTTCAGCGACAGACATCCAAAGAACGGCCTATCACAAGTGCAAATAGCAACAACGCTGAAACTCAGACATAGTGTAACAGCCTCTTTCAAAATAGTGAATCTGAGTTTGCATTAAATGCAAGACTTTCAACAAAAAAAGAGGGAAGACACTAGTCTGCAGTGTTGCTGTAAACCAAAAAAGACAAATGAAAAAGAATGAAATATGCCATAAAAAAATTTGTAATTCGTATCAACAGAACTAATCTAAAAAAAATGGACCATGTGAATAATTTTCTATATTTGTCAAAAAATAAAATAAAATAAAATCTCATTTCAAAGCTCTGGAAGTTTTGAGTCACTTTTTTTCTCTTTAAAAAAAAAAGCTTAAAACACATGGCTTTACAAGCTGCTGCTCAGAAAATATACATCCCCAAGTCCGACTTTCATTAAATACAAATGTACAAAATGTAAACTGAGACAATAGAGAAATTTACAAAACCTTTTCTTTAAAAATAATGATAAAGTTCAGTTCTAGTTATGATGCTATTTTAAATACGTGCAAGTTGTCAAACTCCAATTTCTATTGCAATGTCCTACAGAGACAATGTTGAGTCACGAGACCTCGAGTGCCATCTCCAAAAGCAGACCTGAGAGGAAATTTCTTCATAAATGGGAGGCTCCACTGGAAGGAACAGAGAGGGGAAAAATTCTCCCTCAGTAGGAGAGTGTTGATCTTCTAGCTCAGTAGAGGGCGCTCTTTCATCCTTGAAGCTCCAGACATCATTTGTGGAAGGATGCAAAGTGTGGGTTCGCAATAGTCAAGGTAGAACTAGCTGCTTCCAGTGGAGTTTGAATTTACATGGTTGGAATTTATGTGATGATTTAAACTGGCCTTTGGGTTTGGAGAACTCTTGGAATTATTCTGGTGCTGGAGGGGTTAAAAAAAAGATAATTTTAACACATTAGACTTCCAATACACTTCACGTCTATCACATTTGTCTGGTGTGTTTCTAGAATGGAATATATCTGCAGCTAAGTTGATCTGCAAGCAGTTTCTAGTGGAAAAGGGGAACTGTAGCAGATTTCAAGTACATATTTGTCTTTTCAAGTCTCTCATAGGCAAATCCACTTTATAACTTCCTTGGTTAACACTGAGCCCCGGTTTTCAGCAAGTAACATTTATGCATCAGGTTCAGAAATGTATGAAGTGTTTGTTCTTGGAACCTGATTAAATGATGGAACTCCTCTCTGCATGCTTGTCAACATCTAAGAATGAACTCATTTCGGAACAGTTGTAGTATCTACCTCAGCGTTTCCCAATCTTCTCATTGCCACAATCCATCCTCTGTGATGGGTTGCAACATGGGAATGATATCAGGAGGGTGGGGAGGCCTGGGTCCCGCCTTGGAATGCCACTTTTGTTTTGTAAACGAACCAGACGTGGCTATCCTATCGGAAGCTTTTGCAGGCCATTTCCAGGCCTATAGAGGCCAGTAGAATGGGGTTGCCAGCCCAGTGCAACCCAGAAGAGACCCCCACCCTCCCGGTGAGTAATTCTGGAATGGCTCCGATTTGGCCTGGTGGGAGTGCCCCGATCGCAATCTACCACAGGTGGGCTCATGACCCACAGTTTGGAAAATCCTAATCTATCTGTTTCGAACGGCTGCTGTTAAGGAAAGGTTGAAGAAATGTCACTAACCAAAGTTCTGCTATTTTTAAAAAATCATCTGTCCCGAGTCTTTGGGATGAGATGGGCTATAAAACTATACAGTTCCTGGGGCTGAGAATCAGGAAACACTGCTACAGCATCTCCCACCCTGAACGTTTCCAGTTTCTCTTCCATTCATCCAATTTTGTTCCAACTGAACATGTTGACTTGCTTATTCCTGGCCTCAGCTCCTTGTCTTGCCTCATTGCTAATCCCTACCAAGATCCCAATATAGGACTTAGCATAGTATGCCATGCAGGACGTGGTGTGGGACATGGTGGTGCTGCGGGTTAAACCGCTGCTGCTGAGCTTTCTGACTGAAGGTTAAGAGTCCAAAACCATGCAACGGAGTGAGCTCGTCCTAGCTCCTGCCAACCTAGCAATTCGAAAGCAGATAAAAATGTAAGTAGATAAATAGGTACCACTTCGGTGGGAAGGTAACGGCATATAGTCATGCTGGCCACATGACCACAGAAGCTTGTCCTTGGACAAACGTCTACAGGCTTAGAAACGGAGATGAGCACCGCCCCCTACAGTCGGTCACAACTAGACCATTCGGTCGTGGGGAAACCTATAACTCTTAACCAATATATTCTTCCTAGTTCTTGTATGCTAATTAGAATTGGTTCAGAACTATTTAGCCTCTTATTTTATAGAGAGGCACATGGGGAGAAAATGTTACAATGATGTGAATTTCATCAAAATACTTAAATTAACACAGTACCTGTTATATGTTTAAATATGCATTTCCTGCCGAAATTCTTCCATATAAGAAACAGAGCTTAGAAACAGAGCTTAGATCAAAGGCAAATGCATATTCATATTTTACAAGAAAACCTATTTGCATATAGAATGGCTCTTACCCAAGTAACAATAGGAGCTCTCACCTGACGTTTAAATATTCTATGTAGCAAGCCTTTCTTGGGTGGTTCTGGTGGGTAGCTTCTGTTAAGGTCTGGTGAGATAGTACCATTTGGTCCAAACACATTTAATTCTTTAAAACACTCTGTTTCTATCATCTAGTAAAAGGAAAAGAAAGGAAGCTGAATATAGTTTGTCCAGAAGCCTTAAATCTTGAACATGCTTTGCAAAGAGAAAAATGTAGCCTTTGTTCCAAAGAATGCAGTGTTAAAATGATAAAGACAGTGCATGCAGCCAAGACAAAACAACGTACTGTCCTCTTATCTGAATAGTAGCAGCAATCAGTTTGCAAAGGCTGTTGCATTATGAATAATGTTTAAGGCAAGTAGCGATCTTCAATCTCTCTTTTATTTAAGGGACTGATCAATCCATAAAAAAACCCTTCACATGCAATCTTCTCTGCATGGACAAAGTGCAGAGATGGAAGAATCCAGAGATGGATCATGTTGCTGCCCTCCCCTCTGCCCACACAAACACTTGTAGGGTTCCCAAAGTAGGACTTTGGGAACAATGGCTACACAATGTTCTGCGAACAGCAACTTCACAGTGGCTGTTCAACAGCAACTCTGTGTCAGACTGTGCTTAACCACACTCTCTTCCCCTTCTTCCCACTAATTTTGATATGTCTGGTCTCCCCCTCCCCAAGAGTTTGCTGTGTAGTGTTGAAAGGAGGGAGGAATTGCTTTATGAAAGCGGGGGCAAAGTAAGATCAGATTAGTAAAGTTAGATTTGATTGCTCAAGTGGCATTTTAAAACTATTTTTAAAATTGAATACAACTTAATTAAAGAAAACCTGATTGCAATAGAACTTGCATGAGCATAGCTGTACACAGAATGGCCACCATTGTAGAACTTACTTCATGTCTTAGAAACAAAACACCATGTATAATTTCTTCAAAACACCACACAACTAAGGGGAAAACTAATTTGATGGCCATGAGGCCAACAATAGTAGGCCTGATAGTTTATGGAAGGATCTCAATGTTCTAGCAAGCAAGGCAGTTCAGTAAAAAAAATACTGCCATTTTTATTGGCTCTCATGACGTATTGTCAGTACAGTAACAAATCAATACAATGTGAAGAGAATTTGCCACTATGCTGCCATATAACAGAAAACAGGTTTTATGAGAACAAAATGCTCACAGCTGAATCCTGAACAATTACAACAGGAAAACAATATCTCATAGAACTCAAAGTAGAATTTTGATCTTGAAGCCCTGCAATTTGTCACTGATTTCTCATGTAACCAATTAAATGGGCTTCCTATACTGTGGCAAGTCTCATGATGGAGGACAATACGCTTTATAGCAGACAACCAAGTGCATACTCCGCATATCCCAACATTATGCTCTAGCACAGTGGTCTTCAACCTTTTTCATGCCATGACACCAGTCACTCAATCGACTGGGGACTCACCATTGGTCCCAGCTGCCTCTTGGGACCCTATCATCCCACTCCCGGCCCCTGTCACTGCCCATGCCCTGTTTTGCCCACCCAGCACTATTCACTGTAACCAAATAGTCTTATTAGAGAGAGCAGAAAAACTTAGCATGAAGGTTGGCACTAAAGCTATTTTAGCACAATGGCTAAGAACCTGAGCAGGACTGAGACACAGTCTCATGGTACCTGAAGGGCTACACCAAATGCCTCCCCCTTTGCCTGGTGGTGCTCTAGGTCAGTGGACTTCAACCTTTTTATTCCTTAAGTTACCACAACCTCACAACTAAGACTTTGTGACCCCATTGGGCCCAACTCCAAGGTTGAAGAACACTGCTCTAGTAATTGACAATACCGTGGTGATGATATAGATAGAAAAGAGCTGAATTGAACTCTCCTGGCATTCAGAGTAGGTTTATATCCTTCAGTTCATAGTTTCTTGCATGTGCATGTTCTTGCATGAATTCATATTAGTGTGTTGTTCCCATACAAATACGCCACAGACAGAGGAAATGCCACAGTTTCAGGGTGTCTCAAAAATGTACACATATTTTACTGAGTTCTAATTCAAATATACATCATTCTGGAAAGCCTGCAACACAGAAACGTCCAAAGGAAGCGACTGAAGAGCTATGTGGAACCACCCGAGCACATTCATTGTGGGATTCTGCAGATCTCTTAGCAATGTTAGCAGAGTACGGCTGTTTTGAAGGTCTAACTCATTAACTAAGCAATTCATTTATGTTATCGTCAACAATATTTATATACCATTTTTCAACAGTGTGGTTTACAGATAAATCAAATAATGAAATGACTTCCTGTTTCAAAAGGCCTCACAGTCTTAAAAAGATACAGAAGAACAGCAGCAAACAGCCCACAAAAATCATCCCACCATGCTGGGATGATTAGTTAATGAGCAGAGTGGTCTTTTAACTCACTGGCATGCCTGGGGGTGTCAATGGAGACAAGTGCCCCCAGGCAGAACACTTGGGGCAGTGGCACAGCACAGCCATCCACTTCCTCCCGCAGTGCCTCTTGCAGTGCACACTTGGCCTTCACTGATTTCTGAAGCACGCACTATTTTTCTGATAGCAATAAAAGCAGGCAGCTGTTCTGAGTGCAGCCCAACTTCATCACTTTCCAAAAAAAGCAAGGGAAAAAAGCAATGGCCGCTTTTTCACCTTTTTCAAAGGGATACAGGTGGGAGGCACTCCGAGTAGCTGCCCAGCCTCCAACGCTATCAGAAAAAAGCAAAAAAGCATGTGGCACCATGGGGGTCCCTTAGCCGCTGCTTTTCTTAAAAAAAGTGACAACTGAGTGCACATCACGGGAGGATGCAGCCATGCCACCATTTCACTCTGCCCGTAATAGCTCCTGCAGTGCACCCACCACTCCAGGTGGGGGGGGGGCTCATCGGCATTCCTGGGTTCCGGATGGTAGGGGAGCCAGGACCACCAGTGCATTTAATTAATTAATTAACTGGGTCAAACAACTACTTCTGTGTACAGTATATGCAGTATATGTTTGAACTGTAGTGTGCATGTAAACTAAAGCACAATAAACAATAAATGTATTACTACTTATTATTACTGTTTATAAATTTGACACCACGAAGTGTGCGCACATTTTCTTGAGATGTTCTGTATATCATGCAGTAAACACTTAACAGTTAAAAGTAGTAATAAAAAAACAACAACCAGCAGCCTTTTGCCTGGTATTCTTATAACTAGGATAGATTCCTAGGATAGATTCCTAACCAAAGATAGATTCTGTAGCCCTCTTTACTTCTGTTCCCTGCAGATGAGGAACACCTTATCAAGGGAGCATTAACATAGCATGCATGGTTAAAGCCACTCTTCGATAAAGAACATATGAATGTTGGGACACTTCCAAGTTTCGGGGGTGGGGGAGAAAGGACACAGTGGCCCTTGCCAATATACTTGCGACTTCAGAGCCAGGAGAGAGAACACTCACAACTCATATCTGTGAAACACTCAATCTGAAATACTACCCACTTAGAGGAAAGGATTTTTCTCTTAAAAATTAGTCGAGATTAGCATGTGTCACAGCTATAAAGCAAGAATGACCTAGATGCTCAGGAGTACCATACTCCATTTATCCATGCTCTGTTATACCAATTCCTCTACAGGTGATTCCTCTGAGCTTTTCTGATCACCTGCTGAATGTTTCTGTATGGTTTCTGTGTGGTAGCATTTAATAACAGTGTGAATGCACTTGTTCAGCATCATATGATGAAATATGGTCAGAAGGACTGGGATATTTGCTGCAAAGAGTAGGTTCAGGCCCACCAGCAATGCTGGCTGAAAATCTTTATGTGGAATTTGTACTGATGCACGTTTTTGGGGGGGGGCACAACAGACATTGCCCCCTTCCGGTCTGCTGGGCCCTGATAATTTGTACTGTCCTCCCCCATCAGCACTGGCTAAGAGTAGCAGAAATGTTGCTGAAATGACAACCCCAAAATCACAGTTCAGGGATTGTAGTTGCCTTGTGCCACAGCTTAACTGAGCTGCACTGATGGAAGCTGGACAGAAAAGATTCAGTCATTAACTAATCACTGGTACCAGGCTGAATAAGAACCAAGGAAAAATAATTTCCTAACCACAACCTTGAGCATTAGTTCAAAACTGCAGATGAAAGCCACACAGATCCATCAGCAAAAAGAATGGGGCCAGCAGCAAAAAGAGTTGTTTTAGCTCTTCAATATACTCTTATTCTGGTCCATTCCCAGAAATGATCATGACTGAGTCTTCAAGATAAGTTAAAAATAGACCAAAATTGAGAAAGAAACACCTTCATTTTGATAAGTCACTGCGGAAGTAACACACTCTTTCAAATCTATACAGTATTAAAACATCAGGCTTTTTTCTATAATGGCTGTCCTAGCAAGAGTAGTTCAAAGTCCAGGAAAGACTATTCCAAGGTCCATTAGAGAACTTCAAAGATACATTTGCTATTTAAGGAAGTTTAAAAGCCTGAGAGCAGAGGCATTAAGATAGTCTGATTAAAAAAAATGTCATTACCTCATTTTGCCATGGAATAGATACAGAGCCTGTGGAAAACTTGGAATAGAAATCATCATCTGTTTGGTCCAGATTCACTCCCTTGACAGTTGAAAACTGTTCAATGTCCAACACATCTTTGCAGTACACTGCTCTTGGCTGTCCCAGGAGAAAAGGAGAGAAGTCTAAAGTGTCTGAACATGTGGTTGAAGTGACAGGTGAGAATGCTTACAAGTGACATTGCATTATTTTACACTGAGAGGTGAAGCTACAATCAGTATCAGCTTTAAGAAAGGACTGAAAGTACATTATTTCTCAATTATTTGGTGCATTAAAGTTTACATTGCTAAGCTGTGGTTGGCATATTCATAATTTAAAGTGCAATCCTAACCTGTGCTGGAATAGGCAGGTCAGCTGGTCTGCGCTGTATCCAATGCAGATTGGGAGCAGGCTGGAGCCTCCATGGAAAAAGAGGACATTCGTCCCCTTACCTGGGGTAGGCACCAGACAACCCAATGGAGTGGCTCAGATCTGCACTTACTGTTTAGCAGGTGCAACGCTGAGCATGTGGCGGCAGGCCAAATCGGGGCCACACAGTATACTGTATTGTAGTATAGAAAGATAGTATTTACGATAATGTAGAATCTATAGCATATCAAAGCCTCAATGGATTTTAGAACCACACAAGAATTTTAAGGCACATTCGGAAAGCTGGGGAAGAAGTGAGTCATGAAATGCTGCTTGGTGGTTTGGGAGGACAACCTGCTATTTGGGAGTATTTTTCACGAAAGAGAATGTGCCTTGCCCCACTCTGGTTGGCTGGTATTTCACGACAGAGAAAGTTGCAGCGTCACTGAGCCTTGCTATGTGAATTAGTGACTGACAACTCTCAGGAGGGTCTTAAATGGGCTGTGTTTTATGTGCTAGAAGCAGTTTGGCTCACCGTTTATGGATGTGCCTGAGGAGAAATAATTAGAAGTGTCCAATCCACAGCAACGTTTGAACAGACACCATTAAAATGCATGGAACTTCCACAAGTCCCTGATGCGTTGCACACAAAGACCGAAAAGGTTGCACAGAAAGGCTTTTAGCTATTCAAATGAAATAAAATCTGAATCCAAAGACACCATCACCATAGTTATTCAAAATCACCAGATGTTTAATCACCAGAAATATAGCCCTCTTTATACAGGCCAAAGATATCCTAACCGCTACCTTCAGTAGAACATGGCAGTGCCAATGTTTTACGTTTTTGAAAAAAGGAAAATGAGATTTCTTAAAAAAAAAAAAGACTGAAAGAAAAGTACCTGGACAATTTCAATTGACCTGGCATGTCAGTCAGGGTCCAGAAAACCAAAAAGCTTGTTTCATATATCAAGTGGAGCTTTCTGCCTGTTTCTCTCGAATGGCAGCCTCTATGCTGCATGCAGACAATCCTCTTGGGGGTTCCAAAATCAGGTTGGGATTTTGTTAAAATCAGTTAAAATCAGATAGGCATCTGATATCAGTTAATCAATATCAGTTTATCATTATCATTAATCAGTTAAAATCAGATATGCATGAGGATCTGCTATTCAAAGAAAAATAGTCAAAAGTCCCAGTGGCACATCTAGCACAACTTTATCGGTCCTGGCCTAGAATCTAAACACCAGAGGGCTTTTTTTGAGGAAAAAAAAATCAAGTCAATTATAAGGTATAAATATATTAGAAAATAGGCAAGCACTCTGAAGCTATTCTTTAGTGTTGACACTTAAAATAACTTTATGCTAAACATTACACATTTTATCACCAAAACTGCACTGTTTGCAGGGGTCACTCAATGGCATTCTGGAAGGTCTTCCAGTTCAGGTGACCACCCTCACATGCCCTACAGATCTTCAAATAGCATGTTTTGCAGTGCTACAGTAGGAAAGGCTATTTTCTGACTCATTTTGACTTTTTAAAAGCAGACACCAGCATCCATGGATGGTGAATCCATGGATGCTGGACCTGCAGATAAGGCAGGTGCACTGTCCATCTATTCCTTCTATGTTATAGAGATGGGACAGAAACCTAACTAGGGTGGTCTGTCCAAAGCACCTAGCTTAAAGCCAATTTGTGACAAAGCTCAGGCATTATGTGATATCTTTGTCCCTGAATTTCTGATGTGGTAGAGCTGCAATTTTCAACCTTTTTCATCTTATGGTACACTGAGAAGATACCAAAATTTTCAGGGCACACCATCAGTTTTTTTGACAACTGATAAAGCACGCCACACTGCTGCCTGGGGAAATCACATCCCCGAATAGCCCTACTAATATATGACCCTCCCCCAAGTTCCTGCGGCACACCTTCAGACCATTTGTGGCACACCAATGTGCCATAGCACAGTGGTTGAAAACAGCTGTGGTAGAGTGATGCTCTAAATGCTCTAACACAGTGGGTCCCGAATTGTGGGTCAAGACCCATCAGTGGGTTGCAAGCCAATTTCAAGTGGGTCACAAAACACCCAGAGCAGCTATACTGAAAATATGGGAAGATGTGATCTTGGAAAGGGGGAAGGCTATGTGGTTTTTTTGCTTGTGTCAAAGTTGTAAATGGGCTTTTGTCTTTCCGATTCACTTTGCTAACGGAAAATGGCTGAGAAGTAACCCAACTTATTGCTGCATCCTCAGGAAAGCAGTACGCTTTGGTGTCACAATGATGGCACTTCCGGTCATGACAACCTCTCCAGTGGATCCCAAACAGATTGTCATTCTAAAAAGTGGGTCCCAGTGCTCTAACACACAAAACTCACCACATTTAAAAGGATGTTTAAAAAAACCCAAATGCTTGGATTTATCTCAGATGGTATAGATTGTATGAATGTATTGTAGCATATCCAAGATCACTTCAGCAAGGCATAGTTGCACTGAAATGACCCTTTGCATTTTAACACTACAGTCAATTTTTTATTTTATTTCAGTAAAACAGTAACTGGTTTTTACCTGATGAATTCTAAGAATTTCACTTTGGAAATGAAACTTCTCAGTTAAAGATCCTTAGCTAATTCCCATGGGTTCCCTGGGAACACAGGTTAAACCTCTCTGTATTGTACAGTGAGTCTGTCACATCAGAAATAGCCTTCTGAAATAAGCCCTCAGTCAGGCATTTTAGAGCAACATATTCCCACTCTCTGTAACATTCCCACTCTCAACCCTGACTCTCTCTAAAAAAAAGTCTTCACCAGCAGAGAAACAAGCAACAGGTTAAAGGACAATCTCAAGTGAAATGCAGTGTATTGCTTTCAAATTCCACTTCAATTCTGTGGTTCTCCTTTAAGCATCACTTACGTCAGGGACAAAAGGGGGGTCCAGCATTCCTGCTTCTAAGCGTTTGAAATTCATGCTCTTGAAAAACGGGTGCCTCTTTACTTCAGCCGCACCGTCCTCCTGACAACCAAGTCTCTGCTTCACATCTTTGGTCAGTAGCTGGAGAAGACAAAGGACACTGTAAGAAAACGTTTATTTACTGTATATGCAATACAGAGCTGCAATACACTCTCCTGCACCTATAGAGTAATTAGGTTACATTTCATAGCTTCTCCAGCTCCACCGCCTTCAGGTGTCCAAAAATACCTTCACTCAGTGGTGTCATTCAAATGATTTAGGAACAGGAACTCACTTTTGATTGGCACTTGTCGGGAACCCGGAACCAGCCACGGAGCCTGTTAGGATCCGGAATGCCCATTCTGGTCCGTTCCCCCTGAATGACATCACTGCCTTCACTTCTCCCCTGTTGCCCATAGTGTCTGGAAGTCCTTCCCAGATCACTAGGGTACTGCCTCCTCTCTAAAATCTGTCCTCAAACCCCACCTTTTCTTTGAAGACTTTGGTGGAACTTCCTTATTCCTTTATCCTGCTACAATTAAATCTTAGTACACGAACATGAAATAATCACATATTCTGCTCCCGTTTACCTTTATGTGATTTGCAATAGCGCACATATAAATGATGCTTTTCTCTCTTTAATAATGTTCCAGCAATTAGTCTAAAAGCACACCATCTTTAATACTGCTGAATTAAAGTCAGCAGGACCTGCATAGGAGACCTCTGATGACGAGAAAGATACTCTAAGCTTTCTAGAGGACTTTATAAAACTAAACGACTACAAATGTCATAAAGACATCCAAAGTTATGCATTTTTTTTCATCCTTTTGATTTTAATTAACTCATTCCCATTGGAATCAATGGGACAGAAAAGTGATTTAGTATACACAAAAAGTAAGATGGAGGCTCACCCACTTATACTTCCTGAGATTTTAGTATCTCCTAAGCTGTTGATGTAATGACACTCTATTTACCTCTATCAACTTCAGTATGTCTAGTTTGTTTAATCTAGCCCATTAATGCTCATCAACATCTATGTATGTGGCTGCAGTACATGCACAAGAAAATAAGCTCCATTTTTAATGCAAAATGCAAGCATTAAATATTTCAATTCTATAATATAAGAAAATAGCATGGGGATATAGTCTATATCAGTGGTGCCACACATAAGGCCCGCGGGATTGATATGGCCCATAGAAGCTCTATCTAGCCCAACTGATAATTAGGAGAAACAAGAAGGAGGATTCAGAAAGTAAGGGACACTACAAGGGAAGAAGCAGACCAAGAGGAAGGACCAAGAGGGGGAGACACTCCTGAGGCACTGGAAGACTCAAATTATCAGGCGTGCCACTCTTTTAGCAGTGCTGCTTCTGCTAGGGCATCACTTCGCAGAGCACTTCTCAGCTGCTGAATGACACCACAGCAGAAACAACACTGCAGAAAGAGCAGCCTGGGTGAAAACTGAGATGTCTCATATCTTGAAAGTATGATCAATATCTGTGTGTTTTCTCTTCTGTCATTTGCAGCTAATGAGTTCCTAAGTGGGAACAAAGTGCTTATTTCTGACCATCATCTGTTTAATGATGTCATTTCTTGCTTAATGATGTCACTTCCAGCCCCCAGCCGGCACCATGAATGTGACCCAGTTGCTATATGAAATGAATTTGACACCTCTGGTCTATATTAAAGGTCTTTGGCTGACCTGGTTTTCAATTTATCCTCTTGAAGCTTAATTTTGAAAAACTGCTAGAGAAAATTGCACACTCAAGACTTAACCAATTTAAATGAGCAGTTTCTTCAGGTAATCTTTGAGTTTCTTTGAAAAGTAAATAAAAACCAATTAGGTTTGCAGATTTCAAAAAGTCATGAAGAAGAACAAGAAGAACAAGAAGAACAAGGAAAAAAGCCCCAAGTCGCATGTGGAAGGAAAATTATACCACAGGCTACAATTCAGCTTCCTTTTGTCCATCAGAGGGCAGCAGCAGAAAAGCTAACAGCTAACACATTGTAAAGTAATGCTAAAATGTTTGTACAGGCTTGCAGTTTAAAAGTCATCTTTAAAAAAAATAAAAATAAAGAGATGCAATCGACTTTGTGCTCTACAATGCAAGAGAAAGTTCGATGCAATTGATTTCCTGTATGAGTTCAGACTGTTTATTTCTAAATATTTTCTTCAACATCAATAGACAAATATTTATTTGCTCATGACACAGCAATGATCTGGCTAATCCATCTTGAAAATTCTCCAGCTAAACAGTTTCCAGAACTGGAAGAATACAAACATAGGCACAATACTACAAAAATGGTAGGTGGCCATGTTGGCCATAAAAAAAGAATCCAAAGGTCATATTCTGGTACTACCTTTCTTAGGACAATTAAGGCCTTATTAATTAAGGCCTTACAAGGAGGTGGCTTTTGGAACAAAATAAATAAACCTAAATGACCAAAATCAGTGCAACTTTCAACCTGTGATTGCTATCCAGGTTCCTGAGGCATAGAGCATAGGAAGAATTATGATGGATCAAACCAAAGACCCTCTGCCCAAGCAGCCTGCGTCCTACTGTTATCAACCAGACGGCTCTAGTACGTTCACAACTGGAGCACAGAAGCAAAGCACACTGCACTCCCCAGCAACTGACAATCAGTGGTATGCTGTCTCTGAACATGTCTTTTCATTACCAACATGACTAACAGTCATTGCGAGACCAAGCCTTAACTCTGGATTATGTTTCTCTATTAAACCAAAATCATCAGCCCAATATTTTATGTTAATCTATTTTGAATCTCAACTCTCTGAAAGAAGAACCATTTACCATTTTACAGACAGATTTTGCTTCCTCAGAGAATTTATGGGAATACACCTCTTCAGTCTCCAAGACCCTCCTGTCGACCTCTTCTCGCTTCACCTTTTCTTTCCTTCCACGAAAGGGTGATTGTCCTGCAATCATTTCATAAATCAGGCAACCTAATCCCCAGTAGTCAGGGCTAAATGTGTATCGCTGGTTATTCAAGACTTCTGGAGCTGGAAGAGAAAGAAAGAGGAGATTCAGGAAGAGGTTTTGGCATTTCTATCTTGACCTTCTGTACTTAATGATAGCCGTTATTATATGTGCAGTGCAAACAACAAGCGTCTACTACAGTTACGGCAAATCTTTTGGGCTCGGTGCGTCAAAAATTCATAAAATGTTTAACTTGACCCTGCTGGTCTGTTGCCCCTTTTAACAAAAGAGAAACAATTCTTTAAATATTCATTTATTTTTCATTTTTTTAAAAATGCAATCCAATCATGTGTGGTTCTACGTATTACATAAAGATACATCAAATAATTACAAAAATGAAATACAAGTAAAACAAACTCAGTTGTTGTCAAGTGTGGGTGAACACTGGTGTGTCACCCAAAACGTGGTGTGTCACCTTTGACACGCGTGTCATAGGTTCGACATCACTGCTCTACTACAAGACTCAAATATGGTGAGATCAAGTTACCATATTTGTTTATATGTGGGACCATGTTTTATACTCCGTATAAATGTCATAAAGTAGCATAATGTCATAAGGAATGTCATAAGCTAGCATAGCAGCCAGCACTGGGATTTAGGCAGTCACCAGATAGACCATATTCTGTTGGGAAACAGGGAGGGATAAGGATAATGGAAAAGGGGCAGAGTCTCAGCAGGCCTGCTTTGATAGGCCACCTATTGAGAAACAGGGCCATGGATTTTCCATGCTATGCACAATATCCCTCTTATTCCTCTGACAGCACTGAGTCAGGTCTCTATACTCCTCACTGTATGTCACCACAGTTCTGCCAAAAAGTTCTGATGCCTTTGAAACCTGGGACCTGTTTGGACAATACCACCTGATTGGCCCACAGAACCATATTAGGAGGAATGCATGTGCACTTCTTCCCCTACCGCTACATAATTGCGCAGGGGACAGACCATCCAAACAGCTCCCTCCTTGTACTATTTGAATACTGCTTTATTTGTCCTTAATTGCGACTTTATTGTCTCAGATTATAGGACAATTTGCAGGGAAGCTTCCTGTTTGGTGGGGTGCCTCTGAGCTACCCCAGCCAGGGAGACCCACAGCTGATGCTGAGGCTAAAATAGAAGCACACACTACATAATGTTTAAAGACTGGAATTTTTCGCTGCAGAGTTTAAAATAGTAACATTCAGGGTTGATATCCAACAACAATGGAAACAAAACCACTTACCCATGTAACCGACTGTTCCTACCCTTCCACGAATCGATTCACCCTCAGGGATTTTAACAGCTAGACCCAGATCAGATATTCTGATATGGCCTAAAGAGAGTAGAAAAAAACGTACATGTTCTAGCATCGCCACAGAGACCTACAGAAAACAGTCATGGTTCTATTCAACATACATCTAAACACTACAAAACAGGGAAAAAAACCCACAATATTAGCTCTTTGGAGGGCTGGTATCCTTTTAAAAAATAGGTCATGTCTGAAAAATTGTTAAGAGCCCAAACCTGAGCTCTTGTCATGAACATGCTGTAATGCAGGGGGAGGGGGGGCAGCCTCTGCCACTGACCCTAACACTCCTCCCGAGTGTAGCCCAACATGAGCCTCCTCATCTCTGAGCCTCCTCAAACACGGGTGCTGAGGAGTGAGGAGACACATTGGTGCAGCAGCAGCAGCAGCACCACCTGGGAGAAGGAAGCAAATGCTCCCTTACCCCAAGGACACCCTGGCGGTTGCTTCGGCAGCCACAGGATAGAGTGGTTACCATTTTGGGGCCGCTGTTCTTCTGGGTGCTGAGGAGTTCAGGACTGGGCTCTAAGTCTGGTTAGTATAGAAAGCATAAAAACTGACAGAAATGTGACTTCCAGACCTCTCCATGGAAAGCTATGAAACACAACTGGGGACTTGAGCACGGCCTCAAGTAACAGCAGGTACCCTTTGCTTGTCTCTCACACAGCATTCGGACCAGAAAGCAAGATGTTCCTATTAGCTGGCTCCTATTGATCCAAGTCAGCTATACAGATCAGAGCAAAGTGAAACATATGCACAAACTTGGTGTTTTCACGTCTGCAATACCGCTTTAGATAGTTGCAATGCACGAGAGCAAGGCATACCCTGTGACTCGTCCTGTTTCTTCAAGCCTGGAGAATGTTACTTGCCTGTGTTCACACAGCCAATACAGAAAATCATATCATGAAAATTACTCCAAAGAGGAGGATGAAGTACATCTAAAAGTGAAGGCTGAAAGATGCCATAATTGTGTATTAATAAGACAGACAAGTGGGATTCTGCAACAAAATGCTGCAGTGTGCACCTTTTCATGGGAATATGTTCCACTGGACTCCATGGTAAATGAAAGTGCTTACTTATTTTGTAGTAAATATATTATACACCACATTCTTTCTCACTCTCTGTCTCTCTCTGTTCCCAGTCTTGTCACTTGATTTGTTCATTCTCTAATCTAGCTCCTCCTCTGCTCCACACATTCAGGCTTCAATTGCATTTCAAATGGCGTTCCTACTTATGTCAGAAATAAATTAATTTCCCCATCCTTGAGTTCTCAGGGTAGGAAGCAAGTGTTCCATTGCACAGGGGTAACTCTCCAGGAATCCAGACATGTTTTGAATCGATACATCCAGGAATCCATTTTTAACCCTCAGATAGAAATGAATAGTTTTGAGGGTGCATTTGACTCCTTGGAGTTTTCCAAACTTCTGCAAACCTCTGGATTTCAATAAGTACCCCAAAACCACCATCTTCTTTGTGAGTTGTCCCATTTTGGTTACAGTCCTATTGGGAAAGGACCAGGGACTTCAAAAATAAAAAGAGTGATTCCCAGAAGGAACAACAGTTTCAGAGCTAGCTATGTTATCAATAACCTAACCTTCACAACTCTATTTTAAACTCTATTTTAAATTGTGCAGGAGTCACTAGGTAAAGTTCTATCACTTTTTATAGTTCAAGACAAGTCTTGGTGGTTGCCCAGCTTTCTTTTTACAAACCATGTCGCACAACTAAATGTAAGCTACTTTACTGTGGGAAAAAAAGGCCCTGCCTAAAGCTTTCAGACTTACCATAATCGTCTAACAGGATATTTTCTGGCTTCAAATCTCTTTAAAAAAAGGGAAAAGATTGAGTTATTTGTGTGAAAGCAGCTTTGCTAACATAAGACCAGCAGAGTGTCATAATGCATTTTCTTAAGAGGCATAAAACAAAAGGGTGACTTATGGACAAAAAAGAACTTAAAGAACACAATTTTTTTTAAGTAATCGTAAATGTTTTTGAAACAAGATAAATGCAACCTACTGCTTCAAATACCCTACTCTGCTGGCAGAAATCTATCTACTACAATGAGTTTTGAGTCATGGAATGATGACAATAATAATGAAGTTACTATTGTCATTACCACCACCGCAGAATGCATTTCCCACCCAGTCAGTGGATGGGAGCATTAAACTGGACATAAGAAATGCAGGTCCAAACTCCTGCTCGGTTATAAAATTCACTGGGATGCTTACTGCTGTTCCTAGCTTTTTTCAGACAAGAACAGGCTGCCCACCCGCCCGCCCATAAACGTGTCTGTGTAAGCTTCCAGACTCCTGTGCATGTGCAGACTGCCACCACAATTACATTTTTCCCACCCACACGCCATTCAGTCACCATACCTTGCTGTCTAAAAAGGGATTCTCTCTAATTCTAAGGCCCCTGAAAACATTTTTTTGCACGAGAAAAAATTCCATTTTCAATTCCTCAAAGCAAGAGGAAATACAAATATGGCAAAACAATGGAAATGTTTGTGGCAGGCAGCTTGGAAATAGCTTAATAAAAATATCACACAGGTATTGTATCAATTATTATTATCTTATTATTTATTAAATTTATACCCCGCCTTTCTGCCCGAAGGCACCCAAGGCGGCATTACAAAGTTAAAACACAATAAAATAATTACATAATAGTTAACAGACATTAAAAACAATATTAAAAAATAAAAATGTAAAACAACCAATCCCATGGATCATAAAATATACAAAAGTATAAAAAAGATGCAAAAACCAGCCAGCCTGTCAGCAACTAAAAGCCTGCTGAAACAAAAAAGTCTTCAGCCCCTGCCGAAATACCGCCAAAGAGGAAGCAGTTCTTAACTCTAAGGGGAGGGTATTCCAAAGTTGGGGGGCCACCACCGAGAAGGCTGTCCTACTGGCCGCCACCCCTCTCACCTCTCCTGGTGGCAGCACAGTCAAAAGGGCCCCCCAGATGACCTCAGAGTACGGGTAGGATTATATGGGAGGAGGCGGTCCCTCAGATACCCCGGGCCCGAGCCATAAAGGGCTTTAAAGGTCAAAACCAGCACTTTGAATTTGGCCCAGAACAGAACCGGCAGCCAGTGTAGTCGCCGAAGCAACGGCTCGACAAAGTCAAACCGATGTGCACCCGAGCTGCCACGTTCTGTACTAGTTGTAATTTCCAGACCGTCTTCATTGGCAGCCCCACGTAGAGCGCATTGCAATAGTCCTAACACTCCTGATAATCCTGATCCTAACACTCCTCCCGAGTGTTGCCCAACATGAGTCTCCTCATCTCTGAGCGTCCTCAAACACGGGTGCTCAATAAGATGCTCATGCGAAACAAACACATGCATGTTCTTGGGTGCAATTTCTTGTCAACTTCTTTTCTTAACTGTACTCACAACCCATTAAGTAAAAAGGTTCCATTATAATTTATTGTGCTTTACACCTATTCCCCCCACCATCCATTCATGCAGAATACCACCTGCAGCCAGTACCGATTTGGCCGCAAGGGAAGAAGCAGGCATGAATCAGGGGTGTGCATCAGCCCCCTTCTCCTGCAAGGCCAAAAAGCGCATTTGATTCTCTGCTGTTTGTGGCATATGTGAATGTTGTCTATGCAGCAGAAAATGCAGAAAAGAAACCAAATGCACACATGCTCTATACCAAGTTTTTGTATACCAAACTTTACATGGAACCCTTTAAAAAAAATCTCTACTGCTACCACCACCACCACCCCAAAGTCTATATGAGAGTATGCTACCACCTCATCTTCATATGCAGGGTTCGTTCAAGGTGAGCCATCACTGAATCCACAACAAAATTCTTCCATCTGCCCCCCCAAATCCCACTGCCCAGTCTCCTACCCCAAACAGTGCATGCACAAGCATGTGTACTCATATATCTTGCCACTTCAGTGGCCCTATCCTCTTCTTCTGCACTTGGAAAGGAGGATAGGATTGCTCTTCCTCTGACCTCAAGCTCAGCTGCCAATTTTGTGTAAAATGTCTTGGCAGAGTCTCCCTGTTCCTAGCACTCTCTCCACCAGTCACTTTACAAGTGGCAGATGTGGAGCTAGACTTGGAGGATGAGTCCTCCTTGCTCTCCTAGCACACAAAAAGAAGGTGGGGCTGCCAGATAGGCAATGGAGCAGAGGAGGGGGTGGGCAGGAATGGGGTGGCAGCTTGCCAGCAGCCCTAATTTGTCACCTGAGTCCAATTGGCATCAACTGGTCTGGCCTTGTTCACATGGGCAACTGCTTCCTTAATTTTACTCATCAGAGTAATGTCACGTCTGCTTCCTCTATCATGAAAAGACTGTGTAAATGCTTAAAAACATCAGCACTGCAAAGAGGCTACTCACTGAACAGCAGATTTCTTCCCCAATATTTGTGCTCTTTTGATAAGTTTAATACTTCTTGCTTAATGGTTTTTTTCCCTTGCTAATCATGGGAGATTTTTTTTATTTGTTCAAAATATATCGTGCATATTATTTATTATTGTAAGAAAAAGCTCATGTAAGAAAAAGCTCAGAACATTTTTGTTCCCTGTCTTTTGTTGGTTTAAATCTCTATTGACCTCACAAGATAAACTTTGCAAGATTAACCATTGGTACTAGTTCTACTTTTCAAACAAACAAAGAAAATATGTGAAGGGCAGGAGGGCACAGGAGAAAATGGATGACTTTATTTTAACTACTACTGTATGCTTATTCTCAGCGTTAACAGAAAGACTCAGAGTTGGAGTGATGCAATACAGGTCATTCTCTGCATACCTTTTATTTTGGTTCTAATTTTAAATATTTCTTTCAACAATCCACACTCACATTATAAATCGGCTGTATATTTGGTAACATAAAAAGCTTACAATTAATAAAAAAACAAATAGATAAATAATGCTGAAAGATTATGTGTGTGTTCATGAGAAATGTAACCTTCAAAAGCTTATGGTTAAGTAAATTTGTTAGTCAATAACATGCCCATAGCACTCTTTGGAAGTTTAAAAACCAGTTCTAGTTGGAGAAGGATGCAGGTATCTGAGATCTCTTATATTACTGGAAGAGACTACTGAGTTTTGAAAGGGAATAACACTCAAGACCAATTAGCAGTCCCAAGATTGATCACCAAACAGCCAAAGCACCTAATTTTCCATCTATTAAATAAATAAATAAATAAATAAATAAATAATACTCGTATTTATATACCACCTTTCTTAGGTCATTAGATTGCTCCTCTGACTTTAACTTGAGGCAGTTTACATAGGCAGGCTTTATTCATAAACACAAGGTTTTTACAAATTACAAGAAAGTTCTATCTTTCAAGAACATACAGCATACAGATGGTACTTTCATGGTATAGTCTTCTTTCTGGCCACACAATTTGCCTTCCTGCTGGCTGATAAGCAGCTTCTGCTCCCACCAAGAGGCGGCTGGCACAGCACACTCCCCTCTCACAGGCAACCTACATTGTTTCTCCTCTTGGAGCAAATGTAAGTATGATGCAGAAAATCCATGACTGGATGAGATTTGCGGTATGGTGTCACTAGTATGCAACTCTGATCCTTTCCATGAGTTGCCATAAAGTCAGTGGAGGTCCTGAACCAGAGATCAGGAAAGGACTGGATGTGAGCTAACAAGCAAAAATTTAATGTAGGCAAAACAGAAGTGGCAGAAGCCAATAGTGGGGCAGGCAGGCAGGCAACCTGTTATAGATGCCCCTTATTAAAAGAACTGGTTTGCAGGTAGCAGGTTATCTTGGATGGTCAGATGGTGGACGTGCTCTGGGTGCTTTTTTGTCGAACTATGCCATCAGAAGGCAAGCTTGACAACTATCACACATGCATGTAGTGCAAAATGCTGTAAGTAGACTGGTGTCTGGAAAAATTTTTTCAGAGCACATGCTGGCACTGTACAATCTGGACTTTCCCAATGTTCTTTAGAGGATTTTCTGCAAGATTAGATGGAGGGGATGGAGAGAAGAGACTAGAATTAACCATTTTTTCCTGGAGTTAACCTCTTCTTCTTTGCAGCAAAGTGCTAGATTTCCAGCAAAGTGATATTCATGGCTTGAATGAATGGACAGTCCTCAAATATACATACTTACTAGATAAATGGATATGGAATCCCTCATAACAATTCTACACGATCCTACTAAAAAGCCTATCCCAAACACAAAACATTACAATGGATGTAACTCTGTGAGGCTACAGTTCTTTTCTCTCTAGAAATAGAACAATCCAATATACTACTGAAGGCACTGTTTACCTGTACACAGTGTTCTCTCTGTGCAGATCTTCTAAGCCACAAAGAATCTCTGCTGCATAAAACAATGCTCTGTCTTCCTCAAAGCCTGGGTTTCCCATGTTGTAGATGTGGAACTTCAAGTCACCTCCATTCATTATGGTCAGAACTAAACATAGTGCATCCTTTGTTTCATAAGCATAGGCTAGGTTAACCTAGAAAGACAATTGTGACAATTCAGGCACAAGAACATCCCTGACGTGTACATCTTATTCATGGGTAGGATCTTGCGGTAGGACTATCATAATATAGCATACAGTTAAATAAAGAAACTGAGCAAGGCAAGTTGTCAATCTTACAAGCTCAAGATTTCAAAGAACTTGAAATTACATGACTGAAATTTACCTACATTGTTATGCAGGAGTGTGTGACTGAAACACATCTTCAGGTATTTTTACACTCCAGATACACCTCACGGGGTGTATAATAAATTGGTCACAGGTATTACTGCCAATTCACACTTTCTGCGATAACTTTTAGAAAAATAGGTAACTATTTTCACAGACTTGAC
This sequence comes from Lerista edwardsae, assembly GCA_029204185.1. Taxonomy (NCBI): domain Eukaryota; kingdom Metazoa; phylum Chordata; class Lepidosauria; order Squamata; family Scincidae; genus Lerista; species Lerista edwardsae. The sequence goes on from JAJKFI010000002.1 coordinate 13,097,570, forward strand.
ACTTTCTCATTTCCCTTTCTCTCCATCCTGTCTGCATCAGCTCAATGAGAGAGAGAGAAATGTTCAAACACATTTCAAAATCCAGCCTGACAATGAATGCTGGAAGACAACCCATAGAACATTCAAAAGCACAGGAATATTTGTAAGAACACTCTAGGTCCAACCAAAACAATATGATTGATTTTAAAAGCAAAACCTTGAGCAGCAAGCTTCCAAGTTCATCATCCTTTTGTCAATCAAATGAACTTGGAAGCTTCTGTTCAAGATCTCATATCAAATTGGTTGATCCTAATCAAGATAGAGTGAACCCTCCATTTAACAGACCTCAATTGGATGTACTTCAGAAACAATGTATGTTTTCTGCTTCATTAAAACCTAGTTATATATGTTTTGTGCATGTGTGATTCCTTTGACTTCAATGCATTTGGACTTAACAGACTTTTGTCATGAACAAACACCCCGTTCTCCCATTAATCCACTAAATTGGGGGGTTCACTGCATTATTAGAATGTGGCTTTTGGATTTTTTTTCTTACAGATTAACACAGCTATTTACAATTTCCATAGGAATGGAAATGTGCATTCCAATACGGAAAGCGCTTTGCCAGGAATAATTTACTTGGGAACTGCCTGATTCAACCCAAATCTATCAGTTCCCAGAGAATGATTTATAGGAAAATCTGAGCTAGCAACAATAACGAAGCAAATAAAGCATGTTCAGATACAGTAGAGGGAGTACTGTACACATCATGGCTAACAGCACTTGTTGATGGTTGTGCGCCACCTAGTGGAAGGTTGGCTGCTCCATTGAAAATTCAGCAATACTTACTACAAATTGACTATTGACTTTTTCTAGAATCTGCTTTTCATTTAGGGCCATGGATTCACCTTTCCTCTTCTTTATTCGTTTTTTCTCTAATCGTTTGCATGCATACATCTTCCCAGTTGCACGCACTTGACAAGCGCATACCTGAAACACAGGAATGATGGTGAGCCAGAGGGACCAATGAAAAATAGTAATGTAGAAAATTTTAAAAATCATACTAATTCCACTTAATATCTCAAACTTTCTACCCCTTTAGAATTGATGTTCTATTAACTAGGCATGTTCAGCTATAGGTGGCTCTGAAAGACTTGGTTATGGGGTGAGGAGCTAAGAGAGAGACACAGAGATCACTGGTTATTATCATCACTGTATTAACTGTATGCCCAAAGTCCTGAATTGAGTTACATGGACCAGGACAAACACCACAGAAAGGCAACGAAGATTAATTCCTTCTCCATTAGGATCAACAGCATAGCTCAGGAAGGTATAGAGGAGAAATGAACTGAGATGCATCATGTACCAGTTTTCAAGAATAAGAATCACAAAAAATACAGTGTAGTATGGATTATGAAGCAAGAGAACCTCAAAACATTGTCCTTCACAATACTTTATATTTATTTCAATCAAAAGTCTACTATCGCCAAACCAAAACATCTAAGTTTAAGGAGTCACATCTCATGAAGCGACATGAAACTTATGAAGCCATTACCGTTTTCATGCTCAGACCACCGGATTTCTTGGCCTGAGAGTAACCACTTGTTCTGAAGAGTAAATAGTTTTCAACAGGCATTTTCAGAATCACTCACCTCGCCAAAACCGCCCTTTCCTAATACTCTGTATTGTCTAAATGTGTTTTTTGTGATGGGTTGTCTGAAAGAAGAAAAAGAAGGGGGTAGGGGATATAATCAGTAGAATTTTGTTGTTGTTTTAAAAAAAAACATTCATTAAATGCCAATACTTTACATAATCACTTTATTTCAAGACATTTGAGTTGTGCAGTATTTTTCCACCCTCCCCATTTGTCCAAGCAGATGCTTCAAAGGTAGCAGAACCAAGGGTTGGCTTCCTTTGGATGAGTGTGCACTGGAAACAAAATATTTTGAAACATATGCAGGGGTGGTCCAAAGACTTTCTGGTGGGGCATGCCAAATGTTGCCCCCCACCTAGTGCTAAGGAGGCACTACTTGTGCCAGCCTCTGCTCCTCCAACACTCTGGCCCACCACTCTCCTTTCCTCCACATTTTGGCTTTGTCCCCTCTTCCTTTTGCAATCCAGGGAGGGGGAGAATCAGTGAGAGCAAGTGGGTGGACAGAAGTGGGGTACCTCTGCCAGTCTGCTCCCTGAGGCAATTCCTACAGTTGACCTCACGGATGAGCCAGCCCGAATTATATGGTTTATTCACAAGCAAAGCAGAGGCAAAGAGTCCTATAGACAGGTGATCAACTACTCCAGTGGGAGAGATTCAGAACCTAAAAACACCTCTAGGCTCAATGACTATTCCTTTGTTGGATTAATAGCTCAAAACAGTGAGCTGATAGAGAAACGGTTTTCTGATAGATAGGGAGTTTCTCCATGTTTTGACCGAGACAGCTGGAAAGTGGCCCATATGGCTGGTATTTTGCATATTGCCTCTGTACCTGGAAGCACTTGAATATCCCTCATAATTAGTAGCCATTGATAGATGTGTTCTCTAGGAATTTGTTTAATCTCCCATTAAATAAAGCCCTCTAAACCAGTGGTCATCGCTGCATTTTATGTTGGTGAATTATGAATAATTATGGATACAGAACTGGCTGTATATCTTGCGTTAACTCTCTCTCTCTCTCTCTCTCTCTCTCTCTCTCTCTCTCTCTCTCAGCTGCAACATAGTAACAATACTTCAGAAGGCTGTTGGGGGACAAAAAACCTTCATAGTAAATCAAAAATGAGTTTTGGTAATCTTTAAGAAATAGAAGTCTGGTATCCAATCAAGCAAAAATGAAAACCTGATTGAACACACAGGCAGTTACAGACAAAAGAATTCTGCCTTTTCCATCTCAGGTGAAATTTTCTTTCTATCTTGTAGCTAAATTTGACAGTTTTAATCCAGCCTTAAGGGTTTTGTGGGTTTTTTTTTTTTAAGGCCAACTGTATCACCTTCTCTCCTAATGATGCTGAAGGCAACTTGATTTTCACAACGATTCTGCTTGTTCTATAGATCAGGGTGTAACTCCATACTGCTCTTTTCTGATGTCAGTTGCTGTACAGAGAATGTGAGCTCAGTCAGCAAACTGAACAACCACATTTGCAGTTTCGTTTCATACTGAATCCAACCGGTTTTCTGGTGGCAGATACGCTGACGGTGGAATGGATTTTTTCATACCCCAGCTTCTTTCAAGGATATTTTGTAGAAAGGTCAAGCCAGGAACCAGGCTACCTAATTGCCATCTTTAATTGGATTTATTTAATCCAATGGAGATTTCGCTCTCTTTCTGTCTCCCCACCCTCCCCCACTCTCCACTGAAAAAGAAAAATTAAAACAAGATCCACTGGCAATCTACTCAAAAGAAGCCTGTTTTGCTGCAAAAGTGCAACCAATTCACCAGCAGAGGACACTGTGCTAATACCCTGAGGGTTTGCTATCTGGTGACCAACATTACTGGAGGCTTGCAGAACCACTTTCCTTTTTTTTAAAAAAATGACAAAATCAGAAAGTGAATTTAAACTTCTGAAAAAGTGCTCTTAAATCCTGTGAGGGATTTTAAGACTTCCACATCTGCAGAGCTAAATTTCGAAAGCGAGATGTGCTGGAGGTTCCAGCCAGTGACAGTCACACCCATCTAACCTTATGGCCCCTTTCGCTAATCCCCTATGTGTGGGTGTTGTCTTGTCTGCGGTTGCTCAGCAATGAAGGAAAAGGCTTTATGCAAAAAGCTGTGCTAGTCAGAGATACTAAGAAACTAACCAAGAGGTGGTAGGCAGTATATTAACCACAGGAATAACGCTTATTGATTAAAATATTAAACAGCAAAAACAGATCAATAGCTGATTAACAGTTACTGAAACTTGTGCATATCATTGCTGATGTGTGCATTACTGCTCTTATATGTACCAACAGGGAAAGATAATGTCATGCACTTGTTTGTGCAAAGGATGTGAGCTTTTTATAAAAGGAAAAATACTTCGAAGGAGATACGTATGCAAATACTATCAACACTATAACTGCCATAGTAAAATATTTTTTGGGTGGAAAAAGATGAAATTCAGATTTTTTTTCATGACATTTCTTACCCAATACCAATATTTTCTTACTTTGATCCTTGTCTCATTTGGATTATTTTGTTGACAAATACAATTTAAATGGGAGAGGTACTCTGCACACACTCAAATACACTTTCTGTTTTTAAGTTAATACCAAACATCCTCATCATCTAGGGAAGGCCAAACAGGTTATCAAAAAAGTGGAGGTTTCTTTGATAAGACTGACCATTTACAAGCCGTAAAGATCCCTGTCCTCTCCTGTTTCATCATATCTTAAATTCATGGAGAGCCCACATGCAGCACTTACCTTTCCAACCATTTCCACTGGAGAAATCTGTCAAAATACATGCTGTCCGAATATTCTTGAAAAGGTTCTCCACTTAGGTAGTCATGGACAGATCTGTCTCAGATGAAAAAGACAAAACATTTTATAATCCTGAGCTTCTTCACTGCAAATCAAGTATTCTAGTCCAAGCAAGGCTGTTTAGCCTAATCTGAAAATTATGTCAGTAAGCAATATTGGCTTGGACTGAGAGATGATTTAGGGCACAATCCTAACCTGGAGTTAGGCTGGCACAGTTAGCCAGCAAAATTTGGCTGGCACAAGGGCCACCATAAAGCATGTTTGGACCACTCTCGAAGTCAGGGAGGATAGCGTACGGCTGTGTGCTGACCTCACTAACTCCAAGAGTGGTCGAAACATACTTTACGGTATACCTTGTGCCAGCCAAACTTTGCTGGCCTAACTGTGCCAGCCTAACTCCAGGTTAGGATTGCACCCTTAACAGAGTCCTGCTCAGTTAATGGGGCTTTCCTGACCTGTCCTTCACAATGCAGCTCTGGGCATTCTCCAAAAATCCTGACATGAGGATCGAGATAATCTCTGGGATAAAATAAGATGAGACGCAGGAGACTGCCCTGGGAAATGGAAGAAGTGCCTTTGCACTCAATGCAAGGCATTAGACACCTTTGGCTCCAATGCATTCTATGCATTATGTATGTAACAGGAAATGTCAAAAACAGTGAGTGTTGGTGGTACCAACAATCCTTAACATCCAATAGGTTAGCCGTTCGAAGGGACCTGGATTTTCTGACCCACCTCAAATGCCCTATCAGCCCTGTTCTACCCATACCAGTAAATCTTATATTACCGGTCTTACACAAGTGTTTCCTAAACTATGAGCCGTGGCTCTCTGGGGAGCCGTTGAAATCAGCCAGGGGAGCCACAGGATCCCCACGAAAAACTCACCATTCTCTACAAGGTATAGGATTGTAGCCCTTATGGGGAGCTGTAGTCAATGGCCCAGTAGATCAAGTTGAAGTTGCCAGTTGAAAAAGTTTGGGAACCACTGGTCTTATGCATACACTGGTTTACCAAAAGACAGACACTGCTCCCTGATACAGTGTGTGTGTATGTGTACACACACACAGTTTATACAACACACACATACACACACACCTTTATACAGTGTGTGTGTGTGTGTGTGTGTGTGTGTGTGTGTGTGTATACAGTGTGTGTGTATATATATATATATACACACACACACACACACTCGTGTGTGTGTGTGTGTGTGTGTGTGTGTGTGTGTGTGTGTGTGTGTGTGTGTATTTAATGACAAAGATTTCAGTATGAACTTTCATGGTCTGCAATCCACAAAAGCTTATGCTAAAGCTGTCTTTAAAGAGATAGGAACATTTAGCAGGAACCCCTGCTAACTGGGCAAGAGGCACTTTTTCAAGTGGTGTCCTCTTATATTTAGCAGGGGGAGAGCAATTGTCCCTCTTCACCCCAGCACAGTGTCTTTCTTGTGGCTGTTGCTGGTGGTGTTCTCCATTCTTTTAGATTGTGAGCCCTTTTGGGACAGGAAGCCATTTAACTGTAATGTTATTATTTGCCTGTAAACCACTTTGTGAACTTTGTGTTGAAAAGTGGTATATAAATACTAGCGATTGATTGATTGATTGATTGATTGATTGTTTTTAGTACAGCATCATTTTGCAAATTAAACCTATACACTTCAATAAAGGTTATGCAAAGTAAGTTTTTTTTAGCTAGGTAACTAAAAGTAGCTCTTTTTTGTTGTTGTTAACGCAACAAAAACTACCTGTCATATCTTGTTTGTCATTTTGACATAAAGCAAGTTTTTACAATAAATTCTAAGCTTTGAAACTGGTCTATACCAGGGAAACAAGCAACAGTTTTAAACATCAAGCCCAGCTCTATCTTTGTCATTACTGAAACTTTTCCATCCATCTGGTACATGTTAAACAACTATCCCACCATGATACAACAGCCAACAAGGCAAAACAAGTTTCTTGTTACCGTTGTGAACAAATGTCATTTTCTTCCATGACAAAGAGAAAAAGAGTCATTCAGTCACATGGGAAAAACTACTGAATGAAAGCTGAGTATATTTTACAAATACCCAATAAAATACTCCAGCAAGAACAAAATGTGCCTGGCCACAGACTGAATGGTGATGGCTTTTCAGTAATCCTCCCTTTGGATGTTTTTGTTGTTTTAAGGCCTTGTTGTCCTGACAAACATTGAGCCAGGGTCTGGGTAATCTTTTATGTGGAACGTTACAATACAAAAGCAAAATTGCCATGACTTTGCAAAACTGATAAGTCCTTTCCTGAACAAAAGGACAACACAGTGCAATCCTCTGAATTCAATGCCACGGTCTTCCTATTTGAGGCATTCTGGGAGAACAGAACACAGCAGAATCTGCACATTCTACTGATCAAGTATGCCGGAGAACCACTTGATTTCTTCGTTTACTTTTAAAAAGAGGATGGTTTGCGGATGTGTCTTTCATTATGCTAGAATATGGATGAACTGGAGAAATTCCACTTTAAATTAACTTGCAAATATTGCTTCAGTGAAGGAAGGAAGAAAGTGAACAGCACTTTCTGTTCCACTGGGAAGCTCCGAAAGGCCTCAGCGACAGCCCCCAGCAGATATGGCTTGCTGCAAAGACACCAAGGGCTATAGCCAGGGTCTTTCGGAGCTTCCTCGAAGGAATGGAAAGTGCTGTTCATGCTGGGGAAGGAGCAGGCAGGCACTGGATCTGGCCTGTGTACAGGAGTCTGGAAACCACTGTGCTAGGTGAATATGCTTTCAAATACCTACAAATCTAAAGACCCCGCACTGATATTATGGGAACTGCGGGACAACATCCACGCTGATCGAAGGAACAGGTCCAATAGGCAAATGCTGGGTACACGGAATTCTTGAACATGGGAAGACTCTTGCTCTATGCTGACAAATGCTGTTACCAGGGAGAGTAGAAGTGGGCTGATAAAGTGCATCGGTGTGGGACTGGGGCTTTTTGGTGCACTCCCATTTCCTGTGTAACACTGGACACTGTCCATCATCTACACAGGGACAAAGCTGGCTTTATGCATGACTTTTTCCTATCCATATACCACATTTATGCAGGAAAAGAATGTACACAGCCAATGTTTCCAAATTCACAGGACAAGATAATCTTTACTACAGAGAGGACTAGATCCACTGATGTCATTCAGGGGGAACGGACCAGAATGGGCGTTCCAGATCCTAACGGGCTCCGTGGCTGGTTCCGGGTTCCCGACAAGTGTCAATCAAAAGTGAGTTCTTGTTCCTAAATCATTTGAATGACACCACTGACTAGATCTATCTTTTCCTCTACTTAAAAACAAATGTTAGCTGTGCATTCTTGCCCCTAAGGCAGAAGAATACAATGAAAGAGAAGGAAGAAAAAGGTTTATAAAATTGCAGGGGCAGTGCTTCAGTAGAGGGGGTTGCCTCACTGGTGTCTCCTACATGTTTTTAAAAGCTAAGTGAGTGCTCCCAAATGAGTGGGATAGGCAAGCACCATTCAACGAAGTCAACCCTCTCCAGGTCCTTTGAAAGAAAGCTCCCCAAATGACAAATGCATGGTGGCAGGCCCATGGCACTGTGAAGGTGCAGGCACTAGCCAGCAGGTACTCAAATGCAGCAGGTGCATTTGAACCCCTCCCCCCAAAAAGAAACATGTAATAGGGGCAAAACAGTTGTGTTTATTAGTAATAAACATGACTGTTTGATGAACCTATTTCCAGGCAGTTTTGACTGAACACGTGCTCATGACACTCGTGCTCATGACAATGAATGTGGCGACTGAAAAAACCACAAGGAACCCACATTTCCAGCCATTGCAGTTTGCAGTATGAATACTGGGCCTCAAAAGTGAATGCTGGATCTGCGAGGTGGGGGAAAGCTTTTGGAGCGACTGGCCCTCTGTACTGCAGAAATGAGTGTGCCTTCTCTGGCCTGCAGGTTCCAGCAGCACAGTGTGCAGCTCATTCTAAAAAAACACAGAGAATAAAAAGAAAGCCCCTTTCTGCAAAGATGCTAAGATTGCAAATGTTTGTTTTAAGCAGCCTAGGGTGGTTCCCAAATGTTTTAGCACCAGGCCCTACTTTTGAAAGTGACACATATTGACACAACTTTTATAGCCAACTTTTATATCCAAACTTGCTTTATGAGCTTTAAAAGAACAGGTGTTCTGTTGTCAGCTGCTTGAGCCTCTGCTTTTATCCATTTCAGTATGGGGTGGTGGGGTAAAAACTGGAGTTGCACTTCTGGAGTGGCACTGGGGGGCATTTCTGAAGTGTTCGTTGAGCTCCATGTTCATCGGATTGGGACTATTATGGTGGCCTAGCGTTCCCCTACACCTGGTCTTCAATAGTTTCACACAAAGAGCTCCATACATTTTTCTTGCTAGTGATCAGCTTGTCAGTTTCACAATCTATCAACAATCAGGTTGTGACCTCTGATGGTTTTGGAAACACTGACCTAGACAAATCTCCTCCTCTAACCGAAACCTCTTTGGGAAAGAATCATATGCACTGCAAAAATTAACATGCCCTTTAAATATCACATTATACTTACTTCACACAAGTTGAGAAGAGCTCTTTACAGGGACTGTTTTCAAGTTTTTCTTCTGTCTGCTGGACAAGTTCTTGACTGACTTCTGCTACATAAACTGGGGACTAGGGGACAATAGAGACAATAAGCAACACTTTAGTTTTGCTATAGGAAGAAAGCATTGCCTTGATGACCACATATTATACATAAGTGTACACAACCATATACATTCCCATCACTATGAAAACCCCAACAGAATTAAAATGGATAAAATCAGCTAAAACCTGTCACCTGTATAAATTCTCCCCACAACAGAGTGGTTTTGGGACCTGTTGATTGCATACAATTGAATTAATAGTGTGATGGGCATCTGACAATTTGAACATAGCAACATGCTTCCAGTGCAACCCTATGCATGCCTACTCAAATGTCCCACTGTGTTTAATGGAACTTGCTCTGAGGTAAGTGTGCAGTTTTCTGTGTGTATACTGTGCGCTATGGCGTATAGTCATGCTGGCCACATGACCATGGAAGCTTGTCCTCGGACAAAAACGCCGGCTCTACAGGCTTTGAAACGGAGATAAGCACCACCCCCTTCAGTTGGTCATGACTAGACCATTCGGTTGTGGGGAAACCTTTACCTTTACCTTACACTTTTCTGGGAGTGAGCCACACTGAACACAATGGGGCTCCATTAGTAGATATGCACAGGACTGTGCTGTAGATTTTGCATCTGACTGGCCAGGAGGAGTTGCAACCACTAGGGAACCAATGCTGCTTTAAAGGTTCAATTTTCGTAAAGTCTGTGAGATGATCCATTCTGTACTTTTCAGCAGTGCTACCAATTTTAGGAAAACAAAACCGAACCAGATTCCGAAACTATTTTCAGAACTGTCCTGAACAAATTTCAGAAAGCCTCGCCATGGATCGCTTCTCTTTCAGGCTTTTGTTGCCTGATCAAGATGCTGTATTTGGGCTAGCATTTTTTCCCCTACCTGGAAGTTTCTGCACGTTTGCCTCTCTCCACCGACATCACATTACTGCACTGCACAAGCCTGAACTGTTTTCTAGCCGATCAAAGAACAGCTTATTTTTTGCTTACTTTGATGTATTTTTGACACTCTTTTTATATCCAACTTCAATAAAATAATCATTAGGAAAAATGCCTTTGATTGGATTACAGACCATTTTCATTGCAGCTTTCGAAAAAAACCAAACGGAATTCAAGAGAAAACAGAAGAGAAAACGCCTCCATACACCGCTCACATTGCCCTTTCCCACTGCAAGTTCATGAGTCACAGCTGAAGCTTCATTTTTCAAAACTGCTTGTGATCTAATCTCTCATTTTTCCTCTTTCCGAGCCAATCCATGCATACTTAGAATGTGTTTATCAGGATGAGTCAAGTCTCTTCAGAATGCTAGCATCCCCCTACCCAGTGCATAAAAAGAAACATATGGATGGACTTGCTCACACAATGAAATACTGCACACTAAGTTGGATAATGTAGTATTAACAAGAAACCTCCCCCTTCTCCAGAAAACCCTTTTACACAGCAATTGTAATCTGGGAAAACAAACTGTGTGATTGTGCAACCTTGAAACCATTCAGAACTAGCAGCCTCAGACCAGAGGACCTATGCCAAGCTGTTAGACCCATGTACTAACTTTATAGATACAGTATTTTATAATCCTGATCAGAGTTCTGCGCACATTAAATACTGTACCAACATATTAATGCTTTCACTTTTGCCTGGACCCACTGCAAACCAGAGACAAGTAAAATTGCTTGCACTGACACTTTCTACTTTTTTCAGTGCTTTTAGACATGTGTTCAATGTAATGACTTAATATAATGAAAGCCACAACTTTTTTTGCTCCGGAAAACCAAAGTCATCAGCGTCCATCACTGTTTCACATCTGCATGATAAACCAGAACCTTCAGCCAATGCACAGTTCAGTCAATAGAAGAGCAAATATACTCACTGGGCCAAATGGTAGGCATTACATCCCAATGTTATTGATCAACTAGAAGTGCAAATAGCAAGAATACTGTGTATATGGGTATATACTCACTGGAGCAAAGGAAAGATACATTTGGATACAGATAATTGAGAATTTTGAATAACTGGGGTTTAAGACAGATGTTCCACTGTGTCACAGATGAATGAATCTTTCCTATGAATGAATGCCAGAAAACCATTTACCTGGAGGCTGTTCTGCTTGCAAGCTGATGGCAGCACGTCATATTATATTCTTGGCATACTGTTTATAAGTTGCAAAACGCAGCAAAGGAATTGATGTTTAGGTTGAATTTTCATCCAATGGCAAATGAGCATTTATCATTAACATCAACATTTTAATGCTGGAGAAGGGAAAAGTCATGTTTACTTATGGTTTGTGAATGTGCACCTCCAGTATATCTAAATTCCATATTTTTCTTCAAATAAAACTTTTAGACCTCATTTATTTTTTAGAATTAAATGCATTAGTCAATCAACTGGGTCAGTGAAGCAATTAAAGCTTTGATTGTGCATTTTTTAAAAAAAGAACTTCAGTTAATTGAACTTAAACTTCTCTCTCTCCCTGCTAGATTGTGATGCCTTACTAGAGTTTTATTTTTACTTTTTGGTTCCACCTCCATTATGCCCACAGATAGTCTTATTAGATTATAGTTGCCACAGGCAACTGCTATCTCTAGGTCTGGGAGAACAGAGAGGAGAAAATGCTTACAATGTGTCTGTGGAAAGAAGTGTCTGTGGTACCAAGATTCGAGAGGTTTTTAAGTGACTCATACATACGATTTATCAATTAAAGTAGTACAGTTCATCAGGGAAAAAATAAAAGCCTTTAATTTACTGCCAACATTATTCATTTTTAGAGTCAGAAGGAGCTCAGCTCTTTGATGAGCAAACTCTTATTTTATGATATCTGCACAAATCTTACGATAGCTTATGTTTCCTGTTCATTATTTCTTATCTGACTGAAAATGATGGTGTGCATGCGCGCACGCACGCACGCACGCACGCACGCATGCACACACACACACAGAGAGAGAGAGAGAGAGAGAGAGCTCATTATGGGAACATCATTGACCTCTACACTTCCAATGACCTCAGAACATATTGGGTTAAATGATCTGTAGTTCACTTCTACTACTACTGCTGCTGCTGCTTCTGCCGCCACTACTACTACTAAATGAGTGCCAATCTAGTCCCAGGGCATTGTCTGAAGATACATGATGCAGTAACTGCATCAAAGCTAAACAGGTCTTCTGATCAGTGCCTAAATGGGAGACCACCTGAGGACCCTAAATAGGCAGCCTTTGAATTCCATTAAAAAACAACAACAGGATAATCTTGCTGCCGTGTTTATATATGTACAATAAGATGTTTTTTTTCCCCTTTATCTTGAATATTTACCAAAACATTAAGGAGAAATAGTTCTGGCCTAGCCGGTATCACACATTTCAGTATTTCTTGTAACGTATTATATACTTGAGTCCAAAATTCTTTCGCTTTTTCACAGGTCCACCACGTATGGTAAATTATCCCTTCTTTAGCTTTACATTTCCAACATTTATTAGAACTACCTGGATACATTTTTGCCAGTTTCTCAGGTTAAAGGTGCCATCTATAAAACAAAGATTTTCTTTAAAATTCGCCGCTTTTGTTAATCTGTTATTTGCTACCCAAATCTGTTCCCATTCATCAATCCCAATATTTATATCCAAAGTTTTTTGCCCATTACACCATCGCATCCTTTACCGTTTCATTCTCCTTTTTCAGTTTCAAAGAAATTCAGATTATTGTTCGCGCAGAACTGGAAAAATGAGGAGGTTTCAAACGTTGAACAATTAATAGAAAAATATATATGAAATAGCGGAAATGGACGTTTTAACTGAAAGAATGAAAGATGGGAATATAACAAGCATTCAAAAGTATTAGAAACTGTTTTATGATTAGATAGAAGAAAGGAAACAGAGATTAAGCGATATTGTATATTGTTGAGAGAATATTAGGTTGTAGAGGGATTAAATATGTGAACAAGAAAGGAGAATAAGAGTAATTAAGATTTGTATACATAATTTGTAAGTTGGATGATATGATTTAGATTGTATACAAAGAGGAACTAAGTAGACATGATAGTATGCTGCAATCAATGTGTACCTTTTGTGTCGACCTGTGTAACCCTTCCTACATTTTCCCTTATTACCTTAACCGTATCTATAATAAAAACAAAAACTTTTTGAAAAAAAACACACCAGGATAGACATGAAATTTAAAAAATGGAACAAATAAAACTGGTGCACCAAACACAGTAGACATTACCTATGTCTTACCTACCTTACCCAATAGTAGACATTACTACCAAAACTTACCTACCTTACAGAGCCCCTTTGGCATTGCTTTACTGCTGTGTAAAGAAGGAAATTAATAGACCTCTGCAGACCTCAGAAAGTGCCCATTATTTCTTGAATGGAGTCCACAGAATTGACGCCCACTAATCAAGGCCTCACAGTGCCACCACTTAGGAGAATCTCATCAGCGCTGCAGCAGCCTAATCTGCAACTGAATACTGGACTGTACACCAGGAAAAGGAGTACAAAGGAGTGAAAAGCAATATTCTAAGTACAGACTATGGGTTATGATCAGCATGGGATTGCTGCAAAAAACAACAACACAGCTCTCTACAGCCTATGGCATCTTTACAATACGTAGAAAAGAGTGCCCATGACGTTATGCAACTAGAGCTGCCAACTCTGACTGAAGCTATTCGTGGAGGTTGTTTTCCCAACATGATGTAATGCTGGAAACTCCTGAAGGCCCGGTTTAAATTGTCAAGATTGCTTTCAGGAAATGGTGCTACCTGGAGATGATGCTGATTCCTGGAGATTCCAGCCAGTGCTGGAGAGTTGACTGTTCTATATTCAACTCTCTGTGCCTCATACAGACTCTGCTTGTGGTCATGAACATCTAGGTAAACTAAATTCTATGTTGCGAGGAAGATGTGTAGAAAGTGATACAAACCCATTTTGGAGGGGGAGAGAAGCAAAATTTTTAGATAAGAGGGGAAAATGGGCTATAACCATTTTAAATAAATACGCTTTGACACAGAGCTGCTTAGCTGTTTTTAGTGGTGATCCTATAACTCTAGTAATGTGTCCTTACAAAAATGAGCATTCACAGGCTCCTAGGGTGAAGACAGACAGTCATGGCAAAGTATGGGGAAAGTGGTTTCTTGAATCACACATCTGCAGCATTCCAAGGCATTTGTTTTTAAGGCAGAGAATGTGTTTTCAAACCACTTATAATGCCTGTCTTTAGCCTTACTTTCGCTATACAGCCATCCTTCTTGGAAACAATCCAGACAATCTGAGGTCCAGATAAATCTGAAGTGATCAGAAAAATCTGAATGTATTTTTTTAAAATTGTAATAAATATCCTTGACCGCATGAAAGATCCCTAGCCATAAACAACCCTGCATTTCTTCCAGCTTTCAAATGTGTAGCAAATAATGTGAAGTTAAATCATGGTGTGTTACTTGAAATTGTCATTTGTATTAAACAAATACCGCTCAGCATATGCTGTGCTTCAGGTTTCTGAAAGTGTCCAAGAGACACTGGCTAAAAACTAACTTCAATGGGGTCATTCACTGGACAAAAGGTCAAGCCATTACTTTTTTGAAACAGCTTCTAGAACCACAACATGATGTGTATTTTCTCAAATGTGGGCAGCTGACATCTACATATCAACAATTTCTAAAGTTGGTGTGTAAAAAAAACAAACAGCAACCTTGGAGGGGAAACGTTGGCTACTCTTAAGTATGGCCAGAATGCCTTTAAGAATTTCTTAAAGTGCGAAGCAGGGATGCCAAAGTGGCATGTGACCTAAGCAACAGGAGTACCTAGAAAGGCCAATGTGTTTCCTGTAGCTGTATTTTATACAACTATATATTCAATTCACACACACACACAATTTTCCAACAAAACAGTTTCCAAAGCAATTTACATAGTAATAGGACTGAGAAGATGGTACCTGATCGATCACAAAGGGCTCAGAATCTAAGAAGACACAAGGGAGACAACAGTGAAGAGCCACAGAAAAGCAATGCTGTGCGGGAATGAACTGGATCTCTCCATGTTCCGGATAAGAAAACCAGCACTTATACGGAGCCTTTGTGTTCAGTTAGCAGGTTCCTTGATTTGTATATCTACAATACTTAAGTGATATCCAAAAGAACCTGTAAATAACTAGACTGACCTATGCCACGCAAAGTCATGCTGCATCATCCACATCATCCAGACAACGTACCTATATTGGTGGCATATGTCCAAAGAGAGGAAAGGGGCTGGGAGCCTTAAAAAGGAGGGGATAAGATTAGGCATGTGCCATTGTGGCTGGATCCTACCTCCTCCTCACCCCCAGTTTTGCCTCTATGAGGCAAAAGACCGATTCAGATCTTTCGCTGAATGCCTGGAGCCTAGACCAGTCCTGCTCCTTCCTCATATTCAAGGAAACGAATCTGTCTTGAGGTAAAGGCTTTTGAGGAAGAAATTAAGCTAAACCAGCTACCCGGATTCTCTTTTTTCAAGGCTTCCCACACTAAGGGTTGACCTTCCCTTAAAATGACCCTTGCAATCATTTGCTCCACCCAAGCGACAGCACTTAACTCATGGTAACGGAGTATGGGAAGGGGAACACTGTTTACTGTGAGAGACAATACACAATTACAGTGGCACAATCTGTTTTTCCTCAGTTTTGACTGCTGGGACAAACAACAGCTGCGGTAGAATATTTGAACTGTGATGCTCTGGATTTTGAATAGAGTCCAGGTTCAGCCTGATTAAACTATATTAGTTTAATTTACATGAAGAGGCTTGGACGGAGGGTCAAGAGCTTCCCTGCACGCAGTTGTCTTAACAGTACAATAGCATTCCATTTAATTTAAAGTTATACAGGATTTGGAAAATAAGTATTCCAGGGCACAAGAAAACTATCTCTTTCATGGCTTCCAAGCATGGCTTCTTAGATTCTCTACAGTACAAACAGCTTTCCCTAGTAAGGAAAAGTGTGGAACTCACAGTAGTCCTGGCAAGAAAACCAGCGAGTCTATCTCCCAAGGCAAACTGCATATTTTAGTCCAAACTATAGCTTACAAACCTGTGTAACAGTCACCCAGTAGCCCTTGAGAAAAGTCATTTCCATTGAGTGTGACTGAGAATAAAGAACTGGCAGGCAAGGGAGAAGAAAGTGTGGAACCTCTCAAAGGTGTTCCAAGAGAGGGGCAAAGCGCTATGTTTTTCAGGTTCCTGTAACATCAAGACCCTCTCACCTTTAGACCTATTCGCAGCTTCAACAGCAAAGCAGAGGCACCTCCTTCACTTGGCTTTCACAGCCGTGAATGCCTATGGAAGTGAAGGAGAGGGGCCACTTTACACAGTGCTTCAGGTACCTGAGAAACTTAGCACTTTGCACCTCTCTGGGAACTCCACTGGAACCCCTTTTTATTTCCTATCAACCATTTCCTGATTGCAGATTGAGCCTCCTGAAGCAGCTCCTCCCCCCCCCCCAACTGCATTTCACATACGGGTTTGCATGGAACTGGATCAGTGGTGTCATTCAAATGATTTAGGAACAGGAACTCACTTTTGAGTTCAAATTCAAATGTTGGGGGAAAAAACAAAAAAAAATACCCGGAAGCAGACACGGAGCCCGTTAGGATCTGGAACGCCCGTTCTGGTCCGTTCCTCCTGAATGACATAACTGAACTGGATGCCGCCTCAGCAAAATGGGGATGTGGGTGGGAGAGTGGGGACAACTCTTCCTGCAACAACTGCTTGGGGCTTGCAAGCAGGGCCAGCTCTACAGCAGTGGAGCCCAATGTGGGGCATTCTTGCAGGGGGGCTCATCTTCCCTGTGGGCCCCCCACCCATCAAGAAAAGCGCTCATGGTGCCACGTATGGCACCTGGAAATAGTTGGGTGTGGCATGATGATGTCATCCCCAACTACTTCCAGGAGGCCCATTTAGAGCCATGGGCAGGTAGGAAGGCCCAAGGTAAAGCTGTTCTGTTTGCCCCATTGACTTACAGCCCATAGAGCAATAGGCTTGCTGTGCTGGTGCGGGGGCCTCCAAAGCACGGGGCCCAATGTGATGACATTGGTCACACTGGCTTAAGGCCGGCCCTGCTTGCAAGTGTTCCCCTCCCCTAGCCCGCTTTTCTCCTACCAGGATGATTTTCCATTTCACAGCTTGTCACAATTCAAACACTACCATGGAAGCATTTGTAGGGAAGCACTGGCAGCTGGAGAAAATGGGGAAGCAAACCCCTTCCACCCCTTGATTCTGTTCTTAATCTCATTCACCCAGCTTCTGCATGAGTTTCATAAGGGTTGGAACCCGTGTTTTCATTCAAAGACCAAATTCTGCCCCTAGGAACAACCAACATGCTCTTCAGCCATTTGCTCCTATGTAAAATAGCAAGAAAATTTGCTAACTATTTATTTCTGTGAAGCATGGAATGACTCCACCCAAGAGTTTCACAAGCGCAAATAGAAACCTCAGGGACAGGAAATGAACGGCTAAAGACATTTCATAATCTCACTCAAGATGTTACTTCTGGTATCACCAAACCCACCCTTACTTCCTGTAAAAGGACTATGAGAAGCTGGCCACTGTGCAGGCAGGCAGTTTAATTATTTTTAAAAGGCTTATATCCAACCTTTCCCCCTGCATGTTCAGTGCTCAAGGTAGCTTACAATTTGATAACAAAATTAAACATAGTCATAATGAGCAAGCAACTAAAAACATAAAACACCAAGAAAAATATGGAACAAGAGAAGAGCCAAAAATAACTACACGCATTCCCTGATATCCACTGATTTGGTATCCCCGGTTTCAATTATCCATGGATTCTATGGATACTGGGCCACCTATTAAAAGATGGAGGAACACGAAACAAATCTTTTTTTTTACCTTGTTGCAGCAAAAGCACTGATGCTCCCCTATCTTTAAAATGGCTTTCCCAGTATCCCCGGTTTCAGGTATCCATGGCAGGGGTGTTACTGGAACTGAACCCCAGCGGATACTGGGGCATGCCTGTATAGCAGCACCTGAGGAAGAAATGTTATGATGAAATAAAAAAGGTTTTTAATCCCCAGGGCTAAACAGAGAAGGAGCAGTTCTCTAGGGTGAGGGAATGCCATAGCTGTGGATTCACCACACAGAAGCCCCCTCTCTTGTTCCCCCACCTGGGCTTCAGCCAATGGAGACAAGCACAGTCAGTATCCACCAGAAGACTGCAAGAGATGGGTTGTCTCATGTGGGAGGAGGTGGTATCTCAGATAATCTGGTCCTAAGCAGTAAAGGACTTTAAAGGTCAAAACTAGTACTTGAATTGTGCCTGGAAATAAACAGGCAGGAATTGCAGCTGCAGGAGGTTTTGCTTTTGAATTGTCAAGCCACTTTAGCGATGGCAGCAATGCTTATATAGTTTTGGAAGAACGGTGCATTACAAACTTCCAGTTGTTGCAAGAAAAATGGCCTTTCTTGGCTGGCTGCTGGAATCAGAAATAGGTGAAAAAGAAGACGGAAACACCAGAATGTCTAGCTGACAAATCTGAAATTTAACACAAAAAGTAAACAATCCAGGAGTTTACCAAGGGGGAAGAGGAAAAAATACTGTAGACCAACCTGATGCATACAGTGCATTTTGCTTATATTACTGTATTTCTTCAAGGGCAATTCATCTTTTCATGTACTTCTATAAAACAATGCTGCCACCTAGAGAAAATACACCCTCGTTTCCAAGACTGGTGGATTTATTTTCCTCCAATAATAAACTAGTCCACAGCAAGTTTTGAGATTTGTCTTTTTGTCTTTCCTGTGCCTCAAAATAAACAGTGCACGTTTACACCTGTGGGAAGGCAGCCTTCATGAAGCAAACTGCTGTGAGGTAGCAAAAAGGAAGTGGAAACCACCATGTGGATGCTTGGTATGACCAATCTGAGGCACATAAGCAGGAAGTTTTGACAAAACAATGATGAGAACGGCAAATACAAAAAAACAAAAAAACCCCACCTGTCGAGCGTGTGGTAGTTGACCCTTTACCTTCTTTTTGCAGCACTTTCCCTCATAACGAAAATAAAGTTTGTGGAGAAATGCCTATTGAACAAGCAAGTCTTGAACACGAAACCCAGAGATTTCCTCACTTGCCTGGCAGAAGCACAGCAATTGCTTTGGTACCACAGCTGCCATGCCTATAGATTAAGGCAGTGGTTCTCAAATTTTTTAGCACCAGGATCCACTTTTTAAAATGACACTATCAGGCCCCACCTAGCTCTACGAGAGTTAAAAAAAAAAAAGTGATATACGAAGAAATGTTTGTATTTATTTATTTACATGCAATATTTTATGTATTTATTTGCAGAAAAAGCGATCCACTAATGAGGCAGCCCTAATGAATAGCCTAAAGGCTTGAGAAGCTTAGTTATATGACCCGACCGTCACCTGCCCCCACTACAGACACCAGAAAAAAGATGCTCCAACATTTATCTGTATTTTCACAAGCTTGCCAACTGCAAAAGGCCAGGTGTTTGTAGGGTAGTTAGCCACTATCTGAATAGACTCGGGGCTTGAGACAATTAGTTATCTGATCTTTCCACTGCCCAGGTTTTCACTGGAGGCTCTGTGGGACACACCAGAAATCAGATCCTGACCCACAGTTTGAGAAATGCTGGGTTAAGGAATAACTATTCAGTTGGGGATGCTTGTTGTTTTCCTTACAGATGTTATGTACACTGATGGTTCTACAGCTTTCATTCTATAGGACTAGGCAAGGAAGTGCACAGAAAGAGTCCCTTATAGAAAGAAGCTCTCCTTTGAGAGTAAAGAAGCCAACTGTGCAGACTGAATGACTGGTGGGGATGCTTTCTTTGGTGTGGCACATGTGGAATCACAGCACAGTACAGCAACTCCACCATGTATGTACTGCAACCCAACAACCTTCTAGAGCTCCAAAGTTGAACCGTTTCAGAAAGACACCTCCACCTCTGAAACCCACTCAGGCAAAACTACTTCCCCTCCCCACCAGTGTCTGTTTTTTCTCTGCAAATAGTGGAAGAAAAAACCTGGGAGGTGGGAGGCACATCTAATAACTCGATGAGGCACTTGCTTCATTGTGAAGGTGATGAATCATTTGATTATGTACTTCTGATCAGGAATTCAAAGCTTTGTGCAGAAAAAGCTGCAGATATTTGTTATTTAAAGATGCTGTTTGGTATCCCATCCTTTCTCCATAGGTGCTCAGAACGACAACATTGGGCAATAAGACCAGGGCAGGCTTGCTTTACTTAGACCTGCAGCTGTGCCATGCGCTAGCATGATCATTCTTTGGGTATCTGTTGAAAGTTTTATGAATAAACCAGGGGGCACCTTCAAATGCGATCCTTGCAGTAGCAACCAGTTCCACTTGTGTCGCATGTGGAATTACAATGTTCTCTCTATACCACATTTGAAATAGCACATTTGGAGGAACACAATTCTAACCTCTGCACTGTTTCTGCAGTGATCTGTAGGAGCTGTGCATTCACCGCTCAAAAAAAGAGGGAACAGTGGCATTAACAACAGTCCGCACTTGTGGTCATTGCGCTACTATACAGCTGTTCTAAAAAAAGATGGATTTTCTACATTAATAAAATCAATTACTTAAACATAGGGAAAATGCAGGTGGACAATGTATGGATGCTAACATTATGTGAATCCCCCAGAAAAAACAAACTGTGACGATTCCAGACTAATGCGCCTCATCTGGAAGTGCCCCATGTCGAGAGGTAAAAAAGAACATCTACTACCCAAGTAGTAGTGAGAAACAGGGTCACAGAAACAGAATCCCAAATTAAATTCCAGGAGTAAACACACACATGCTCAAGCACACTGAGTACTTGAGTACACTGGTACTTATTTTCCTAAGACAATGATAGATGGAGTGGAAATCATGCTACCATCATTACAAATATACTCAAGTATATTTAGTGTAAGGAGCGTTTGGCTCATAGGGATTAGAAAAAAAAGCCAAAGGAGATCGTGAGAAAAGCACTGCCTACAAGCAAAATGAGCGCTAATCAAGCTGGTCTTTTCATTTTTTAGATTCCGGTGACATCCTATATTACATAACAATCCCTCTGATGGGTAAAATGTGTATTAATAAAAAAAAATCCTGGTTGAAGAGAAACGATGTGAGGAAGAAAGTTGCCAGTCTACTACTAATGGATTATTGTCAAGACTGAAAGGCCTGTGGGAACTGGGCATCATGTGGTACACACCAGCACAAAACCTTAAGGATGAGTAAAACTCACTGAAATACTGGAGTACAACAGACACACTCATTTCCTACTGTCATTAAGCTTAAGTGTGTGCATTGAAACAATTGCATATACTTCCCTTCCTTTACTCTGCCTCCATCTCTTCCATTCCACTATTGTCTCTCTTGCATCAAATCTAGATTGTAAGCTCCCCTTGAGGCATTTCTTGCTAGCAACATACATGGTACTTTATGTGGTACTTTACATTGAAAGTACCACGTAAAGTACTGTGTACATTGATGGCACCCAAGAAATATCCTAATACAGTGTTTCTCAAACTGTGGGCTAGGACCCACTTGATGTCAGGTGGGTCACAGAAAGGTGGGAGCAGCCATTTTGGAAGCTGCAGACATTACTCTTATTATATTCATGTTATATTCACATTATACTCTTTATGTCATGGATGTTTCATGGTTGTGCAATTGCTGCAGTCCAAGAATGCCAGTTTGCATTGCAGGAGTGTTATTTTATCATGTCACTTCCTGCTTAATGATGTCACTTCTGGCTATGACATCATTTCCAGGTTAATAACATCACCTCTGGCGGGTGATGTCCTAAAAAGTGGGTCCTGGTCTAATTTGAGAACCACTGTCCTAATATATATGCTAAAACAGTGCTTCCCAATCTGTGGGTTGAGACCCACTGCCCCCACAACTACGTAGCGAGTTCCCAATGTCCAAGAAGGACTTTGGGAACCGCTGCGCTAAAACTTTCATGGTCGGCATTCACAAATTATATCCTGCTTTTGCATTTTTCTTTTTTTGCAACCACCACCACCAGAACAAATTAAGATGTCAACAGAAAAAACAACTACTATTAATTAAACTAAAATAAAAAATAATTATATTCTGGAAACAGATTACCCACAAGCTTACTAGAATCAAAGGAGTTTCAGCTACTGAAACACCAATAAAGGGGAGGATTTCTGAAGATTTCTCAGGGCAGTAAGTTCCATAGCCTGCAACAGAGAAGGACCTTTCACATACTTCCACCAATCCTACCTCAGTTTAAGATGGGAGAATCCTCAGAAAGGACCTAACAGCCAATTCAAACAACTGATAAGCATTCATGAAGCCATGCCACCACCGAGCCACACACTGCATTCTGAGGAGGGGGGGAGTAAGGGAATACACCCTGTTCAAGGTAGTGGAGGCCTCTTCAAGGTAAGGGAATATTTATTCACCTTCCTTGGGACTGCACTGTGGCACCATCAGCCCTGGAAGGTTGGTTAGGATTGGGCCTTAAGTAAAATAACACAAATATGCCTTCACAATTTACCCATGTAAGTTGAAGGGGAAAACGCAAGGTGTGGCACTGAGCAAAGGTTAGTGTGAAAGTGTTATTGGTCACTAGTAATCTCCCAGCACCTCTCAACAGACACATTCCCCAAAGTATTTCAAAAGCGCAGGAATGGAGCAGAGTGTAGAAGGGGCAACCTTGTGACAAAAAGTACTGTATTGCACTTTTGAACCGCCAAAATGCGATTCTTCTCACTATATATGAGAAGGTGTTCAGATCATCCCCTCAACAAGGAGGATGTATTCATTTATGATGTTTATATCCAAGCTTTCATGGGACAATCTTAGACAGTCTCTCACTGACCAGGCTGAGATCTGCTTAACTTTAAAAACACACGTAAAAGCACACAATCTGCCCTCAAAACTATTTTCCATGTCATGCATTCCTTATGTAAAATTATCTTATGGATATTTGGCAAAGTCCTAAAATTCCCTTTGATCAGCAGACACTTCCCACACATGTTTTGTTTATTTTTTGTAACAGGCACAAGGACTAGCATCATTTTTTAAAATCTATCTATATCTATAATGTGTGTGATGAAATGAGTTCTTTGGGAAAACAATCCCTAGGAGGAGACAAAAGTGATTAGCCCTAAGCACTCTGGGTTTGCTTTGCATTTCTAGCAAACTTTAGTGTGGTTTCTTGGCTGTTCCAAAATGTAATTAAAACTCTTTAGTGAGCACTTAAAAGACTTGTATCAGAGTCTATGCAAAGCCTTGAGGAGACAAAATCTTAAGACATAGGCATTATTCTGTATACTAGGAAAACCGAAGATAGCATTTAGAAACTGACCTGTATAATTAGGGGTGGAGTGTTTTTTGGGTGACATTTTTTTCCCCAAAATTTCTTCAGTAAAATAGCAAATTGCAGTGTTAGGTGTTTTTATCCAAATTTTTATTGCAAAATTGTACAAACAGCACAATAAATAAGGGCAAATGGCTCTACAAAGGCATAAGAACATAAGAACATAAGAAGAGCCCTGCTGGATCAGGTCAAAGACCCATCTAGTCCAGCTTCCTGTGTCTCACAGCGGCCCACCAGGTGCCCCAGGGAGGCATGAGACAACAAGATGTTGCATCCTGTTGCCACTCCCTTGCACCCGGTAACAGTAGCCCACCACCTTTGTAAGGAGGTTGCACAATCCATCATTGCCTATAGCCCACGATGGACCTTTCCTCCAGAAATCCGTCCAATCCCCTCTTAAAGGCATCAAGACGAGATGCCATCACCACCTCCTGTGGCAAAGAGTTCCACAGATTAACTACCCGCTGGGTAAAAAAATACTTCCTTTTATCTGTTTTAATTCTCCCAATCCTCAGTTTTAGCAGATGCCCCCTGGTTCTGGTATTTTGAGAGAGGGAAAAGAACATCCCTCTCTCGACTCTGTCCCTTCCATGCATAATTTTGTATGTCTCAATCATGTCCCCCCTCAGGCGCCTTTTTTCTAGACTGAAGAGCCCCAAACGCTGCAGTCTTTCTTCATAAGGGAGGTGCCCCAGCCCCGTAATCATTTTTGTCGCTTTCTTCTGCACCTTTTCCAGCTCCACTATGTCCTTTTTGAGATGTGGCGACCAGAACTGGACACAATATTCCAGGTGTGGTCTTAGCATCGATTTGTACAATGGCATGATAATATTGGCTGTTTTATTCTCAACCCCTTTTTTAATGTCCCCAAGCATGGAATTGGCCTTCTTAATTGCTGCCGCACACTGGGTCGACACCTTCATTGAATTGTCCACCAGCCCCCCAAGATCTCTCTCCTGAACTGTCACAGACAGCTCAGAACCCATTAGCCTATAGGTAAAGTTTTGGTTTTTTGCCCCAAAGTGCATCACTTTACATTTGTCTATGTTGAAACGCATCTGCCATTTGGCTGCCCATTCCCCCAACTTGGAGAGATCCTTCTGGAGCTCTTCACAATCCTTTCTGGTTTTCACCACCCGGAAAATTTTTGTGTCATCTGCAAACGTGGCCACCTCGCTGCTTATCCCTGTCTCCAGGTCATTTATGAATAAGTTGAAAAGACAGATCCCTGGGGCACTCCATTTTTCACCTCTCTCCATTGTGAAAATTGCCCATTGACTTCCACTCTCTGTTTCCTGGCCCTCAACCAATTCTGAATCCATAAGAGGACCTGCCCTCTTATTCCCTGACTGTGAAGTTTCTTCAGCAGCCTTTGGTGGGGGACTGTGTCAAACGCCTTCTGAAAATCCAGGTATATGATATCCACAGGTTCACCCATATCCACGTGCCTGTTGACCTTTTCAAAGAATTCCAAAAGGTTTGTGAGGCAAGACCTACCCTTACAAAAGCCATGCTGACTTTCTTTTAGCAGTACTTGTTCTTCTACGTGTTTTAGGATTTTATCTTTGATGAGGCTTTCCACCATCTTACCCGGAACAGACGTTAGGCTGACAGGCCTGTAGTTTCCAGGGTCCCCCCTTCTCCCTTTTTTAAAGATTGGCATGACATTGGCTATCCTCCAATCCTCTGGCACCGTGGCCGTTTGAAGGGACAAGTTGCATACTCTAGTTAAGAGGTCAGCAACTTCGTTCTTTAGTTCTATTCCTTAATTACTCTTGGGTATATACCATCTGGCCTGGTGACTTATTTATATGTAGTTTATCAATTTGATCTAAAGAATCTTCTTTATTAACCATTATCTGCTTTAATTCCTTAGCTAGGAAGGGCTGTTCGGGCTGTGGTATCTGCCCAAGTTCTTCGGCTGTGAAGACGGACGCAAAGAATTCATTTAGTTTCTCTGCAATCTCCAAGTCCCCTTTTATCTCCTCTTTCCCTCCCTCACCATCCAGCGGGCCAACCGCCTCTCTGGCAGGTTTCCTGCTTCTAACATATTTGAAGAAGCTTTTATTATTCCCCTTTATGTTGCTAGCCATGCGTTCCTCAAACGCTTTCTTGGCCTCCTGTATCACCTTCTTACTTGTCTTTTGCCAGAGTTTATGTTGTTTTTTATTCTCCTCACTGGGGCAAGTCTTCCATTTACGGAAAGAAGCTTCCTTGCTCTTTACAGCTTCTCTAACTTTGTTTGTCAGCTATGCAGGCACCCTCCTGGACCTTGTTGAACCCTTCTTTCTTTGCGATATACACTTCCGCTGGGCCTCTACTACTGTTATTTTAAACAGCCTCCACGCAGCCTGGAGGGATTGGACTCTTTTTACCTTCCCTTTCAATTTCTTTCTAACTAGCCTCCTCATCTGAGGGAAGTCTGCCCTTTGAAAGTCAAGGGTTCTTGTGTCAGATTTGCTCTGCACTCTTTCCTGGACATGTATGGCAAAACCAATCGCAGCATGGTCACTGTTCCCCAATGGCTCAGTAACACTTACATCCCTAACTAGGTCCCGAGTACCACACAATATTAAATCCAGAGTCGCCTGTCCTCTGGTCGGCTCCATGACTAGCTGCTCTAAGGCACAATCATTTAGCACGTCAAGGAATCCGGTCTCTCTTTCTTGACCAGAGCAGCAGTTGACCCAGTCAATATGAGGATAATTGAAGTCCCCCATGATTACAATCCTGCCTCTCTTGGTCACAGCCCTGATTTGTTTCCTCATTTCAAGATCACCTTCAAGTTTTTGATCAGGAGGACGATAGCACACCCCCACTATTACATTGCTCTTACGGCCTGGTAGTTTAACCCACAGTGACTCTATGGTGGAGTCCGGCTCACCTTCAGTTTCTACTCTGCTGGATTCTATCCCTTCTTTGATATAGATGGCCACCCCTCCGCCAAGACGCCCTTCCCTGTCCCTCCTATAGAGTTTATAGCCTGGGATGGCAGTATCCCACTGGTTCTCTGCATTCCACCAGGTTTCCGTTATGCCTACTATATCAATCTTTTCCCTAGCCACCAAACATTCCAATTCCCCCATCTTTGCTCGGAGACTTCGAGCATTCGCATAATAACACCTATATACGGGGTTCTCTAACGAGGGACTGTTTTTTGATCCCTTTCCCCCTCCTCTCTTTTTACTGGACAAACTGTCACTTACACTCAGGTTTGAAGTTCTATTTCCTACTCCTCCATTACTCTTTGGTACTCCTCCACCCTCCTCTTCCCGTAGGGATGAGGAGTTCTGAACCGGATGCCATTCGGCTCCTGTCGAATTCCCCCAGAGATCAGTTTAAACCAGAGATCAGAGATCAGGCATTCAATCAATGGCACACACACCCCATCTCAAAATACCCTCCTCAAAAATTCCCAAGCTGCACCCTGGTTGCTGCTTGGAGCATCAAGAAACTGCTGCTTACTACTTCCGCATGCCATTGAAGTTGCCCAGCATGCACTGTGAACTATGTACACAAATGTTCATAGTTTAAGCGAGCTTCTTCCTGTTTATGTCCCCTCCTCCTCCTCCTAATCCCTTATAGAAAACTTTTGTGGATTCCTCAAAACTTTGTCAAATGTAAGCACAAGCAGTTATTTTGTGTTTTGATCTAAATTTTGTTTTATGTAGCATTTTGAGTAGAAATTCTCATTAGTGTTCTGTGTTGATCACCGAATAAACTACCCCTAGGTATAATGTACAAGAAATCTCCAAACAATGATCCTATGCAATGCCAGAAACAGAAAATAGAATGCATCCATTTGTACCCATATAAGAGTTGTCTTTAGCACAGCAATTGGCGAGACTACTGCTGCTTACACTGTGCATATAATTAAGAACTGGTGCTCTGAATGACCCTGGCTGTGACAGTCCTTGGTTTCTCAGTCATGGCTTATAGAACTTCTGACGCATTCACCATGTACAGAACACCCCAGTGGTGCATGCCACAGTTCACCCACACCAAGAAAGGTTACAGTGAGTGGTGTTGAGTTTGCAGTTCTGCTCGGTTAGCATCACCATGGATGGAGCTTCTGCAAGCAGAAGAAGAGGTGTATGGGTAAACTGAGGACATACGTGGACAGCACCACAAGTATTACATAACTGGTATAGCTGAATATGTGCACCCAGAAGCCTCCAAACCCTGTATTCCAAGAAGTTTCTTATGTCATTCAGGTGCAGGATATGCCCAGTCAGCCTCACTCTTGGTCCTTCCCTGTTCTGACTTGCCTCCAGAACAAATGGAGTTGAGAACGTCAGCTCCCCCTCAGAATAAGGTGTCTGGGGACAAGCTTACCAGGCAGGAGAGGGAACCAGCACAACCAACTCTTCATGGGTGAAGAAGCAGGAGCATGTGAGGGAGAACTGATAAGAAGGGAGATGGGCAGGAAGAGGTGGGGCTAGCCATTAGCTCCAGGGGACTGGGCAAACTCAAGGGTGGCCAATGAGAAAAACAGTGCCCAACTGGAGGGCAGCCAAACTACTGAACGATCAGCCAAGTGACAGGAGAAGCAGCCCAGGAGAGGAGGACCCTGTGGTGGAGCACAAGCCCCTTCCCGAAGGCAGTTTCTGAGGCCGTGAAGGACCAGGTGGGCCCAGATCTAATGAGAGAGGCCTTGGGTAGGCTGACAGGTGGGAAGCTAGAAGGGCCTATGGAGACTCTCTTACTTTGAGCCCCATGGTGGCAAGGTGGAGATGAGGAAAGGAAAAGCAGGGGGACCAAAAAAGGAGTCACACACCTCCAGTTCTGTATGGGTGCCTCATTGGGAAAAGGAGATTAAGGTGTCACTGGGTGTCACTTCTCACTGGGCAGTCCCCTGAGCAGCAAGGCAGCCTCTTCCTCCCAGGGTCTGCAGAGTCCTCAACCTCTGGCCCGTTTACCTCACCACTGGCTTTGAAATAAACATTAAAAGTCTCCAGAACAGTTCCTGCAGCTTCCAGCTCCTTCCCACATTGTATCTTAGATTAGGCTTCTCTATTGCCCTCCATCAGAACTCTCACAACGAGCAAAGGTCAGCCCATTCGATGACTTGCAAAAAGACGTATCTTTCGTCTCACTGTATTCTTGGATGTGCAATCCCAGACATACCTATTGCTGCAGTTAGCTCTTTTACCCAACCATAATTAATGCAATCAACATAGTGACTGTATGTATATACAGATTGCATATAATGACATGCATGTTAACACCAATACAAGGTGACCCTCTGGTTAACAGCTGTGATTTTCTCCCCCTTGCATCTCTCTAAAATCCTAGAGTAAAACAAAGCGTTCAGCTGGTGTACCAGTATCATGCAATTTCCTCTTCCTTCTTCACCCTATCATTGTTTCCAAACACAAAGGGAACGATTTTATTGAGCAAACATCTTGCTTCCCCTCAGCCTCCTCCTTCTGGGGAGATTCCAACGATCTCCATGTCCTGCTCACATCCTGCAAACGTTTCCTTTATAATGCACATTTCCTGAAGAGGATGATAACAAACAGGAATTCAGATCATAAAGCTGCTGCAGTCGTTATTCTTCAGACTCGGTAGAGTACATTAATGGCAATAACAGTGCACATTAGCCTGGCTATTCAGTAAGGTTTTTAGTACCCAACTGCGTCTGAATATAAGCCCTAATGGCACATGGAGAGTGTCTTAATAGCAATTTCCAATCAATTTGCTTTTGTATAGCATCTTTCAGACAAAGGAATCCAAGCAGTTATGGAAGGGGAGAGAGAGACAGAGAGAAGGTAATGAGCTTGTGATTTAGCTGAAACAGGGATGGTGACTCTTAGGCAAACAATATACCATGGCAGCATATAGTTTAAAAGTGTGATTGATGCAGGCATGCCTGCCAGCCTATTACAGCCAAAGGTAGTCGGGAAGGACAGAAAAGTTAAAAGAGTAGTGCAGCAAACTTTGGCTATAATCATATCAAGCACCTCTTTCTCTAGGACTTGATTCCACAATGGAAGTTAAATCTGAAACCAACAGATAAT
This sequence comes from Lerista edwardsae, assembly GCA_029204185.1. NCBI lineage: Eukaryota > Metazoa > Chordata > Lepidosauria > Squamata > Scincidae > Lerista > Lerista edwardsae. The sequence goes on from JAJKFI010000002.1 coordinate 13,127,012, forward strand.
TCACTCAATTGATGAGAATACGTAAATAGATAAAGGGATCCTTGTTGACATTTTCTACCTTCGATTCACATGTCATAACCTCATGACTTTCTACTCAAGTCAAGTCTCCTGAACAGGCAGGTCATCACCCTGCAATTCTCTCTTGTGGCTTGCTACCTACGCAGTTGCTTCTAGCTAGCTTTAGTTTTTCCAGACTTTGTTCCACATGTTCTTTTTCAACAGTGCCCATGTACTCAAGGTAATAGGTTCACTCACTCACCTTGGCAATGTGTGTCAGCCTTGGCAATGGAGGTCAGAGACTGGGAGGCAGAAAAACACACATGTACCATAACCATGATGACCCTTTTGGGAGTTTGGATTTCTGCCCATATATGTTTGTACTACTGCACCCTGCAACAGAATTACCCTTCCAAAGATGCACAAGTTCGAACCACAGCCAAACCTACGTTTCTTTTGAAAGATACGTATCTTTCAATATACATTCAACACAGATACTTCACATTAGCTGTGAGTTGCACTGACTTCTGACCTGCAGAAATCATTTTCATTTGTGAGCCCTTTTGGGACAGGGAGCCATTTAAATTTAATTTTATTATTTGCCTGTAAACCGCTTTGTGAACTTTGTGTTGAAAAGCGGTATATAAATACTAGTGATTGATTGATTGATTTGTCTTCCAGCACAGGGTTATCCAGGTATATCACATTAGAATATAAATTCTACAGAGCACATGGGAACATCATATCCTGCTCACAGATTTGTCCTGCAGAATACATAAGGATTTTTCCTTTTGACCAAAAGGTCACCATATGTATTCCTCCATTACAATAGTCCTGCATTACAACAAGCAATTCCATAAATCAAGCTTTCACTTGCATCCACAAAAGACTGCAGCAGTAACATTTCTACAAGATGTTTTACAAGCCTGGAAGTCTGCGCACACCCTTTCCTGGAGATTCCTATCATACCCAATCTATGTTTGCTGATATCTGAAATATTGCCTCAAAGGTATGAACCTTTTTCAACCTCTCTCATTTTTCATAGTGTCATTTAAGAACAAGCATACCTGAAAGTTGCTAAAAAAACAAAACAACCCACCCACTGGCATTTCTATGGAGCTTCTTTGACAGCTTTACGTGTAGAGAGCTTTAGCTATTGTTATTCTTTTTCAGTCTACTTTTCAGGCCAAACAAGGGCATGATTTTTGCTCTTTTATCTGAATCGGGGTTAGTTGAACTATGTTTTCCTGGTATCTGAGCCCCAATGTTTTGTAGCCTGGAAGCGCAATCCTAAACTGGAGTTAAGCACAAATAAGCCAGCAAAATTTGGCCAGCACAAGGGATACTGTAAAGTATGTTTGGACCACTCTCAGAGTCAGAGAGGCCACCACACAAATGTACACCATCCTCCTTAACTCCGAGAGTGGTCCAAACGCGCTTTACGGTAGCCCTGTTGCCAGGCAAACTTTGCTGGCCTAACTGTGCTGGCCTAACTCCAGGTTAGGATTACGCCCTGGGACATAGCATTTTTCTGTGAGGAGGAGGTTGTTGTAGTACTGGCACAGGTTTCTAAACATCTGAACTCCCTTACCTTCACAAAATTATTGGGTAAAGTTCTTCAGAAGTTTTGATATTTAGGTGATTGAATTTCCCTGTAACAGATATTCAGCTTCTTTGCTAACTGTAGAGTGAATGTGTGTGAGAGAAAAAGTATTAACAATAAATGGCATTTATGTAAGGCTTGTTTTTATTGTACAGTGAACTTTTCCGTCAAAGCAGCTTCCATTACAGGAGAGCAGCTGGGTTTCTGCAGCGGCAATGTTTGTATGTGGGACCAGACCAGATGCCAAGTTTTCTAATGAACTTGCAACTAAACAAAAAAATTTTTTTAAGTAGCATACTACAAATTCTGATACAAGGCTCATAGAAAGGGTCAGCCCATTCATGAGACCAACTGAAGCAGCCAAGTCGCAGACAAGTGAGGACAAGTAATCTCTGACTACCTCCTTGCCTCCACTGTCCCTCCTTCTTCTTCCACTCCCTAGAATGGAAAATGAAGATGAGGACAGAGAGGAAGAGGAAACTTGAAAGAGAAGGGAGGGCTGAGCTGGAATAGTGGAGAGTGAAAAGGAACAGAGGCTGGCACATCATTGGGTAAGCTGGAGCAATATTTGGCATGCTGCCTGCATATCCCTGCTTCAATCTGCAGTGCATTTCCAGGTAGGACTGGGAAATACCAGTTGTAATCTTGGAAAACTGATGCCAGCCAGAGTCTAATTCTGTTCTAGATGGACTAATAGTCTGACTAGCAGATTCTTATGTTCCTAAGGTTTGCTAAGGCAGTGGTCATTTTCTTTTACAAAAGAAAAAAAACTGATATGCATTTCTTAGCATTTCTAATGAAATAGGAATAGCATTCCTGCCCCCACCTTTTTGCAGTTGTTTTACAGAATATGCAATGAAGTTTCCAGAACCTGAACTGGAGAAGATATTTCAACCCGGTTCATCCATGTTCAAATTCAAAAACCTGCTACCATTCTAGGCTGTCTCTCCCTCTGAATAGAACTAGAATTACACTGAGATGGGGGGAGAGTGAGATGAGCAATGCATTTCAAATTCTAATAAGAGTGTTCAAAATAGTTTAGAAACAAGGATCTTTATTCCAACAAGCACTGAGAACATCAGAATTTGCCCAATATCACATACCTAGTACACTTTAAAAGCTATTACAATTTATAATTATTATATAATTTATGAAAATGTGCCCTTGAAATAAAAACATATAAAACCACTTTCTGCACTTTTTCCTTGGGGGAAAAATGAAATCTGCAAAAAAAATTAAAACATTTAAAAATACTTCTACAAATTAGTCATTAACCAAACTAAATAAATGAAAGTGAGTGCCTAAGAGCTCCCTGAGAGACAACGTAAACCAATGAAAAATTTATGGTAGGAACACTGTTGGCTAAACAAAACAAAGCAAAACTCAGCCTTTTCTTCTGCCAAAACATACTGTATTATTTAAAATGCAAATGGAATTTTTTGAAGTTACACAGCGTTGCCAAGATCAAACATGTTTTGGCTGTAAGAGAATCGAAGTAATGATCAGAGTATCCATTTATTCTTTCGGAGGCTTCAGGAAGCTGAAAACCTAGACTAATTCCTGTTCTCAAAGCTCAATATGTAGCCATTTTTGCAAGGTAGCCATTTTTGCAAGGAAACAAAGAGCTGGCAGTGGGTTGGCAGACCAACAAGCAGACTGTCCAGATCTATTAAGCCAAGTGTCAGACAAGGAATGCTGCCTAATGGACACTGTCTCATTCTCCAGAAACAACCGTAAGCATTGGAGCTACCCAGGTACATGATATCTAATCCAGAGAGAAAGGAAGTAGGGGACTGCTGAGCAAATGGGAAGAACTGGACCACAATTTCCTCCTGCCCTGGAAATAATAAGAACAATATAAAATTGCTTCAGTCCTGAGGGAAAGGAACTGTCATTAAGTGTTTTGTGTCTCCTGAGCCCTGGGGCTTTACCTTGGTGGCACTTCATGCTTCTTGAGGATGGAATATTCTCTTTCAAAAATATTTGACTGTTGGTTTGACTATTGGGCATTCAAACCAAAAGTTCACAAGTAGGGGAAGATTCTTTTTTAAAAAAAAGTTTCCTAGCTAGTCCCAGGAAGGCTTACCATGTGAAATTGCATTTTGTTTTCTATAGCTTATTTACCATTAACTGCTTGATAAGGAAACCAAATATTATATAGTTTTCCACCTGCATTTCTTTAGCACTTTCATTCTAGGTGTTCCTTACCTTTGGTGCGAGGTACTTCATTACAATTTCTTTTCCTTTCTCTCCCAGTTTTTCATCTGGAGTAACTTCATATTCTGCCTGGAAAAAGAAAATGGAAAATCAATCAACATTTGTGCTTTATAGCCATATTCTGGAATAGTTAATAGCACATTATTGTGTTGCAGATAAACCTTTGCTGTTATTTCTCTTTAATAAACCTTTGTTATTTCTTATATCATGTCCTTATATTACAATAAATGCCAGTATTTATGCCACTGTTACTGCTCAATAACCAAGAACCAGCTCTATGTAGCAGCACATATAGATGCCAGTCTGGCATGCTGAACTGTTGCACCCAGAACTCATTCACGCAAAATGGACACCAGGACACTGAAGTTTCATAAATGAATGAATAAAATTTAAATGAATGAATAAGTTTTACTTGGATCTTTTTTGTAATCAGCATGACATGATTCAGAACAAGAGAAATATGACATTTACAAAATGCTCAAACTGAGAAATGATGTATAATGAGTAAAAATGTTAATTGCTTTAAGTTGCTGTGGGCTGAGTAAAATTTAGTGGCGGGCCAGATAGGGCCACTGAGCCCTAGATTGGAGATCTCTGGCATAGAAACATATCGTCATTCATTCTTATGAATAAAATAAAAGGGATAAAAGGCATATATTTTTTCTGTAATGGAACTGTGATCCTTGAAGTTCTCTCTCTTTCAGCCCAATCCGAACTAAATCCTTGCACGGTGATACAGCGGTGCCAATGTGGTTTCCACTGTATCCTGCAGGAAATTTTTGGCCACTGCAGGCCTCTCGGAGTAAGGAATATAAGTAAAGTTCTCCTGCCCCAGGGTAACCCCCAGCATCCGCCATGTAATGGGTCAACTCAGACCTGTGCAAGCTAGATGGCTGGGGCAAATCCAATTTCATTAGTGAAGGTAGATCAGGCCAGGGAAGGTATTTAGAGTGTGCCACTGTCAAACCCTCTTGGGCCTGCTCCACCCCTATCCCATCCCCATGCCCATAACAGTATGCATTATTGGTGAGTCTGCAAAACAATGTGCAACTTTCAAATGATGTGGTTAATGTGATAAATTATAGGGTACTTCATTCAGGTAACACCTTTGTGTTTGTTGTGGGCTATTTGAAGGGTGCTAATCAGAGCATCCTTTGATAATCTTTTAAGTGCAGCTACAGTATGAATAGCTGTTAAATGGCATTAAGAAATGCTCCATTGATTTAGGAATGACTACATAAAACTTGGCATATTGCCTCGATGATTAAATTGACTGTGTTCATTCGTAATTGTAAATGAATTAATCATTGAGTAACTTTTGAACAGATCTGCCCACCATTTGTGCAATATACGTCTATCCAATGGTTATAGACAAATATAGACCTTTCTCCTTGGGGAAATAATAATATTATGTCGGACAAAAATTGCAGTAGTTATTGGGTAACTAAGGAAGTATAGGAGTAGGACGAGCAAAAGTCAGCTTTTATATTTCTTGATGGATGATGTTGCTATATTAATATTATGTATTAATATGCCTATATAACATTAAATTTGTCTGGTTTTATTTTTTGAATTTAAAAATAACCACAACCATCAGGAGTGCAGTTCCTATTTCCTATTAGTTCCACATATATAACTTTGGCCCAGCCAATGTATTATTCCCCGCATATACACCATTCAGCATGAATTATACTGACAACTTAGAGTAGACAATGGGCAGCTGTTCATACGGAACTGACACAGCAAACTGGCTTGTTGTTATCCCTGGGCCATGGTTGGAGGATCCATTCAGCCTTCTGGTCAACTGGGAATTGGCCCGGGTCACTCTGCGCTGTCCAGAAATGCATGCTGACATGCTGCACCATTTCTGCGTGGATGAACAGTTCAGCATTTATAAATGGGGTGGCGTTCCTTAGGAAGCTTGTGAATTTGGAACCAGAAAAGCTGATAATGTTAAGAGGTGAATACTGTAGTTTAAAATGCATCTTTAGATATAGAAACAGAATTGTTTCACCCAAGCTCAGAATCTCTCAAGCACACATGTGCAGACAAACCATCACATTCTCTCACACACAAAGCTACTAGATATGCACAGGATGTAGCTCCTCTCTCCCTTAATATTTTGACATGCCTACTTCTTAAGCTCACTTGCTATAAAGGTAAAGGTTTCCCCACGACCAGATGGTCTAGTCGTGACCAACTGTAGGGGGCGATGCTCATCTCTGTTTCAAAGCCTGTAGAGCTGGCATTTTTGTGCAAGGACAAGCTTCCGTGGTCATGTGGCCGGCATGACTATATGCCGTAGTGCAAGGAACGCCGTTACCTTCCCACCGAAGTGGTCCCTATTTATCTACTTGCATTTAGGTGCTTTTGAACTGCTAGGTTGGCAGGAGCTGGGACAAGCAATGGGAGCATACTCCATCACGCAGTCTTGAACTCCCAACCTTCCGGTTGGAAAGCCCAGCAACAGCGAATTAACCCACTGTG
>JAJKFI010000002.1:13149120-13169935 GCA_029204185.1 Lerista edwardsae
GATGTGACTGCATCCAAACTCCTCCCCTGCCCAGGCCGCCTCAGCATGGGAACACCCTCCCCCACCTCAGTCTGTCCCCTCCTGCCTTCCCTCCACCCAGAAAAGCCCCTGCGCTAGCGGAACAGTCAGCATAGGGGCGGTTTACCGCCCATTGTCTTTGGCACTGCTGTGTTGACGCAGCTGCCTGCATTGGCACAGCACGCCTTGTACGTGCTTTATGTCACATGTGCAACAGCCCAAGATTGTCCTATGAGCAGCATTGAGTTGGGGGGATATGTGGGTCGATAGAGGCCCACATCACACTATGATACCAGCCTAATGCTACAAAGTCTATTGATACAGGCATGAGAGACCTGTGGTTTCCTGTTCCAACCACAAGATCATTATGGAGCAATGCACATTTACGGAAATAAACTAGAACAGCCACTGTTCTTAAGCATCTGAGTGCAAAAGCCCTTTGTTCACCTAAGGTGCACACCTACTGCATGTTTTCAGAAGTCACCTGCCATCAAACAGAGAACTTTCAATAGAGAACTTAGCAGCAGGCGCCACATAATATAAAAGAATCCAAGCAGCAAATGTGTCACAGTACTCAATATGCAGTGTATATCGTAAGCCAGTGTTTCTTAAACTGTGGGTCGGGACCCATTTGGTGGGTCATGACCTGATGTCAGGTGGGTCGCAGAAAGCTGAGAACAGCCATCTTGGAAGCTGCAGATCTTACCCTTGCTATATTCCTTTTGTGAGTGTTAATGGTTTGAATTTTCAAGTGAGGGCTTTTTAAAAATTTTGTTTTTAGTTCAGTGCTTTTACATAATATTTTGTCCTTATCTTGCTTTCTGTCAAGGATGGCTGTGCAATTGCTGCAGCCCAAGAAAGCCAGTTTGCATTCCAGAAGTGTCACATGATTATGTCACAATGACGGCACTTCCTGCTTCATGATTTCACTTCTAGCTATGACATCACTTCCGATGGGTCCCAACACGAGCACCATTCTAAAAAGTAGGTCCCAGTCTAAAAAGTTTGAGAACCACTGTTGTAAGCAATTAAGAGGGCAACCCTAACCTGGAGTTAAGCTGGCAGAGTTAGGCCAGCACAAGGGACACCATAAAGTATGTTTGGACCACTCTCGAAGCCAGAGAGGCTAGCAAACAGATGTGTACCATCCTCCCTGACTCCAAGAGTGTACACAAGAGTGTACTGTACAAACGTGCTGTACAGTAGCCCTTGTGTCCGCCAAATTTTGCTGGCCTAACTGTGCAGGCCTAACTCCAAGTATAACAGATATCATGCATAGAAGGTAACTTATGGGGGTGGGTTAAGTCACACATGTGCATTTTTTGTTCACGTAATTAAGCATGTAGAAGAGGGAGGAAGCCAGCTGGGTGCACCTAAAGTTACACTTCTACCAGGCTGCTTCAGTTACGGATGGGCAAGGAGCCCTGAAGGGGATAGGGTGCAAGCCAAGAGGGTAGGAGGCTTGCCAGCTAGATCACCAAACCTGTTCCCATTGCTGCCATGAACTCAGGCATTTGAGTCAGGTATTTAAATCGGGTCAAGGAAGGGCAAGGATGGTGTGAATTGTGAGCAGCACATACTATCTTCCACCTTCAGCTGTAGATGCATCACTGTCAACACCCAGCACATTATTTTGTATTCATGCCCTGGCACATATGCACAGAAAAGTAAAAATACAGTATTCTTAAATGGGGGGAAAACAGCAGCAGCACCAAGTGACTGATGGACCTATTGACCTTGGGGCTATCCAATGTTTGAGATTAAATTAAAAAACTACCTGCTTGCCAGACAATGGCAGCTCCAAACTCTCAGGAAAGAACAGTCATCACTGGAGGCTAGTGGTGCCCAGATAAAAGAGCCAAGAAAAACAAGGACCCAACATATAGGCAAACTGTGGCGACACTGAGAAACTCTCATTCTCGTGCTAAGAATTTCTTTTGTGATGAGTCTGGCGGTTGCCAATAGGTAGCAAGTATGAGGGAACAATGAGGACACCCTCCAGATAAGGTCATTAGCCATAACTCTGTTTGAGATCTCCAAGCCAAATGAACAAAATTGTCAACCCAGTAATTGCAGTTTAAGATTTATATGTTTACTTTGATCTAGAATTGTTTAAGCTTAATTCCAAAAGGAGACAGGGGAGGGGGGACGAAACTGCCCTGTTTTCTACTTGGAGTGATGATGAAACCTAAGGACAAATATTAACCCTTTAAAGGTAATGAACAAAAATTAGATTTGGTATAGTATGAAAAACTTTCTCCTGAAGCCACTTCAAATTACATCAGTAGCAACAGCCAGTCAAGGAGAAGGTATGGTTTTTTTTAAACTACATACCACAAATCAATACCGACCTTTAAGAACAGTGAGAGGGATTCTTGTGACTTAGGTTAGAAGGTGAAATTGTCATTTTTTTTTAAAAGGATGAATAAGAAGTAGGTCAGAGACTATGGCCTAGAAATCAAACCATGATTGGCTGAGGCTGTGTCTGCATACCCTCCAAAAATGCTCGTTGTAATTTTGTCTTCAGAACTTTTAGAGCAGAAATCTACCATATCATATTTAGATCTTATTCACCTGCCTATAATTCCTCTTGCTACAGCCTTTTAGAGCACAAAGGCTATTTCTTCCTACAGCGACACGTTCTAAATAATGTCTCTGGAAACTGTAAAAACAGAATACAATCCATTGGGAATTCATCATTTGCAAAGTCCTCTTTGATTCAGTTGGACTTACACCGATCTTGGGTCCGAGTTTTCAATACTTGCCTTTGAGGGAGCTCAGTGCCTCTTCCAGTTAGCAAACAATGAATCATTTGTTTGTTATGTCAACCGCTTTGTGAACTTGTTTCTTAAAAAGCAGTATACAGGACGCTCCCGTGTCCATGGGGGATAGGTTCCTGGTTTCATGCATATCTGAAACTCCTGGATAAGAGGGAACCTTATACGAAGTATAGGATTCTCTCCTGCCACCCAGAGCAAGAAGGTTTTTTAGCAAACCAAAGAAAGAATAAAGGAAGTTAAGGGTCACCTGCATCCATGGGTAATTGAAACTGTGGAAATAGGGTGGGGGCACCTGTATAAATCTTCACCATCACAATCATCAGTGGTCCATGGGCTGTAAGGTGTACTCTAAGGTGTAGTCACCATTTGCCATAATTTCAAATAATTGTTTTCATGCATTGCCTTCCATCTTGCTTGCTTCCCTGCTTTTGCTTTCCTTATTTTCCCTTTGTTCCTCATAAGAACATAAGAAGAGCCCTGCTAGATCAGGCCAAAGGCCCATCTAGTCCAGCTTCCTGTATCTCACAGCGGCTCACCAGGTGCCCCAGGGAGGCACGAGACACAAGACACTTGCATCTTGTTGCCACTCCCTTGCACCCGGTACTCTGAAGTAGCCTACTACTACTGTAAGGAGGTTGCACAATCCATCATGGCCTATAGCCCACGATGGACTTTTCTTCCAGAAATCCATCCAAACCCCTCTTAAAGGGATTAAACCCCTCCCACCCAACACAGCTTTCCTTTCTTTCTCAGGAAATAACAATGACCACGGACAGAGGAGATGTATTCCAAAATGCAGAAGGAGTCTGCTGAAAGAGTCCGCTTTGCGGAAAGCGAAAGGTTTGGGAAACATACTATGAACATTCTGAATAGTTTTGGAAAAGAAGGGACGTGTCTATTTCAAATAAGTCAGGGTGGATCTTTTTAAAATTATATGTTTTGTTAAAAAGGAATCAAGGAAGGCCCAAGAAGATAGACGTTTTAAATTAAACATTCCTAGAAGGCGTCACCCTGTACAACTGAAACAATAGGCTTTTTGCATTCATTTGGCTTCACACACGTCCAATGCAAAACCCACAGAAATCCATCACAAAAATGGTCTGACTAACCCACAGACCTGTCAAAGCAGCTTCTCTAAAGCATGACATCTGCATGATGGAACCTGACAGTTTACACTGCAGTATCTGATGGTCTGGAACGTTTACAATTAGATTGCATTCTGATTTTCTGCAAGAAAACGATGCCATCTAGCTCATCTGCTCACCAGCCATGGCAGATGCATAGCAAAACAGGATGATTGTAAAAAGATACACTCTTTAAAACATGGCATGGTTTCTGCCAAACTCAGCTGATCGTCCTGCTGATCCAGGGATCTGCGACAGCTCAGATGAGCACATTTCATAATACAGTTGAATGGGGAGATTTGAACCACACATACACAAAACAAACAGGGCAGTTTCTGAGAGCGACAGAATTGCCTGGGTTGCAAAGTAAGTGTATTGTGCGCTTTCTAAACACATTTCACACATGAAAATCTTCCTCAGTTGAGAATTATAAATTGGTATTTATACTGTCCCTGAGAAATTACCAAGATTGCGTCATGCTTGAAGAACTTTTCCAAACAGCAGTTTCTCCTGCAGTTGTTTTTATGCTATTTAGAAGAAACCAGAAGTGGGGAAATGGTAGCAAATACCACAGTAGGTTTGCTATTTAAAAACCTAACCTCCTTCTCTGCAGTCCGGCCACAATGTGCAATTAATTATGCACATGTTTAGTTTGGTCCTCAGCTACTGGATAACCTCTGGCTATAGTAATAATGCTGCATATTTGGAATAGTTTTCTGCCCCTTTGTTCTCAGCCAGCCTACCTGAGATTGCCAGGTCAAGACAGCACTAGCGTGTGTTGCATCACAACAGATGACTAATCAAGAAACAAAAGCATTACAGATGTCTCAAGGATGATCTCCTGAAGAAAACCCATCTTCACAGATTATCCATAAAGAAAAATGTATTATGATTCTCCCATAGAAAACATAAGCATATTTCACAGAAAAAGTTTATATTTGAATGGTAAAATAAAAATGCTATGTTGGAACAATATAATTTTTTTAAGCCACAAATAAATATAGGCTGGCATTACTGGAAAATGGTTTATCCCAGTAAACGTCATACAGGTTGGTTGGATACCTAATGAATTTTCTTTTTTAAAAAGGAAAGGGGCAGATCTATAGTGGTGCAGATTTTTACAGACTAGGGCCTTCTGATCACTAGGACAGACAGGCAGAAAGGTATAAATGTCAATGTGTAAAAATCAAACAAAACAAACAATCCTGTAAACAGTGGAGCCAATAGGCTGTGAAATGGAAGAAGTACAATATGTGACATGAATACAAAGTCCTGGGACATGTACAGGGGATGTCATCCTTCAGAAACAAGGACTGCATTCTTTGTACCTGCATGTATGGGCCTATAAAGTTTCCCCCAAGGAACAAGCTGCTATAAAGCACTGCAACAGTCATAAGAACCAACTTACCACCGCGTCAAGAAACCTAATACAGCACTCAAGCTCCGGGCGAGTCTCGCAGAACTGCCGAAAGAGAAGCCTTCCTATTGGCTGCTTGTCACATAAACTGCAGTAATCTCTCCCTGGAGGAAATAAAGAGAAGGAGGGGGGAAGGTGAAAAACTGAGGTACTTCTTAACATGACTTTTGGTCTGGTTAAATTTTTTTTTTAAGGATCTGGAAAACAACACTGCATGAAAAATACAAAATGTACACACAAACAGCAAGCAGAGGTGAAGACTATATGGCCAAAGCTATATGTATTTTGCAGTTAAACCATGGAAGCACCAACGTTGGTACTGGATGCAAAAACAATCCTGAGAATAAATTTCAGCTTTCATTTTTTAAAAACAAAACACCCATTTCTGGCTCTTTGCAAAAATTGGCATTTAAATCCTATCAAACCTCAAAAATCCGACCTTGGAGAAGTGAGGAGAGGGTTACAGAATGTCCTTCATGGCAGGGGCATGCAGTCAGGGGAGGCAGAGCCTCATCAAATCCAAAAAAGTACTTTTAAAAAAGTGCCTTGCCTTTCTTTTTCAGCATAGTCAATGAGTCAATGAGGGCAGGAGGTTGTAGTCGAGAGGATTAAAGCCTCTGTTTGCCTGAAGATAACATCCGAAGGTCGCCAGTTCAGGATCACAGGAAGTCTCCGTGAGCGGCAGACCTTGTAAACTGCGACTGATTAGACCTGAGCTACAGCTGCCTGTGAGAGGGGAGTATGCTGGGCCAGCCGCTTCTGTGGTGGGAGCAGAAGCTGCTTATCAGCCAGCAGGAAGGCAAATTTTGTGGCCAGAAAGAAGACTACACCATGAAAGTACCAACTGTATGTTGTATGTTCTTGAAAGATAGAACTTCCTTGTAATTTGTAAAAAACCTTTGTGTTTATGAATAAAGCCTGCCTATGTAAACTACCTTGAGTTAGTCAGAGGAGCAATCTAATGACCTAAGAAAGGCGGTATATAAATACGAGCATTATTATTATTAATTATTATTATTATTATTATTATTAATTAAGAAGTTATCACAATACAGGTTGACTGGATTTTGGATTTGTCTGGATTTTGGAATAATTGCATAAATATAATGAGAAATGCTTTCTTCTCGTGATCTTTTTCACTGTTATCCATTTGGGGGTCTGTGGGGCTCTTTGACTTTTTTCAACAATGGCACATGCCACAGAGCAGAGAATAGAACCTTCAGCCTGTACATGGGAATGAGTGCAAGACCTTCTTTCTAAATAAAGTTTTTATAGTCTTGGACAAAGATGTCTGGATTTTGGAATAGTCTGGATTTTGGGTGTCCGGATAAGGGATAATCTACCTGTATACAGGGAAGCAGCTAGCAGCCAATTTGTTGCAATCATGGCTGGCTTCCAATGAGAAACATGCAGGGCATGAATGTCAACAATAGCTGGAGAGGCAGCAGACAGAATTGCCTAATCAGGTCACAGCTGACTTCCAATCAAAAAACAGGCAGGAGAGGGGAGGGGGCTGATGTCCAATGAGAAAAGGCAGTGCTCTTCAACCTTTGGGCCGCGACCTCAATGAGGTCACAAAGTCTCAGTTGTGGGGTCACAGCAACATACAGAAATGAAAAAGTTTGAAGACCACTGGACTTAGAGCACCACCAGGTAAAGGGGGAGGCATTTGATGTACCCCTTCAGGTACTGGGAGATTGTGTCCCAGCCCTGCTCCGGTTCTCAGCAATTCTGCTAAAATAGCTTTCACTAGTGCTACTTCATGGTAGCTTTTTCATTTTCTCTCCAATAAGAGTATTTAGCTACAGTGAACAGGGCTGGGAGTGAGTAGTGATGGAAGTGGGGGTGGGTAGATAGGGTCCTGCGAAGGGCGGGATCAACAGTGAGGTCTCCAGCCTCATACTTCCTTTATTTATATATTGGGGTCGTGGCACGAAAAGTCAAAGACCACTGAAAAAAGGCAAGCTCTGGAGAGGCAGCAGGCGGAACTGCCTCAGCTCTTTCAAATAAAGCCAGAAAAACACCAGGGAGCCTGCATGAAGGGTCTCAGCTCTCTAAAGCACCAGGGGCACTAACTATTGAGCTGTCTCAGAGACCATGACTGAGCTCTCCCTAACTCTCAGTGGGGGAAGAGGAGGTAGGGGTGTTTTGTTTTTTAAAAGATTGATTTCCAGTTCTGGAGAGCAAGAATGTGAGTATTCTTTGCTTCTCTCATTTCGTTGCACAAATAATTGAAAAAGATTTTGCCAGGTAGGTTTCTCTGCACTCCATCTGTCTGTGTTGCTGGATGCTTTTGCAAAGAGCAGACTTTGCTGTATTGCTGTTGCTGCCTGGCTTGTGGAAAGCTGGGTGAGTGAGTGCGTTTGGATAGCATAGGTAGGGTTAAGGAAATAGTCAGATCTCTCCCACTGAAATCAAGCACACTCAAAAGTGCTAACTTGAAAATGTAAAGCAGAGGAAAGTGACTGGGAGCAAGACTGTAGGAAGGAAATAGTGACATGGAAGTCTTCCCCTGCCCTCACGCTGGATTTTTCCTACAGAAATATTCTTTATAACTTGAAGCACGATTTGTGCCTGTTGGGGAAAGGAGTAATGTGCTCCCTCTCTGAATTGCTCTAACCCAGTGATTCCAAAGTCCTACTCAAGACATTGCTAATTTGCTACGTAGTTGGGCGGGGGGGGGGCTGCAGGAAGTGCTTGTTGCAAGCAAAACGGGGCCTTATTCTGCATGGGGGAGGCCCACAGAAAAGGCTGTGCATCTCCCAGCTCCCATTGGACCTCAGCGTGACCACAGGTAAGCACTAAAGCCCCTTGGTTTCCCATGCACAGCAACTGCAGTAGTGTTGTTGGGACGTCCATAACGAGACCACTCCCCTTAAGGGGGAATGGCCCCTTTAGCCCCCAATGGTGGGTTGCAACCCACAGATTGGGAAACATTGTTCTAGCCTAAAGAGTGTGTGTGCGCGTGGGCTCAATGATTTTAATAAAGTGATCATGTTTAATTGTATTTTGCCCTCCCTTCTCAGGTTTGTTGTAATATCTCTTAAAACATTCAGGAAGGTGAATGCATTTGGAGACTTTTCCCCAGTGCTGGAATCTTCCTGCAGAAACATTGTTTTTAAAGTTGAAGCTAGATGTATGCCTAGTAGGGAGAGAAATGCTTTTGTCTTGCCTATGTGCTCTCCCTCTCTACATTGCTTGAGCTTGTGCGTGTGTCCCCAGCTCTCAATTTTAATTTGCATGGAGTCACATGTGTGTGCAACTGCTCATACCCAGCTGAGCAGCGGCTACCATACTTCTAGGTCCCAGGCTGTGCTGCCCCAGCCTTGGACCTCATTGCATGTCACTGCTTCATAAGCTCCTTCCTATGACAAGCACAATAAATTATACTCACCCCACCCCCAAACTGCCAGGCAGCAGTCATGTCATCTAAAAGAGTTGCAGGCCCAGGTTGCTTGAGATCTCAGACTGCAAGATTCCCCGAGAGGTGTTTTTTTGCATGGCCTGTGTTGCTCCAACCGACTGGATGTGGATGCTGCTCAATAAGTATACCCAGCCCCCAATGTAAGCGAATGACTCTCTGCACCATATTATCTGTGCTCTAGCGGCTCCTGGAGCCTTCTAGACATGCAGTGCTTAGGAGAATGTTAACTTGGCATTCACAAGCCTGCAGATGTCAAGTTAACATCCTCCTAAGCACTGCATGTCTAGAAGGCTCCACCTGGCAGAAGTGTTTCTATTCATGCCCATGTTACATCTGAAGTTGGGAAGATGAATCCCCCACTCACCCTGTTTTCTTCTGCTACAATCACATCTTTTTTTCTGGGTAAAAAAGGGGAAAGGTTTCCCCACGACCGAATGGTCTAGTCGTGACCAACTGTAGGGGGCGGTGCTCATCTGTTTCTAAGCCGAAGGGTTGGCGTTTGTCCAACGTCAAGCTTCTGTGGTCATGTGGCCAGCATGACTATACGCCAAGGCGCACAGAACACCGTTACCTTCCCACTATTTACTTGCATTTTTAGGTGCTTTCAAACTGCTAGGTTGGCAGGAGCTGGGACAAGCAACGGGAGCTCACTCCGTCATGCAGTCTCGAACTGCTAACCTTCCCGTCAACAAGCTCAGTTCAGCAGTTTAACCTGCAGTGCCACCAAGTCCCTATTAATGATCTGGGTAGGATCATTAATAAAGTGTGAGTGAGTGAGAAGAACAAGTTTGGACACAAGTACAGGCATATCCTGGTATCCAGGGATTCAGTATCCTTGGTTTCAGTTATTTGCAGTTCTGCAGATACCAGAACAGAACCCCTGCGGATACTGGGGCATGCCTATATAAGAGTAGCTGCACGTTCAGCTCTTAAACTCAGAAGTGAATACCAGACCATTTGCAATAGAGGGTTCCTTATTCAAGATATATTCATCCCCAAATCCTCACAAGGATGAGAACTACAGACTGTGTTTCTTTAAACATTCTTGCCCCCGCTTTTCTCTACACCATATGGCAATGTCTGCTATTGCAGCAATAACCCATTCCTTCAGCACATGATGTTGTATGGCAAGCAGACAAGTATTCAGCGGCACCTACAACAGAGAACTGGAGAAGCGCACAGAGACTGAAATCTTTTTTCTCCTCCTTGAAGAAAACCAACTACATCTCTTGAATATTGGTTGCTAGAGATGAAGTATTGTTGTATTTGTTGGGTGTTGCTGACTTCTAAAAGGCTCTGAGTGGCAGCTGTTGGCTGCCCAAGACTGGCAATGCATATGGAAACCCTACTTTTTTCACAACAGATTCAATAACTGAATTGTGAAAATGGCATAACATGGGTGAATAAAGAGGTTCAAAAATGTCTGGCAGCCTTACAGACAGCTTCATTGGTTGTCAGAGCTGCTGTCAACAGATTTATAACAGATGTTTCAAAGCTTCTTCATCGAGTAGCAGCAAAGCCCATTCTCCATTTCCTTAAATTCTCTTCCCATCAAACAGCCCCATTATACCTCTGTGTGATGTAAACAGCACTGTGGCACACCTTCCCAGGGAAATGCACAGTACCAGAGAATCTGTTCTTCCTGCAGAAATGCATCTTTAGTTTTTAAGAAGACAAAAAATGGAAACGGTTCGCCCAAGGCTTTTGAAACAATTCTGCTAGTCGCACAGCAGAGGGGTGGGTTTGGGTTGAACTCCTGCTGTGAACACTGGGACAGCAATACTATGAAAAGGGTCATAGAAGCTTCTAATGTTGCCTATAAATGCTCTATTCTCAAACTGTAGGTCAGGACACAATAGACAGGTTGTAAGCCAATTTCAGGTGGGTTGCGGAGCATCTAGTGCAGTCATCATTAAAAATATGGGAAGGTGAGACACACTGGAAAGGGAAAGGGCTGTATGGTTGTTTTGCTTGTGTCAAGGTGGTAAATTTTTTTCTTTTCTGATTCACTTTGCTATTGGAAAGTGGTTGGGATATAACCCAACTTATTTTTGCACTCTCATGAAAGAAGCAGGCTCTGGTGTCACAATGATAGCACTTCTGGACATGACATTGCTTCTGGCACGTCCTGGAGAGAGTGCCATTCTAAAAAGAGAACCACTGCTCTATTAAAAGAATGCTGAAAATGAATGGCACCAGAAAGTAGCCAAAGGCACATGCTACTGTAATACGTATTAGAATGGCCAGGGATAAATAAGACTGGCCAACTGAAGTGGTCATCTCAGGCAGCAGGCTGGCACTTCTGACTGCTTCCACTGATTTTCCTCCTCCCTAGATTGGAAAAGGAAACATGGATGAAAGGAGAGAGTTGGGCTAAAGCATGGGAGCTGCCAAGGCTGGTACATCACCAGGTTAGAGGGGGGGGCGGTATTTGGCAAGCCGCTTTAGGCACCAGGATGTCTTGGGCCAGTCCTGGGTATAAACCATGACACGTGCAAACTCAAGTCATCTCAGAATTCCAGAGTGTGTCTCATACTCCTAACAGACCATTCTGATAGTACAAGGATGGTGTTATTACAAGTTGTTGTCTGGCCCTGTTGTTATTTGCAAGTTCAAAGTGCAAGACAAGGAAATGTTATCACAAGAAGGAGATCCTAGAAAAAGCCATGGGGCACATTTGCTGTGACTATTAAAAATCAACACATTCTTAGCTAGTGGCTAATTCTGGCAGCTTTGTCTTACACAGCATTAATTACAATCGACAGCCTGACCCTAGAGATAAAGGCACTTGTTTCTATGCTAAGAAGGAGAAATCATTTTCCAGCCTCTAGAAAAGTAGCGCTGGCAGCTCATGGACCGGCCAAGGGATGAGTATGAAAGAATGACAGCAATATGCAGGGATGCGACATTTGCCATGCCTTACTAGGGACCACAAGCAGGGCAGGTCCCCGGCTATTTCATGCCCTCAGCAAGGCTAACTACTTGCACTCCTCCCTCCCCAAAATTGCAAACTCCAATTTTAATATATTCCATAGCACTGTTCTAATTGTCTTCAATGTATATATAATAAATTTGAAGACAATTAGAACAGTGCTATGGAATATATTAACATTGAAGTTATGCACGCACACACACGCACACACACACACACACACACACACACACACTTATTTATTTATTTGCTGGTGGCATTTCTTAGATGGATTAAAAGAAAGAATCTGTATAAAACTGTGCCCTTCCAAATGCCTGTACTGCATCCCTCTGAGGTCTGTGCCCAAGGCAGCTGCCAAGTTGGCCTAATGATAGCATCAGCTCTGCCCACAAGATTAATAGATTCATTCATTATTCTTTTTAATTTCACAGTATAAAACATCATTTATTTATTCAATCATTTAAACCACATTCACTTTGTATCACATTTTATTTGTTTGTTACTCCTATTCATTTTGCTTCCCATTTGCTTTTCAACATGAGATCAAGTTGCTTACACGGAAATGGCTGCTGGGAACAAAAATCATTTGGAAAAGGAGGATCTTCACGGATAGATTGTTTTTGGCCCTTCCCACTCCCGCAGCCATTCCCCACTTAGAGCTGGGCCTCCCACTGAATGCACCAACATGTAAACAAATGGGAGTGATGGAAATGAATTATGAAATGGAAAGAATAATGCTTTGTTACTTTTCATTCAAAATTATCATTCAGAGCAAACAGAAAAAAAGTATGGAAAATAAAATTGTATTTAAAGGTTGAAAGGATCCACAACAGACTCCAACGGAGTGCATTACCTGGACCATAAATGGGACAAAGCAACTCCACATGCCAAATGGGCATTTCTCTTTCCCTACTGGCAGCCCCTATTTGTTTTAGAAAGGTCCATTTTCCAGGGGAGCTCCAAAGGCAGCTTTCAGAGCACTGTAGATCTCTTCATGTCTAAAAGAGCTCACTGATTGTAGCTACAATGGTGTGGCCAACCCACAAGAATGTTCATCATTTTTTATTATGAGGAAGCGACAAGCCAAAAGAATAAACCTGGATAAATTCAAGAGCATGTACTATATCCTCAAGTCATCCAGTTCTTGGCAGCATTAATTTATGAGAACAGGATGAACTCATTGGTAAAATAATAAGTGACATTATTAATTCCTTTTAAGATGCATAAAATCATTCCTAAAACCTAAGTCCTGCAGGACTGAAGAACTTCATGAGTGTATTATGATCTTGGGGCTATGGTCAGTACAAACACAAAGATCTTATCATCAATCAACTAGCACACGCATTTTGGGTATATTAAGTGAACACAAAATCCATCACAATCAAAGCGGCATAAACTACAGTGAAAACATCCACATGCTTCACCCCCTGCTTTATTGGTCTTGAAAGAGAAAAAGAACTAGCAAGCAAACAACTGGAGAATAAGAAACCTCCCTTGGACTCAATTATGTCGCTTTCTGTACAGGTGCCAATAAAAATAGCAGTTCTGATTCAAAAGTTCAACAAATACAAAGAATGATTTCCTGAGGAAATGGAATTCTTAAATACTTGGAAATGAAACCAGATGTTTGCAATGAGGTAGTGGACCCAACAATTCAGGGGCAAAAGTTAGAGAAGACAACCACCCCAAGCAGCTTGGAAAACTGTTACGACAAGGCTAATGAGTCACTGAGGACTGATTTTCTCATTACAAGTTCTTAATTAAGCTTTGATCCTGTTTAATCAAGGTGATCAAGGGCCTGCTGTTATCAGAGGGGCCCTCTAGCCAGACCAATCCCTGAATCCTAACTGCCCAATGCATCATCAGGGGGTGGATGGGAGACGCCACGGAGCACTTAAACACAGGGACCCTGACACCAGCATGGTATTTAATTATAAGCAAAACTTCCTTTGCCCTACTAATGTATCTAAACTTGTTGTATTATGTAACATAATTACATTGTGTTATATGTTTGGGTCCTCCAACGTTTTGCACTGGGACCCACGTTTTGGAATGGCACTCATGTCAGCACACACTGGAAATAATGCCACGGCCAGAAGTGACATCATCAAGCAGGAAGTGTCATCATGGTAACAAAATGAATTGACACTCCTGGAATGCAAACTGGCATTCTTGGAGTGCAGCAATTGCACAACCACATAATATCCTTGACAGAAAGCAAGGGGAGGACAAAATGTTATGCAAAAGAACTTAACTAAAAACATTTTAAAAAATTTCACTTGAAAATTCAAACTAGCTCATAAAAGGAATATAGCAAGTATAATGTCTGAATTTTCCAAGATGGCTGCTCCCAGCTTTCCATGACCTATTAGGTTACACCTCTCTCTCTCTCTCTAGATATATAATATGTTCTATATTTTCCTCAAAATTTAAAGGATCTGGTTATTTGTCTTTAATAATATGCCTCTAAAAAAGAAAACATACTGATTCACTTCACTTTTCCAAGTTTTTAGAAAAGAAATCAAAGGGCTTATGAGTCTGACCATGGAATGAAGTTCTGCTTTCTGCTGCAGTTCCTTCACTCCCTGAAAAGCCATGTCGAGGGACCGGAAAATATCAGGGTTTGACATCATTGAGAAACTACGGAAGGCTTTCAGAAAGGTTCATTGCTGTACTCTGAGGTCAGTTCTGTGCCCATAAGAACATAAGCAGAGTCCTGCTGGATCAGGCCAAAGGCCCATCTAGTCCAGCTTCCTGTATCTCACAGCAACCCACCAGGTGCCCCAGGGAGCGCACGAGACACCAAGATGCTTGCATCCTTTTGCCACTCCCTTGCACCCGGCACTCTGAAGTAGCCTATTACTAATGTGAGGTTGCACAACCCATCATGGCCTGTAGCCCACGATGGACTTGTCCTCCAGAAATCTGTCCAATCCCCCTTTAAAGGCATCTAGGCCAGATGCCATCACCACCTCCTGTGGTAAAGAGTTCCACAGATTAATTACCCGCTGGGTAAAAAAGTATTTCCTTTTATCTGTTTTAACTCTCCCAACACTGTTTTAGCGGATGTCCCCTGGTTCTGGGATTGTGAGAGAGGGAAAAGAACATCCCTCTATCGACTCTATCCCTTCCATGCATAATTTTGTATGTCTCAATCACGTCCCCCCTCAGGTGCCTTTTTTCTAGACTGAAGAGACCCAAACACTGCAGTCTTTCTTCATAAGGGAGGTGCCCCAGCCCCGTAATCATTTTCGCCGCTCTCTTCTGCACCTTTTTCAGCTCCACTATGTCCTTTTTCAGATGCGGCAACCAGAACTATATACAATATTCCAGATGTGGCCTTATCATCAATGTGTACAATGGCATAATAATGTTGGCCGTTTTATTCTCAACCCCTTTTTTAATTACCCCAAGCATGGAATTGGTCTTCTTCACCCCCGCCACACACTGGGTCGACACCTTCATTGAGTTGTCCACCAGCACCCCAAGATCTCTCTCCTGAGCTGTCACAGACAGCTCAGAGCCCATTAGCCTATTGGTGAAGTTTTTATTTTTTGCCCCAACGTGCATTACTTTACATTTGTCTATGTTGAAACGCATCTGCCATTTGGCTGCCCATTCCCCCAACTTGGAGAGATCCTTCTGGAGCTCTTCACAATCCTTTTATTTCTGGTTTTCACCACCCAGAAAAGCTTTGTGTCATCTGCAAACTTGGCCACTTCGCTGCTTATCCCTGTCTCCAGGTCATTTATGAATAAGTTGAAAAGCACGGGCCCCAAGACAGATCCCTGGGGCACTCCACTTTTCACCTCTCTCCATTGTGAAAATTGCCCATTGACCCCCACTCTCTGTTTCCTGGCTCTCAACCAATTCTGAATCCATAAGAGGACCTGCCCTCTTATTCCCTGACTGTGAAGTTTCTTGGGGGACTGTGTCAAACGCCTTCTGAAAATCCAGGTATATGCTATCCACAGGTTCACCCACATCCACTTGCCTGTTGACCTTTTCAAAGAATTCCAAAAGGTTTGTGAGGCAAGAGGCATACTCTTTGTATCCTATCCCATCTGCTACTGCAAACCTACCAAGAGGCCTATGGAAAGTGAAACTTGTAGCCAATTCTGTTTGACGACCCTAGGAAATGCAGCCAATCCCTGATGCAATATTAATTGGGGTGTTCTTGAGCCACCCCTTGCACAAGGCACAGATGGAGATAAGCCAGTAGCAGCAGTGGTGGGAGGGCAGAAAGTAGGCAGCCATTTAGGATCTCTGCCCTGGTTGGCATTCCTGTCCTTTTGTTGGGTGACAACAGCCCTGCCCATCTACCTAGGATAGCTGCCTTATGGGGCAGAGAAGGAAATATTTGCTCTCTATATCCGAGTCACCTAGCCCAAACTGTTGGAAAGGGTGTGGTTGCAAAGGCATAGTTTGCTCACAATTGGCAGGTATACTGTGAGTCAGGGAAGAATAACAGGGATTGGTATGTTAACAGATTGAGCTGAGACTAATGGATTGGTCAAAGGTGGCCCAAAACAGATCCAAGCGGACTTTGCAGCTCAGGATACTCACTGAATCTTCTTACAAAGTTAACTGTAGAAACTGCGTATTAGGGAGCATGATGCAACTGAGAAGCTTCCTCAAGTCTCTTTACAGCGGAGATGTGGAAATGATTAGATTGTTGCAGTAGGTCATCTACAGAATAATTGGTTCTGTTCATTGAAGACGAGTGAAGTGTTAGGACAGTTAGCTCCCAATGCAATGTCTGTTGCAACAATTTTCGAAGTATTTCTTCTCATGGAATACTGACCTCGATGGTGTTCACCTCTTGCGATGTCACTTCCGGCTTCTGGGAAGCATGTCTGAGTTTTTTAACTTTGTATCTAGAGCTACAGTCTGTAGTAACTAATGGTCTGTCTGCTCTGCTGGAAGAAGAAGGTAAAGGTTTCCCCACGACCGAATGGTCTAGTCGTGACCAACTGTAGGGGGCAGTGATAATCTCTGTTTCTAAGCCAGTAGAGCCGGTGTTTTGTCCGGGGATAAGCTTCCGTGGTCATGTGGCCGGCATGACTATATGCCGTAGCGCACGGAACGCCGTTACCTTCCCCCCCAAGTGGTACCTATTTCTCTACTCGCATTTTTACGTCCTTTCGAACTGCTAGGTTGGCAGGAACTGGGACAAGCAATGGGAGTTCACTCCGTCGCATGGTCTCAAACTCCCAACCTTCCGGTCAGAAAGCTCAGCAGCAGCGGTTTAACCCACAGTGCCACCAAGTCCCTGGAAGAGGAACAGGGACAGACAATTCGTTACTACAGGAGTTGCCCTAGAAACAGAGCCACAGACACAAAAGGGATTTTCAATTGCTGCGCTCCAAACTCCTGCAGCATGCCTGCAGACCTTTCACGGCACAGCAATGTGCTGCAGAATGCTGGTTGAAAACAACTGGTCTATTGCAGTAATGGGATAAAGCTGGGGCCCATTACAATGCATCTCACCCTCTTATGACTTACTGGAGTATGCAGGCAATGGCCATGAACTCTGCCATGGGAGGTTACAGTGGAAAGAGGAAATCACCCAGATAAAAACAGAAAGCTCTTGTGTGAGAAGAAATGCTTGTGAACAAATATCACTACACTTAAATTGCTCCATCGAGAAAGTATAAAGTGGAGTAGAATTCTCTGTCTATTTTTTTCAACCTTTGGGGAATGCTGCAGCAGTTCTGAAATATTAGGAATGAGCGTTATATTGAAACTGACCTGAGACACCTTTCTTCCAACAGGAGGTAAGGGGTTTACCAGAAATTATTTTAAGAACAGAACAGCACTTGGCACTGACAGCTACGTTTGATATACGTGGCCCATCACCGTTTAGTGGCACCTCACGTGATTTTGAAGATTATCAGTCCTGGGTAACTGCTCCAGCTGCCTTCCTCCCCTGCAGGCGAAGGCCTGTGGCTCAGTGGAACTTATTCACCACAGTATTTAGAAATCACTTTTCTGTGGGCTCAGGGCGGTTAACACAGGCAGCCTGAACATAAATCCATATTTCAGTGGATTATTCCATGAGACAATCTCACTGAAGCTCCATTTCTCCAGGTGTTTCCCTTCATAGTTCAGTTGTCATCCTGGTTTTCCTTCATGGTGAAGTTGTCATTATCCCGGCTCCAGGTCTTGCACTTTCCAAGCTCTCATAGGAAGCTGCAACTAAGCTTCAGACAGGCTTCTCGAGGATGTTATAACCTTTTTTTTTTTTGCCAGCCAACTCCTCCACACTCCACTCCTTCACACGGGTAATGCCAGTGGCCTCTCAGTCCCCCATCCAAGCAACCAATCCTGCTAAGCTTTTTCAGGCAAGGCGACAGCTCACACACCAAACTGCACCTATTTTACATGCTGAAGGCCCCAGTTTAATCCCTGGCATCTCCAGCTAGGGCAAAGAAAAAAAATTCCTGTCTGAAAGCCTGGAGAAACACTGCACAGTGTTGTCTGTGTGGACAAAACTAACCTAGATGGATCAGTGGTCCAATAGGATTATCAATGAATTTTGGCAAATTTGAAATCATTTCAAAATGGCAAGAAATCCTTAGTTAATGCATCCTGGACAGGTGTATCAAACCCTCAGTGGGCCAAATAGCATTCATGGCACCTCTGAGGGCTAGAAGTGACATCATTAAGCAAATGACAGCCAGAAATAAGCACTTTTCCCGCTTACACAGAAACTCATTAGTTTCTCCTTCTCAGTCTGTCCCTTCCCCTGTTGTATTCCTTGCCTTCCAAGGCCACCTTCCCACTTCCATCTCTCCTTTCCAGAGCCTCAGCAGAAGTGGTGCTGCTTGAAACAGAGATGCTGGGAGAGTCCAATTATCACATGGGCTGGATAAAGAGATTCTGCAGGCCCTTCATGTAGGGTGATGAAGGCTGAAATTTTCAGCTCACATACTCTGGAATAGACCAACTGACTAAAAAAATGTACCGTTAATGACAAGGACTATTTTGTGCTCAATCAAACCAGCATTTTTTTAATGTCTTCCTTGCTGGGCTTTTTTTTTTTTTTTTTAATATCCACGCTCAATAATGTGAACAGTCAGTGAAGCGATACAAACCTAATGGCATTTTCAGAACTTGAATAACTTTGCCCACCTGTGTCAGGAGTCATTAAGAAAATGTTTTGCACAGTCGTGGCAGCACCAGGCCTTGCAAATACCTGCCAGGCAGCAACTGTGGCACCTTCTATGCAGCCAGATTACAAATACATCTGCAGTTGTCTCCATGCAAAGCCAATAAAGAGCACACACTAACCCACCTTGATTTAAAAGATGAAAGCTGCTTCTTATCAAAAGCTGCTTTGTGGACTTTTTTTTTTAAAGGAGGGCTTACCCATTATATTTCTTGCATCATTAATGCTGCCTTGTAACCACCGGATTTTGGATTAAAATACAAAACAAATTCTTCAAATAAAATAAAAGTACAAGATGGGCTGTTGCAGGTGGCGAGAGAGAAGAGTTATTTCGTGTAACAGAATTTAAGTACATTCTGTTCACCAAGGATCCAACAGTGCCTACAGGTTTACACAGAGATAAGTCCCCTTGTGTTCAGTGGGACTGATGCTTAGGAAAGCGTGTATAGAACTGAACCCAAGTCATTTTTCCTTTCACAGCCTCAATCACTCTCTTGCACACAAAGATACACGAACAGGATCATGCTCATGTTTCAAAGGGCTAACGCATTCCCACTGCAACATGCAACTTTCTTCCCCTTTGAGCATCAGGTCCCTCCCTATGTGCCATATCACAAACTGTGGTTTTCACAAGGTAGGAAGGAAACTGCTACTCAAGTCCACAACTCCCTGTTGAGTGCATGGAACCTGTTGTGCAAATTTTTGGATCCTGCCACATGCCTTTGTACTTTTATCCACATTTACATAGTAGAAAAACTAAATTGCTTTTCGTTTATACACTTGGTTATAACCTACACAACATGCTGTTGAAGCATAATGTGAAAAGTGCACATCTTCCACAATCCCTACCCACATACTATAGTGCTGCTGCAAAAGTGGTGCGCAAGCTTTTTGTTCAGATTTTATGGAAACCTAACCCTGTTGTCCCATCACTGCCGAAAAGAGACAATCTCTGAGGATACATCATACCTGGGGACAGGGTTGAAAAGGGGCCCTGGGAGCCAAATAAGGGGGCTAATTCAAATCTGAAGTGTGAAGGGACACAAAAAGGGATTCCCCCCCCCCGCCGAAAATTCCTCTCTCCTCTCTTATCCCTCAGCCCACTCCCTTTAACATATTTAACTGAAATTTATTTTGTTGTGCAGAAAAGAGAGCTTCACTGATATGCCTGAATACTTAAAAAGCCTACATATGTACAAAAAAAGTGATGCTACTAGAAGATTTAGTTGAGAGGGTTAATGCCTCCATTTGCAGAAGATAAGAGCTGAAGATCTGAAGGTCGCCAGTTTGGGACTACCGGAAGTCTCTGTGAGCGGCAGACCTGTAAATTGCGACTGATTAACAGCTGAGCTGTCTCGGCTGCCTTGTGTGAGAGGGAGTGTGCTGGGGGAGTGTGCCGGGTCAGCTGCTTCTCTGGTGGGAGTAGGGAAGACGCTTATCAGCCAGAAGAAGACAAACGGGTGGCCAGAAAGAAGACTAAATCCAGAAAGATTCATCTGTATGTATTGTAGTTCTTGTAAGATAGAACATTTCTGTAAATTGTAAGAACACTTTGGGTTTATGAATAAAGTCTGCCTATGTAAACTGCCTTGAGTTACAGTCATTAGAGAAATTTAGTGACCTAAGAAAGGCAGTATATAAATACAAGTATTATTAATTATTATTATTATATTACTACTACTACCACCACCACCACCACCACCACCTTCAAACAACAATGCCCTACAATTTCTAACCTCTTTACTATCATGACATACCCATTCAATCGCTGCCACTGGGTTGCACATCGCCTTAAAACAGGCATGTGAGGGAAGATTGTTGGGATTGGCTGAAAGGACTAAGAGCTAATGTTAAGGAAGTGTTGCCTCCATGTGGTAGCTACACTGACAATACTCTAAATCCTGGACTCCAAAGAAATTCCCAGAATAAAAGGAAAGATTTATAAAACT
>JAJKFI010000002.1:13169945-13210582 GCA_029204185.1 Lerista edwardsae
TGGACTCCAAAGAAATTCCCAGAATAAAAGGAAAGATTTATAAAACTCTGGAATTTGGCCTTGATGGATAAGTTAAAACAGTATATTCAAGTGTAACAAGCAGAAGTCATCACAAATAAGAGCGAAGGAAAGTGGTGATGCTTTCCAGACTTTCAGAATGCTAAAACAGAGTGCTAAGGAGGCAATCCTTTCCCTTTATTTGTCGGCTGAAGTTTAAACTGGAAGTGACCATTGAATATTTTCGTCATGGTTTTTATAACTACATATATGAAATATACAATCCGTATTGTAAGCTATGGATAGTTATTGTTCATTTTAGTGATTCTGAGAGCATATACTGTAAATTAGTAATTTTATATGCAATTACAAGCTTTCCCAACAGTAATGTTCTCTTTTTGTGTGCCCAGATTCTTCTATTCATACTACTACATTTGTAAAAATGACATGGAGCTACTAGAGAATGAAGATAAAGGTAAGTCTTGGCCATCATTCCATGTAAATAGTTGCTTGTACAAACCCCAAGTTGATGGTGAAATCTATGGTCTCCCAAGGTAGTCTATCCAATTGTTGGCTGATCTTGGTATTAATTTCAAGCTAGGGAAATCTAGCATGTCTACAGCCTTACACAGGAGATGTGGGCAAGAAGTGTGGTCTGGAGGTCAAGCGGTTGCCCTGCCCGAAGAAGCTAAGTGGGACTAACCCTGACCATTATTTGGAAGAGATAAAAGCGGCCCCAGTATCTTCAGGGGTTAGGTTCAAGGCGGCCCCGTGGACACCAAAACCGTGGATAAGAGGGGACCTATGTGAAGTATAGGGTTCTCCCTTGCCCCCACTCCTAAGCAAGAAGATTTTTTAGTGAACCAAAGTAGGAAGGTAAGGAGGGGCTGATCCATGGATAATTGAAATGGTGAATATGGAATCCATGGATATAGGGGCCTACCTGTAATTAGCAGGACTGTCAATGAAACTGCTCTGAACTGGGCTGGAAATATTTAAAGATAAAATAAGCTAGCTGAATTTAAACCTGGGCAGATGTAATCACTTTTCTGTAGCTATGCCCCCTTTACCATGAGACTTGGGCTGCAATCCTGTACCTGTTTTCCTGGAAGCAAGTCCCACTATGCAAAGTGGGACTTGATTCTGCGTAGACAAAGCACTGGCCTGTGCTATTAGTCCAATTCAAAATTAGTAGCTTAATAGCTCACCAAGCATAATATAATAGAGGAAGGGAACGTTTCTTTCTTGGAGGAAAAAAAAGCCTTTTCACCTAAATTTTCCCAATTCCTCACTGCAATAACTCCCGAGGGGGGGGGAGTGAAATTGACTAGACCAGAGTGCAAGCAGCACTCACTCCGAAGTGAAACAGAGCAAAGGAGCTGTTTTCCTTTTTAAACAGACTTTATTACTATGTATTTGGTTATGTTACATACTCACCATGCTTGAAAAACTTAGATCAAGCTCTTCACAAATGGGAAGCGGGAAGGAAGTGTTTTGTTGCTCACTACTCATTGTGAGCAGCATCTCAGGCACCTGAGATAGTCATACCAACACGCACACATTCCCTGCATTAGCAGCACCAGTCATACTTCTGTGGGCTTGCTTTCGATTCTCCAGGGCAGTGGTAGTCAAACCTTTTAGCCAGGGACCCATTTTTCAGAATGGCACTTGAACAGAACCCACCAGAAGTGATGTCATTAACCTGGAAGTGATGTTTTGGCAGGAGGTGACATTGTCAAGAAGGAAGTGCTGTTATTGTAACATAATAAAATTGCACTCCTGAAGTGCAAATTGGCATTGTTAGACTGCCACAATTGTACAACTGTGAAACATCCCTGACAGAAAGAAAGATTAGGACAAAATATTATGTAAAAGCACTGAACTAAAAACAAAATTTAAAAAACCCCTCCCTTGAAAATTCAAACTGTTAACCCGCACAAAAGGAATATGACAAGAGTAAAGCCTGTAGTTTCCAAGATGGCTGCTCCCAGCTTTTCACAACCCACCTGACATCAGGTCCCAACCCACAGTTTGAATAACACTGCTCCAGGGTATGGTTTGATATCTATCTATATAAAAATGGACGTGGGTCTGTATGTCTGTATGTATGTTCCGAATAGGCTTCTCCACGCCTTGACCGAGTGCCACGAAACTTGGCACACACGTACCTTGCAGCCTGGCAAAGAACACTGCGGGGGTCAGACCCCCCTACAGCCCCCCGTTTTTTGGGGACGGGGGCCAGATCGTCAGGCACCAAGGGGATTGCATTGGGCTACAGGTCTGCTGCCACCCTGTGGTCACAGACGATTCTGCAGGTTATGTGATTCACAGGGACTAACCCAAAGCGAAACCGAAAGTACTTTGCACTGCCTGCGTGGCAAAGAGTTGCAAATGATCCAGAGAGTTCCAGCACCCAGTCGGATCTGAGAGAGACCTATTTCCAGGGGGCTAATTCAGTGAGTGTGACAATTTCATTACGCTCCTTTGCTTGATTCTGTCCCTGTATTCATTCCTTCTCCTAATAGAGGCTGGGGATACTTTGTCCCCCCGGGCAACGCCGGGTAACAACAGGCTAGTGTGTTATAAAACCCATCTTATACCTTTACTGGAGAAAAGTAGGATAACGGGACTGAATGAACCACACAAAGCTTGTTTCACTTCCTACCATAGTGAAAGCAAGGACAGGCAGTGACAGCTCTATAATACAGTCTCTACCTCTCAAAAAAAAACAAAAAAACAACAAGCACTCATCTGTTTCATGAAAAATAATTTCACCTGAAATTATTCAGTCTTTCTACAGTTTAAATGTGCACTGTAGTCTTTATTCTTTGCTTGTTTCATAATTCCATGCTGTGGGAGTCTCAACTAATTCTCTCGTCTCACATTGTTCTCTTTCCATTTTACAGACTGAGCACCGTCAAGAAGACTAGACTACATATTATTATGCGATGTCAGGACTACACAGGTGCAGAAAGCAGATTCCAAAAGCAGCCCCTGCAGCAACACTACCAGTACTAAACACAGCTACATCTGCAATTAAATGCTTTGTCCATCTCCATTTTTATTTCTATTAGGCCCCTTGAAAAGTTAGTTGGCCAAATTCCTTAAATGAAACTGCAGCCATTTCCAGTTAGCAGCATAGTAAAAGAAAAGGCTTTTATTTGGGGGGGGGGGTCCATTAACACTTGCATAATTCAGAGCTGTCTAGACCAGGTATGGTACAGCTCCAGCCTGAAGCACATTTCAGTGCTCAAGTTATTTCCCCCTTGAATGTAAGATTTTATAATGGAAACTCTGACAGATCCTTAACTAAGCCCCTAGAGAAGGTGCAACTTCAATCCTGGTCTTAAGAATTAAAAATATAGACGCAATTGAGATGGTGACAATGCAATTTTTTAAGAACTGGTATTTAAGTCCCACCAGCTTAATTTCTAGCAATGTATGGATGTGAGAGCTGGACCATAGGAAAGGTAGAGCGCTGAAGAATAGATGCTTTTGAATTATGGAGAAGACTCTTGAGAGTCTCCTGGACTGCAAGGAGATCCAATCGGTCAATCCTCCAGGAAGTCAAGCCTGATTGCTCCCTGGAAGGACAAATCCTGAAGCTGAAGCTCAAATACTGTGGCCACCTCATGAGAAGAGTATTTAGAAAAGACCCTCATGCTGGGAAAGATTGAAGGCAAAAGGAGAAGGGGGCGGCAGAGGATGAGATGGTTACATAGTGTCACCAAAGCAATGAACATGAAATTGGGCAAACTCTGGAAGCTAGTGGAGGACAGGGAAGCCTGGCATGCTGTGGTCCATGGGATCGTGAAGAGTCGGACATGACTTAGCGACTGAAGAAGAAGAAGAAGAAGAAGAAGAAGAAGAAGCAGCAGCAGCAGCAGCAGCAGCAGCAGCTTAATTTCTTCTGCTTGTTAAATTGCCTTTCAGAACAAAAAATTTCCCATCTTTATTTATGAAATTGAATTATTCAGAACCAGACAACATTTGCTTCATGTATCCTCTCCTATTTGCTTTTTATATCCTCCCCTTCATTCAAGGCACTATGCTACAAGAGCTAACACCACACATTACAGAACTATTACGTTAAAAGATGGAAACATGCCAAGACAGAAACCAGGCCAAGATTGTAAACAGTGTTTGGAGAATATTTCAATGGCTTCCAAATTAAATGTGCTTCAGTGTTGCTCACAAAACGCTTTTTAAATTTGTTTTCTGCAAACATTTGGAGCTATGTTTTCCTTCTTATGATGCCATTGGAAAGTAGGAATCTCACACAAGCTTGCACAAATGTGTTCATACAAATATTTGCACCAGAAACATTTATGGGAACAGCTTTGCAGATTTTGGAAAGCAACAGGAAGGTGAATGAGCACATAATCTTTTCAAGGCATGCTCAATGTCAGCAGAGAAGCTTTAAAGCTCCAATTGTTCATTTATTTAATAATTCATAGCTTTTCCTTATAGTGCAAAAATTCTTTGCTGGAGAAAAACAAACAAAACAGACACAAAACACAATTTAGACTACCAATAAAACTATCTGAAGGAGATTAGAAGCAGGAAAAAAACAACCAATAAAACCTAATAGTCCTATTCACCACAAAGCCATTGCCCCTCCCCCAAAGACCTTCAAAGCCCACTTAAAAAGGCTCAAATCAGGCAAATAGACAATCAATAATTGGTTCTAGAATTTGGGGGCCACTATGTAGAAAGGCCTTCCCATGATACATACCATCAACTTGACAGCAAATGGAAGTACCGGATAATTATCTGACTATCAGAAGACTGCAGGAGTAGCACAACATGTGAATTGCATGGAAGCAGCACCAAATTAATTTTATTTATTTATTTGAAGAATTTATATCCTGGCTTTCCCATGCCAAAGCAAATGCCCAAGGAGACTTACATGGGCAGACTAGTCTAAACCTCCATTTTTCAATGGGTTGTTGTTGTTTAACAAATATACAGTATTCTGTGATTGTATCCTGTTGACAGGTCTTCAAGGCTGTACTCCATTCTTTTGCTGGCTGGCCTTCTTACAATTCCCATACTGACCAATCAGCTCCACAGTGACTCCATTCTGCCACAACAGGTACTTACTGCAACTTGTCACAGCCTGGCATTCTGTCTCCCATCCACAAATACAGGTTTTCCTGATTCTCATGGATTCCGGCACAGAATTCTCCACAGATTCAGGCAGTACCAGCAGCTCAACAGTATCCCAGGTAGGATTGGAAAAGATCCCTGCCTGAGCCACCGCTACTCAGTACTGAGCCAAGTGGACATGGATCTATATCCATATTGGGCAAGCTCAGATGTGCTAGATCGTGAGGAATAGGAAGGTACATACAGTATAACAGAAAGACTCCGATATCATGGAGCCCGACCAAACAGTTTTTTTAAAATTATTATGCTGCAAAGTGTTTCACATGTATTTTCTTGATAGAATTCCCACAACCCTGTAAGATGAGTTATTGGTATTATCATATTGTGCCCAAGCCTGAGAGGGAGTGGCTTGACTAAGGGCATCTAGCAAGTCCATGGCAAAAGCAAGATTCAAGCTGGCTGGAAGTCCTGATTCACAGCTCAGTTTCTTTAGCCATTCGGCTCCATCGCCTCTGAGAGAGAAGCTCCAACACCTTGAACTCGAAACAATCTGGCAACCGGGGTGCTCACACAGCATTGGTGTTCCAAGCTCCAAAAATCAACTTGGCTGCCAATTCTGGATCAACTGCAGTTTCTGAACAAACTTTCAGAGGATCCCACCTAAAGTGCGTCACAGGAACCCTACCAGAAACGGCTGGCAAAAGGATGGGAGGCAACCACAGAGAAGGTGCACACTGAGCACTAAGCTTCAAATCGCTCCATTTGTAACTATAGTTTCTGGACTGGAAGATGATGCATCAACCCATTAATGTTCACCCCCTAAGCCACGAGACCTCCAATGCGCTTTGAAAGGTCTAGCAACAACCACCCTGGCACGTTCACTTGTGCTTGAATAGCCTGCACTTCAGGCCAACTGTTGATGAGCAGATTGTTCACACTTCAGCAAAGAGGGGCAGACTGCAGCTTAGAGGCAAGCCACAATTGCCAGTGAACCTTCAATCAAAACCAGCCTTTGAATATTTTCTGGCTGGCTCCACAAACTAACCATGCATATTCTGCACAAAATGACTGATTGCATCATCAGAAAGTGTTTAATTGCACAGTTGAGCACAGGAGGAAAAAGTAACGTGCTATCAGAACCACACATCTGGATGGAGGCAGAACCAGTAGTAGGATGGGCGGATGGGAAAAGCAAAGAGGATTGCTGTAGCATCGCCACCGTATAAAGTGAAAATAAAAGCGTGTTTTTTTTTAGGTTGCATTAACTACAGGCTTGCAATTTAAAAAAAAAATATTCTGTCTCCTGACAGATCTTACTTTCTGAAAAGGGAGAACTAGGGATTTCCAACCATGAATTCTTATCACCATTGTCAAGCTGCAGTTCACAGGGTTCTTTGGGCATAATGAGTTAACTGGCACAACATGTAATTGTGTTTTGTAGGTTTGCTGTGTGATTAGGTATTTACTTAGCTACATCTGCATTCTACATATGCCGTATGATGCATACATGGCTTGTGATCCAGATATGTGCAGGGCTGCCTTCCTCAGAACAGGTGTGCCCCAGTATCCACTGATTCAGTATCCACGGTTTCAATTATCCATGGATATTATGGTTACTGTAACTCCTATTAAAAAGCTAGAGGGACATTAAGCAAATCTCCTTTTTTCCTACTGATGTTCTCCTATCTTTAAAAAGGCATCCATCCCCAGCATCCACAGTTTCAGGTATCCATGATGGGGTTTGGAAGGGAACCCCAGTGCATTCTGGGGCATGCCTATATTAATTTATCTGTCCCTTAGATCAGCGGTGGTGGTTCTTTCACACATTCCACTGGCCTCTTGAGGTTGGTTGGTAGGGACATGTGAATATCTTAGTGGTGGTCCCCAGAATGTAGAATTTCCTGTCTTGTACTGTGCAGCTGTCTCTCTGCCATTATTTTGTCAGGGTTTGAAGACATGGCTTGCCTGTTACATATGTTTTTTCTTGAGTTTGCTTGATTTGCTCTTCCTTACAATTTTAATTGCTGCTTTCAACTGATCCTGTATTTGTAATGATTGTGTTTTGGTACTCTAAGCCACTTGAGTCCCCCAAAGGGAGACACGCAAGGTAGATATTTTAAAACAAGTAATTTGAAACAAACTAAACTCCCATTTACGTGTATCTGAATTTTTGCTATTTGTACCTGCATATCCTTAAGATTAAGCAGATAAATCAGATTAATCTACAAGAGATAAAGTTCTTAGTGTACTGTACATAATAATCCATAACGTCATGAAAAGATAATCCAGATTATTTTCAATCAAATTTGTGACCAACAATTTGCAAATATCATTCAGAAACGTTGCTTAATAAACCATTGGTCACAAACACCTGCAAATAAGTTACAGTTAGGTTCAAAAGGTCTGAAAATTAAATTTGGGTTATATCTAAACATGTGCTTATAATTAGCATAAAATGTGTTCATTCCCGTGAAATATGGTCCGGCAAGTAACGAGGACAGCATTAAAAAATATATTTTTTGTTGTTCAATGCTATACTAGCAGTAGCCTTGTTCCGTAGGAAGTGCGCATACCTTATTCCAACATAGTGATGAACAAACTCCATGCAGTGACTCAGCCTCCCTTAACTAGAAGGTCAGCTGAGGAAGTTGAGAGAATGCTACCCATCAGCCTTTCTCTCCCACCACAGTGCAGCTGCTGCTCCAGGGGTGAAGGGTGGTATTTTTCCTTCCAAGATGAATGAGTGCATAACAGTGCTGGAGCACATTGTGCTATTTTCAAATGATAAAAGACTTCACAAAGTCCCTATGTTCTCACACAGTTCCCTGTATTCTATCAGCCCCAGTAGGACTTTCTCCATCATCTGCTGTTTACTCCAAGAAGAAGAATTTCTCTATTTGAAAAGGAAACAGTACGTGGTGATTTTTTAAAACAACAACAAAAAACAACAGCCCGTGAAGGCTCTCTTCTCTGCAGTAACTCTAGAGAAACCCCTTCTAAAGTGGTGAAATGGATTGTGGAGAGCAGGAGGGAGAAGGTGGTGGTTGAGGCAAAAGGATGGGCAGGGAGCCAATAGGAAACTTTCCTACAGAATCAGAGGATTGGTCCATTAGGCCGGTATTGTCTACAACTTGCAGCAGTGCTTCAGGGTTTCAGGCAGGATTTCTCTTAATCCCACTAGGAGATGCTAGGAATTGTACCTGGGACTTTCCTCATCCAAAGCTCTAGCTATTATGTTAATTTGATGATTCTCAAACTTTTTAGACCAGGATCCACTTTTTAGAATGGTACTTGTGTTGGGACCCACCAAAAGTGATGTTATTAACCTGGAAGTGATGATATAGATGGAAGTGACATCAAGCAGGAACTGCCGTCGTCGTGACGCAATCAGATGAAACTCCTGGAATGCAAACTGGCATTCTTGGACTACAGTGATTGC
This sequence comes from Lerista edwardsae, assembly GCA_029204185.1. NCBI lineage: Eukaryota > Metazoa > Chordata > Lepidosauria > Squamata > Scincidae > Lerista > Lerista edwardsae. The sequence goes on from JAJKFI010000002.1 coordinate 13,178,491, forward strand.
ACAACCCTGAAACATCCCTGACAGAAAGCAAGATTAGGACAAAATAGGATTAGGACAAAGTTTAGGATGTAAAAAGCACTGAACTAAAAACAAAATTTAAAAACCCTCACTTGAAAATTCAAACTGTTAACACTCACAAAAGGAATATAGCAAGAGTAAGGCCTGCAGTTTCCAAGATGGCTGCTCACAGCTTTCTGCGACCCACCTGGCATCAGGTTGTGACCCACCAACTGGATCCTGACCCACAGTTTGAGAAACACTGTGTTAACCAGTTCGCAACTGTAGGCTTCTGCTGCTGCTATGCTGGAATCTCTGACATGTCAAGCACATGTTAACTGGCTTGTATTGAAATCAGTGGGATTTTTCAGTGGTCAGCTTTGGCTAGAATAGATCCTTGCCTATAACCTTTGCTCCTCGGGTTCATCCAACTGAAAGTTTCCTGCTCCCCAAAAGTTCAATGCTTTCTCTCATGCTACCCTCATGCTTGGAACCACAATGATGCTTTTTCTTTCATTTTATTTATTCCTTATCCTTATTTCCCAGGCAGGTCTCCGGTAGTCAACAACAATGAAAAACAACTGACATTGTTTTTCCAATTAAAATACACAAATATAAATTACAGGCCAATACACAAAAATGAACACAGAGCAGATAATCAAATTGATTTCCTTCTTCCTTCAAATCTCACTTCAAGACCCAACTTTTCTGTAAAGCACAACTTCTTTATCTCTATTCCTTACTATCCAGGCCTAAGGGTCAAACTAGACATTATATGGAATTTGGAACATGGCGTGGTAGTGGCACAACAGTGTGGGGGCAGAGAGGCTGTACCACGTTGCTACCAATTCTAATTGCACCTCTCGCAGATTATTTTAAATAGAATAAGGTCCCAGTGGCTTCCATCTGAAGATGTTTTTGTACAGAGGGAACATGCCGTGGTAGGAAGGGGGAAACAGTCAGTACCAGAAGTATGATAGGTACAACATTCTAAAGCTGTTCTGCCTTCACCTTATTTAGTAGTTTCCCAATCACTATTCCAAAACAGAAGCTACCATTCCACATTATGCATACTGCATAGTCCCTCATTTGACCCTAAGGACGTGTTAACTGATTGGAACCCAAATTTTTCTCTTATTTACCCCTGCCTCCACCTTCCTTCTGTGCTGAATTGTAGACTGTAAACTCTCCCAGGCAGAGACTTATTACCTGGGTGTTTGCTACTAATAGTAGTATATGAATGAACAAACGAAGGAACGAATGAATGAATGAATAAGTACATACCACCCAAGCAAACTATGGAAAGGAAGATAATGTTTCACAGTATTCCTGCAACACCCTGTTAATCTTATTTTAGAAGCTCAGTGGAACTGCCTGGAATGACAGTATTTTTGTCTTTGTAAGTTTTCAGTAATATGCAAACTGAATGGTCCTGTGACTGGGAAAAAAAACAAGAAATATAAAGGTCACCTCAGAGTTCTGAGAAGTTCCTTGGAGTTGTGTGAATAAAAGTTCTGTAGTCTCTATTTGTCGTGGTTTTGGCAATGGCAATTGTGTTAAGTAGCCTGTCGTCAAAGGTAAAACTTACTGCCCCACCTCTGGATTCTTGTGTCCGGTAACCGATGCTTTGACTGAAATGCATTTCTTGTCTAGTGTTTTTATTTAATTTTCTGCATGGTAATATTCACTTACAGAGTATTTTAGGGTTACTTAATGCTTACTCTGAATGCTTAAAAGGGTTCTGAAACTGTATCTTGTACAAAACAAACATTTTGGTGCCAGGAAACTAGGAAGCATATTGCAAATAGTTTTGTTCACTCTAAAAAGAAGTCTGCAAAACTACTCAGCGCTACCTGGGGAAAAAAAACACAAAACCACTCTTGGAAGACACAGAGAAAACCACTAGAATTCCAATAAAGGCGTATTACTTCCTCTGGTATGGCACTGCCCCTAGGAGCAACAAGTTTTGGGGCTGATGTTTGTCCATGTTCCTACCTGACCTTACAGACATTGCTGGTGCCAAGGCCAAAGACACGTTTGATAGGATGCATGTTCCAAAGTGGCAGACATGTTGGATGACTACATCAAATCACCTTAATTCCAAAAAGACTGGGATTTCTGTACTGTTTTAAACCTGTTTCCACTGACCTGTGCACAGGGGAGACAGTGCTTAATGGATCTTCCCTTTAGGTCCTACAGGAACATGTAAAGGTAAGGAAAAGACAATACAAGCATGCCCGGTATCTGTTCCGGAGCCCCTGCAGAGACAGGGAATCCATGGATACTGGGGATACCCTTTAAAAAGGTATAGTAGGATATGTCACAACATTGTGCTCTGCAGTCAATTCGTCCAACATCATAATGTCACTCACAACCCTGGGTTCTGCCTAAAGGTGGGATGCTGGTCACTTTGCTGTGCCCTGTCCCAACTTCTGTGAAGGTTCACAACTTTCACAAAAGCTAGAATAAGACGTGCAAAGTCCTGCCCCAGGGAGAAAGTGAAGGGCAGCCTTCACAGAAGATAGGACATGGCAAAGCTGCCATCACCCCACCCTCAGTTAGAACAGTCTCCCCAAGGGCAAGGCTTTGCTCGCCTCATTCCTGCTTCTGTGAACCCAGAAGCAGCTAGGCAAAGCCTAAGGGCTGCCATGTACCCGCCCCCCCCCCGCACCTGTGTGGCAACTGGGGCACATGCCCCTTCAGCTCCACCCAAGATATGCCTCTGCCTGTATTCATTGGCAAACCAGTGAAGCATTTTCCTTGTAGGAAAATTATTTTGTACACAGAAGTCCAAAGGCAGATAGCCTTGAAAGTCAAAAGCTGAGCAAGAATATCACAATAATTTTGAGCAACAGTTTCACAATCACAGCATATATATTTGTTTGAAGACCAGATGAAAAGACAGAAAAATGCAGAATGGCATGTCTAATCATAACAGGAAAGTTATTTGGGCTGGCACTCTAACATTAACAGACATTGATGGAGCAATCTGCAGAAGTATTGTTCTCTTGCCACTGCCAAGGATGGGCTACTTGCCACTGAAGCACTGGAGATGTGTGCTGGGCTTGTTTATACTCAGCATCCAAATTCTTCAGTCACTCAAAAATTTATTGTTCTTGTACTTGCACAATCTGTTTATGTCCTTTCATAGCCCCAGTTTAGAGAAAAAGAGAGCGTCTCCTGAGCATACAGTGACTGAAAATTACACTTAATGAAAATCACACCTGCACACACAGAATAAGGAACACAATTATCCATTCCAGGGTATGCATAATGAATATTCCATTTAAAAATCAACCAACCGCTGATCGCTACACAAGAACACCCATCCTCCAGAGTCCATTACAGATAACTTACTTTGCACACTTACAGGCCCATTACCCCATATCTGGAGTGTTTGGGACTGGAAACGGAGGAAAGAGAAGAACGCCCCCCCTTTCCTACTACTCACTCTTTGATCAGCTTTGTGGACAGCCTCACTAACATCTTGTTTCTAGTCTCCCTAAAGTGGTTATTAATATGGATGGGAGAGGGGGAGAAGCAACAAGCACAACTTTTTCATTCTTTTACAGCGGCGCCAAAATTGGCTTTGCACTTGTTGGCTTCTTCATTGCGCATTCCCCCCCACTTCCGTGGGAACTCACGACAACTCTTCCTGCTCCTGCTCCTCCTGCTGTTTTCTAGCTTTCCTCGCTGGACGAGTCAGGCATGGGAAAAAGTCACGGCCTTCAAAATGTCTGTATTTTGAAATAGTACGTAGACTGTACCCCCAGATAAAGCCTAGTTAACATGTATAGAAACTGTATAAATTATATTAAGCCACTAATTTAATGATCAGAAAACTGGAACACCTTCCTTACAAGGAAAGCTAACAATACTTGGGGATTGATAATTTTGATAAAAAATGATTAAGGGGAGAATGATTGGGAGTTATGCAATTATGTATAGCATTGGTTCACTAACTGTGGGTTGCAAACCAATTTGCGCTAAACTGTCGGGTCCGCGTCCAAGGACCAGAAATGACCTCATTAAGTAGGAAGTGACATCATTGTGCCTGTAAAATCATGTATGTAGACTACCATACATTACCAAATGCAGTTGTTTTCAGATATGTGGGGGGGAATTTGAAATGTTGCAAAAATTCTCTGAAAATATGGCAAAAACGCAACTTTTTAATGTTGTACAAACACATCTATGGTAGTAAATGGGCCCCCCACAACCCCTGAAAATCAGCTTGTGATTATAATCTGTAAAGAGCCAAAGAAGGCTAGGCCATGGTTTGATTCCATTTTGTCAACAGGACTCCATTTCATGGGAAAGAGCCGAAGCTGCTAAAATACCAGCTGGTGGTAATCAACTCACTTCCTGACGTATTCAGGAGTGTAATTTCCTATGTGCCTTGCTTTCTGCAGAAAGGTATGAGGTCATAGCTGGGGTCAGGGACACTGAACCACCAGCTTGCCATCAGGAAGGTTCCATCCAGCTAGTGCTGCAATCAGGAAGATTCTGCACAGCTGAGATCCATCACTTTAAGTTGTTTATGTAACCTTTTCTGACCATTCTGTGACCTCCAAACATTCCATCACCCCATCAGGAAATGGCTGACCTTTATCCTGATTGGATAATTGATTGTTCTAGAGGGTATAAAGATACCCAGTTCTGGGGTACAGAGCAGCACACAGAATATCAAGACCACAAGACCTGATGGATATCAAGACCACAAGACACCATCAGACCTTCAGAGAACTTCAAATCTCCAGAACTTCTGATTGCCTTCTCCTCGTCTGTCTAAAGATGCCCAACACGGACTTGCTGCCTGCTTAGACTAAGAAGGTGGTGAACCAGCAAGGCTAGCCACCTTGCAGATACTAGGACATAGCCTTGTGTTAGGAGTATAGTTTCTTTTTCTTATTTTAAAGTGTATCTCTGTTGGTTCTTAAAGTGCCTTTCTAGTTTTGTAACAGTTTGTGTTAATACATTGTTATAGTTAAGCTATAGACTTTGTGATTACTGGGAACAACACTAAATTCAGTCTTGCTGCTTGGGCATGCTTATCAGTTAAGTTAAGCTTTATAGCTTTGGGTTAGGTCCCTGTAGTTTGGGCTAGTTTTGCCTGGGGAGTTTTAAAGTTAAGAGTCTGTTCATTCCTCTGTTTGAGGCTGTAACTCTTAGCTGTGGTCCCAGGCTGGTAGCAGAGGCTGTGTGCCTTGTTGCCTTGGCTTGTAAGTGCTTAAGGACACACTCTGCTGAAAGTTCACAGCTCATGTGGGCCCTGGGCTGGTTATAGGGCATATGAGACTGTGAATTACACCCCCCCCCGGGGGTCGTGCCCTCCCTGGTTGGGAATGACTGATGTAGTGCATAGTTAATTCATGACCAGAAGGTGTAACAATTGCCACTAGCTTAGATGGTTTTAAATGGCTGTCTTAGATTATTTGAAAAGGGGCTTAGACAAATTGATGGAGGACAAATCTCTCAATAGCTACTAGCTATGATGGCTATTATGCTACCTCCAGAATTAGAGTCATTCTGCCTCTAAAAACCAGTTGCAAAGGAGCAGCTATGGGAAAGGGGTTTGCCTAGGTCCCCTGCCTGTGGTCTTCCCAGAAGCAACTACTGAGTCACTCTGAAAAACAGGATGCTGGATTAGATGGGCCTTTGGCCTGATCCAGCAAAGTGCATCTTATTTTCTTATCGTTTCCTCCTCAGCAAATAAGGAAGTCACTTGTCATTTCCATGTGTCAATTTGTTGAAACCCATGTGAACCCAGCATGAATTAGCATTGAGGCGGATCTTGATCCCATCTCATAGTGAACTTCAAAATTCAGCAGCGTGTGACTTCTCCCCTTGCTTCCACCCAACTAAGCCAGTTTAAAATGAATAACCCCATCTAATTTTTCTTGGGATTTTGTCCGCTATGAGCATCTGTCCAAAGTCTATGATCGGTAGCACAACTAGGTGATTTATTAGTAAATGGCAGTGGTGTCACTGGGGAGGAGGGGGGTGCAAACTGCACCAGGTGAAACCCTTGGAAGGGGTGATATCTCTAATGGTCAAAATTTTGGAAACCTTCTGGAATGCCATCCAGAAGGATGGGATATTATTTCATGGGACAGGTAATTTCATGTGGATTGTAATGAAACAAATGGCGTTGAATTATCTGCATTCTATCAAATGTTATGGCCCGTTAAAAAGAAAAAAGAAAACACAACTACCTTATGTAACAAAAAGTGTATTTCCTTAACTCAGATCTGACAAACGATTGTTCTGAGAGCCAATGAGGTGTTATGACGTTGCAGAGAACCAACCAAGTGTTAATATGAGTCAGCTTTCATTTCAATGTATCAGAATTAATACTAGAATTCACCAGGCCATGATGGTACAAGATCTCATAGCAGCAGTAAGTTTGGGAACCGCTGCCAGAAAGGGTCCACGTGGCTAGGCTCTCTGAATCCTCAGCACACCCACTTCATCATTAGTGAGACCCAGGGGTTTCCATACAGACATTTGCCCCTAACAACCTGGTTCTAGCACTGCATGTATCTGTGTACATAGACTTCAACTTGGATTCAGTTTTCACACATCAAACTAATTTCAGGGGCAAGTAGAGCACCGTTGCGATTTCCTTGCACTCAGAATGTTTTCTCACATGGCAAGGGCTTCTGAGGTTACAACTCTCTGCACAGCCCAACTTCAAAAACTCAAGATTGAGTCACTGACCATACCTATAAAAATGCCAGCAAGAGCAAAATGAGAAATATCAACAAGCCTCAACGTATTCCTTTTTGAACAATGAATTGCTGGTTCAGTATGCTGTGAAGATATAGCTAGAGTGTTGAGGCTTGGGAGAACATTGGCTGTTGAATATAGTCTGGTACGTTTTGTATTATGCCAGCAAAACCGACTGAAGTGAGAATTGCTACAGCTAGCACTGAACCCACCCAGTCAATGGAAAGTTTCACTGGCACCTGGGATCTGCTGCTTTGGGTAGCTGCCTAGCTACCACCACAACCCGGCATATAATACTGTCATCAGGTAGAGAGGAATGTGCAGGCCAGCAAGCCAGACATGCATGGAAAAGTACATTTCCTCCAACAGATTATAAAGCGTCCATGTCGTGCCCATTTTGCTTTCCACTGATCTCATTTGTGATAGAAATGAGGGAAGAAAGACCCCAAACAGCACATGGCCATTACTTTGCTACCTGTAGCATAAACCACTACGTCCTGGGTGTCTTGAGTAAGGGAATCTCATTGTGAACAAGTGCCTTAGATCTCTTTTAGAGCGCAATCCTAACCTGGAGTTAGGCTGGCACAGTTAGGCCAGCAAAGTTTGGCTGGCACAAGGGCCACCATAAAGCGTGTTTGGACCACTCTCGGAGTCAGGGAGGATGGCACACGTATGTGTGCTGGCCTAATTCCAGGTTAGGATTGCGTCCCTAGCTACATTCAGAGTTTGGAAGATTAAGACTGTGTTGAAAACTGCTGAGGCCTGACAAGACAAGGCAGTTAGAAAGACAATGCCTTTTTGTCTTCCTTTTCAGGACTGCATTCAAAAGTGTAAACAACATTAACAATTATCTGAAGTAATTTAAAAGCAGGAACTACTCAACCATTATGTTTATACAGTGGTGGCCAGGGCCTGCACCATAATTAAAACCGTAAACATTCTTTATTTTAATCTCCTACTTTGAACTTCCTCTGAATAGTCACCTTTCCCATTTCAGTCAGTCTCTGGGGGCATTCACAGGCCACTTACAACACGTTCTGACTCTCTCATGTACATTGGAATCTACAACACTGGTGGCCAATGCTGAAGAACAGCTACATTCTTGTCAATATTCAGACTGTGTGCCTAGAACAGCCACTTTGTTTTTAAGCAGGGTTATATATAGCCAAGCTAATGGTGGCTACCAGGGTAGAGAAAGAAGGAGGCACAGAGTTAAGGGGAAACAAGATAGAACTCCAAAAGAGCTTCACTCCATCTTCAATAAATCCCCACCTTGCAAAATTTCACAAGCCAATCACTGGAGCCAAAACAGAAAGGATAGGTTACACACTCATTTTAAAATACCTCCTTTCACTAGATCTTAAATGAAGCCCTGCTGGGTCAGGCCAAAGGCCCATCTAGTCCAGTTTCCTGTATCTCACAGAAGCCCACAAGATCACATTCCATGCCAGATTTTCCCAAGAGGACCATCTTTGGGGGGAAAAAAAACAGCCACACTCAGCAAGGAGTACAACTCAAGGTCTGCTTTAAAGAAAAACTAAGAATGGTTTGCTCCAGTTTTGGGAAAAGGTCTCAATGGAAAGATGCAACACTAGCTTCGATTAATCATCCTGAACAGGAAGAAGAAGTGGGCCTTTCACATCTTCATATACAAACGTGCTTACATTTATACTCCTAAAACATCACATTGACCATGGAAACAGAACTTCAAAATAGTTCAGTTGTGTGGCCAAAAAGCAGAAAGAAAATGTCTCACAAGTAACTAATGGGATATTAGTGTAAAACGTTCCTCTGTCAGACGGTGGATCTTGTATCAGATATCAGAAGCCCCATCGAACATATTAGAGAAGTCTAGTCTCAAGTTTACCAAAAGGACAAACTTCAGAATAGATAAATGACAAGATAAATGAAGGATGCCATGCAAAAATGCAGATAAAAAGGCTCTATTTTGCAGAACGGTGAATAAGCAAGTTTTAAGATACAAGGAGCTGTTTTACTCTATTGGTCTATCTAGTACAGTACAACACACTCTGACAGGCGGAAATCCTCCAAAGTCTCAGGCAGTAATTTTTTCCTTCTTGGTTGTCTGCAGTCTTTTATTCAAAAACGTTTGGGATTGAACCAAGGACAGACTAGAAACAAGCCATATGCTCTTACACTGAGCTGTGACCCCTCCATAAAATGCTAAAATAAAGATGTTCTACAACATGAGAATGTACAGAAAGGGCCAAATTTGATTACCATCGTTTACTGGGTGAAGACATCAAGAACATATGTTTTCCCATGGATCCACTTATGTCCTCTTGTAAATGATTTGGCATGTATCCATTTCATGACATGATGCTACAGCACAAAACCTTCCCAAATCGGATTAAATCTCAATATGTTTGCTGATGCATTGTAACGCACGACATAAAAAGAGCCCTGTTGGATCAGGCCAAAGGCCCATCTAGTCCAGCTTCCTGTATCTCATAGTGACTCATTAGATGCCTCAAGGAGCACACAAGACCTGCATCCTGTTTCCACTTCCTTGTGCCTAGGCAGTGGCTCAGTATTCTGAGATACTGATTTTTCTTCTAGAAATCTGTCCAAATCCTTTTTAAAAGGCAGCCAGGCCAGAAGCCATCACCACATCCTGTGGCAAGGCGTTCCACAGACTAATTACACACTGGGTAAAGAAATACAGTGGGACCACATTATTCCCTGGGGTCTCATTCCAGGAACCTTCAGATACTGAAACCCGCAGATACTGAAATCCGCGGGTTTTGGAGGGCCCTTAAAACCTCTGGAGGTGAAGGTAGCTTATCTCTCCTCACCTCTGGAGGGTGTTCTGAGACCCAGAGAGGCCAATGACAACCACCTGCTGCCTCTGTGGGCCTAATAATGGCCGTTAGTGCAGATAAAACACTACTTCCATTTTTTGCCTAAGGCTTCCCACATCTCAGAATGTCCTATAAGGGCAAAAAAATCACTTCCAGTAGTGTTTTGGGGTTTTTTGCCCCAGACGGCCATTCTGAGACCCATAAAGGCTGTGGGTGGTTGCCTGAGGCCTCTCTGGTCTCAAAAAAACCCAAAAAAGGTTCAGAGGGTCCAGGTGGGCCTCTCCTCCACAGGTTCAGAACTTGTGGATACTTATATCAGCAGATTGCCAAATCCACGGATATCATGGGGCCCACTGTATTCTGTTCCAAGTCTCTTGACACTAAAGTTCAGTGGATGTCCCCTGGTTCTGGTGTTGTGCAAGAGGAAAAAGAACATCCCTCTATCCCCTGCATAATTTTGTACATTCCAATCATGTTCCCCCGCTCAGGCACCTTTTTTCTAGACTAAAGAGCCTCAAATGCTGTAGCTTTTCCTCATAAGGGAGTCGCCCCAGGCCAGTAATCATTTTGGTCACTTAATGTGACATAATCAGAAACACGTAGACAACTATCCCCTTGATTTAGGTGGTCCTGCTATGGCAAAGTTGGAGCACCCTTAATACAGTATCTCATTTCACCACGCTCAATCGACTATTGTTCTTGTTCCTTTCATTGGTAATTTAAGGAACAAGTATGAGGAAGCAGCAAATAATTCTTCACTTAAATCAGCATGAGAACTGTCTAAAAATGTAACAAGTATAACCAGTTCCTCAAGTTAATTATGGCTTTGCTAAAAATATACTGGAAATGTAATATTAACACAAACCTAGACCTACACTGATTTGATTTAAGTATTGGCTCCAACGATTGTGCCAAGTTTCAGGGATTGTTTTTACTGTCAAATTTCAATATTTTCAAACTACTTTTTCATGCTTTACAATAATCTAGTCAATTATTGCTGGATGTTCCTAAATATTGGATGCTGAAGACGTGCATAATTTTATCAATACTCTTTTCTAATTTCGGCTATGCACCTTTCTAATTTTTGTGCCACACTTTGGGGGGGGGGTGTAGAGAAATATTTTGTTACTATCCAATGTATGTACAGCTGTTTGGTGGCTTATTTTTGTGGCTTTGGGATATTGTTTCTTCAGATGTGGAAGGTCCCAAGTTCAAATCCTAGTCGGCCCCTGCTATGAAAGAAAGGGTAGCAGTACTTCCGGGCAGGGCCAGCCTTAGGGCAATTGGACCAATTCAGTCCAATTAGGTCCCACCCTGGGGGTCTCACCATACTGCGGTGGTGAGCGTAGCTCCTGCAGCCATGCCCGGCACCTTGCTCTATAGTCGATGCTCCATGATTGAGACACATGGAACCTTCCATGCCGAGACGTCATGAAAAGAAGAGAGCAAGTGGGGCATTGCCACTGGATGGAGCCTCCTGTCCACTCCTGCATCTGACTGGCTGAAATCATCCCCCCTTCCTGGAAGCAGCTGGTGGTGATGCCGTTGCCAGGTGCCTCACCACTGTAGCTCATCCTGGTGAGTGTGTGTGTGGGGGGAGGCCACAAAAATGCTTTGCACTGGGCCCCACAGCTTCTCAAGCCAGCCCTGCCTCTGGGGAACACTAACAGTTCAATGGCAGAGCACATATTTTGCATTCCAAGCCTTGCATCTTCATTTTTTAAAAAAATGGAATTTCAGGATGGAAAGGCTTCTGCTGAGATCTTGGAGAACTTCTGACAGTATTGAGCTAAGTGAATCAATGGATCTGTCTCAGCCTCATATGACTGATCTTCATATGTTCTCTGAAGGAGAGCCAAATGCTTTTCCTTCTGCTAGAACATTTGCGGCAGAGAAATTACATTTCCTCATTGCTCAAATGGGGATCTCTGATTTGGAAAAACGCAGGGATGGGGCAGGCCCGTATTTAGGAGACAGCCTTCCACAGTTTTACAGCTAAGTCACAGACATCCTCCTCCAGGGGAAAATCTTAAAGTGAGCCATACGCAGCAAACACCTAAGGGGAAGTTAGTCCAAAATACTTGTCTTTAACACACTGACAAGAAACGCCAGGCAGGCATAGTCTAGTGCAGAAACTGAAGAGACAGAAACCTAGTGTTTTGCCTCCTCTGAAAGATCCACATACAGCAAACCGAACAGACCACAATTTATATGCCTTGGAATTGGAAGAAGTTGAGTTGACCCCAACCATCCCAAAATGCGGTGCAGACTGTTGAGTGACATTTGTTATGGAGGCAAGCAAACTTATGCCACTGATTTTCTTCCCGGGAATAGTCGGGACATGCTCCATAAGAAAGGAACAGAGTCGTCTGCTTTCACCTCCCTCTTGGTGCGTTTTTCGACTCCTTGGCGCTACGGTGCTCTCATTTGAACTCACTGATGATGTGATGACAGCCTCCCACCCCCTGGAAGCCAGGCCTAAAACTAAAGGAAATGAGGGTGTTGGGAAGGTTGCTGCTCTCACTTCTGCCAAAGGCCAGGAACATTTTCTTCCCTATGTTCTACAGGCAGCCAAACCACTATTAAATCACATGCTCAAAATGTCAAATGCAAAAAACATTCTGTGAAACAATATTCATCGTACCGATTTCAGACTTCTTTGTGCTCCATCTTTGTTGCTGTCACCGCAGCTTCTAAGAGGACACAGTGAGATCAATATATTGTACCTTTTCTTACACCCCACTTTTAAAAAACGTATCCCATGTTAAGACAATTCATTCTTCCCCTTTATCCACAAAGATACATTTTCCCCCCACAAAAATTGGGATATTTCTTAAAATCATATTTCTTAAATATTTCAGTCATATTTCTTAAAAACCAGTTTATTACATTCTGAGCTAGTTATTTTTCCTGCATTTTAGTAAAGGAGACTGCATACAACAATTTTAGCAGAAATACCAATACCAGTAGCCCACCACCTTTGTAAGGAGGTTGCACAATCCATCATTGCGTATAGCCCATGATGGACCTTTCCTCCACAAATCCGTCCAATCCCCTCTTAAAGGCATCAAGACCAGATGCCATCACCACCTCCTGTGGCAAAGAGTTCCACAGATTAACTACCCGCTGGGTGAAAAAGTACTTCCTTTTATCTGTTTTAACTCTCCCAACCCTCAGTTTTAGTGGATGCCCCCTGGTTCTGGTGTTTTGAGAGAGGGAAAAGAACATCCCTTTATCGACTCTATCCCTTCCATGCATAAAAGCAAAAGATATAAGAAAGTACTGTACTTAAATTGATGTTTAAATTATTATTCCTTTTTGAACCTTTTGTTGAAAGTGGTATATAAATATTGTTTGATTATTTTTAAAACAATCCAAGAAAATTGACAGGTTTGCTTATTTTTTACCCACTGCCAAGTTTTCAGTTTTACCTTGGGTAATTTCAAGTGTCAGAGTTACAACAGACCCTTATTAAAAGATAGCCTAATGGGTTTTAAAGTCATGTCCTTCTACCCTAGGAGATGCTTTTTCAGGTTTGTCGCCTGGTGAGATGCTGACATGTTAGACGCAATAAAGCAATGGTGAAGGATTGAAGAACTCAATTCACAACTTTTGTGATTCAAGGTCTACTTGGCCAACCTCCACCAAAATAAAGGAATTTACAGCCCTGTTAAATCAAAGGACCATTGCGATGGCTTGAGATTTCATTTATTTCCTGTGTGTTCTGCTATTTTTACAGCAACACAACGAGCATATGGAACCTGTGAAGACATGCCTCTTGTGCATCTGTTTCTATTCACATCACCATAGCCGCCATCCTGCTTATCCATAGACTAGAAAAACTGTTTATAATTCATTGATAACAGCTGGAGGTCTTCTCTTACAAAAAGATCATCATTCTTTGGGTTGAAACCATCTCAAATCAACCCTTATTTCCTGTGCTGTGAAGATTGTACTGTAGCTCCCCAGAAAGAGTTATATTTGCAAAAAATTAATGAATTAAACGTACTCCCAGGGGAGTCTTGTGCCTGCTTTATACGTAAATACAGCTGGAAAACTCTCAGGTGCTTGATTGTTTGGGCTCTTAGGAATTTCATGTTGGCATAGAGGATTCCAAGGTGTTTGTTGAGCCTTGTGCAGAGCTGACACCTAAAATCTGCCGTTGGCTTCTAAGAATTGAAAATATATATTTCCAATCCTGTCCAATAGGTGCAGTAAGGATGCAATCCTAGACACAGGTTGCTGAGAGCAAGCCGTATGAATACAATGGGATTGACTTCTGAGATGACAGGAATAGGATTGCAGTGAAGAAAACCAAGTGGTGGATACTCGGTGTCCTAGTTTAAGCATCCTAGAATCTAGCCTAGCTAAGAAGGCTTGTAAATCATTGGCAAATCACGGTCTCACAAACACCATACAATAATACACAAACAGTACTGTACACCAGTGGTTCTCAAATAGTTCAGCACCAAGACCCACTTTTTAGAATGACCATCTGTGCCGGACCCACCAGAAGTGATGTGACTCCAGAGCCAGCTGCTTTCCTGAGAATGCAGCAACAAGCTGGGTTATTTCTCAGTCATGTTCCAATAGTAAAGTGAATCAGGAAGGGGGGAAAAAAGCCTATTTACAACCTTGACACAAGCAAAACAACCACACAGACTTCTCCCTTTTCAGCATCCCATCTTCCCATATTTTCAATATGGCTGCCCTAGGTGCTTCATGGCCCACCTGAAATTGGTTCGTGACTCATAGTTTGGGAACCACTGTTGTACTCCATCTCTGTACCTTCCAGACAAGCAGGTGAAAGAACAAAGGCAACTTCAATTAATATATCCTTAATATACCCTTCCACACATATCACCATAACCTTGTAACTCAAAGTGGATATTGCCCTATCACTATGTTTGCAGCACTAAAACTGGGTTTCATTAGGTTGGAATTATAACTTCAAAAAATATGAATTATGAAACCAATTTCAGAGTCCCTTCCAAGGATGATCAGCTGATAGATTTCCAAGGTGAGTCAAATCAGTTTCTATTTTTAAGAAGCGAAATTTTTCAGATCTGCACACCCCTAATTTCACTGGTAGTAGGGAAACAGGATTGATGTTTCTTGATGATTGATCATTTTCTTGATGATTCTCATATATTCTTACAGAAGTGTAAACAGAGTTTATACACACACAAATGAGGTTGCCAGTGGTATATATTAGTACAAAATTAAAAGCAGGGCTATGGACAAAATCTCTACATAGATTCAGACTGACATTCTGGAAGCAGGAAGTTAATGTTAATTCCTCTTGAGTGTTTTAAGTACCAAAGACTAACCAATTTGTTTCAGCATAAGCTTTCATGGACTGTAGTCCACTTCATCAGTCTGCAGTCCATAAAAGCTTATGCTGAAACAAATTGGTTAGTTACAAGATGGATAGTTATTTTTGCTGTGGGAGACCAACACAATACAGGCATGTCCCAGTATCTGCTGGGGTTCCTTTCCAGACACCCCAGCCCCCATGAATACTTGAAACTGTAGATATTGAGGACGCCTTTTTAAAGATAAGAGAACATGTGGTTTTGCTGCAAAAAATTTATGTAATGTTCCCCTATCTTTTTAATAGGCATCCCAGTATCTATGGTATCCGCAGATAACCGAATCCGTGGATACCGAATCAGTGGATACTGAATCAGTGGATATTGGGGCACACCTGTTGTCCTACAGGGACTCTCCTGTTGAGAGCGTCTCAAGATCAAGCAGAACAGTAGTAAAAGATGGTCAGGGATGAAAGGAGAGTATACACACACACACACACACACACACACACACACTCTATTGTTGTCACACTATCTAGCTATTTGCTTCTGTAAAAGACTGTTGCTATTTAGTGATTATCTTAATATAAAGGTTTCTTACTCATGTCTAGTTCATCCTGTTGTGAACATAGAGAGCTAGCTGGGAAGCAGGAATTAATCCAGAAGTAAAATAAAATATTCTATTAGAAACTGTGTTTAAACAAGTCACTAGGTTTCCAGAAAAAAACACAATGAAATTTTATCTTTGGGTAGCATATTTATGTGGCCTTCCTGCTAGTCTCCGATTACATTAACAGTGTAATCAAGAGCAAAGAATAACCATAGGAATTCATTGCTAGCTCGCTTTCCTCCCACCCCACCCCAAAGACCTTAGTTGTGATGAAAGCTGCTGCCAAGTAACTAGCAGGTCTTCATTTACGTTTTTCAGGCATTTTTTTTTCCAAGCATTCCATCATCCTTCCATCTGATTTCAGCTAACCAGTGTTGCTTCCTCTCTCTAACATTGTTGTCCTTGCCAGTCCCCTATAAATTCCATAGGCATGCAGATAGCAAGAAGCAGCAAACACAGCCCCATTGTAATTTTTACAAATGGCCTAACAACTTACAGCTAATTCACACACCCAGAACAGACTGCTTGGGACCTGCTTTGACCAGCCCAGCTCCAGCAAATTGCATTGCACTGTTCTATTTTTGGTTCCAAGTGGAAGTGTCCCAGTAGCCACAGCTAGGAAACGCATTAATGTACACAATTTAAATCACTTTGGACTTTTAGAGCATAAAATATAATTTACAGGGTAGCTTGTTCCAGTTTGGAAAAGCAGTCGGCAAATTAAGTTGACAACCATGGCCCAAGGTGCACAAAACACAAAAATATCAATGCAATGATTCGGAGGAATGCTGTGACGATTGTTTTAGAGGGAAATGGGATCATGCTGTTTGAGTTGTGTCCTTTCCAAGCTACTTTGACCTGGCAGGATAGAAAGAGACAATAGAATAAAAAGAGATAGAAAGAGACAAGAATAAAACAAATGGCTGGGAGAACTCCACAGTGATCACTATTGCACTCATTGCCAATGTTAGAATTCATAAATCAGTAAGAAATAATAGCCATTGTGGCATATTGTGACAGATAATGAACACTTCAGAATGTTTTTTATCTGTTAAGCTGCCATCTTAACAAGAAGAGCTTTTCAAGAATAGTTTTTATGGCCTTTCAGATTTAGACACGTACACTGATTCAACTTCCAGCCTTAAAATTTCCAAAAGATGGAAGGCAGAGTAACAACCACTTATTTTTCATTATTCAGGCTAAGCAGCCTTGTGCATGTGTGCAGTGTGAAGTTGGTCCACAAGCTCTGAAAAAGAAAAACCAACCAAACCTACATCCATTTTTTCAACTTTACAAATTGCAGACTGTTAGAACGCTGACAACATGCCCCTAATCCTTTTGCTTACTGCTTACCTGATGAAGAGTTCTGTAGAACTCAGAAGCTTGCTGCTTGATACTTTGCAATTTTTGGTTTGTCCTAATAAAGCAGAACATTTCCACTACTTTGAATTTTGCTCTAATGAACTCACCAATAATTCTGTGATTTCACTACTTACTTATTTATCTAGCTAATAGCTACTTATTGCAAAGACACTGCCCTTTAGAATCTGAATTCTGGTTTACTCAAGCGTTTTAACTGCAATTATTACTTGCTTTTTGCTACTGCTGATCCTTGCTGTCTATGGTCTTTTTGGATTTTTTTTTTAAGTAATGCAATCTGTTGTTGGTACCTTACACTGCTTTGAGTTGAGCTCTGGATTTTAATCAGTGAGATTAGTATTAGTTAAGTCACCAGTCTTACACAACTCACTAAATGTGGCAAGGTTCCTGTGCCTTTAAACACCTAAAGCAATGGCTGAAATTGAGAGCAAAAAGAAATACCATTGCAGGTCAAGAAAGGATCAGCCATAACTATGTAACTATTAATCAATATCAATCAATAGTATTTATATATCGCTTTTCAACACAAAGTTCACAAAGCAGTTTACAGGCAAATAGTAATAATAAAGTTAAATGGCTCCCTGTCCCAAAAGACAGATTTAGGGCAGAAGATTTAGTCCAGAGGGTTAATGCCTCCGTTTGCCTGAAGATAAAAGCTGAAAGATCTGAAGGTCGCCAGTTCCCCAGAAGTCTCTGTGAGCGGCAGACCTCGTTAATTGCAACTGATTAACAGCTGAGCTTCGGCTGCCTTGTGTGAGGGGGAGTTGTGCCAAAGTTCAGCCGCTTCTCTGGTGGGAGCAGGGAAGCCGTTTATCAGCCAGCAAGAAGACAAACGGGTGGCCAGAAAGAAGGACTAAATCCAGAAAGATCCATCTGTATGTGTGCAGTTCTTGGAAGATAGAACGTTTCTGTAAAAATTGTAAAAACCTTCGGTTTTCTGAATAAAGTCTGCCTATGTAAACCACGTTGAGTTACAGTCATTAGAGAAATCTGGTGACCTAAGAAAGGCAGTATAGAAATACAAGTAAAAAAAAGGGGGGCTCACAATACTAAAAAATAAATAAGTGCAGAACTCCACCAGAAATAGCCACTAAAAAGGCACTGTGCTGGGGTGAACAGGTACAATTACTCTCCCCCTACTAAATACAAGAGGAACACCACTTGAAAAAGTGCCTCTTGCCCAGTTAGCAGGGGTTAATGGCACAAGAGTCTTGCCAAGAAAAAGTTGGCAATCCTTGTGCACTGCCTCACTAAGGCTGCGATCCTGTACATACTTACCTGGAAGTAAGTCCCATTGAATTCAACTTACTTCTATTTACATCTGAGCAGACGGGCACAGGATTGCAGGATGTTACGTCAGTGGCATTAAGAAGTTTAGAGCAGTGGTCTTCAAAGTCCCACTCGGACTACCCCAAGTACCTGTGGGGATGGGGTGGGGAAGGACCTGGCGGTGCTGAAAATATTGTGGCGCAATGGGCATTTACAGGTATTTGCCCTACCTGGGGAGATTGAGGGGTTAAGGAGGCCCGCCGCCAGTGGTGTCATCTACTCTCTCGCAAGCCGGAACGCTGGGCGGGACTTGAGTGATTGACAGCCCGTCAACTCACTTCCGGTTTCTTCGCGCACCCCGCGCGGCTTTCCCTCGCCTCGGAGGGAGCGCCTGCTCGCCAGGGGGGATGGGTGGGGGGCACGCCGGGTGCCTGGGCAAGCAGGCGCCCCCTCCGAGGCGAGGGAAAGCCGCGCGGGGCGCGCGAAGAAACCGGAAGTGAGTCGACGGGCTGTCAATCACTCAAGTCCCGCCCAGCGTTCCGGCTTGCGAGAGAGTAGATGACACCACTGCCCGCCGCCACCATCATGAGCCTTCCCAATGCTCAAAATAGCTCCATGGCCAGATCAGAGCTTATTTCTCTTTTCAGGGCTCACCTAGCTTTACAAGACTTTAAAAAGCTTCCCTGGAAGGAACCTGTCTATTTTGTTTCTTAGAGTGCCTTTGGCAGCTTTTTAAACAATATCCTGGTTATTTAACATTTATCCAAAATACCTTATTCACGTCCAATTTAAAACTGGATATTATTATGCTTACGAGGCTAAACGTCATATCTGATGACATAAGAATTCCAAAGGACTTAGTAAAGGGCTCCAGTTACAGCTACCTCCGTGCAATGTCATTTTAAGCAAACAACCACATTGGGTTTGTTTATGTATACAGTACTGTGTACAAAAGGGAGGAATGATTCATATGTGCATTTCTGAGGTGGTAAAGTACGTTTGAAGTGACCTTACTACCTGTCAAAGAACTGACCTTCCTTACACTACCTTTTCTTGAAATAAGAAAGAGCTTGCTTACAATCACCCCCCCTTGTAAATATCACAGAACTTGGGTCACAAAGAAGGGTTGCATACTACTGCACAATGATGTACCCATGCTATGATGCCACATCACCACACAGCATGTTTATGGACAATACAGCGTGGTGTTAGCAGAAACATATGGTAAGAAGTCAACAGTGATTAAGTTTGCAACAGCAGCCAAAGTTGTACAAGGAGAGCCAGGGGCATAGAAAGTATTGTTATTCCAGATCTCACAGAGAAATGAGAAAAGCCAGGACTTAACACAGCATAAGGGGAGTTTCAATTTGCATGGTGAACACTGAACAGGGGAAGCTCCCCCCCCCGCCCCACCAGCCAATTTTGGAAAACGTTTACAGAATTTCTATGTGAACTTTATGGAGAATGTCATGTTTTCCAAACCTTGAATTGCCTCTTTTGCCTCAAAAAGCAATACATTTGTTACGTGAACTGACGTGAACCCATTAGCTAATATTACTCACAGAGGACTAATATACCTTACCACCTTTCCATTTCAAAGCTCTGCATAAGTGCTAATGAGAGTTAATGGCTTATAATAACCAAGAAAGTCACTGCAGACCCTGAAACTCCCAATAATTTTTTTGAGTAATAAATGTCATTTTTTTAGGAGTCATTTTTGTTGATCTTAAGATCTTTGTAAGATCTTAAGATCTTATTCGATTTTGGAGGAATCGCAATGTGACGCAGCAAGAAGGTGACCATGCACACGGGATTTCATGGCAAGAAATCTATTCCTGAGCACAAATAAAGTAAGCTATTATGTGGTGTTAGTTCTAGGCCTGAGCTGTGAAAATGTTGACATGTCAAGTAGCGGGTTCTCCAGCTTTATATAGGGTGGGAGATCGGGATTTTGATGCCTGGCCCTTTTTGGGAAGACAGCAATGGCTTTCTGGATTTCTCTCTAGTTCACCACTGCCAAGGTAACTCTTAATGGATTAAGCTTTGTGAAATAAATTCTGCAAATAGAATGTGGGCTGAGATCATTTAAACTCATTTCCCCTGGGACTCCTTAAAGTCCTGGAAGCTGTCAAGTACAGGCAGCCTGTTCTTTCAGTGTTAGCTTTCAGTCTCCCTAGATGCATAAAATGGCTTGGGTTTGTTTGTTTTGTTAAAATACTTTCTCTGACGGTATGAAGGGGGAATACATTTTTTGCCTTGATTCCATGCATTGCAATGAAATAGATACATTCAGCATTTGCAATAGCAGAAAATACTCCACATTCTGTCCAATACTAGGACAACATTCAAGGAAAATATATTTGAGCTTCAAGTATTTGAAGACATCAAAGGGTAAACAATTGCACACAGCCGCAGCTAAACACTATATCAAGTACTACAGAAGCAGGCATTCAATAATGTCATCATTTAAAGAATTTAACAAGGTACGCAAGGTATTTGATAGAAAACTGAAATCACTACTCTCATTTTTCAATAGGTTTCTAGCTCTCATGATTATAAAGCAAAGCGTGACGACCAATAGAACTGAGCTTCAGGAATAGGATTGTGGAAAACATTATGTTCTTTGGGAAACACATGTTCATCAGATGGCATTATTTCCAAACTTGCATGTCAGGGAATTCCTTGGATTAGAAGGCAAGTATTTAAATGGAATATTTGGTAGCATGCAGTGATATCTGGTAAGGGTGGTCTACTGCGTGTTTTTGTTGGATGAGTAAAGTCAAGCCCATGCTTGTACCCGTGGGAAGTGCAAACAGCATGAGTCAACAATGTTGGCTGAAGAATTTATAATTATATCTCAAAAAATGCAAGAGCATTTCAGCAGCAAATTAAATCCAAAGATTTACAATGATGCTATTTCTGGTGACATCTATCCAACATAGCTTCATGGAAGGAAGTACTTAGAGGAGACAAAAACAAGGCTGATGTCCATGAAACGCATCACCCCAGAGGTCAAGAATTTGCAAGTTCTCATTTATACTAAAAAGGTACTGAGAGTCCATGTGAAGAGGGTGACAAAAAGAAGGACAGGGTCACCATCACCAACTCTGTTTGTCGTGATGGCTTTTTGAGCCGAACTGTGCCTCTCCCCACTCCCGCCCTGTGAAGAGGAGAAAGAGAGGCATTTCCCCCTCTACTTTTGTATCTATTAATATGCAGGGAAAAAAATACCATAAGGAAACTTGGGAAAAGGTGGGAGATCAAAATTTTAATCAAATCCATAAGTCCTCTTGGAAGGCTTGCCAAGAAGGGCATACTTTGGCTGCAAGGTCTACTTCCCAAACTCATTACCAGGGATGGGCACATGTCATTGCAACTCAACCTGAGTTATGCAAATACTTGTGATGTGACTGCCCAGAGCATCCCTGCCAGCCAATCTGCTGGGGAATGGAGCAGCGCTTCCACAGAACTGTAAGGACTGCTCAGAACAGGGAAGGGACTTTCGGTGCACAGCAGTCGCTAGTAATGCAATCTCCTCAGAATACAGGTGTTTTGGGGAGTATCTGTGGAATGTCATATTTTACCATATGTATTTTTAACAACCAACAACTCTTTATAAAGGATTAAAATTGTCAACAGTCTGACTAATAATATTTAATCTATGCATTTTTGCAATATTTAATCTATGCATTCCTTCACTGAAAAGGCTGGTCTAAGGCTGGGACAAGGGAAGAAACTAGCTGTCCTCTAGGACTGAGCCATTGATCAATAAAGGGTGGACTCTGTGCCCACTATGGATGTAGTTGACAGATCATTGGACTTGGTTCAAATCCTCACTCAAATAAATTCACTGGGTGTTTTTTTTGGGGGGGGGGAGCTAATTCTACCATCTCTCTACTAATAAAATAGCTGCACATACTCCATCCTGAATAACTGGGAGAAAAGGTGGAATATTGGAGGTATTCCATGCAGGAGGCTGCTCTCTGAAAGAACAGAGGTGCTTTCTAAACAGTTTGATAGGACAGGGAGAGAGGCAGTGTTCAAGGACCTAATAAAGTGAAACATCCACCAGGCATGAGCATACTCCTGGACTCACCTGGGTTGTTGTGGGGTGTGTGTGTGTGTGTGTGTGTGTGTGTGTGTGTGTGTGTGTGTGTGTGTGAGAGAGAGAGAGAGAGAGAGAGAGAGAGAGAGAGAGAGAGAGTGAGTGAGTGAGTGAGTGAGTGAGTGAAATGAAAATTATTTAACAAGGATGTTGGGCGGGGAAAAATACGTTTCAAATACTCTACTTGCACTACAAGACATAAGCTTGAACAGATGAAATAATAATTTGGTCATATTAAAAACAAGCCCTCCACAACCTCCTACATATTAACGGGCTGACACAAACATCTGAAAAACAAAATCCAGGAAACCGGTCTTACCTATTGTCCTTCGAAGGTCTTCACACTGGCTAATGTGAGGGAATTTCAGGATTTCCTTCCACTTTTTGCTTTTACCTTTGCGTTTTCCTCCACCCCCTGAAGAGGAAGAAAGGATGCCAATATTAACATCTTGCATTAGAACGATCCATGTTTACATGCCCTGCAGCATTAGCTGTGGATTGATACATTCACACATGCACAAACATGTGAGCACTTAAACATTGCTTTCAATACCATTGACTGTTGCGGGTGGGGTGGGTGGACATATTCATCATGTTTCTGGATTGTGAACATATTCTGTGGTTTCTAGAAAACCTTAAGTATTTCTTCTTCATCCCCTGAGAAGAGCCCTGCTAGATCAGACCAAGGGCCCATCTAGTCTAGCTTCCTGTGTCTCACAGAAGCCCACCAGATGACTGAGAGCACACAAGATAGTAAGATACCTGCAACCTGTTGCCACTCCCTTGCACCTGGCATTCTGTGGTAGCCTACTTCTAAAAAACAGTACCCATCAAATAAGAACATATAGTCTTCCTGAAGTAGGCAGAGCTGGCCCTGTTAGCCATATGTATAAGAACAAACAATTCTGATGTAAAGTACTAACTGAATTCCTCAGAAGGTAGCAGGAAGATATATTTCTGTACTGTCCCTTCTAGCTCTTCCAGTGTTGCAGTCCCCCTTGTGATAATAAATAGGTCATGATCCTTCCCTTTTACTTCAGAATGCCAGGTGCAAGGGAGTGGCAACAGGATGCAAGCATCTTGTTGTCTACTGAACTCCCTTAGGCACCTGGTGGGCCACTGTGAGATACAGGAAACTGGACTAGATGGGCCTTTGGCCTGATCCAGTGAGGCTCTTCTTATGTTCTTGTGTTCCCTAAACAAGCAAGGATTGCTAAAATACCAGACTCTTATCAAACCTTGAAGCCTGGCTTGAACATATACAGGATGTAGCCCAGGATCTATTAGGCTCATACAGCATAGCTGATAGTGGCTATAAAGAAGGACCTGATTAGGCCTGATCTAAAGGCATATACACCTTCCTCATATGCAATGCATTTGTGAACACATCCATGGGGAACATACCAATACAGCAACAAGTACGGCTCTCTCTCCCAGTCCCATGTGTCACTCCAGCAATTTGATGTCAGTGGATGGATTAGCAAAGATTAGCCCAAACATTTTGCTTATGGACATTTCCACAGGGTCCACGGAGGCCAATAAAGGAGCAAATGAGGTGGGCAGGCACGACTGGGAGGTGGACTCCAGAGGCTTCCAGAAACACTTTGTGGCACAACACTGAGCATTGCGTTGTGACCCCACCACACATCAGGACACAACAGAGGGTCACAACCCACAGTTTGCGGAACACTAGATTAGCAGCCGTCGCCAAGTTATGGCTAAAACCAACAACTGAACCCAAGGCAAAATTAAATGTATTTTGATATGAACATGGCTCAGCATACAAACCCATTTCTTCACATAACCACTGGTTTTGAACTACTTTGTCATATTGCCCTTAGAATAAGTAGCCTGTTCTTAAAAATTCTCAAGAAACAGAAAATTGTCTGCAGAACAGACAATTTCCAAGGCTGGCAACTAGTCTTACCATGACAGCAATAAGAATGTGCACCTACCAGCACCTACTAATCCTAATTAGCCTTTAGAACTGATCAAGGTAGCAGTTTTGGAAAATTTCAACTTCACACTCATCCTCAGCAGAGCTGACATGTCTGCACTTACAGATAGAGAACTTTCATAGTTAGAAGTGGAATTGCTTCCACTTCAATTTCAATTTCATTTTGCCAATAAACTGTTTTCTCCTTTGCTCAAGTGACTAGGTCCCTTTTCCCCTCACTCAGTGAATTCATGCCTTGTGCACTTTTTTGGCCACATTAGTACATTGCTTTGCCTCTCAACAAGTTTCTGGCTTTGCTTACAGCTGCATCTGCATTAAATAACATCCGATGCATTTCCAAGTTGCAGTTTCCAAGATGATTTGTGTCTTCCAATGTCGTGTTTCTTCTCTTCCTTATTAAGGTACGTTATTTGTAGCCCTCTGTTGCCTTGAGCCTTATCTTGCCTTAGGTGTCACCATGTGTGAAAGAACCTTCCCTTCTGGTTGTAAAAATCATCCAGGGGAATTCACAGAGCTAGATAAACATTAATTACCAAACAGAGCACAAACAGTTGGCTACAGCATCCTTATCAGATTTGGCAATCTGCATCGTTCCTTTGTACTCACAGTAGCAAAGAGACAATGAATAGCTGTTACACGCTACAGAAGACCAAAAAACAGTAAAATAATTATGGTGCAAATGAAGCTGACATTATCATCCTGGATGCAAAAATCAGAAAAAAAGATATGTGCAAACACACCCCAAACAATGCTTTTTTAATACTCATTTCTGCCAAGATCTAGGAAAAGACTGAAGACTCCCCTAGTTACAAACACGATTGGTGCACAGTACAGCCAATGATTTCTCCCCTCTTCTATTCCTTGTCCTACAAACCCCAGCTTGATGACTCATTTGCACGTATCTGAGCATAATATAGCAGGCACTCCACTGCCTCTGACGTCTTTACGGTAAAGATTCCAATCAACAGCTTTAATCTGCCTGACCTTTCTAGCTCACAGCCTGCATCTTGGAGCCATCCTCTCTTGCCTGCTCTGCATGGAATTCAACAGGCCAATAGGCATACAGATGTGCGCACACATGTGTGCTGGAGGAGGTAACATGAAAGACAGAATGTTCTGGGACAGCAGAGATTGGCTCACCTCTGCCGGACTAAAAGCTAAGAAGAGGAATCTCTGTGAGCACAATGGCAGTTGCAGAAGTGTGAAAAGAAGGTGATTCAATGCCTGCTTTCACACTGTCTTTCCCCATTGGGAGGCTTTCCACCGCTCCGCTGCTGTCTTTTGCGACACAGAATGGACAGTCGCACCATGTTCTAGGTCTGCTTTACCATTTGGACTTGGAGCACCGGAACCACTTTGACGTTTCAGTTTCCTGGCAGCACCATGTGGCAATTACACTATTAAGCAGAGAGCTTGCCATGTAATGTTCTTATTCAAGGCTCAGCACTTCTTCTACTGAATTAAGCATCACAGGGCGCAATCCTAACCAACTTTTCAGCACTAACATAGCTGTGCCAATGTGCAGTTGGGGGCACTCAGAGAGCCTCCTCAAGGTAAGGGAATGTTTGTTCCCTTACTTCAGAGCTGCATTGCCCTTACCCTGGTGCTGGAAAGCTGGCAAGGACTGCACCTTCAGATACTCTCACTAAGGACCAACAGCAGCAAACATGCAGTTTTCATCATCTGATGCTGTTGTCCCCTCGCCTCCTCTCAAAGGGCAGCCCAACATCCAAGGAGTTCTGAAATGCCAAGGTCACTGAGGACAAATCAGTGAAACAGTCAGAGTGAAACAGTCAGGGTTATTTTTTACAAAACGATCGTCAAAAGACGATTTCGCTTTCATCTTCACGAGGTGGCTGCCCTTATGCTGTAACACCAGGTGGTTCCTACATCCCCTGCTAGAGTACTGCCTCTCTGGGGTCAGCATGCAGGTTACACAGAGTGCCCCTAGCTTTCCCCCAGCAATGCAGGAGTTCTTATTGGACAGCTGTCCAAAAGAGGGCAAGGGAGTCCTTGGGGGTTAGTGCCACTCCATTACTCTCTCCTCTGCCTTGCCTTCACTTCTCCTTTCTTTTTCAATCTTTCCACTCCTTTTCTCCCTCTTTCCCCAGTCCTCCTCCTCCTCCTGTTCTGGGTCTTCCTCTTCCCTTCTTTGCTCACTCGCTCTCTTTTTCTTTTCCGCTTCCCCTCCAGTCTCCCACCTCTTCTCTCCTTTCCTGTCTCTTTCTTCAATCTCCCCCCCTACACACTGGGGGCTGCTTTTGAAGCCTGCCCCCGTGCTCCACCATTTGCAACCAATGGCATCCTTGGTAATTAAACCATGATCCAGCTGATCAGCAACATCTGCTCTTTGGGAGTTGGAGAGAGTGGCAAGAGAGGGCATTTCTGGGTGGGGTGAGGGCAGACCAGGAGGTGGATCAGACCCAGAGTGGCTGCCACGGCATCGCAGGCTTGAATCCCAATCCCCACTTTCCAGCCTGATCAGCCTTACATGGGCTGCTCAGAGTTGCATCAGTGAATTGGGTTGGTGCAGTTCCAAGTAGCCCCAGAAGGGTGGCTGGTGCACAATATGGGAGAAGGGGAAAAATAACCCCTTACTCTGAGTTGTGCTCCAGCTGGCACCTTCCTTGCAGAGGATGCAGTGCAGGCCAACTGGCCTGACTGTTCCAGTGCAAGTTAAGGTTGGGTTGCCAAATCAATTCCAATTTTTATATCAGGCACCAAGGGCAGGAAGGCAATAGTGGTAAGAGAATGGATACGCATTTCTAAAGACAGTCTGAAGGCAATAACTAGGGGAAAATATTTCAAGTAATTAATAGATGCCAGTGAACAGGGGATTGTAAAAACATTTCTATACATAAGTTAAAAGCATCTGTCAAAAAAAAAAAAGATTCCCCACTAACAGATTCTCAAAACAAAAAATTTCAATCTGCGTGAGTAAAAATGCAAGGAGGAGAACAGAGACAAGCTTCCCTCTAAATTTAACCTATACGCAGCTGTACTTAAAGAGATTTAAAACATGACCTATGCATTTAAAATGACTCAAGGCAGGTCATCCTGATCGAGCCGAAGCAAGCACTTATTTGAGCAATGACTCAAACCTGGCGGTGGCATTTCTTCAGGCATATCCCAAATATATCAGGGACAATACCTTTTGCTTCCTCCCCCACCCCCGCAGAGTACAGGCTGCTGGTGTATACCCAATCTATACCTCCTGCCTGCCTATTATATCTATTTTGCTGGCACAGTACAGTCTGTCACAGCAACTTGGGTTGTTTTGCAATCGCACTAAAATGTTCTGCTCCTTGGCACCTCTTTTGTCTTCCTCCATGCACTGCTTCCAGTTCAAAGCACTGCTCTGTGAAACAAATGATGGAGGATATGGCTGCCTGGGTAAGCCCTTAAATGTCCTAAAAGCAGAAAGCATTCAGATGACATGAATCGCATTTTCAAGACTAGAGAATGGTGGGGGGAAAGGGTGGGCCAACAATATAGTTCTGTGACTGCAAAATCAAGCTTCACCAGGTCATCTGATCAAGTCCAGTTGTGACCACATTTTCACAGCCAACATCTCCCTTACATCATTTTGGAATGTTATCAATGCTATAGAACAAGGCTTCCAAAGGTGTGGATTTTAAATAAGAATTGAATGCACATTCTAATTGACATGGCTTTATTTCATTTGATCTACAAATGCAAGAAATTCTTGGCTTCACTCCAGAAATGCCCTTCCAAGGCACCCTCTGCATCTCCATAATAATGCCACCTTCATTCTGCCACTTGGGGTGCCTCGCATGCTGTCAACCCAGAGAAAGTGCAGGAGATGTGAAGCTGTGTTTAGAATATTAAATTGTTGTAGAGGAACAGGAATCAGAAGGCACTTGTACACTTAGTTCCTAAATGGCAAGGAACCCAGAAAGCTGCTTCACACCAGGTCAGACCACTGTGTACTAAAGCTCTGTGTACTAAACCAGTGGCTTCCATACTTTTTAGAGGCCCTAGAGCAGTGATTTTCAACCTTTTTCATCTCATGGCACACTGACAATGTGTTAAAATTGTCAAGGCACATCATTAGTTTTTTGACAATTGACAAGGCATACTGCACTGTTGGCCAGGGGCTCACAATCCCCAATGGCCCTACTAGTATACAACTTGCCCCCAAACACCCACTGCACACCTGCAGACCATTCATATCACACCACTGTGCCACGGCACAGAGTTTATAAATTGGGCAGCAGCCTCTAGGGTAGCAATTTTCAAATACCAAGGATGCAGCTATAATGGTGATTGGGCAGCAGTGCTCCCTCACCCCAAATAGCAGTTTTTTCCCCCTTACCCACCCACTCGTGGGTCCTAACCCACAATTGATCTATAAAGGTTGGCAATCTAACCTGAAGTACATGGTGAAAACAATCATATTCTCCTGAAAATCTCTCCTGTTCCCAACATTTTTCTTCCATCCAAGCTCAATTCCAGTATTAAAATTTGATGGAGGAAAACAACGGCAAGAAGTGGGCAGGAAACAGCCTGTAGTTTACTTCTCTGCAGATACCTTTAGGACCCTCTCATCTGTGCTCCACTCTTTCCACCCAAAGAACAGACTTTCCCTATATCTCACTTTATCTATAATTGAGGCAGACCTGGGTCTGAACAAGCAGATG
The DNA here is from genome assembly GCA_029204185.1 of Lerista edwardsae. NCBI lineage: Eukaryota > Metazoa > Chordata > Lepidosauria > Squamata > Scincidae > Lerista > Lerista edwardsae. The sequence continues at coordinate 13,207,333 of JAJKFI010000002.1, forward strand.
AGCCATAATCATATCTAGCATAACCCTTAAGGTTCAGTAAGTAAAGCACTTAAATGATAGCTCTTCATTTACATTCGATTTTCAGATGACACAGAGAAATTGCAGCAAGCTCTCCATCTCTTGCTATCTGGTGACACATGTGTGGGAAGGGACCCCAGCTGGCCCATGTGTTCTCTCTTGACAGTTGCGACTGGACTGGACACTTGGGACTTGACCATAAGAGCCGAGGCTCCCACGCTACTCCAGCAACATACGAATTGGGCTTGACTTGCATTCTTTCTTGGATCCAAAGGCCAAGGAACTTATTTTCAGGAGCACATTTTACCCAGCCCACAACTGAATTCACAGCACTAATTTAGAATCGATGTCAATGACACTGAGTGCTCTGTACAAACATTTCTAAACTAAAACAAACTCTTTACTGGCATCTCTTCATTGACAGAGAGATGGCCTCTTGTTTGCTCTTGCCCCTGGCCCGCAGACCGCTTGTTCGGGAGTTCTCATTACAAGTATATGTGTTTGTCTGGTTGTAGATAAAGGCCAAGTCTCTTTGTAAACAAAGGCAATTGGAGGGATTGACAGTGAGCAGATGTTCCAATGAAATCCTTCCCAGCACCCAGCAGTTAACAACGTAAAGTCAGAGGTCATGGGCTTAATTATCCAATGAATTAATGTTGATGAATGGCTGCTTCCTCTCTTGTAGTGGTGTTCACATAAGCCATGATGCCATGTGCTTCCAAAGGATGCTTTCATGGTGGGAAATTAACACAACGGAGAAGGTTCTAGTTTCTGGAGGCAACCATATCTTGTTATTAATTTTTTTTATTTTTATATAAATAGGTATGGGAAATGGAAAAGATAATACACAGGAAAAGGGATACAAAGGTTCACACAAAAGGTTCACACTGATTACAGCTCAGTCATCTTAGCTATAATAATGTTTGCATACAGTCTATACCATAACTGTAACATTGTTTAATTATCCTGTATACAAAACGTACTATCTCTTATTTTCCATTTATAATTATCTAATTAACTTTAACCCAACAGTTCATAATACATTAACTTGTGATATTTGTTTCAATTCTACTATCTCTCCATAAATTTACCATAATATAACCACAATAAGTAAAACACATTAAGAACAATATTTAGAAATGTTAAACATTTAACATGAACATTGTTCAGTCATCTTCTTAAGTATCTCTCCAACAAACATACAATTACTACTTTCAATTTCTCTAATTATTACATAAGGATAACGAAAAGAAAAAGAGAAATAACTTCTTTTGGATTGTTTTTAGCTTTAAGGTGAAGATCACATTTAATAGAATATCTTAATTTATGGTTTCATCATAGTCCCCCTTATTTAATTATCTTTTACTACTGACTGTCTTCCCTACTTCAGTCATCAAATTCTGGATGTCTTTCACTGACAAATTCTTCCTCTCTTCTTCGTCCGTTTTTTCTTCATTTTCAGTTTATTGTACCAATTTTCCCTATCTGCATCATTTACGTTATTACAGTATCTCTTCCTCCTTGAGTATTCCTGAGAAAGATTCTGCATCTCAATCTTGGACATTAATAAATCCATTTGTTGTTTCCTGACATTTATCTCCAACTCTCTGTAAAATTTATCTTTAGCCCTCTACGTATCTCCTGTGTAAGCTCCGCTCACCCCTCCATTAAGACCACCCCCCCTCCAGGGGCCAGCCGGCCCACAGTCTGCCTACGAGTAGTCTCCATTTTTATCTCCAAGGGGCTGTATATTCTAGTCACAGAGCCTGACTGATCCAGTTCCAACTTCAAACAGTTTATCGCTATTCGGTCTGTTGTCCTGTCTGCCCTTTTAGTTTCATTAATAGGTTTATCAAGATAGCTAACTTCTTCTGATAAACTCTCCAAATTTTGTAACACTTCCTCTCAAATATTTTTCTCCACTTCCTATTTATTCAATATTTATTCTCTCCACTTCCTGGTGGACCTGTTTAATTTCTGAAAGTATTTTAAGCAATAAAATCTGTGAAGATTGGCTGGTAGTATCCTGTCTTAAAAATTCTTCCTGGTTTGACATCTTTTGGCCACAAGGTATAGCAAGCTACACAAACCTATGTTTATGAATGGTAATATTTTTTCCTTGCTTCTTTATCCAACAAATATATAGTTAGTAAGAAAATTATGCAGTGGCCATTAATACTTATAAACAATAATCACTTCAGTTAAACATATATGCTTATATATTCCGTTTAGCAAAGATATATCACTTTAAATGTCTAAACACAACATGGCTTATTATTCAGCCATTAAAAGTGAAAGTAATTGAGTCTTTGTTCTTTCTAGTCGCTCTGTTCTTTAATACGCCATCTTCTTTTTCAAACATCCCATTTATAATCCAATCACGTTTACAAATTGAGTCAGTTTCACTTAATTTACAATTTAGATGTAGCTACCAAATTAGAGTCTCATTGTAAATTTATTGCTGCCAGCAGTCAGTCAGTCAGTCTCTCTCTCTCGTACATTCCTCCAATTAAAACAGGACATTCCTCCAACCGGCTCAGCTATAAATCTGCCTTATCTGTCCTCCGTCTCCATCGAAATCCACATCCAAACAGGCAAACTCACTCAAATATGTCGGAAATAGTTCTAAAAAGAAATATCATCCAGGATCTGTCACCACATGCCCCAAACTGATCAATCAATATCTTAGAAGCCCTTCAGGAATCCTTCATTAGTCATCGTCAGGTTGTCTTTAGATCATGCAAGTCTTTCTGTTAAATCGCCAGAGAAAGGGAATTGACTATCTTCACTCCTGGTTTATCTCTTGTTTCTCCATCGTGGTTCGAGTCTTAAGTCTTCCAAGATTTCTACTGCTAGTCTGAATGTAGAGGGAGGAGGGATCCCCCTGTCTTCTCCCTGTCGTCTCGTCTGGTCACTTTGAAGCTGCTCTGTCCAGTGTCTTTATTCTTCTTCTTACCTCGATTTAATTTTGTTGAGTTGTAGTTCTTGAATTTAAGTTGCAATTTCTTTCCAAAACTTCTTTAGCTGCTCTCTGTTTGTGGGAAGCAGGAGAAAAGAGCTATTCTGGACACTGACGTCCGGATCCAGGATTCCTTCTCAAAATAGCAACCTTGAGCCTTCCAGAACAACAGTTAATGCTGCCTTTCAGGTTCAAGGGACGCTTACACCTTAGACCCACTCCTAGGTTCTAAGGGGGGTGCTACTCAAGAGTAGACCCCCCAAAAAGAAAGCT
>JAJKFI010000002.1:13217382-13229518 GCA_029204185.1 Lerista edwardsae
CCCCTTTGAATCAGACATCTGCCACATTTGCAATTTGGCCACCCCTTCCCCTTCCCCTGCCTAATATGTGAATGTTTGTACACAGTAACACCCAACTGCTCAGAAGAGTGGAAATGGACCACCACCCCACAGGAGTCACACATTTAGCTATATGCAAAGTATTAAGCTCTTCTTACTAGAGTGGGTGATATCTGAAAACAGTCTTAAAAGGAATACTAAATGCCACCCGTTCAATGTAGTACTGTTGTTTTCTTCCTTTCAAGGGGCTAACACTATTTACAGTCAATATATTGCATCTGCTTACTGCATCAGAATGTAGGAAGTGACAGAAAAGTTTATGACACTACGCTGAGTTACAAACTTTTCAACAGAAAACTGTTTGATTCAGGTCCACCTACAGCATCTGATTTGTGGGGTTGTAACCAGCGTTGACTATCTGCATTTCTATTATGGGTCCTGCAACATGATCTCTTACCGCACCAATTCTCAACAGCCAACCTTTGCCGTTTTCTCCATTTTTAACCATTTTCATCTTATTTGTCAACTGAAGTGCAAGCATATGCTTGCCATGTCATGACTCGTTAATGTTATGGGTGGCTTGGGAATACCATTTTTGGCTTGAGAACTACAATTTTTGCCTTCGTCATGGAAATGGGCATTGCACGGCTGAAATGGGAAACAGCACTATATTTAGGGCACAATCCTAATCAACATTCCAGCACATTCTGGGATAAAGCATGTTCCAGGGCACTGCAGCTCCGAGGTAAGAGAACATACATTCCCTTACTTTGAGGTGGCCTTCGTGACTACTGCTCCACTGCAGAATGCAGAACATGCCCCATTTGCACACCTAATTCAGTATTTTGGTAAAGATTGCACCCTAAATTTTGTGTGGTACTAGAGTGCTAGACCAACTGCAGAAGACCAGAAAGGGCCCTAGCAAAGGACAAAAGCTAATTACTATATTTCAGAAACAATGCCATAGTGAAAAAAAATGGCATTCATTGTGAAAATTCATAGAAAAAATGCCATAGTGTCTCTCTCACCACACACACAGAGAATTGTCTTTCTTTGATACACTGATGTTTCAGAGTATTTTCACATAAATGGTTTCCACATCTGCTTTCATGTTTTTATAAATAGCCAAGTGGAAAAAACTCACTGCAAATGAGCTCCTGTAGAGGCAAAGGCAGCCTTCCAGTTGAGCATACAATGCAAGACCATTGGTCCAGTGCCAAGAGAAGCTTTGAGGTCTCACCAACAAGAACAGGCTGTCCGGGGAACAGCTATTTTACTTTGATTCCGCCTAACTGCCGACCCATGAAGTCATGCCCCTGCAACATTCAAGCACCATCAGAAGGGACAACACAAGGGCAGTTCAACAGAACTAGCAGTAGAAGGGAAAAATACAGCAGTCACCTGGGCATAGAATAGGCAGTAGCGCCAAGTTTGTGGTGGCACGGGGGCCAGTGGCCCTCCCAATATCTGGCCCCCCGCCGCACCCCTGCTGCAAAGAGGATTTGCACATGCTTGCTCTAGAAGCAGGGAGAGCCAATGGAATGCGGCTGCATCCCAATTGTTCCTCCCCTGTAGCCTCCTGATTGGCCGGCTGGCTGCCCAGAGATTTTCCCGCTTCCACCTCCAGGAAGGTGTGCAAAGAAATCGCCTGGTTGTGTGTCGACTTTGCTGGAGTGTGAAATCTATGCAAAAAGGAGGTGCGCCCGTGTTTCGGTTTTCAGATACCCCCACACCAGCTTTTTTCAGACCCTTTCAGACCCCCACACCCTTTTCAGATACCCCCACACCAGCTTCAAGATCAGACTCCCTCACCTTCTCCCCACACCTTCTCTCGTGCCCAGCCCATCCTGCCCCGCGGCTCCATGACCTGGCTCTCCCGTCCACCCCTTCCCTGCGAGTCCTGCTGCCCTTCATAAAAGGAGCCCACCAGCCAGACACAACTTTTTGTGAGCATCCAGCCGGCCAGCCGTCAAAAAGGAAACAGGTGTTAATCCTTCCATCACTGCGCCTGGGGAAGTGCTGCGTCCCGCCCAGGAATCAACTCAGCTGGAGCGCTTCGCTTCACAAGAGGAAAGGACCACACACTGTTGCACCCAGTGCCATCTCTAGTGCCTGCCTCCCGCTCTTCACCCCAGAGATGCTCCTCTTTCCCTACAACCTCCGACGTTGGTGCGGCTCGCCAAGAGTTAAACGGAGAACACTTTAAGTGATCTCTGTAGGGAGCAGAAGGGGAAAAAAGGAAACTCAAGGGGTAGAGACCATTTTGCGAAAGGAAATAAAATGTTTTAAATGAGCTACAGAGGCAGCAGTCTGCCTTTGTTATGCAAGTGGGGAGGCTTTTGCACTGGGCACAATGTGAAGTGCCAGCAATGCACTTCACACTTCGGAGAGATCAGCGTCCCGCCTGAGCAAGGTGAGGGTCGTTTAGTTGTTCTAGCTGGGGTGGGAGAAGAGGAGGCATGGGGATGTGCATCACATGTTACGCTTTGGCCTGGACGCTGAAGCCAGAGGAGACGGATACAGTTTGCATACGGCAAACATGTGTATCCTACAGGCAGTCGTGGATCTAGGGGGACTAAGGGGGGCATGAGCCCTGGGCGCCATCTTGGGGCCATCTAGGGGGGTGCCAGTGGCCCCCTGCAACATTGCAGAGCCCAGGTCTACCCATTGGGACCAGCCGCGGGTAGACCAGCGCTCTGCAGGTTGGAAAGGCATCAGTAGTGCAGAGCTTCCCCCACCCATTGAAAACATCTTTCCAGTGCCAAGGCATCTTTAATCTTTAAGGTCACAGTGAGTTCAGCCTTAGTTTTCTTTTTAGTTGGTTCTTTACATTTGCTGACTTCAGTTTGAAATCCCTGTGTCTCCACTTTCAAAAACCTGAGTCAGTGTCTGAAAAAGTCACATGTGAGCAGAGACCATCATGCAATGCTTCCAATTTGCATGGGAGATTAGCATGTGCCCACCCACCCCCAGTTATATAGGCAAATTGGGAAGGATTATCAAAGCATCATGCGAGTTGTGCTCAGGACTATATGGGGAGAATGATATTTGAAGTGTATTGAATGTGGCGCAGCACAAGGAAAGAGAGATGGCTGAGGAAGGCTTTGAGGAATCCTAGAACTGAGCCTATTCATTCATCTAAATTCTGTCTCTAATGTATTTATTTACATTTTATTTATTTTTTCAGCCCTCAATGCTGTGCTAAATATTTGATGTGACCCTCCGGCTAAAATGTTTGGAGACCTCTGCCCTAGACCAACACTTCCCAAATTTCCCTCCATTGCGACAGCCCAGCTCCTGGAAGCAGAGCCGTAACTTCCTACCCCAGTGCCCTGCGGCAGTGACATTACAACTCTGCCCATTTGCATCCCTGGGGCAGTGACGTCATGGGTTCTTCCTGAACGAGGGAGGGGTGTGTGTGCGAAGGGGCCAGCATCTCCTCCTTCGGGGAGAACACAAAGGAGACTGCCTTTGTATGTACAAGATACTTTGTATCTACAAGTATCGCAATCTCTTCCGGGGTCTCCCTGGAGGAGGGGCATGCCGCAAAGCAGCCAATGCCTCCTCCTCTGGGGAGAGCCCAGAGGTGACCATCTTCATGCTGCTTGTGGTGCAAAGGTTGTCACTTCTGTAACTAGGGCAGAGTCAATCATGTGCCCTCTTTTAGCACAGCACCTGGGGCGGGTGCCCCTCAGGCTCTACCCTAGTTACAGCTCTGCCTGGAAGGAAGTGGTGTTGACATGATGGTGCAATGGTGCAACAACGCCATAGCCACTTCTGGGTTGGGGGACCAGATGTGCCCACACTAACAGTGGTAAGTGGCCCACACTAACTGCCCAGGGCAGGTGGATTAAATCTCACTTAGCCATGATCTTTTAAGAACGGGCAATATGAACATTTGACTCCTTGTAAGACTTCAAAGGGTGTGATAGAGCATCGTTCCGGCCAAGACTGAGTGAAGCTGGATATGTTCATTGCCCATTACACCAAGATACTTGCATTTGATTCAGTGTTTTGTTTCCTAAACTGTGGGTCAGGCCCCACCAGTAGGTCACAGGCTGATTATTGGTGGGTCACATAACATTTTTGAAACACACAAAAAGCTTCTCCAGCACCTTTGCCTGGTTTGCAGAAGAAAATAATTAGCTGGAATGTTAACTTGTATTTTGAGGTAATCTTCTTACACCTATATTGTAACATTTTCTGATTTTAATACTGCAATTGGTATGGCGTACATCAAGTGTGAACCCAGTTTCAGCCTTTTGTCTGGCCTGGAAGTCCCTAACTGCATGTCTTACTCTTTAGTTCAGCTTTCTGGGTAACCCAAAATGACTGTAAAGGTTTGACGGAACAGTCCTTGAACTCTATTTCTAGGGAGAGTTTAGCAATTTTCCAAACACACTATATGTAAGATTTCTAGCCACCACAAGAGCATGTGACCCTGATTATTAATCTATATATAAAAAATCGAACGTCTGTTTGTACGTGTGTATGTATGTTCCGCATAGGCTCCACAACGCCTCGACTGATTGACACCAAACTTGGCATGCATACACCTTGCGGCCTGGCAACAAACACTGCGGGGGTCAGACCCCCCTAGGACCCCCGGGCGGGTGAAACGTAAACATGATTGCAAACAGCCAACATCTGTGTCGAATCCGTTGTTTCCGGAGTTGCTGAGATGAGCGGTGACACCCCCGATGCCGTTTGACTCCGGGTTCATCCCCCCGCCGGCATGGGGGGGCGAGAACGGGTGCAAAACAAACTGTCCACCATGCCCTCCTGGAACGCCTGGAGCAATTGACGTCAAATGTGGCATGCATGTGCCTTGCAGTCTGGTGACAAATACTGTGGGGGTCAGACCCCCCTAATCCCCCTGGGGGTGGGGGTATGTGGGGGCCCCCGCATGAAAACGGTCGGAAATGGCCAAAATCGGTGTCAAATCTATAGTTTCCAGCATTGCCAGGATGAGCGGTGACGCTCTCGATGCCGTTGGAGTCTGGGTTTTCCCCCCACTCGGCGTGGGGGGCGAGAAGAGGTGTGAAACAAAAAGTCCGCCATGCCCCACTGGAATGCCTGGACCGATTGGCACCAAACCCAGCATGCGGCTCCCTGCCGGCCTGGGAACAAACACTGCGAGGGTCAGGGGCCCCTACCAGGGGTGAAGGTACACAGGGGGCCCCATGTGAAAATGGTCAAAAATGACCAAAATTGGTTTCGGATCCTTAGTTTCTGGGGCCGCCAAGATGAGCAGTGATGCTCCCGACGCCATTGGAGTTCAGGTTTGCCCCCCCCTTGGCATGCGGGGTGAGAAGGGGTGCGAAACAAAACGTCCGCCATGCCCCGCTGGAACACCTGGAACGCATGCCGAGCACCAAACTCGGCATGCAGATGCCTGGCGGCCTGGGGACAAACACTACAGGTGTGAGGGACTCCTACCGTCCCCAGGGGTGGGGGTACGCAGTGGGCCCCACGTGAAAATGGTCGAACACGTCCACCATGACCTGTTGGAATGCCTGGAGCGATTGACACCAGTATGCTTTACGGTCTGGGCACAAACACTACGCGGGTCATACACTCCTAGTGCCCCCAAGAGTGGGGGTGCACAGCGGGCCCCATGTGAAAATGGTCAAAAATGGCCGATATCGGTGTCAAATCCATAGTTTCCAGGGTCGCTGAAATGAATGGCTACGCTCCCGAGGCCATTTGAGTCCACATTCGCACTTGGGATAATTTCTTACCTGGGCAACGCTGGGTCAAAAAAGCTAGTAATATTAATAAATATTTCTTTATAAATCTCTTTATAGTCTAGTGGTCGCAATACATTGCTTTTTAAAAAGTGGGTCCCAGTGCTAAAGAGTTTGGCAAGCACTGATCTAATTTAAAATTGTCACATGTAATATGAGGAACAATACTGACCATTCTCTCAGTTTTGGTTTCCCATCTGCAAAGGATATCTACTGCAAGGGCTGTTGAAAAATTAGTATGACAAAAAAAGTAGTTTGCATGCTTGAAGTCCAACAGAGTCATCTTCACTGTATAATCAGTTCTCATCTGGCAATTACAAATACAATAAATCAGGAAACTGCAAACTAGGCATATGCTAAATACAATAGTATACAGATACTAGAGCTTGTCTGTAGCGATGGAATATTTAAGAGGTACTTTCATTCATTTAAATGGTTGTAAATGTAATAGACTATAAATAACTTCCCAGTTCTCTAACGCTAGAATTGAACAGTTTGACTTTTAGGGCTCAAATCTAAATGCCAAGGGTTATGATGGCATTTAGTATGATAGTATGATGCAGCTATTGACTGCTGCTTAAGGCTTTAATGTTGACAGATATGCCTTTTTTTCAAAAAAGGAGTAGGCTGAAATGAATGGAATGTTTCCATACAGTTCTCAATTGCCAAAGAGAACATTTTCAATGCAAAAAAACAACAAGCTATGTCCTTTTAAAGCTTGCTGATACAACTAATTAACTATGTCTACGGCAGAGCACAGCAAAAAAAAAATCACTGTATGTATTGAATTTCTAATCTTCATGACAAGTCTTTAAAGAGGTACATGTGCATGAACACACACATACAAATATTGTAAGAACATAAGTTGTAACATATTGGTTTTCACAGTGGACATTAGACAACTATGCAATTGAAGAAAATTCCCCCTCTCCACTCTGAAAATATGGGATAAAGCACTCCTGACAATTGAAACTCCAAACTCCTCTTATCCGTGAAAGACTGTATCTCTCTCACTGACGTCAATAGGAGCCCTGCACACGTAGGGAGATTGGCATATCAGAGGCAAGATCTGCCATGCAGATCCAAGAAGAGAATTGGCTCTAGGAATTTACAAGTCTCTGGAAGGTTAGCTGATTTTGCTGTCTCTTGATTAATTCAAGAAGCAATATTGCACCAACATGACGGCTGCTGGCTCCTGGCTAACTGGACTTTGTGGCAACAACCTCCGTTTCTGGGTGTGTATTTCAGAAGTGAAATTTCACTTAAGAACCATCACCGTGTAAATCACACACACACACCCCTACACCTAAGAACGAAAGAAACTCCTGATCATTTTTTTTCTAATGAGATTTCTTTCAAATGCCGAAGAACAGCATTAGTGGGCCAGACAAATCTGATTCACAGCCCAATCCTATCCTGTGATGGAACAGGCAGGCTGGCCAGCCTGTGCTGCATCCAATGCAAAGTAGGAGGTGGCTGCAGCACAATTTGGATTAAAGGAATTATTTCCCCTTACCCCGTGCAGCACAGCAGCCACCACAATTGAGCTACTCAGATCTGCACCAGTGAAATTGTTGGCGCAAGTTCAAGCAGCCGGGTGTAACGCTATGCTGCTTGGGAGTGGGGTAAGGATATGGCCGAGGAAGCTCAGACCGGTCCCACCTCCATCCCGGGCTCGTCCCACCCACCAGCCTTCCGTCCCCCCAATTCCCCTTCCCAAAATGTCCTGTTCTGCCCTTCCTCACTCCCTAGGCCAGCTTCCCCTGGCTTTTGCCAGCTAAGATGGCATGGGGAAGCTGGCATGCATCCCTGACTCATTGCAGACATGGTTTACGGCACATTTACACCACTCTCAGGCTGGTGCAGGAAACTAGCACCAGCTCAGAGAGTGCTTTGGATTGTACTCTCAGTCATCTGTATTGAACACCATCTGGTTCCAAATCCTAGAAGGATTTCCCACACTGACTGTTGACTGCATGTGTTTACCAAGCCGAAGCTGGTATGACTGAGGCATTGTGTCCCATGAATAAAACAGTCATTTTTTCCCCGATACACAGCCATGACTGCCACCCTTCACCTATAATCCGAAATACAATCCAGAGTTCTCCACCTCATTCTGCTTCACTTGCAATTCTTCACAAATTACATGAGAAGGAACACTGCTTTTATTTCAGACAAACTTTGCAAAGTAGTTTATTGAGAAAAAAATAGTATAAGGAGCATCTATAAAAATATATATATAATATAATAGCACAGGAAAAACATAAAATCCAGACCAACCAACACTAGCACACATTACAAAGCTTGGGCAAAGGCAGAAGATCTTTCCTGGGTGCTAAAAGGATAACAGAAAAGGCAACAGGCAAGCCTCCGCAGGGAATGCATTCTAAAGGCAGGGTGTCACAACAGAAAAAAGCCCTGTCATCCTGTGTTTGCACCTATAACAAACAGTACAGATTTATTCATTCATTCAAGGTTTCTATACCCCCTTTCCTTAGGGGGCTCCAAACTCTGGTTCACTGACTGGATCCTGTGCCTCCCCTAGCCTTCCCTGGGGTGAACAATGCTTCATGTTCCTCCAGGGAAGCTGTGAAAGACCCCTACTACAGCTCCCAGGGGTCTTAATGGGCAGCCAATTCTGGGGTCTGCTGCCCCAGCAAGCTGCACACCTGATATCCTATGCATGGGCGGCTGGCAGCAAAGACCCATGGGAGCTGTAGTCAGAGTCTTTTGCAGCTTCCTCGGTGGAACGTGAAGAGCCATTTGTGCCAGGGAAGTCTTTCCCCTCAGCAGTGGTCTCTGGTTTGGAGACCATTGCCCTCCAAAAGCTGGTGCTTAAGGCAGTATACAACATAAAAAGATACATAAACCACAGTAGCCTAGAACACAGTTAAAATATAAAAGCCTAAGACAAACAGCAATATAAAAGCATGAGACAGCAGCCCTCCATAACCTCAACTATCTGATGAGGCCTGAAGGCCTGATTGAAAGAGTTCAGGGAAGGGGCTGACAGGCTGAACTTATCAGGACAGAGTTGTACATTGGGGGGGGGCACACAGAAGGTCCTCTCTCTCCATCTCATACATACACACCACTGCCCCCTGGCTTCACCCAAGGGGAGCCCCCAAAAGCCCCTCTGACGGTCTTGGGGAATGAACCTGGCCTTCCCTGAATTCAACTATTCTGGCCACCAAACCATTAGAATGGTACACGTGAAGTTGCCCTAGGAAGTAAGACTATTTGGTCCATCTAGGACTGTCTGGAACAACTGGCAGTGGCTCAGGGATTCCTGAGCCCATGACGTCAGGGATTCCAGGCAGGGATCTTTCCCAGTCCTACCTGGAGACATCAGAGATTGAACCCGAGACCTTCTGTAGATGATAATGTGCATTACCACTGAGTTATGGCTCCTTTCATTTCCTGCCTCTGAACAAACGATGGGCAAAATTAGGCACACTCCAGACGTCTCACTAGGTACAGAGATAGGCTGGCAAAAAATAAAAATCAGGTTAAGGATGGAGCCCTGTCCTCCTTCCTGTTTCCTTGCAGAGTTGATTCTCAGAGTTGATTGCTGGGAGATTAGCATGTGCCCGCCCCTGCCCCAGTTATACAGGCAAATTGGAAGCATTGCATGATGGTCTCTGCTCACATCTGGCTTTTTCAGATACTGACTCAGATTTTTGAAAGTGGAGACACAGGGATTTCAAACTGAAATCAGCAAACGTAAAGAACCAACTACAAAAAAAACCTAAGGCTGAGCTCACCGTAACCTTAAAAGTTATGAAGATTATATATCCATGAAGGTTATATAGCTGGCTTTCAGGCTACTTTAAAGATGCCTTTGCACTTTAAAGATGCTATGAATGGGTGGGGGAAGGTCTGGGCTCCGGATGCTTTCCTGACCTGCGGAGCGCTGGTCTACCCGCAGCTGGTCCCAATGGGTAGACCTGGGCTCCACAGGGCCCAGGTCTACCCACTGTAGTTTCGAGTGGGTAGACTTGGGCTCCTTGTAGCTACAGGTCTATCTGCGGCATCCCCTAGATCCGCCTCTGCACGAGTGCCATGTTGTTGGGGGGCGGAGGCATGCCATGCCACCAGTGCCCCCCAAGATGGTGCCCATGGCTCGTGTCCCCCCAGCCCCCCTAGATCCACGACTGTACTGGGGACACCTTTTTAAAGATAGGAGAACATCAGTGGTTTTTGCTGCAACAAGGTTGCAGCAAGGTTCTTCAAATATGTTAGAAGCAGGAAACCTGCCAGAGAGGTGGTTGGCCCGCTGGATGGTGAGGGAGGGAAAGAGGGGATAAAAGGGGACTTGGAGATTGCAGAGAAATTAAATGAATTCTTTGCGTCCATCTTCACAGCAGAAGAACTTGGGCAGATACCACAGCCCGAACAGCCCTTCCTAACGAAGGAATTAAATCAGATAATGGTTAATAAAGAAGATGTTTTAGATCAAATTGATAAACTACATATAAATAAGTCACCAGGCCCAGATGGTATACACCCAAGAGTAATTAAGGAACTAAAGAACGAAGTTGCTGACCTCTTAACTAGAGTATGCAACTTGTCCCTTCAAACGGCCACGGTACCAGAGGATTGGAGGATAGCCAATGTCACGCCAATCTTTAAAAAAGGGAGAAGGGGGGACCCTGGAAACTACAGGCCTGTCAGCCTAACATCTGTTCCGGGTAAGATGGTGGAAAGCCTCATCAAAGATAAAATCCTAAAACACGTAGAGGAACAAGTACTGCTAAAGGAAAGTCAGCATGGCTTCTGTAAGGGTAAGTGTTGCCTCACAAACCTTTTGGAATTCTTTGAAAAGGTCAATAGGCACGTGGATGTGGGTGAACCTGTGGATATCATATACCTGGATTTTCAGAAGGCGTTTGACACGGTCCCCCCCCAAAGACTGCTGAAGAAACTTCACAGTCAGGGAATAAGAGGGCAGGTCCTCTTATGGATCCAGAATTGGTTGAGGGCCAGGAAACAGAGAGTGGGGGTCAATGGGCAATTTTCAGAATGGAGAGAGGTGAAAAGCGGAGTGCCCCAGGGATCTGTCTTGGGGCCCGTGCTTTTCAACGTATTCATAAATGACCTGGAGACAGGGATAAGCAGCGAGGTGGCCAAGTTTGCAGATGACACAAAACTTTTCCGGGTGGTAAAAACCAGAAAGGATTGTGAAGAGCTCCAGAAGGATCTCTCCCAGTTGGGGGAATGGGCAGCCAAATGGCAGATGCGTTTCAACGTAGACAAATGTAAAGTGATGCACGTTGGGGCAAAAAACCAAAACTTTACCTATAGGCTAATGGGTTCTGAGCTGTCTGTGACAGCTCAGGAGAGAGATCTTGGGGTGCTGGTGGACAATTCAATGAAGGTATCGACCCAGTGTGCATCAGCAATTAAGAAGGCCAATTCCATGCTTGGGGTCATTAAAAAAGGGGTTGAGAATAAAACAGCCAATATTATCATGCCATTGTACAAATCGATGGTAAGGCCACACCTGGAATATTGTGTCCAGTTCTGGTCGCCGCATCTCAAAAAGGACATAGTGGAGTTGGAAAAGGTGCAGAAGAGAGCGACAAAAATGATTACGGGGCTGGGGCACCTCCCTTATGAAGAAAGACTGCAGCGTTTGGGGCTCTTCAGTCTAGAAAAAAGGCGCCTGAGGGGGGACATGATTGAGACATACAAAATTATGCATGGAAGGGATAAAGTCGATAGAGGGATGTTCTTTTCCCTCCCTCAAAACACCAGAACCAGGGGGCATCCACTAAAGCTGAGGGTTGGGAGAGTTAAAACAGATAAAAGGAAGTACTTTTTTACCCACCGGGTAGTTAATCTGTGGAACTCCTTGCCACAGGAGGTGGTGATGGCATCTGGTCTTGATGCCTTTAAGAGGGGATTGGACAGATTTCTGGAGGAAAGGTCCATCGTGGGCTATAGGCAATGATGGATTGTGCAACCTCCTTACAAAGGTGGTGGGCTACTGGTACCGGGTGCAAGGGAGTGGCAACAGGATGCAAGCATCTTGTTGTTTCATGCCTCCCTGGGGCACCTGGTGGGCCGCTGTGAGATACAGGAAGCTGGACTAGATGGGCCTTTGGCCTGATCCAGCAGGGCTCTTCTTATGTTCTTATGTTCTTATGTAAGGTTAAAAGAAAGATTTGTTTAATGTTCCCCTATCTTTTTAATGGGAGTCCTAGTATCCATGATATCCATGGGTAACTAAAACCATGGATAGCGAATCAGTGCAGGCCTGTACTGCAGACTGTGGATCAGTGGATGCCTGTACTGTGCCCTTCTGAATCATTCTAGCATAGGTACTACATAACAGTAGAAAGTCCAAGGAACGTCAACAGGGTTTTTTT
>JAJKFI010000002.1:13229528-13350631 GCA_029204185.1 Lerista edwardsae
ACACACACACACACACACACACACACACACACACACAGCACTGCTCTTCTGTAGCGATAAAGACTTGAACCGAGTTTGCCAAATGGGATAAAATGGAGGTGAGAAATGAAGCAAGGAGAAAAAGCAGGGAGAAAAGAGTTTATTTGCTTTGTTTTGTAAATATTCGATGCAGTTGCTCATAGCCTAGGTGGCAGAGGAAATATGCTATTAAATACGGGGCTGCCGGAAGCTTCCTCAAAACTCTTGCCTGAGCCTGTGGTTTCAGTCAATGATGGGGCTTTCATATGGCTTGGGATGCCCTTGGAAGCCTTCTACAGCAGAAACTGCAGCCAGTGAAAGGAATGTACCAATGAACCACTAATCCTTGCAGACCAAGAAATTCCTCCCCAAACCACAAGGATTAGCAGCGATAACATCTCTTGCCATAATACTAAACACTGAAACAAATATACACAGATAGTTCTAATATTTGAACATTCAAGGCCAGATTCCATCTGTTAGAACGACTTCACACACACACACACCCCACTGACCCAGAATATGTGTGTGTGTGTGTGTGTGTGTGTGTGTGTGTGTGTGTGTGCTTACATTTTATTGTACAGCACCCACTGGAGTGCAATGTACTATACAGAGCCAAGAAACAAAAATTCACACTCCATCTGCGAAGGTTACAATAGAGACAAATAGTTTCCAACTCTCAGGAAATCCTTTCTATGCCGATTCCTCTTACTCATTTTATCTATCAGGATTTCTATCTTGCCTTTCTGAAGAACTGCCCAAGGTGGTTAAGACAGACTAAGACACATTATAAGGAAGTACAAACTCTGTTAGAAAAAAATAAAACTATAAGTAGCTGTTTAAAAGCAGCAGCATTAAGCCAATCTTCCATCCAATTTATTTAATTTATTAAAAACACACTTACTGAATGTCTTGTAGAATAAAAAATGTTTTCAACAACAGATGAAAAGAGGGCAAAGAAGCAGCCTGATGTCTCTCTTCAGCACTGGTTTAGCAAGCGGGAGGGGGTACACCTTGGGTAACACGCTCTTGGGACAGGCTCTCATTGAGCCTTCAAAGGAGGAGGAAGTGGGCAATGGACAGATCATGCCATACAATGTCCTCCTCTTCTAAGGGAACCCAGAAGTGACATCCCAGTATCACCACCCGAGATAAACTACTGTTCTCCAGACCTCTGGCACCATCACCAAAAAGACCCTGTCGCTCTTGCTGGTCATCTCAGTTAACAGCAGACCTACAAGCAGCAGCTCTTAAAAGAGCCCAGAGAGAGTTTGCAGTAAGTGCTTTTAATGAGCCTTGTCAATACTGTACACCAAGACTGTGGAGAGGGAGAAAAAGTCTATTTCTGAATCCAACTATGATTCTGAATTGTTCTAAGCTATAAACTTCAAGCACTGTGTTCTTTATTGAAACGCCAGCAAAGCAGTCTTCTCTTCAATCCCTGTGGGAAATCTGTCCACAGCAAGCAGACTTTCACGACCATCTTCGGCTTAATTTGGTCCAGTCTGATGTCCATCTGTTAAAATGGCAAAGTGCCCCTCGAGAAACTGGTTGATGGCTTGCCCTTGGACATAGAAGCCACATTAGTGCATGCTGCTTAAACTGACAGTTCCCCTTGCACACGTAAAAATGTTAAGGGAACACTTGTCCAACTGTTGCACAGAAATGGAGCTAGTTGCAGCATTCTGCGTAAAACAATTGATACTGTTTGTTGCAAGTTTGATTGTAACAAACAAGAGCCTAAAAGCCCGGATATGGAAGAGTGACTGCCACTATGTAAAGCTTCTAGACATAAGAAAGGACACATTGTCACACTGACAACTGCAGGCAGATAATGGCAGACAGTACTTGTGGTGCTGTAAATGGACAAAAGTGAACAAATGAAGAGACAGAGCAGAAGATGTGTATGCGGAACTGGCAATGGTGCAGCCTTGCATTCATACAAGATAACCCCCACATTAAATGGCAACAGTATAAAGAGAAGGGTTCCACTCTGACTACAAGCATCCTATAGAGAAGGTTTCCAACCTGGAGTACATTTACCCCCAAGGGTACTTGCCAGGACCTTTAGGGATACTAAAAAAAAAAAAAAATTGAATAATGGTGGAAAGGCAGGTCTGTATTAGAATTAACAGCAACTATATTGAATATGAATGGACATGGGCTGCCAAGGTACGCAGCTGGAAAAAAAATTGGAAACCACTGCTATAGAGACTTAAATACACAGCAATGGTATGCAGACTCTCCACACTTGGCAATCCATGCTATGAGCTGCCATATTCTGGTGGTTCCCAAACTGTGACCTGTGGCTTCTTGGGGAGCCACGGAATGTCCTTGCAAAAAACCCACTGTCCTATACCATATATAGAAGTGGCTCTCAAACATTTTAGCACTGGGACCCACTTTTTAGAATGACAGTCTGTCCAGGACCCACCAGAAATGATACCATGGCTGGAAGTGATGTCATTGTGACACCAGAGCCTGCTGCTTCCCTGAGAACGCAGCAATAAGTTGGGTTATTTCTCAGCCAGTTTCCAACAGCAAAATGAATCAGAAGCAAGCAGAACAACCACACAACCCTCCCCCTTTCCAGCATCCTATCTTCCCATATTTTCAATATGGCTGCTCTAGGTGTTTTGCAACCCATCTGAAATGGGTTCGCGACTCACTGGTGGGTCCCAACCCACAGTTAGGGAACCACCAATATATAGGATTGTAAGCCCTAATGGGGAGCCACAGCCAATGGCCCATCAGGCCAAGGGATCCTCCAGCTGAAGAAGTTTGGAGCCATTGCCATATACGTTACAACCTTGCAGAGGCTGGTTTGCTCATCTGTTGGGATGACAAATTCCATTAATATGAAAGTCAGAGCGCAGTTAAGGGCAACAGACAGAAAAATGTCTTAAATGATGAATTTGAAAATTAAAGTTTTAGAAACAATAGCTGGTAAACAATTGAAAACCACAAGCCTGACGTCAATGATTTATGTAAGCAAATAGTTGCAGCATTACCATTAAATCACAAATGCTTCCTGGCGGTGTTGCAATCCTACCATCAACTGAATGCAGAAACTGGAAAATATTATACATGAATATATCCAAATAATTGAACAAAACCATTCTCTGTAAATGCTCCAGAAATTTTTAAAGAATACTTTTATAAATGCCACTTTAATAAATGGCGAGCTTTCAGTTATAGTGTCACACAGAGGTAGACGAAGGCCAACAAAAGCATGAGGTTCTATTGCAGGATTTCAATTAATGTTATGCTTAGAAAAATGACTGTTTACAAAACAAAAATGAAAAACAATAAAAATGCATACCCAAGATGACACCCATATTATGGGAAATATTTAAGATCCAACAGTCTCTAACCATCTTAACTAATCCACAAGACAAGTGAGGTTTCTCCTCCAAGTGTTCCAAATTAACAATCACAAGTTTCAGAACCCAGAAAAAAATCCAACCGTTCCTTTAGTGCTTTAAAAGCAGCAGTTTGATCCTCCCATACATTTGCTCTTTTGCACTAGACATGCCTCTAATAACAAAACTGAAGTCCAAGGGACCACACAGCACAGGAGGTATGTACTGATGGTTGAGCTGCTGTTATTGCCTGAAGCTAAGCAGAAGAATCTGTGGTCATGTTTTTGGATGGGAGACAGAATGCCAGGCTGTGACAAACTGAAGTACCTGCTGTGGCAGAACGGAGTCACTGTGGAGCTGATTGGCCAGTATGGGAATTGTGAGAAGGCCAGCCGGCCAAAGAACAGAGTACAACCTTGAGGATCTGCCTAGGCTTGACTTATAATTGTCTGCTGAAGCTTGATGGAATGCAGTCAGAGAACAGAACCACTGTGAAGTGTGGAGGATTCAGTGAATACTTGTGTTTGTAAAAACCCCACTGAAAAAACGGTAGTTTAGATGAGTCTGCCCATGTAAGCCATCTTGGGCATTTGCTTTGGCATGGGAAAAGTGGAAAATGAATCTCTGTATTCTTTACATCATTTCTCTTATGGTGACCACAAACAACTGTAGTAGTTCTCTCATCTTTCAGGTGGATTGCAAAGCACATAGAGCGGCCATATTCAAAATATGGGATGCTGGAAAGGGGAAATGTGATTGTTTTGTTTTCATCAAGATTGTAAATAGGCTTTTTGCTTTCTGACTTACTTTGCTATTGGAAAATGGCTGAGAAATACGTAACTCAACTTATTGTTGCATTCTCAAGAAAGCAACAGGTTCGGGCATCACAATGACATCACTTCTGGCCATGACATCATTTCTGGTGGGTCCTGGACAGATTGACATTTTAAAAAGTGGGTCCCAGTGCTAAAAAGTTTGAGAACCACTGCCTTAAGTACCAGAATGCTACTACATCAAAGATGAATATCTTTGAATTAATTTTTTTTGGAAGAAGTATTTCTACTGTTCAGGTAACTTTTTAAAAAAACACACACATGTATTTAGCTACTGGAATTTGGCTGTTGAAATGAGAAAAGGAGTGGGGCACACACTCAAAAGAATTTTTGAGGCAGGAGAGTGGGTGTTCTTTCGTTTATTTCTTCATACTGAAGATTATGGGGGAAAATTTTCCTTGCTTTACTGGAGAGACTGGTAGCAAGGGAAGGCAACCTCCATATGCTCAGAGGTACTTTGGTCCCCATATTCCAGGAGTCAGCTCTAGCATTGAAAACAGACTCCTGAACTGGTGAATCTTTGCACAGATTAAGTGGTGTTGGAGAAGAGAGAAAGGAGAGTGTGTCTCTAAACATACCTAACCCATACATCAATATTGCTACCAGAAGCAGGATTTTTACTGGTCAGCTTTGTTTACATTGCATTGGCTGTTCAGGAGGTGCATTTGTTGCCTGCCTGTTTTCCTTCCCATATCAGCAGTAATCCCCACTTCTGTAATCAATGCTTTAAGCAGTCATACATTTCAGGTGCTCTAGGACTTGCGGAAGTCCTTAGTGACCTTCCCAGCAGCATGAAACATGGAGCTACAGTGAGTCATTGCCGAAGTGCACCTACTATGTCTGCATTTTCCACGGAGCTAGTTAACTATTTCATGGCATCCACCATCAGAAACAATGTCAACACAGTAATGGCAAGAGCTGTCTTATCTGTGTAAATCATTTTACAATATGAAATGGCATGCATTAGCTCTTTTAGCTTGAAATGCAGTAAAAATTGTAGTAGCCAAGACCTTCTTTAGTGATGGAATGTGCAATGACCCACTCCATTCTCAGATTCTCTATTTTCCAGTAATGCAGTATACGTATGGGTTAGAGTGCATTTTGTGACAGCTGGTAGAAGCTCTCCATATGTGCGGATTATCTAGTGACAGACTGCATGAAGTGGGAGTACAGGCATGTCCCATGTCCCAGTATCCGCTGGGGTTCCATTCCGGACCCCACCATGGCTACCTGAAACCGTGGATAGGGGGGACATCTTTTTAAAGATAGGGGATCAACAGTGGATTTGCTGCAACAAAGGTTAATGTTTAATACGCATTCCAGTATCCATGGCATCTGTGGATAAGGAATCAATGGATACTGGGGCATGCATGTACTGATTTTGCTGCATGTATGAAGGCAGTACAGTGAGCGAATAGTTTTCCTGACCTTGTCAAGACACTCCTTGGTGCTAAGGAATCTGGGTCATCATTAAGAAGCACCGAGCAAAGAAAAATCATACCTGGGTTGTAGCAAAATCATAAAACAATTGTTTTGCATTCAGGATGCCCCTGGTTCAATCCCTGGCATCTCCAGTAAAGCAAGGAAAAAATTATACCAAGATCTGACACCCTGTGTCAGTATGAAATAAGAGAGTGCTTCAAGGATTGAGATGCTATTTCTGGGACCAACTCATGGACAGAAAGGCCTATTTTTTGTTGGGCTGGTAGACGTATTACTCCAGTTGCAATTGCACTCTGGAGGGATATCAGAGTAATGGGCAACAACTCTTATATGCTGTTTAGGTTTTGAATTTCTTATCTCCAAAGAATACTGGAGCTACGTAATAGTGGATAATGCCAGCAGAGGTAGCATCAGAAATCCGATAGGAAGTGGCTGAGGGTCCATCTGGCTGGGCCAAACCTTGAAACTTCAGTACTAGTGGTAGTAGTAGCAGTCAGTATCTAATCAGGGGTGGGCAGGGGCACCACAGTGGGTGGTGGTGGGTTTCTCCCATGGCCTCCAGCAATCTGAATGCTGAATGCTAGGGCCACTGAATGCCTCGTTTTCTTGATGCAATTTCTATTACTCTATAGTTTCCCTTAATAAATGTCATCTTGTTTAAAACAATTAATTGGATTTCTGATTTGGGATTGTTCCCTCTGGAAAGAGATTGTTCAGCTGGTCTGCTAACATACTACGCATGGTAAGGTTAGCTGACTAAAGCTGAAGGAAACGGGGTACAGATTTATTAGCTTTTTATAGGACTAATGTGTGAACTCTCTGTTTCAGAATATCTACATTTCTGACAGAGGCCATTCTGCAGGATGAATGCCGATAATTCCTGGACATACATGCAAATCATATAGTGCAGCCCTACTGCCAAGATATGACTTAAGAATTAATTCTCATGAGCCTGGCCTTCAGCATTTTAAACAGCAAGATACAAGATAACATGAAAAGCTTCGGGGGAAGATTAGACAGACCAATCCCCTAGTACTGCTGTTCAGGAGGCTTGAAATGACATAACAGGAAATGATTTTAAAAATTATTTCTCTTCAAACACAAAATCAATGTGCAAAATCAAAATCCTCTGCACTGCTTAATTCTTGCTTTTAACTTACATGTTCTGCTTTTTTTTTTAATACCAAAGACACAATGCTAATTGATGGAGAGTTATATTTTAACCAAAATCACTAATGCTAAAAGCTTCTTAAGATTGCAATCTTCTGCACGTTTACTGGAAGCAGATCCCACTGGAATGCTGTAGGCATATGGGGGAGCATACAAAACAAACTGGAAGAAAATTAAATATGACATAAGCAAAAGTTGCAAAACTTGGATATGGAATTAAATGTTGTAATAGGTCAACAACATTTGGAATCCATCTTGCAGCTTAAAAAGCAGGCAGGTCCTCAGCTGAGCTGATACGTATTCTGCAGGGTTCCCCATGAAGTTGGTTAGAGCAGTGTTCTTCAACCTTGGGGTCAGGACCCCAATGGCGTCAGAGAGCCTCAGCTGTGGGGCTGCAGCAATTTATGGGAATGAAAAAGGTTGAAGACCACTAGACTAGAGTGCTACCAGGTAAAGAGGGAGGCATCTGATGTACACCTTCAGGTACCAGGAGATCACGTCCCAGTCCTGCTCAGGTTCTTAGCAATTGTGCTAAAGTAGCTTTCACTAGTGCCAGGCTTCAGGGTAGCTTTTTCTGTCCTCTTTAATATGAACACTTAGTTACACTGAACACTGCTGGGAGCAGGGAGTGAGAGGTTATGGGGTGGGCAGATAGGTCCTGGGAAGGACAGGATCAACAGTGGGGTCCCCAGCCTCATACCTTGTTTATTTGTATTTTGGGGTCGTAGCATGAAAAAGGTTAGAGGATTTGTGTCTGTCCGTCTGGAATTGCTACGTGTCTGGCACAAAATGAAGGGTTAAATATGGACTGGAATACAAGTAAAACCTGCCATACTGCCAATCAATGTAAAGAACAACCTATTCCCAAACTCCTCAGAAAATACCTTGAATTAAAAATCCTTCCAGTGCCAACAAAGCCTCTTGAATTTCAAAACACCTAAAAGCAAAATTGGCATATTAATGTTTCCAACATTCAAAAACAAAGGTTGTGGTTACATTCAGCTCCTTTGGTAATTGCATGGGGTCAAAAATCTGTTACTACCGCAAGCAAAGGCATTATGAAAAACATTTTCTGTCGGACACTAACCCCAGAAAGCATTAATAACAACATGGGGAAGGTGTGGTTACCCAGCAGGCCCACAAATACCAAATTTAATTGGAAAATTTAAAAGGCAATATCTGTATCCTAAGTTAAATAAACCCAAAGCTTGAAAAGAGTCAAGTTCTAGCTCCTCAGTAAATTTAAGACAGCTGGGTATTTTTCCCCCTGTCCATACTAGTTTGGAAACCCAACTGTCTCAAACCTTTGAATTTAAACACTAAGAATCAGTTGACAGTTACATTTGCTAACACTCAGATTTTACTTTGTATGCAAGAGTGGACTACATGAAAAATAGAACCAACAATTTGTGAGTGTTAGCAAATCTCTTCATGAAGCTGAGCAGCAGTCTTTTATGAGTAAGATCCTGTCGTATGTTACACTGTTCACTGTAAATGGCAGGGGCATAGCTAATGAAAGTGTAGCCCAGTGCAGCAGACAGAATGTTGCCGCAGAAGTGACAACACAACAGGAAGTGATGTCACAGTTGTATTTTTGTTTTCTCTGTTTTTTGGCCATAACTATTAATAAAGATATTACACTTTGGTTTGTTTTGGCGCATTCTGCATTGCCTTTGCCTTTATTCATACATACCAAGGTTTTCACAATTTTGGCCACTAATGTCAAGCTCAGCTTGTTGCCCCCCTAAAGCTTGCTGCCCAGTGCAATTGCACCACCCTGCACTTCTTTAGCTACTCCCTTGGTGAATGGTTAAATGTGCAAGTGGACTTACCAGCATATGAACTGCCTTTGAATCCGTTTAAGTGTAAATATCCTACTATTTTTCTAAACCAAGTCATTTCTCCCGCAACATAGCTAGCTTGTCTACTCCATAAGCTACACAGAGAAAGAATGTTCTTCTATGGATCCCCACTATTGCTTTTGTAGTACTAGATACATTTCAAGACTTTCAGGGGCCTAGTATGTTGTTTAGCGACTGGGAAAGTCTGACATCCCTGAGGTGCTTTCTTAAGGGATTCAATGCAACAAGTAAGCAACTTCACATTTGATGCTCAAACGTTTTCTGGAAAGGTGGAGAGATGAAGGAAATTGTATTGCACAGCAGCAGTTAGGCCAAAGGTTGGTGTCGGATTGCAGGGGGCCCGGGCCAAGGCAGTAGTATAGTGATATAGAATGATTCATCATAGTGGCATCAGCCATCAATTTTGGGGCGGGGGGAGAGAATGCACTGTACCTGCCCCATTGCTGTAGCAATGGTGGTATAAATGCCCTGCACTTTTGTTTGAAAAACACAGCATGGTAGTAAGCAGTATGGTCACTGCAACGTGTCCTGGATTCCACTGCCCAGGCTCTCAACCAAATTGGGCCCGGGGCAAGGTCTAATGGCTGGGCTGAGGGTCTTTTCACAGCCTTTATCCATTGGCAGAGGCCAACCCCGGATCAGGCAGTTTTGCATCTAGCGTTGTCAACTCTGACTGAAGCTATTTTCAAATAAAAGGGTTTATTTTTTTCCAATATGACAGTATGTCATTAATATACATAATACCATGATGGAGACCCTGTGAAATACTGGGAGTAGTTGCTGAAGCTTGTTCAGCTAGAAATTCTGAAAATTTACAGAATTGTTTCAAGTAGCTGCCTAGAAGCTACGGATTTCTGGAGACTCCAGGCCAACATTCTCCAAACCCCTGCCTGCGGACTGGATCCAGTGTTTAGAGAACTTCCTCCCTGCTGTGAGCGGACTTACTGTTCCACTGTAGCTGTGCTCCATTTTCCAGCCAATCTTGTGCCAGGGATGCTCTGGGTAGTCACATCTGCCCAGACATCCTGCTGGACAGCCTTCTGGGATGCTGGGAGATAGGTGTGGCTGCCCAGAGCATCCCTAGCACAAGATTGGCTTGAAAATGGAGCACCGGTACAGCAGAACAGTAAGCACCACTCAGGATGGGAAGGGAGTTGTGCCAGGCCAATCCTGGAGGGTTAGAGGTCCTACTGGCCCCTAGCAATTAGCCAGTGATCTGAAAAGGCCTGAAGTTTACAGCATGACAGCTGTGCGCGACTTCGGCTACAGTGTGTCTGCCATGGTTCCAGTCAACAGAGAGCCATTCTTTGGACCGTTGGTTGTTGTATTAGCTCTGAAATGGTTCATTTTTCTCTCTTCACAAAAGAATATTCCTCCAGACTTTAGCAAGCAACAGCTACTGGCACCATTTGACGTTGTTACTGTGCAGCAGCCAAGGACAAATGCCTGAATGTTTTTCTTGTGTAAAAGTCTTTATATTTGAATGGCGTATGTAATAAAACAACATTTAGCTATGGTGCTAGCCATCCATGTCTCGAGGCCAAGCCAGAAGCGTTAGGTGGAGTTAACTTTGGCAGGCATAATGGCTTTTGACCATTTCACTCTTGTTAGCTCTCGATATACTTTTCAAATGGTTGGAGTTCTGCCTCCACCAACGAAAACTGTTCCCTGTTTCTTTAGCTATGGCTGCGCTTTGACGCATCTGATTCACAAGATCTTTGTTTTTACAACTGCAGCAACCTCTTGGCACACACTTTGCCTTGACAAATGTGTCACCCATTATTTTTGGCAGGGGACCCTTTTGCAGATAAATGGAACACTAACTGAACAAGCCTCAGCAACTAGTCCCAACACTTCGGGGGGGGGGCACAAATGAAGTAAGATTCTCTTGTTTAATCATAGATCAAACTTAAGGGCAACAATCTGTTGAACTTAAGGGCCTGTTGAACTTAAGGGCAACAATCTGTATACCGAGCAAGGTGACAAGGAACATCTTCAAGAACATGTGGAAATGGAGTGGGGGCAGTGATGTCATTCAGGGGGAACGGACCAGAACAGGCGTTCCGGATCCTAACGGGCTCCGTGGCTGGTTCCGGGTTCCCGACAAGTGCTAATCAAAAGTGAGTTCCTGTTCCTAAATCATTTGAATGGCACCACTGAGTGGGGGTGCTTTCAACTCCATTCAAACTTGCAGAACAGGAGCAATGGCAGAAAATGGGGACACCTTACACTCCCTGCAGAGGAGGAGGGAGAAAAAGGATGCATCATCAAAATACTCAACAACCCACTGTGCAGAAGGTGAGCTAGCAGACCCTCCAAAACGTCCCCTTTTGTTACCAGGTGCCAAAAGTTCAGTTTTGAATCCTCAGCCCAGGGCCTCAAAATACTTTCATTAGAACTGTCGTACAGGGCAAGGGCAGTGTTAGGGTCAGCAAAGTCAGTAAGGCTGGGGATCCATGCCCATCAGAGAGCCCACCTGCCTGGGTCTCCCCCTGAACCCTTAGTACCTGGGACAACCACCATTCCCTTGCATTTGGCATTCTGAAGTAGCCTATATCTAAAATTAGGAGGCTGCACACGCCCATCACAGCCTGTAACCTGTGATGGATGTTTCTTCTAGAAACCTGTCCAATCTCCTTTTAAAGACATCTAGGTCAGATGCCATCACCACATCCCATGGCAAGGAGTTCCACAGACTAATTACATGCTATGGGAGAAAAAAAAATATTTTCTTTTGTCTGTCCTAACTCCAACACTCAATTGTAGTGGATGTTCCCTGGTTCTGGTATTGTGTGAGAGGGAAAAGACCATCCCTCTGTCCAAATAGAGGTTGACAAATAATTGAGAGTTATTGGGCAGAGAGGATAGATATACATGAGACTGATATAGGCAATATATAATTGATGCTCCCATGCAGAGACCAGAACCCTGGTAAAAGTTGTGCTGGGAAATGCGGTTCCCATTAGAAATGAATCCATTTCATTGTAACTACATAAATTTCGGCTACAAAAAAAATTGAAGATTCAGATGATGCTAGTATTGAAACAGCATAGCTTTTTCCTCTCTGAAATGTGCTAGGAAAGGTAGCAACTATGCCAGGCTTCCCAAACACTTTGCAAATCCTGAATGTTAGCAGCCCTTGACTCAGGAGGGAGTTGTAAAGTGCAGTTTCCTTAAATGCAAAAATACACATTTCTTACTGTTGTGTCTTGTCTTGTGAATAGGTCAGATACATGGAGCCTTCAGCATTTGCGATATCTGATAGTCTTTGATTTCTGGCTTGGCAGAGCAGAACTTCATTTCCAGTTCTCAAGGCTTTGGGCCCGGATGTAGGGAGAAAGTGTCCTTGCTCAGAGAATGCTACCCACCATGACTTACCACCAGATTCCACAAGGGGAATTAGGGTGAAGGTCAGAAGATAACAAATAAAATGCAAATGAGGCTAGTTGTTTCTTCCTACCCATACTTTGGACATCTGATATTTGAAAGAAGCTGTAGAACAACAGTATAGGTCGTAGCTCACTCAGAGGATAAGGAATATGGAGAAGAAGCAGAGGAGGCCACGCAAGGCAACAGTGATTGTAGCATCTTGTTTCAGTCTCATGCTGCATGCAGAGATTAGTCTTCTAGGCAACTTCCGTTCTAATTTGCTGAAATTCCAGTGTTAAGCATATAATCTTGAGAATCCTTCTGATGTCAATGAAAGTTGTAAGAAAGCATACTTAAAATGCAGCCCACGGTCAGTTATTGCACCTTGGTTTAAGTTGAGACAAGTCTTATCTGGGCTCGTTCTAGCTTTAAATGCTAAGGCTCAGTCCTAAAATATGTGAAACAGAGTGCATGGCAACCTAGTTTTTTAAAATTTTTAATTATACAAAATGTTTATCCAAAATGCAGGGTGCAAAATTGGTACCAGCTAAGTAATTTAAAGCACATGGATATGTAAGATGGTCTTATGATAAATATGTATGACAAGTATAGAAAGATAATGGTGTCTGATATTATGATAAGATCATCGTAGGGAAACCTAAGGAGTCTTCAGAGATTACATTTGCTAACTTTCTGTATTAAATATTAAGGAATTCCACTCTGATAACCTTGACCTTACTACACATACCAATATTTGATGTGCACTCATCCCATCATTCTACAAAGATCTGGACTTCCTTTGCTCCCTTCTCAGAATCTAATTAAATGTATCAGTTGCAAGTGCTCCCTAGGTCTGCTCAAGTGAGTGCAATTTAAAAAGGAAACACAGCAAGGAATGAGTTGGGGAGGGAGGGGAAAAGGGGAAAAATACCAATATATCAGTATGACCCAGGTGGTCAGCTCTGGGTCTAATTATGGCTTCAGAGAGACCTCACCTGAGTGACTGCTCAGCAACTTTACAAATAGCTAGACCTGCTGTCCACAATTTGTTGCCCCAAGAGTGTCACAATATCCCCAACAGATACACTATGGCCAAAACTTAATGAGATAGTGGGGACAAAGACAGATATTATTGCAGCTCTTTCCGAGTAGCATTCTCCCGATAAGTGGAAACTGCCCAGAGGATGATGTCACCAGCATGTTCCCTCACCCAGGCCTCCATAAACTGAGGGCACCAGGCCAGCTGACATGTAGAATCTATAGGTAAGGGTTGAGGCATTACCCGAGGCACTGTCAATATAATGCTAAAACCCCAAGAATCAAGTTTCCCTGCTAGTACAACACACTTAGGATGTCTACTGAAAGGCACAATAGCTAGGAAGGATTGGAAGGGGTCAGAGGGAAAGTGGATTTAGAAGATGAGACCATGAAAAATTATTGTCTAGAGAATTATTGAGAATCAGGCAAGTTTAATCTTCCATTATTATCCAATCACTATCTGGTTTTAGATGCAATCACTTGTTTTCATATTTTTAAAGGGGTGACTTGCAATAACTGAAGATTTAGACAAGAATTAAGGTTTATGCAAAAAAAACAAAAAACGAACAAACCAAGACTGTCCACACTGGCCCAAATCCAAAGCCTGGGTATTACACAAAGGCTCAGCAATCCTGTGTAATCTGTGTCATGGTAGAGGCTGGTGTGGAACCAGGCAACAGATCCAGAATGTAACCTGCGCAGCTCCTGCATGAAAGACTGGGGTGATGCCAGTTCTGGGTCACCATTTATCACAAACCATTTTAAAATGGTATGCCATTTTGGTTTAATCAAGGCGATGGAGCATAGCAATGCAGTCTTTAAGCTGGAACACTGCACATAGATTGCACTCACAGCGGTGATTTTTTTTTCTCAGAAAGGAAAGCCAAGAAATTCCATAAGCCCTGAATATCTGTTGGCCCAATGTTGCTTTCATTCTTACTACATTCGGTAAGGCTGTTCCACAATGAGAAGAATGTGAGTTTAATTAGTTCCAGTTGTGTATGCACCACTGCACTCTTATACATGAGAGAGGGGGTAGGGTGTTATGCAGCTGTGTTCCTCGTTGGCTAATTGCTTGTTTTCTGTTTGCGAGCAAAATAGAGAAAGCAAAATTCAGGGCGACTTACCACCACACCTATGAAGGGGACACATTTTCAATCAGCCTCTGTCTGTTCTTATTCAGCCTTCTTGGAGTGAAGTACTGTACTAAGCCCACGAAATTCATAGATTATATATTACTCCTGTGGTGGAAGCCTGCAGCAGTGTACATACTGCATGAAAAATGACCGGTTTTTGTGCCGAACCGCAATCAAGTTAAGACTGGGAAGGATTCACTGCAAAGAGCAGAGCCAAGCCTCAACCATGCACCAAGCGCAATTCACTTAGCTGGATGATGTGACAATATTTGAGATGCAGCCTATTCCTAACCAGGAGTAATTTGTACCCAGAACCAAGGTCAAAAAAGGGGTCCAGGCACCAAAAGAGGAGGGCCAAACTTTCCTAGGATCTTATATTTTCCAACCTCACCAGGGCCCATAAGGGGGGTACAGGGGGTACACTGTACCTGGGCACAGGATTAAAAAAATAATCCTAGAGTCCATAATAGGGGAGCTGGAAGTCTCCTGTGATCCAAAAATGTTTGCATGTACAATATTGTGTAAAAGTTAGCATACACATTTTGTATAAAGCTGCATAATTTTATCTACTGTAATGTATGAAAAAAATAATGATCCAGCAATCATATGAAATTATAATCCAGTGGAGAAGGGAAGGAGCTCCAAGGAAACTTTGCACCCCTGGATAAAATTCCTCTCATAGGCCCTGCTGAGTAGGGAGAGGGGTAGGAGCAAAAGAACTAATGTATTGTGGTATGAATACAACACAATAAGGTTCCAACACTACCTGATCTCCAAAGGAGTTGCAAAAGTCTGGTAACAGAAACCTTTATACCCAAATTCCTTTCTCCAGAGTTATATAGAAGCTATTTCACCTTTGTGTGGCTGGTGATGTCCAAAGTTTTTCTAGCCACCAGAAACTCAAGGCTGCATTCGTATAAAGCAATATGCTTGCTAAGCATGTACTGGGAGACAGTGGTATCGTAGTAAATTCTGGTGTACAGAAGCTCCTCATGACCCTTCCTATAGTCACACCCCACTAAGTCAATACAGAACCAGCTTTAAACTTCTTCATTAGAACGTTTTCTTCTCCTGCCACGTATTCATACAGTACTTCTACAATTTCTTATACTTCATTTGAACATCCAGCTCATTGCATCTCAAACAAGTGAAGTGGTTGCAACAATTCAAAAATGCATAAAAATTGGAAAAATGGATTTAATTCCCTCCCCCCGAAGCTATATTAGAGTCCTATCCTGGACACTTGCACTCAGAAGCAAGTCCCATTATATTCAATAGGAGTGCCTGTGTTCTATAAGACATTTACTGCCAGGTAAGTTTGCATAGCCTTCCTTTAACATGAGCTATGTACAGTCTCTCAGGTAGCCCTTGGAAGAGAAAATGCTATAGATCAAAGGATCTCAGCCAGGGGTCACAACCCATGTTGATGGGTCATGGAACACCACCTGAGTTCTGCCAACCTTCCAAGATGCTTGGTGTTCACATTAAAAAAAAAAGCAAAATGCCCACTTCCAGAATGTGTTTTTATTAACGAGTGTGTTTATGTAAACAAGAACATGACATGACTTGGCCCAGAGCAGGCCAAAGACTTCCATGTTGCCAAACTCTGCGCTGAAGGTGGATCCTGGAGCTAACATGATTGAGAACCATTGATCTAAATGTGAATCTGTGCCTCTAGGCAAATGTCTCCTGACAAGCCAGATGTCTCTTTTCCATATATGTCCTTTGAAAATACCTCCTGAAAGCTTCTGCAAATAATATCATTCTCCTGCTGTATAAGAAGTCCTGGTGCGCTACTCCTTCCTTGCCTCGCCACCTACTCTCCTGCCTGGAGATGCCTGAAGTTCTCATTACACAACTGAAGTTCAAGCACATCGTAGTTTTGCATTCGTGTGGCTTGCCTTTAAAGCCATGCAAATAGTTGCAGTGGAGAACTCTGAAACCAAAACTCTGTTTGGTGCACAGTCTTCCCCAAAAGATGGTCAGAGTTTTGTAGGTAGGACTGCAAACCTTTGTAAAAAGGTAAAGGTTTCCCCACGACCAAATGATCTAGTCGTGGCCGACTGTAGGGGGCGGTGCTCATCTCCGTTTCTAAGCCTATAGAGCCGGTGTTTGTCCGGGGACAAGCTTCCATGATCATGTGGCCAGCATGACTATACGCCATAGCACACAGAACACCATTACCTCCCCACCGAAGTGGTACTTATTTATCTACTGGCATTTTTAGGTGCTTTCGAACTCCTAGGTTGGCAGGAGCTGGGACAAGCAACAGGAACTCACTCTATCGCGTGGTCTCGAACTCCCAACCTTCCAGTCAGAAAGCCCAGCAGCAGCAGTTTAACTCGCAGTGCCACCACGTCCCCAACCTTTGTACTTGATTGCAAATACACACTATCTGAACTTAGTGTAGGTTTCTTGCAAGTCTCACAGGTCCAGCCTGATCCTACAGAACATATTGACAGGAGTAAGAGAAAAGAGATGCAGTTTTTGCTAGCAGAAGGTGATAATGTGATAAAATTCAAGGATGTGGAGTGCACATGTGAGATGATTCCAACATTGCTACCTGTAGGGAGGTGGTCACTGAACTAAATATACTAAGAAGTTATCTGCTTATGACTGGAATCTTGCATTATCAGTAGTACCTTTGACATGGTGCAAGGGAGCGGCAACAGGACGCAAATATATTGTCTCGTGTGCTCCCTGAGGCATCTGGTGGGCCACTGTGAGATACAGGAAGCTGGACTAGATGGGTCTTTGGCCTGATCCAGCAGGGCTCTTATGTTCTTATTTAAACTTGTTTGTTAAAAATGCATCAGCCTCTGGCACAAAGCAAGATGCATCAGCCCAGTAAGGCAAACAGAAGGCTGTCAATTTCACTCTGTTCTTAGATAAATGTTCATGCTCTTCTAAGAGATCTTGTAGCATCCACCGAACAGTGCAGCACCTTGCTGTTTACAGGGAAGGAACTGTGGCTTGTAAGTATTCAAAGAACCACATAATAGTACAGGCACTGGCCACAATCCTGCATTTAGGAAATGCCAATGACAGCTTTACTCTTACTGGAGGGCAAAACCACATGAAAGAAGAGAGCTCCTTTCCCTTTCAGAAGATTTAATGAATCACATTAAATGTGCCATTTTAGCCCATGTTACCTGCATGAACCCAAAGAGCCAAGCTAGACAGGATGTCAGTCGCACCATTTTTTTCTGGCTGGGCTTGTTTTTTCTTGCATAAATTGGGATTGGGACCATGGCAAGGGAACTTTGGCCAGGCCCTCCCTGCACATGCTATGTACACAAGACTTCCACCTGCTAAAGTAAAAGTCTTTTTTTCCTTGTGCAAACAACATGTGCATGGAGCAGTCTGCATTGGCACTACTGCAAGAAAGGAATGGTCCAGCCCCAATCTCTCCCCACTCCATCACGATCCCAGTTCTAATCTGGCTCCCCTACTCAAGCTATTTACACAAGCAAGTATGCCAAGAACAATGGTCTGATCTAGTCAGATCACATTTAGCCTGATCCCAAGACCCTTTTTCACCACTCCAATCCTGCGAAATCCAATATTGCATCTAAAATGCAGCCTACTCCAAAGGGCTCTTTCAGAGGTTTGACCATTTCTACAAATACAAACACCAACTAAGCCTTCTACAGAGGATCACTTCAAAACATCCCCCTACCAAATTTTCCCTTCAAGAGAGAGTCCTGAAAATCCTGCCCTAAGGCCAACACAGGATATTCAAGCCAAACATCATGAATAGAAAGGAAGAAGTTGCCTTGCT
Source organism: Lerista edwardsae (assembly GCA_029204185.1). Taxonomy (NCBI): domain Eukaryota; kingdom Metazoa; phylum Chordata; class Lepidosauria; order Squamata; family Scincidae; genus Lerista; species Lerista edwardsae. The sequence continues at coordinate 13,247,541 of JAJKFI010000002.1, forward strand.
GTGGGGCTGGAAGCGGCTGCTCCCCTCTTGGGAATGGATGGCACCTCGCCTTTTCGGCACTCGAGAATTAATGGTGCCACTATTAGAATTGTGCTCTGAGTCACATCAATTCTCAAACCAGTCGCAGATCTAGGGGGGCAGGGGGGGCACAAGCCCTGGGCGCCATCTTGGGGCTGTCTAGGAGGGCGCCAGTGGCCCCTGCAACATTGCGCAGGTAGACCTGGGCTCCGGAGCCCAGATCTACCCATTAGAAATGGCCGCAGGTAGACCTGGGCTCCGGAGCCCAGGTCTACCCATTGGAAACGGCTGCGGGTAGACCTGGGCTCCAGAGCCCAGATCTACCCATTAGAAATGGCTGCGGGTAGACCTGGGCTCCCTACAGGGCTAAGCTCACTGTGACCTTAAAAGTTATGATTAAAGATGCCTTGGCACTGGAAAGATGTTTTGAATGGGTGGGGGAAGGTCTGCACTATGGATACCTTCCTGACCTGTGGAGAACTGGTCTACCCGTGGCTGGTCCTAATGGGTAGATCTGGGCTCTGCTGTTGTTTCTAATGGGTAGACCTGGACTCCCTGTAGGGAGCCCAGGTCTACCTGCGGCCATTTCTAATGGGTAGATCTGGGCTCTGGAGCCCAGGTCTACCCGTGGCTGGTCCCAATGGGTAGACCTGGGCTCCCATGGGGCGCACTTCTATTGGGTGCCCCGGGGGCCATTTTGACTAGGTCCGCCCCTGTCTCAAATAAAAGTCTTTCCCAGGCCTGGTGTCCTCTTTGTTGGGAGACCAAAATGGTGAGTTTCTGCTCGCAAATGCGAGTCTGATGACTGATGACTCCTAGTCTTTATTAATACATTGAGGAAAAGATTCTTGCTTGCATGGGAGCGAGAGCCGACTCATCCAGACGCAAGTGCACCTTGCTTTTTTCACACTGGCAAAGGGTCTCAACATAACATTGCAAGGTTCACTTGAAGTCAGAAGAGACTCCTCTTTTCATTTATTCTGCAGGATTGTAGGTTGAGCATTACAACACACTGCAGAAACATGGGTGGATGATGGTGCAGAAATCTGCATTTAGTTTAATACATAAGATTATTTTGTTTCAATTAAAAATTATGTGATTGTTATATATTTTTATTCTTTGATATCCTATTCTTATGGCCAAAGAAGCTTCAATGTTTATACTACAGTATTTTATATTGCAGGGCTTTTGGATGGATGACACACTCAAACAATTTGGAATAATGAGGTTCAGGATTTTATTGCACCATATCAGATTTTTCAGTAGTCCAACTACGTGGTTCTCCATGTGCTACATGGATTTTCCTTACAGCAGGACTACCAACTTCACTACATATAATTACACTTAATATTGCATGCAATGACTATAGAAAAGACACCTTTTGCAAATGGTTAGCATTTCTGAAGCATGTTACATTCAAAGCACAAATCATAGTATACAAGTTATCAGTCCATTAAAGCAAAGTTACAAAACCATCTATGAATTTCCACTGTCATCTCAGTGAATTTCCTTTTGCTAAGCACAGGCTATAGTATTTTAGAGTTCTTCTGTTACAAAACATCAAGTGTACTACTTCCAGAACAAATGGCACTCTGCTGTCTCCAAAGCAGATCACTTTGGCTCAATCTTAAATGTGTTTTTGCAATGAAAGCATTGCTATTTAGATAAACCTGGTGCCAAGGCTTGAATTCTACAGAGCATATGAAGAATCAGAACTACAAATACACTGTGTTTCTAAGGGATGGAAGAGTCTCCTTCGGCCCATAAGAGCAAAACAATTAAGATAATGTAGAAGTTTTAATGGCAATATCTGAAGTAGGCCTAGGTGGGCACAGGCAGAGGGCTCACAAGCTCCTTAGGGCCCACCCAACTGCTTCAAGAAGCACCTAAGCACCCTCCTTTACATAAAGCAACAATGGAGCACTGCAAATGAATTGCTCTGTTGCAGCCATTTTCCTTGTTTGCTTTCCAGAGACCTTGGTCCCTGGAAGGCAAGTGGGATTAGCTGGGGAAGGAGAAGGCAGGTGGATCAGCACACATCCTGCCTCCTTCCTCTGTGTCATACCACATTGCTGTGGTTGGCAGAAATAGGAAGAGGAACTGCCTATTTGCAATCACCCTCCCTCGGTTCCTACTGACTTGTCCACTCATGTTGCAGGTAAGCAAGCAAGCAAATGGTGGGGAATCCTAAAGGAATGGGGAAGAAAGCCACTTCCTTCTCCTTCCTCCATACCCCAACCACACAGATAGGAAAAAGACCTGCAGATCTCACGTGCGTTTATGGGTTCCCACAAAACAACTGCCAGAAGAACCAGCACCAACACCAACAAGATTTAAGGGTTCTTTCATAGGACTACTGTTTTAGGACAGAGGTCACCAGACTTGGTTCTGGCATCTACCTGCTCTGTGTCCCGTCCCCCCCCCCGAATGGCATTTACTGTTCCACTGGGGATGCTTGCAAAGACCCCGACTACAATCCCCCAGCGGCCTTCATGGACAGCTACTTCTGCATGGAACTCCAGGCACAAGGCATGTTGGGGTGACAGAGCCCAGAAGCAGCAGGCCAAAAAGATCCCTGGGATCTGTAACTGGAGTCTTTGCAAGCATCTCCGATGGAACAGTAAGAGCCAGTCGTGCCAAGGTTGCTTTTCAGTGCTGCAGCGGTATCCAGTTTGGAGACGCTGTTTTAGACCAGAGGACCTCAACAGGTAGATAAGAACCCAGAAGAGGGATCTGACCCAAATTCAGGTGAATAGTCACAGTCGTTGTTTAAGGCTTAGCCCTGCACAGTCTGAACAGTAGCCAAGCGTCCTCCACCTGCCTTTCAAAATTGAGTGCACATTGTTACCATGCAATTGGCTTGGATAAAAGGGGGGCAGAAAGACATAGTAGCAGTGCATCCTGATTGGCAGCCACGGGGCAGGAAAAGAAAGAGGAACCATGGCCACTCACTTGCCCACCTCTTCAAAAGTGAATCCCACACTGCAAATTGGAGTCTAGGTAGGTCCCAACTATTGACAAGCTGGTTAGGATAGGAAAGAACTGCCGTCACACCTTCCCATTAAGACAGCTTGAAAGGCAATAAAAACAAGCAACTTCAGTGTGTCCCCATGCTTTACAGCACTGAAAGGTGCCTTCACAAAAACACTTTTATCACGTCAAAACTATAGGAAAAACTTGCTTCTTGTTATGGTCCCACATTAAAAAAATATATTGTACAATTTTGTTTCCTGCGAAAACTAAGCCACCAGCAAAGTCAGCCAAAGGCATAAGAACATAAGAGCTTGTTGCTGATATAAGCTTTCTAGCCAGGGCCAATCATATGACCCACTCACAATAGTTCACTTTCTACAATAGTTCACCTGGTGGGCCGCTGTGAGATACAGGAAGCTGGACTAGATGGGCCTTTGGTCTGATCCAGCAGGGCTCTTCTTATGTTCTTATGTTCTTACATGGGTGCACTCATGAGAAAACTTCCAGATCTCCCTTTCATAGACAAATGAAAATTGTGCCCATATAAAAAAGTCTGATTTTAAAGCCATAAAATATGGCTGTAGATTATTTTCTAGAGTGGGGAATAAATCAATTGTGTGTATCTTATTCGTAGCTGAACAGCTTACCTGCTAATGAACACACAATTATTTGGAATTCATTGCATAGTACAGTATTGATTGGCAGAGGGGGGGGAAGGAAATATTGAAAAAATGTGACAGATTTCCCTCTGTTACATTCATGCTTCTCAGCTGCTGTACCAACATTTTTGCTTGTATCTCTCGCTTAAACATCAAGGCCTCTGAGCCATGCCGTTATCTTAAGTGGCTGGGCAAATGTCTTTCAGAACTTTGGCTTGCCAGAATGTCATAACTTGGATTATTTTTCACAGCCTTGTCGGTCTTTGTGACTGAGCTTTTTCAGACCTCTGAATTGCCTTCAGTGTGTCCCACTAAGAACATGCTGAATTGGTTTTTTAAGCATTTACATAACTGACAGACACTTGGGTGGCATATACACTCGAGATATGCGATAGCAGCAAAGTTCACCACACAGGCAACATTCCCTTGAGTTTTGATAATTGATGCGTCACACACACAAAAAAACCCTCAAAAAGAATGCTCAAGCCAAGGCAGCAACACTTTTTTCTGTAAATGATTCACAATAAATCTTTTTGTATAATTAAATTAGCTTAACCATGAACGTTCAGCAAAAACCTACGGTCTGGGGTTTTTATGTTGTGGTGCGGGTGCATTTTTCTTGGAAGATTTCCTTTTTTGTGCTTTATAAGTTGTGGCTCAGCACTCGACAAACGACTGGAAGAAAGACAGGGGAGGTCAGGACTGTGACTGTAGCCCACGCTGATCTGGATAATGAATTGGTTTCTGGTGACAATGGAGCTGGACAAATTGCTTTTCAAACTCCTGTTTTAGAATGGCTGCTTTACTAATAAGATGCAAACCAGAGCAACTGGTCCCAAAGGATGGGCAAAGCCAGGGATCGAACTAATTTGAGCAGGGAAATGGTTGAATTCTGGAATATGAAGGCAACATTCAAGGAAGATCTGAATTTTGCTTGCCAGGTTTGCCAATTTAGTCCCCCTGCCATAAAGGTAGACTGGAACACAAGGAATCACCCTGTGCTTGACTGTCTCCATCTGCTGGGCAGGTTTATGAGGGACCAATATTATCTAACGTCCCAACATGCGCCTGTGTAGATACACCTTTACCAAAAGGTAAAGTATTTAGTAATCCCTGTAAAAAAAACTATCACTGATGAGTCACAGGAGTAAACCCGCTGCCCTATAAAGCATATAGGATTATAGCCTTAATGGGTAGCCGCTGCCAACAGCCCGTTAGGTCAAGGGAGTCACCAGTCAAAAAATGCTCAACTCCAAATGCTAATGTTGGATTTAAGATCAGGAAACATCTCTCAGATGAAGTGTTTCAAAAATTTGGAATCTGTTATTTGGACAAGTATTGTGGACAGAAACATCCTTTGGCCAGAGATGTGCCATTATTTTCCTTTATATTGTGCTATACACACATGTGGAGCTTTACATGCTAAAGGAGTTGTATTCAAGATAATGGTATAACTACGATCACTGGAACTAAACCAGTTTAAAACTCTTCTGTGAAACTTGATTACAGTGGAATTCAAATGTTTTCTCCTCCCCCCCAAACACACCCCGAGTGGTCCATTATAAGGCAGTAATACATTGACACTAAAATGACAAAAAAAATTCCCTGAGGGAAATACATTTAGTAATCACTGTAACAAAATTATTATAACTGATGAGTCACAGGAATAAACCCTCTGCCCTATAAAATGCATAGGATTGTAGCCCTAATGGGTAGCTGCTGCCAATGGCCCAATCGGTCAAGGAAGCCACCAGTCAAAAAATGCTTGACTCCAAGGGTCCAGTCTAGCAGGGGAGGGAATGTAGCTCATAGGCAAAACAGCAGCATTGCATGGAGAAAATCCTAGCTTCATTCCTCAGTATCTCAAGTTAGGATTAGGTAAGGCTCATGTCTGGAACTCTAGAGAGAGTCACAACTCTAGAGAGAGTCAGCAGGCAATCTATCTATCTATAAAAATGAACGTGTGCGTACGTGCATGTATGTATGTATGTTCCAGCATAACTCTGGAATGCCTGGAGTGATTTACACCAAACTTCGTACACATATGCCTTACACTCTGGAAAGAAATACTGCGGGGGTAAGACACCTCTAGGGGTGCAGGTGGGAAGGGGGTGACCTGTAAAAATAATCGAAAACGGCTAACAGTGTCAAATCCATAGTTTTTGGGGTCGCTGAGATGAACGGTGACACTCCCGATGCCATTTAAGTCCATGTTCAGCCCCCATCAGCATGGGGGGTGAGAAGGGATGAAAAATAAAATGACCAAAATGACAGACATTAGTGTCAAATCCATAGTGTCAAATTTGGGGGCGCTAAGCTGAGTGGTGACAGTCCCGATGACATTTAAGCCCAAGTGTAGTTGAATAGAACTCTGTAGAAACTTCTGGAAATTTTTAGAAATCATTATGCCCTGGTCTTGGACTCCACTCAAATACTTGCCATGTGACCAGGTGTAGTCACTGAATACAAGTCTATCGATACCGTAGTATATGCCTATGAGGTTGTCAATTTCCCATCAGACTTCCTAAACTCACTTGATCCGGCTGGATTGCCACCACATCATCTTTTACTTACAGTGGGAACTCAAATTATTTTACCACAGAACCTCGACCCGCCAAAACTTTGCAATGGCACAAGGCTGTGTGTCAAGAAGATGCTGTCTTCTTGACACACTATCTTAATTAACAAGAAAGGGAGAGGGTGAAACAGTGTTTATCCCATGGATACCACTCATTCCAACAGATCTTAACTTTAAGAGATTGCAATTTCCAGTGAGACTTGCGTTCTCGATCACGATCAAGAAGTCACAGGGGCAGTCTATTACGTACTGCGGAGTGGATTTGAGATCGCCATGTTTCTCCCACGGACAACTTTATGTTGCTTGCTCAAGGGTGGGTTCACCCAAGAATTTATGTACTCTTGCTCCTGGAGGTGAAACTAAAAATGTTGCTTATAATCAAGTTCTGAGTTAAATTAATATTATAGTGAATTTGTAAAAGATTTTACTTTATAATTCTTATACTGTACTTATACTTTTAATTACCTGTACATAAAATTACTTTCATTTTACACTATAGATAGAATTCATTCCTTTTCCTGTCTAATAGAAGCTTGGGATAAATAAATACCCGGGCAACGCCAGGTAAGGACAAGCTAGTACTAAAATAAAATGGACCAGAGCTCCAATTCAATAGGAGACAGCTTTCTATATAGCATTGCATCTTGCCTGCACAAAGATGTCTTTCTTGTGAAAGACAAGCCACAGAAAACCACTCAGAGCAGTCTTGTGAAAGACAAACCACTCAGAGCAGGGTATGTGTGTGAAGACATGCAAATGTCTCATTCGTCACAAGTGCTTGAGTTTGACATCATTGCATTCACACCATCTCCGTCCATTAAAAATGCCATTGTGAATTATTCTTGAGCCGCTGTTTCTCACTCAAGGCTTCAGGTGCCTCATAAACCATTTAATATTTGCCAGCTTTATGTCACATGCTTCCAAGAAGCTGAAGATGCTTCAAAAAGGGTATCCGAGAGAATCATCTGGGCACTACAGCTGCATTTGCAACAACATAATGTCGCAAATGAAATAAGTTCAAGCAAAGAGAACAATCGTGTTTCAACATCATCAAAAGAACCTCTCTCTCAATAGCTACTGAGCCTATATTAATATCAAAGGAGTTGCTTTTTTTCCTTAAATCAGTCGAAAGGTTCAGAAGTTTATCCCAAACCCTACAATGCATTACCATATTTAAACACTAGGTGGCCCAACACAGATGTTCACTGACCATTTCTCCCTTAACATTCAGTTGGCAGAGACAAATGCTGCTTTTACCAGAAAAATGGGCCTGAAGTGCTGATTTGTACGTGAGGATGATTGCCAAGCGATGACAGAGTGATAAACAATGTCTGTCTCTTGTCTTGGATAGGGCTTTCTACTTCCCACCCCAATGCATGATCTCTCTACTTTTTGTTTTACTCAACTGAAATACTGGCATTGCCTCAAAATTATTATCTATATTATTACATAACTTTCATGTTAACGGGGCAATCAACTGCACAACATTAACTGGACACCAGTTTTTGCAAGTGTACTCATATGGGTTTTACAAGAGATTACAATGTTTGACATAACCATAGGAAACGCAGCTGCTATATGCATAAAATGTGAAGGACTGAAGGTTCATCTAATGTGGTTCATGCTGGTATATAGGGATGATCCATCTGGCAGTCTGTTCACAGCCACTTATGCAGTCCAGACTACAACCTTAAAATAAGTGAGAGACCCAGCAGATGTACTTTTTAATGGATAATCTTACTGTCTTTTTTGCTTGTTTTAATCATTATTACAATGCATCTGTAGAGTTAGAGGAAAGGAAACAAAAGATTGATATTAAGTGCCCCACCCACCCCTTGATTAAAGGGCATGGGGATATGGTACTAGTGGAAATGAATGGGTTTGATAGCTTCTAGTGACAGCACTGGAAGAGATCAGTGACAGAATGGCACATCTCTTTGGTTAGTTCATATAGTGGAGTGCTTTTGATCTAGTTAAAAGGGTTGCTGAGTCTGAAAATGGGGGGGGGGGGAAATGACAGGAGCCCTTGGTCTCTAGCCATGGGGTTTTTCATTCATTAAATACTGTGAATGAAAACCTCAAATGCTGCAAGTCGCATTCAGAGAAGCTGCTCCATCCTGAGCCTCTCAGTTGTGACTGCTTCTCTAAAGACATCCTCTCTCAGAAATTCAGTTAGAGTCAAAAGTTGGGGAGGGATAAAAAAACACCCTGCCATTTAAGAGCAGAAAACGACTTCCCTTGCCCAGATTACGGTGAATTGTAAAGATTAGAGTCAGTTTCAATGGTGAAGCTAGAGATGGCCGTCATTCTAGTGATCACTTGGGGGTGGGCATCATCACACCCTTGTAGTATCCTCCTCCTACGAGCATTAGACCTTTATTTGCGATATTACACACGCCGCGACAAAACAGAATACGCAACCCCCCCTTTTTTTTCTCTTAGCCTCGTTCTGCAGCTGCAGATTAGATCTGAAAGGAATCTTTTGCATATGCCGTATGCACGATAATTGCTTCTCGCCTCACTCCATTTACATCCGCCGGCCGCCTCCCCCCTCCCCGTCTCTGTCAGACGGGGCGACGTTTTATTAGACTTCAAAAAAAAAAAAAACATACACACCAGGAACCCAGAATGCTAGCTTTAGCACATTCCCTCATACAGATCAACTCAGAACAAAAGCCCGTAGACTTGTGCGAGCCTGATCTTGCATTTGCATGTGTGCTAATCGTGAACGCCTTGCGTTTGCTGGGGACCTTTTAAAACAATACACGCTGAAGTCACACACGCTGGAGGGGCAAGATTGGAGGAAGTGGACGCAGATAAGATCGGCAGCCTACGAGCGTCTCCACGATTTCTTGACACTCGCCTCCTCCCTCCAAGTCCGAGTATCCAAATTCCCTCCAAAGGTGCATCGGTTGCAACCAACGCAGCTTCGAGGAATCCGCACTCACAGGCGATGCCTGGACGCCTCCCCATCACCTTCCTCCCTCCACCGCTAGGCTGGCTTTGTGTGGCTTCGCAGAAGGGTGAATGAATGCGACAGGCGAAAAGATGCTCGGTGCAGCCCGCGCGGACGCTCGCTTACCTTCCCTGGCTTTGAGCAACACCGTGTTGGCAACAATGTTTTCCAGCTCCATTGACAAGCTCCGTCGGGGCGCTGCAGCGGCGGTGTCAGCGGCAAGAGGTTGCTCCTCCCGGGGCTCCCGCTCGGAGCGTGTGCGAGGCGGACTCAGCAGCCCCCTGTCCCTAGTGCATTATTCCCCTTCCTCCCGCTCCCTCCACGACGGAGCGCCACCGCTTGCTTCGCTTTGCTTCGCTGCTCTGCTCCCTTCCTCCCTCGCCTACACTAAGGCGCGCACCCCCTTCCGTGTCTCGGCTACTCCATTCTCCGCGCCTACATGCGAATCCCCGTCTCTCTCCTCTGATGGTTTAAGGTTTCAGATGTTTCTGCCTCCCTCCCCGGGGGTGTGGCACTACGAAGCTGGTTCCGCAGCATTACGCAGGCGTCATGCTCAACAGCTGGCTCGTTCCTGAGCGCTGCTGCGCTGGGCATGCTGGGAGATGTAGTCTTGCTGCGGGCATCCGGCTTTGAGACGCTTACACACGAGCTGACAATTCGTTGAAGGGAAGGAAGGCAGCTGCCTTTGACAGGGGGAGGCGACGCGGGGCAGGGAGGGAAAAATTGAAAAGCTTTTAGACATGGCTCGATGTCTTGCAGCATAATCTGGCATGTCAACTCTGCAGCAAGCCCAACTGAGTTCAATGGGACTAACTCCCTGGTGTGGATAGAACTGCAGCCTAGAGCATGTGCAAATGTGTTCATTTATAAGTCCTGAAATAGTTTATTACAAAACACATTTCTTTGCAATTTAACTGGATGGGAGAGGCCACTGTTACCAATTTTGCAGGCTACCTTGCTTTAATTAAAAGATTTGTGGATGAAAGTATTATGCTTAAGTATCAAAAAGTAATGTGTGCCATTATACTGTTAATTTACCTTGACTGAACAACATGTGTAGATGCCTCAAAGTACTTATTAAAAAGGCATGAGACCTATTTTGAATTTTTTTACATATATGAATGGGTGTGTGTATTAGAGAGGCGCTAAATTGGTGTAGCCGCATTGCAGGTTCAATGTTGAATTTCTGCATCACCTACCATTGTTAAGGCCAAGAACATCTGTCAAAAAAGGAGACACTTCTGCCACCAAATATATGTAATTAGTAGGTGGAAAAATGGTTTTTCTGCTATGAAAACCATACCTAACACATTTGTGATATAGAAGTTAGAAGTTCTAAAATATCAATATTTTGAAGATGGACCTAAAACATAGTGGTACCCAAAAGTACAAATATATTTTTCGAGGAAAGGACGACCTTTTAGAGGAAAGGTTTCTCTGACTTCTTAAGAGGAACATGCAAGCCACCAGAACTCACGAAATTGCATGTTTCACTACTTGCTTTCTTCTTCATTGTTACAGAAACCTCTTTTTTGTATCGAACAAGAATATCTAATTTCACTTCATGGCTGCTATTAGATACAATATAATCCTCAGTGAATCAAGAGAAAGAGGTAATAGCAAATAGTTCAGTTAGAGGCACTCTCTAACTTTATTATCGATACTGATAATTGAGCTTTATATAAAACATCATGCTATCAAGAAATGGCATGGGTTATGAAAGAAATTCAAAGACTATCAATGTTCTCACAAGAGGGGCAATGCCCTAAGTTTTGCAGATGCCTCAACATGCTATGTAAGTGGCTGTTTCCCATCACCCTCAGAGCCATTTCTGGTGGCAAGAGCAACATGAAGGCAGCTCCTCTAGAATGGCACCAAAGGCAAGGGAGATGGGCCACTTACATTGCACATAGATTTGCATGAAAAACCTAGTGCATTGACCCCCCATCTGGGAACTTTACAGAAGGGTGTGATGCACAATCTAACAATAGGTTGCAGGTTCAGGTCAAATATTTCTGCCTTTTGCCAGAGTACTCCTATTATAATACAGATTGTGACCATAAGTAATATTATAAAATAGACCATGACCCTAAGTCCTGTAATAATTTTGAGGTGACCTAAAGGAATGATAAAATCCTGGGTATATATCTGGCAACATGGGTATAAGGCAACAATCCTATATCAACTTTCCTGAGAGTAAGCCCCACTGGACACTTACTTTTGTGTAGACGTGTATGGGTTGGGCTGTATGTTTTATAGGGTGCTAGCATGCCCTAATAGGATCTGAAGATGCTTATCCACCTCAAAATTCATATGGGACTTGTCTAGTCAGGGATGAGACAAGGTTGCAATTCTATGCAGACTTTCTATACGTAAATTCCTTTGAATTCAGTGGAAATTAGTTCCATGTAACATGCATAGGATTGAGCTGTTTGTGATGGGACTTTTCGGAAGTGGGCCATTTGAACACTATAGTCAAAGCAAGGGCTCTTTCACCCACTACACAAGAGTTTCCACCTTTAAAAAACATTGTTTGTAATGTTTGAAGGCCATTTGTATGTCTGAAAATGCAGGGGACGCTTTGGAGAGCCATGGTTAGAAATGCAGAAACATGTCTCTTGCTATAAAGTATGGTGCTGCCCTCTTCAGGTTGGAGTGAGAGAGTATAAAATCCTTCTCTTATTGGACTAAAACCATGGGTACTGAAACACTGTTGTTATTATTATAGGTATTAAGTCGGTAAGTAATCAGAATCTACTTTTGAATGGACCCACCAATTTCAGTGGATGAGATGTGCTGCGATGTGTTGGTTTAAAAGTGTCACTTCCATCTATACTTGAATTAAGACCAGCCAATATAGCATCCATATTTTGTTGATGACTGTTCAATTAAGTAGCTTTTCATGGGAACTCAACCCAAGTATTGCCCAATCCGGGTAATGACTTTGGAGACTCTCCATGAATGAATTGCATGGGAAGCAGCTTTCAAATGCAACAGCCACTGTTTGGGTCACATGGAAGTAATTTCCAAAATGCCATAAGATTTGAATCAACACTTGGTTCTTCCCCCAGCAACTGGCTTCTTCCTGTATGTGTTTACATACAGGCTCTTAAGACATGAGAGACTGTTACATTATCTCATGAGAAATGTGATTCAGATGCTTACAGTTTGGCCACAATAGCATCCAGAACTTCTGTCTCTTCTCAGAGGTGATTAATAGCATCACTTGAGAAACAGCTGTGCTTGGAGGCCAGTTGATTGACCACAGCAATGCCCGTGGTAGGCCTTGAGCTATACCATATTGCCATCTAGTGGCTCTCTTGCCTGAAATGAAAAAGAAAAATGAGCTAACATGCCTCACTAGAGCAAGCAGTAGACACACGCAGCAACTCCATACATGGACTGATTTTGCACGTGGCCAATGAAACCAGAGAAATGGCATTTGTGCACCATGGGAATGGAAAGCAGGTATTCAGGAGGTCTAGTCATGGCAAGACCAGCCCTGCCCACACATATCCAGATGTCCCTACTGCCTATGTTACAGTATGGCCAGCCACAACTGACACTTGTGGCCCAATGTTTTTCATGCCATTTAAAAAAAAAAAATTGAGCAAAACTGCCCCACCACATAACTTTCAGAGTGGTTTACAAATACATCAAAAATTAAAAAGAGCAGTAAGAAAGGTAAAGGTTTCCCCATGACTGAATGGTCTAGTCGTGACCAACTGTAGGGGGCGGTGCTCATCTCCGTTTCAAAGCCTGCAGAGCCGGCGTTTTGTCCGAGGACAAGCTTCCGTGGTCATGTGGCCAGCTTGGGGTAATTAAAAAAGGGGTTGAGAATAAAACAGCCAATAGTATCATGCCATTGTAGAAATCGATGGTAAGGCCGCACCTGGAATATTGTGTCCAGTTCTGGTCGCCGCATCTCAAAAAGGACATAGTGGACCTGGAAAAGGTGCAGAAGAGAGCGACAAAAATGATTACAGGGCTGGGGCACCTTCCTTATGAAGAAAGACTGCAGTGTTTGGGGCTCTTCAGCCTAGAAAAAAGGCGCCTGAGGGGGGACATGATTGAGACATACAAAATTATGCATGGAAGGGATAGAGTCGATAGAGGGATGTTCTTTTCCCTCTCTCAAAACACCAGAACCAGGGGCCATCCGCTAAAACTGAGGGTTGGGAGAGTTAAAACAGATAAAAGGAAGTACTTTTTTACCCAGTGGGTAGTTAATCTGTGGAACTCTTTGCCACAGGAGGTGGTGATGGCATCTGGTCTTGATGCCTTTAAGAGGGGATTGGACAGATTTCTGGAAGAAAAGTCCATTGTGGGCTATAGGCAATGATGGGTTGTAACCTCCTTACATTAGTAGTAGGCTACTTCAGAGTACTGGGTGCAAGGGAGTGGCAACAGGATCCAAGCATCTTGTTGTCTCATGCCTCCCTGGGGCACCTGGTGGGCCGCTGTGAGATACAGGAAGCTGGACTAGATGGGCTTTTGGCCTGATCCAGCAGGGCTCTTCTTATGTTCTTATGTTCTTATGACTATACACCATAGCGCACGGAACGCCGTTACCTTCCCACCGAAGTGGTCCCTATTTGTTTACTTGCATTTAGGTGCTTTTGAACTGCTAGGTTGGCAGGAGCTGGGACAAGCAACGGGAGCTCACTCCGCCGCTCAGTCTCGAACTCCCAACCTTCTGGTTGGAAAGCCCAACAGCAACGGTTTAACCTTCTGCACCACCACATCCCTACAGAAAGAGCAGCAGTGGTGTTTAAATCAGGTAAGTATTCTAGCTAGCTAGAGTGGTCCAGGGAACACTGTAACATTACTGAGGGCCCAATCCTAACCAACTTTCCAGCGCTGATGCAATGCATCCCTGAGGTAAGGAATCAAATGTTTCTTTACCTTGAGGAGACCTCCGTGACCGCCTCCTCACCACAGGATACAGTGGATACCCCATTGGCACAGCTGCATCGGCGCTGGAAAGTTGGCTAGAGAGAATTGGGCCATGAGAACATTCACACAGTGGAATGTGGGAGTTGACGGGCTCATGCAATTTAACAAAGAGATGTCCGAATTCCTCTTTTCACACATTCTCCCCTTCCTGACCCAAAGTTCTGAGTGTCTTTTCTCACAAATTTAAAAAAAATACATATACAGAAACAACAGCACAAATCACAGAAGAAAGAATGAATATGTGATATCTTATAGTGAGGAAAAAATTTACAAAAGCAAAAGGAACCAACACAGGCTTCATGTCGCTACATATTTACATACCATATCAACATAATAAAATGAAGATGAAAATCCAAACAGTGCAATTCTAGGGAAGTCTATTCAAGAGGTAGTTCCACTGACTTCAATGGGACTTATCCCCAGGTAAGTCTGTATAGGATTGCAGCTTATGCATTCAGTAACAAGTGTTATAGCTGGATATAACACTGTTAAAGTATACCAAAACCAATTATACCTCTTCCAAAACTATCTAAAACAGACATAACTGCCACTGGCTTTGTTATATGCACTTCCATCTGTAAAATACTCTGTTTAAACTATTTTTTTGTATAATAAACTCTATAATGGGATTCCAATGCTGCTTTTTTATTTCTTCGGGGCATTTCCTTTTTTCCTTCTCTGAAGCAGATAGTTTCTGTAAGTTTTGTCAATTCAGTGACCTTTCATGTTTTGAGCAGCCATTCCTCCAAAACTGGGGTTAAAGAATTTCTCCATCTTTAGCATATAAACATTTTGATAGCTGTAAAAAGGTCCAAACTCTTGTTTTCTGATTCAAGCTGCTTGTCAACATACCCCAGAAGTTTTCAATGACAGCACTGAAGAAGAATCATAGAAATGGCAGAGACTAGCTTTTTTCAGAAGCATTTCCTCCCAGTGATAACAAGATTGACAGCTGTAATACTGACAGCTTGAAATGCCATTGCATTGTCCCTGATATTCTGTTCAATACTTGCTCCAGCTAAAAATATCTGCAACCACAAAGAGGCAATTCCATTCAGTTTATGGGTTATTTCATCCAACAGTACACAGCTCCAATGGTGTACAGCATCCATAAATCAAATCACTTTCCTTCTTATCCAAAAAGACAGGTTACTTCCTCATACAAATTTCTCATCTATCTATATATATAAAAATGGACGTTTGTGTGTGTGTATGTGGGTATGTATGTATGTATGTTCCTTATACACGTCTCCGTGCCTTGACCCACGGCCACGAAACTTGGCACACACGTTCCTTGCAGCCTGGAAGGAATCACTGCGGGGGTCAGACCCCCCTACAGCCCCCTGTTTTTCAGGGAGGGGGCCGGATCGTCAGGAACCAAGGGGATTGCATGGGGCTACAGGTCTGCTGCCACCCTGTGGTCACAGACGATTCTGCAGCAGCTCAGCTGAAACTGAGCAGAACAGAAAGTGAAACTAAAATGCTTCGCCTGCGTGGCCTGAGTGGGCCAGGGAGGAAAGAGCAGGATCCACAGAGTTCCAGCAGCCAGTCGGATCTGAGAGGGGCCTATGTCCAGGGACCTAACAGGCCACCTCTGCCTGTTTCTCATACATCAGGGCGGATTCCTGCCACAGGACCTGCAGACAGTAAGTGGGACCTTCATGTTGCTCTCTTCGTTGATGGTGTCCCTGTTTCCTCATTCATGTCACAGTGATAGTGTGCATTGTGGGTTCCAGGTCATCAATACTGTTGTATTTCAGGGACGGGTTCTATATATCTATATATGGATCTCACTATGTCATGCTTTTGAGGGAGGTTTGCATATTTGTGTGTATGTTCCACCAGTACTCTGGAACGCCTGGAACGATGTGCACCACACGTGGTGCACTCCTTCCTTACGATCTGGACAGATATACTGTGGGGGTAGGGCCCCCCATACGCCCCCAGAGGTGGGGGTGCACTGCAGAACACACTCATTCCTCCTCCCAATAGAGCCTGGGGATGATTTCTGCCCCCGGGCAACGCCGGGTCACAAAACGCTACTTGTAGATAAAGGAAGATAACATAGTGAATTTGCAAGACAAGTACGTTCTTGAATTAGTGCCATACTGTCATTGCTGCAAAGACACAGGGTTGCAGCCTATTGGTCTTTTTACAGCTTTTGCTTTCTTTCTTTCCTGTACCATACGAAGTACTATACTTTGTACTTTACCAACTGAGAGGGTGTTATGTTGCTCTGCTGTTCCAAGACACATCATAGGGTTTCTGCAGGAGCAGTTAGCCACTGGATAGTTATCTTCAACCCCCTGATAGCTAGCCACTTTTTAAAGTGGTACTCTTCTTTAACTGGGGAAGAACATCTGCCCCTCTTTACTCTAGCACAGCATCTTTTCAAGATGTTGTTTGCTGGTGTCTCTATCTTTTTAGTCTGTGAACCATTTTGGAATAGGGAACGGTTTCTTGAGTTATGTAAACTGCTTTGTTGACCTATTTGTTGAAATGTTGCATGTACTTACTAACCATCTTTCAGTATTACTATGTTATTTCAGCATGAATGCTGTATAAAACTGGGCTCTTATTTAACAAGAGATCTTATTCTCTGTTGGATTTCTTGATTTGAAAGCACTGGGGCTGTCTATCCTCATGTGTAAAAGTGCTTTTTTGTTCTTGCTGGATTTGGTTGTTCCAGGGTTCATAAATGGGTTTAACGGCGCAATCCAAACCCTAGGCTGGAGGAGGCAGGTTTACGTGCCTGTCCCATACCCAGCCTGGGGCTTGGAGGTGCTGCTGCGCTACCCAGGGAAAGGGGAAAATATTCCCGTTCCCCTGGACAGCATGCAGCGGCCTGGATGGAGCCACCAAAATCAGCAGCACAACTTCGAGCCGCTGAACAGAGCAGCCTAGGCCAGGAAAGAAGGTTTGGAGCTGGCTCAAAGGCCACATTAGGAGGTTAGTAGCTGCCTTCACCCTCGTCCCTGGGTCAGCCCGTCCACATGCCTGTCCATTCCCCGCCTTCTCTACGCCCCATTCAGTCTCCCAGAGTCCCTGTACTGACTTTGCAAGGTTGGCCTTACCTTCAGGCCTCTGGCCTGAGCGATGGAACAGCAAGGCCAGCACATATCTGTGTGCTAGTCTAGCTCTCAAAAGAACGGCACAAACATGCTTTACGTGTGCCAGCCTGTTAACATGTTAGAACTGTGCTGTAAAGTAGCTTGCAAATTTGGTTACATTATAAACCATACTCTGAGCCAAACTCTGTTGACTGGCACCAATTCAGTATCAGGTTTTTGGCTTTTTCATCATCTAACTGACAGGCTAATAGCTTGTCTACTTTATTACCCTTTCAAATTATCTCTTAAAGCTTTCCTGGACTCAGTTGTTAGGTTTAAACGAACCAAACTTCTGTAACTACTCAGCTCTATAAGAACAGCCTTATCTGGAGTATTACTGTGTGCTCCTTCAAGCTCTTTAATCTTCTCCAACAAGTCTCTAGTTTCTTCTGAATTTTTTATTTTCCTAAAGTGTCTAATTTTTATAAGAAATCACTTTATATAAGCTTTGGCAGCTTCCCAAGTTGTAGTCTAATTCATTCCCTCTGTACCACTCTCAGTAAATAAATGTATATTTCTTTATTTCCTATATTATTTTCTCATCTTTAAAAATAATTTGACAGTTCGCTGATTTATAATTTTTTTGATCCGTCTCCCATGTGAAAAACAGATACATAGGATCAGATAAACTCATCTGATCCTGGCATTCATGCAAGCCCATGATACCAAAATTAAATCAAGTACCTTCAAATGAAATTAGAAAAGGTGAAAAATGAAGGGCTAAATATCCAGATTTCCAGCGCTGATGCAGCCATGCCAACAGGCTGGCTGCAGCCAACAGGGCACGTGCTGCATCCTGCAGTGGGGCACACTCACAGAGGCCTCCTCAAGTCAAGGCAATGTTTTTTCCCTTACTTTGGAGCAGTGAACTTCTGTTCATTGTAAATAGTAGTGGCACAGCATACAAAGGGTGCACATTGCACTTCCAAGAAGGGATGGGGATGTGCATGGACCCCAAATCACCTCTCCCTGCCCACAGTGCTTCATAAGCATTGGGTGGACAGTGGAGCCACAGCAGCCTTTTCCTCTTTCTTCTTCTGTGTCTCTCCACCAGCACTGGAAGGAAAAGGTGGCTGCTGTGGCTATGATAAGAACATAAAAAGAGCCCCACTGGATCAGGCAAAGAGCCCATCTAGTCTAGCTTCCTATATACCAGTGGCCCACCAGATGCCTCAGGGAGCACACAAGACAACACGATACCTGCATCTCATTGCCACTCCCCTGAAGCTGGCATTCCAAGTAACCATTCTGAGGTGAGGTATTTGGATCCTCTACCAACCTGCTCTCAGGGCATCAGAAGAAGATTAGAATGCCGAGAGGAGGGGCAGGCAGGTAGGTTGGGGGCTCATCCATTTGCCACTCCTCCAACTGTACTATTCCATGCAACAGTTTCCGGTTGCTTCATGGCAAGCCTGGCCCTATTCCAGTCAGAGGCTCCTGTGAAGCTTCAACATCCTGAAGAGGCTGCTGACTCAGACATCCTGAGGCAATTGCCATGGTCAGGTCCAGTCATAGCTCAGGCACTGTCTGAGACAACCAAATTCTTCCTCTGCCTCTTTGCCCTTTGCCTCCTCTCCAGGGGTGGAGCTCCTCTCCAGAGCTCTCAGCATTCTCTGCTTGTTTTCTGGGTAAAACAGCTCGGCTCTGGCTCACCGCACGTCCGCTTCTTGGCCACTCTTCCCTGCTTTCCTACATGGATATGGATGATGAGTTGGCAAAGGCAGTCTTTTCTCCTTCCTCAGGTGGTGCTTGACAAAGAGCTGGGCTGCTGCCAGCCCAATCCTCTTCTTGCCTACTCTCAGATGACTAGAGTGCCAACTGATATGAGTGGTGGGCAGATATGGGGTGCTGCCCCCCCCCAACATGCTGCTCAGTGCAAGCCTTTCAGTTGGCGTCATGGTCAGGCTGGCCTTGCCTGTGTTATTGTCCATTGTTTGTTCTCTCCCCCCCCAACTCACTAATAAACACAGAACTTGAATGAAAGCTAGCTCATCAAGCTATGATTCCCATGAGCAGAAAAATCAAGAGCTCAGGTGACCAACCACCACGCCCATATATTTTTTAAAAACACTTTTTGGCCCTGGCAGCTACATGATAGTGGCAACTGCATCATTGCCTTCACCATGGGTCCTTAATGAGGCAGAGAAAGGCCTTCCCTGGCTGGTGCATTGCGACCCACCAGTTTGGGAACCACTGTTCTATGCTAGGCTATGCTGCAATACTATGCACACTTTCCTAAGAGCCAGTCCCACTGAACACAATGGAACTTACTCTGAATAGATTTGCATATGCTTTTCTGTGAATACTTTATTTTCTGCTAGCTTCTTAAAAAATGTCTACGATAACCTTTTGCCCCATTTCCTGCCTCTGCCTTATTGCCCCTGCTGTTTGTCTTTGTGGGTGCCTGGTTTTCGCTTTTCTTTCTGTGATTTTCTGTAATGTTAAACCAGTGGTGGAATTCAAATAAATTAACAACCGGTTCTATGTCCTTCAGGGCCATCCGCTGCCTTTCTTCTCTCTCCCAACCTAAAATTAGCAACCAGTTCTACAGAATAGGTGAGAACTGGCTGAATTTCACCACTGTGTTAAACCCTTTAAATAAACTTTCTTTAGCTACTGTTTTATCTGCCCGATTCCAGTTCATGCCAGAGGAAGCTGATTTGCTCCATCTTCTCAGACTGCCAGCCTCCTCCTCCTCCTGTTTAATTTTAAAGGAGACTTCTATGTTTTGGGGATCTTTGCAATGCTGGGAAGGAGGTTTTCTCAAAGCAACTATTTTCGGGATAGAAAGAAGTCCTTAGATTTGGGTGGTAGTCAGCAGCAAACACTCCTCCCCCAATTTAAGCCCAGCTGGGAGTGGGTACTGGGAGCTAGGCACTGCAACACTTCCCTAGGTGCAAAACCCATTGAACACAGTAGTTTCACACAGTAGTTAATATGCATAGGTTTGTGCAGTAAAAAGGAAGAGTAATTCTATCAGAAGTGCAAAGTTTTTCTTTTAAAAAAATAATACAGATCCCAAACTGTTACTCTGAGTACCTGGTTGAGAAGAAACTTTATCTGGCTCTTCCTAAGCAACATAAACATTAATGTTGATTGAATTTGCAACCAACACCTCAATATCCAAATATTTAATTATACAATTCAATATTTGCTTGCATAGTCTGAAATGAAATGTTTGCCTAGATCCAATTACTGTTGCATGTTCTTTGTGAAGGATGAGTTGTAGTTCTTTGACAGCGCATGCTTTGTATGCGCAAGAGTTCCATGTTCAATCTCCACAAGAATCTCAGGCATATGGGTTGAAAAAGACCTTAGAGAACATTCCTTGTCTACAGACCAACAGCCTGGCTTGGCATAAGGCAGGTTAACATCTGCCTTCCTGAACATACATCTGGAAGTCTTGGGCAATCGTGGCTGCTAAGGAACAAGAGTTTGTGTGCCAATCCAAGAGAGCCAGAGCACCCAGACCCACAGTCCAGGGGCTGCCCACAAGTACAGAATTTGCTTCCTCAGATACTTTTTTAAGTATCTTAAAAGTATCTTTTAAGTATCCAAAGGTTGGGCTTTGGATATTTTAATCCCAGAGTTTCTATTTGGGTGGCTTTTGGGGAGCAGACAGGGCTGAACTGGTAGAGGATGTGAAATGTCCATCGATTATGTATTCTTGATTGTAATTGAATTTCAACAATCTATATTTTCCTTTTTAAAAGAAAATAGTGTTAAAAGCTATATGCTAGTAGCTACTTGTTACCAGCCCTGTACCTTTTGGCATGCAGAGGGTACAAATGTTCAAAAGTTTGTCATGGATCTTTGATGGGCATGTTCCTAAGTATATTTACTTAGAGTCAAGTTTTTCTGTGTTCAGTACAACTTGCTTACAAGTAAGCATGCAAAGGATTGAACTACACAGGTCCCACTATTTATTCACTCAGAAGGAAGTACCATTGGGGATTTCAACAACTCACATGCATAAGTATTAATCCTTTAAACTCTGGCTTTAAGTCCTCAATCCTATTTACACTTAGGACTGCAGCCTTAAAGCCTTACCTGGAAGATCAGTGAGGCCTACTTCTGAGTAGACATGCAGAGCCGCTTGCACTGCAATTCATTGATGTCCATCTACTGTGTTGGGAGGGCCTCAGTAGCTAAACTCTTCCCTGCATTTAAAAAACAGAAGTGTAAAAAGACATCACTCGCTCTAGATTTTATTTGAGAGAAATACCTAAGCCTAGATTTATGAAGACTGGGGTGGGGGGGAGAAGAGGGGTGTCTCATCATGTAAACCTTTTAAAATTTTCTTCAAAGCCTCTTTCAAGAATGAATATATTTTTCCTTTACAGCTGAGCAGTAATACCTCATAAAACACCTTTTGATAAACATGGGCCGGGAGGGTGCCCAGAAGCCGTTTTTCAGGGGGCTGGGAGTGAAGCACTGCATATTCCTCCCCCCCCCCCGTACAAAAGCTGAAATTCAGCCTTGCTGTAATAAGAAAAGAGGATGCATAAATGGAGGGCTGTGTTAGGAGCTGTTGCAGTGGATGAGTCACCAACTGAGTGGGCTTGCAGGTCTGCAGCTGTGAATACTGCAGCAACAGACTGTCTCCTGTCTCTACAGGAGAAGACGAAAAATCCTGATTCTCAAGGCAACGTTTCCAGAGACAACAAATACCTTTATAAAGACTGTGTATGGGAAAAGCCTCCTGACAGCCCACTCTCCACTCCGCTTTGTGTATTTAACAATTGAATCCATTTATTATAGAGGGGAACTGCCCCAGCTTGCAGGCTGCCTATCTCTCCCCCCTCCCCCCAATAAATTCATACAGCACAGAAGGCGTTGGTTTCCATGAAAAAAATCAAGTTATTTCCCAACTTCAGTGAGTACATAATGTTTGAAAAATGTGAGACACTGGCACAAAGCGCCTTTTAACTTACCAACCTGGTAACATTTACACTTGTGTGCAAATGTTTTCCAAAACAAAAATTTTAATGAGCACCATTTGAGAGCAAACACACGCACAGCATCTCACGATTTGAAAGTGCTACTGACATATCAGACATTGCGGACAAATGACTGCAGCAGAATGCAGTCATATCCAATGGTAATCATTATTCCATCATGTTCATGTAAATGGGGAAAGGGAAAACCGAGCATTTGTTTCCCTCTTCAATATAAAATCTGCAAAATTCACTGCTGTCCATTAGATCATTATCCATTTGCAGGATCTCCACATGATTAACAATGTGCCTGCCTTGAGTTAACTGTGATGGCTACAATGAGGTTATGATCTTACAAATTGGAGCCTTGTCCCACATTCCATGATATGTCATAACAGCCGCCTAGGAGTAAGCAGGCTTCATGCAAAACACCTGGCAAGCAGCCTGCATACCATAACATACCCAAGTTCTCTGGGAGCAAGGAAAGAATCTGCTGCCCTCTAGCCATAACTTTAGGATAATTCACCTTCCTTTCAAACATTCCAAAGGCTCTCAGGCTTAGCATTTTATAGTTGCTAACTTGTGAGGCTTGCATGCCATGGCTGTGCTATACCCACGCTGCCCATTTCCAAAATCCCTTGTGAAGTTATTACTTAATTTAAAGCAGCCGCTGCCAAATGATTTCACCAGCAATTCAAAAACTTCAAAATTGTTTCCAGAAACGCCATTTGGAGCGGGCTAAGGAGGGAAGTCAGGGGATTCTGCAGGCTAAGATTCTGACTGCCTCTCCCTAAACCTCCCAAGCATTTAGTCTGAACTTCCAACAAGAGGCAAGGGACGAGGCTGGGCAAGGAGAAACAGGGTGGGACACGGAATGGTGTTCATTCCTTTCTGCAGCTTTTAAAAGAGGCAGGCGGATTTCCAAGTTGACATCTGGCAACCACAGAGGGGAGTAAACACATGAAATGAATTGCTGCTTTGAGGCCCGAGATGATGCTCAGCGGTGGTGGCAGTAGTGCTGCCTCCTCTCTTCCTGGCTGTCCCAAGAAGCTACAAATGGGAGCTCATTCGCAGCAGGAGCCTCTGGGCTCTGCTTACAGATGGGAACACCTGGAAGAGGCAACAACCCAGGGCAGATGCAGGGGCCTCTTTCTGCAGAGGCAGTGCGGGGACTCTTTCAACCAAGGGCCATGCTGGCGCCGGGGCCATGTGCCACCTCGGCAATAATCAGCAATGGGACCTCTAAAGCAGTGGTTCCCAAACTGTGGGTTAGGACCCACCAGTTAAGTAGGTTGCGAGCCAATTTCAGGTGGGTTACGAAGCATCTAGGGCAGCCATATTGAAAATATGGGAAGATGAGATGCTGGAAGGGGGGAGGGCTGTGTATTTATTTTGCTTGTGGCAAGGTTGCAAATAGGCTTTCCCCCTTCTTTCCGATTCATTTTGGTACTAGAAAATAGCTGAGAAATAACCCAACTTATTGCTGCATTATTAGGAGGAACCATGATGGCAATTCTAGCCATGACATCACTTCTGGTGGATCCTGGACAGATTGTCATTATGAAAAGTGGATCCCGGTGTTAAAATGTTTGAGAACCACTGCTCCAAAGGATCAAGGAACCATGACAGCTTCCTTGATCCCAGAATGGGAGTCACAGTTTTTCAAAGTAATTTCATCACCATCACGGATATTCTCATTGGGCAATCACTGATCAGTGGTCAAGGAACCCCAGCAAGCTCTGGGTCAATGACTGAATACGTCACTCTAACCCAGAGACTTTGGGTGAATTAGGTAAGGCCAAGGTCAGTCACTGCCTGACACAGCCCAGGATTACTATCCTGCATAAACTCTGGAGTAAATGCTACAAACAGATGCAGTTACTGTTACACTGAATCAAATCAGATCATTGATACATCTAGCCCAGCAGCACCTGCTTTCATTAGCCATGGCTGTCTAGGGACGGAAGCACAGGTTTTTCCAAGCATTGCAATTGGAAACCTTTTACTGGTATATATGAAGATGGAAACTGGAACCTCCTGCATGCAGAGCATGGAGTCCACAGCTGAGATATGGCCACGTGTGTTGTCAGTAAGGGTGACTGAGGACGTGCCTTTGGTCATTTTTAAATAAAGTACATATCAGGATTAAATGGCAACTTTTTCAAGATGGATATTTCTTTCTAGGAAAGTTTCAGCTCTAGTACTTCTCCCTCTTTTTTTTAACATTAATCACTGCAGTAGCAGATATGATACGGCCAGCATTTTAAAAGCCACAATTTCTTGTTAATCGTCTTCATTCATTCCTTAATTGCATGACTGTTTTTACCTGCTTATTAGAAACGTGCAGTGCAATTCGACACATGTTTACCTGAATGTAAGTCCACTGCGTTTAACGGAGCTTACTCTCAGGGAAGTATAGATTACAAGCCTAGAAGCCGTCCATCGCATATTTAGCATGGTTAGAGCTGATGTCCTATCATGCATTGGCCTAACTAGCAGTAAACTCCCTTGAACAAGTGGGGTTTACTTCCGAGTAAACATGCATAGGCTCAAGTTGCTGGGCTGATTACATTAAAGAGGGCAGGTAAGCACATCGGGTGGCGATCCCGCCACTTTCTGGGAAATCTTCAATTCGTGCTACGAGAACAAACGTGCCTCGTTCTTCTGCCTCTCGAAAATCTTGCGGCCCGCCGGGCTACAGAATTTCGTGGCCCCGCCCCGGCCTCTCCATGTGCCGAGCCTAGGCCGGTTCCACCCCCTTCATTCAGGCTCCGGAGCTGAAGATGGCTGCTGTTGCATTGGGAAGGTTACTCAAGCCCTCGGTAAGCCTGAGCTACGCGTTGCCCTCTGAAGTTCAGCAGGCCCGGGGAAGGCAGCCGCTTAACGCCCTCGCCCTGCTCCGGGCTGTTTTGCGCTGAGTCTTACGAGCGACTTCCCCGTTCCTGAGCGAAGGCAGCTGCAGGCCCGATCACGCCTCCCTTCCGCAAGGGAGCAGGCTACTTTCTTTCTGCAAGCGTGGTCCGCTGACGGAGACCCGTGCCTTAGGAACCGACCAACCCGGATTTTTCTCAAGCTGCAATCCTAACCACACTTTCCTGGGAGTAAGCCCCATTGAACACAATGGGACTTGCTTCAGAGTAGACATCCATAGGATTGTGCCCTCAGTCTCGCTCCCTGGCTGCTCCTTCCGCCCGTCCATTTCTGCACGACTAGCCCTGAGCTATAATGTTTCATTATATAGGGCCTCTGCTAGACTGCTCGCTACAATGCGTCGCCTGGCTAGCTCCCCAGAGCCGTCTTATCTCTGTATTTGGGCGGGTTGGGAGGAGGGGGGTGCTGGGTGAATCAAAAATTGGGCAAAGGCGCCTTGCAGGCTTTTCCTGCGCCCCCTTCTTTTCCCAACGCGTGTCGTGCTAGCCTTATGTACGTCGATGCTTAGCGTCTCCCCTAGGCGCTCGCTCCCTTGCGATCTGCTTTTTCCACCCATCGTCTCCCTATCGAGTCTCTGCTTTCTGTTTCCTTCCAGGTTGCGTGGACCGCTGCCTTCCCCTGGCGGGCGGGCGCAGCTGCCAGAAGGTCTCCTGCCGTCACTGCTGCTGCGGACGCGCGGAAATGTGTGGTCCGAGCTCCGCCACCTTGTTCTCGGCTCCATTTCAGTACTAGTAAGTGCGTCTGGGATGGGAACGCGGATATTGGGAGAGGCACCTCTTTCGCATTCCCCGCTCCGGCGTTTCCCAGATGAAAATAAAGGCTCCCCCCATGGAGTAGAGCAGGCGTGGAGTCCGCGCAGTGGTGGGATTCAAATAAATTAACAACGGTTCTGTGTCCTTCAGGGTGGCCTTCAGAGCCATCCGCTGCCTTTCTTCCCTCTCCCAACCTAAAATTAGCAACCGATTCTGCAGAATAGGTGAGAACTGGCTGAATTTCACCACTGAGTCCTCGCCACAAGCTCTCTCTCTCACGCCCTGCAGTGTTGGTCCTGCAGTGATTTCTAAGCAAAGAAGTGTGGTGGAGAATAGTATTCAGAATAGTAATTGCTCTGCCTAACAGTTCAAAATGAATCTCGCCAAAATGTATCATGAATGAAATGGTGGGTTGTGTGCCTAGTGCGTGCCTTAATGTTAAGATACGTGCCCTGTACTGTGGACAAGCCAGGTAAGGTGCCTTTGCTGTACTTCAAATAGTTAACGTCTGGAGAACTGGAATGGAAAAGAGTTGAAACCTGAATAGCAGTTCTCCCAACTGTTACTAACCAAAAGAAAGGCCTCCTCAAGCAAGAGAAGGCCAAACAACAAACAGGGCAATTTATGAGCAATAGGGTACAGGAAATAAGGGCAATCAAGCTATGTCTGTGCCGCATTTCCCCCCCCCCCCAACTTCTTTAGTTTCCCAAGAGAAACTTCAGCAAAAACAATTTTACCTCCATGTTTTTTATTATAAATTGGGCATGCACATAGCAGTGCCTTATCTGCTAGAAACTTTTTTTTAGATGAAAGTTGAGATTCTTGTCAGGATACTGAGTTTATTTATGATGTCCCATCCCCAGTTGTAATTGTGTTGTGTGCGTGTCTGTTTGTGTTTCTGCTAAGATACTTCCTTTCTTGGCTTCCATAGTGTGTAGTATAGAATGGTCAAGATCTGATTGCTTTTTTTTTAATAATGCAAAGAGTCCACCAGAGTGCTGCACAAATTGTGGTGGTGTGCACGCTATTCTTGCCTTTGAGACAAGGTCTCTGCAAGGGAAAAAATTAAGCGGGTCTTTATACTTGAGCTTATGCTTCTGTACTGTATCTTTACCATCTGCTTGATGTAACTTTTTCTAGATTCGTCACACTTCGTTCCTGCTGTCACCCAGCATGCACCCTATTTTAAGGGTACCGCTGTGGTTAATGGGGAGTTCAAAGACGTGAGCCTAGATGACTTCAAAGGAAAGTATCTGGTCCTCTTCTTCTACCCCTTGGATTTGTAAGTAATGTCTTCTTGGTCTATCTCCTTAAACAGAATTGACCTTCCCATATTGTCTCTGGGAGATTCTTTTATCTTAAGAAAAGTTCTTGCATTCTGCCAGTCTTTCTAGAGTGTAATGGATATCTTTTCACGAGGAATGTCAATGATAAGACTTTTAACTAGTGGTAATCTTATGTGGCCGGTATATTAGTGGAAAGTAGTAGTTGTATTCTCATAGATATTTAGTTATCTTCAAACAACATGCTTGGAATAATCAAGTGGATTGTTACGAAGGCAAGTCAAGATAATAGAGTAATGTATTTGTTTAGAATAGAAAGAAAGCTTATCTTGACCTTTCAGATATTTTAGATCAAGATGGAACTAGTGCTGGGTTTGGAGCGGTATTGATGTCCCTTGCTAGTATGTTAGAAATTGTACCATATATTTTTTTAAAAGAAAAATGTCTAGTAATTTTAAAAAATACAAACTAAAACTAGTTTTTAAAAGGGAAATAGTGAAGTGCAGCAAGGTGGAAATTTGTATAAATCCTTGTTTCAAAGAATGTAAGCTGGTTGTAAGTTTAATGTTGGCTCTTACCACGTAAGGGAATAAGGAAGAATAATACTGATAAATCTGGCTGTAAGAATTTACTCTCTGGGCATCCCAGAGAAAATAGATCTACTATTTCTGATTTTCGTCACCTAGCTGTACCAAAGTAGATGTTGA
This sequence comes from Lerista edwardsae, assembly GCA_029204185.1. Lineage (NCBI taxonomy): Eukaryota > Metazoa > Chordata > Lepidosauria > Squamata > Scincidae > Lerista > Lerista edwardsae. The sequence continues at coordinate 13,275,401 of JAJKFI010000002.1, forward strand.
CCCGTGTCTGATTTGAATACTTCCTGTGTGTATGATTAATGTCCAGAACTCCCTTGTGTCAGATTTGCCCTGTGTAGTAGGATACATAGTGTGTTAAAGTAGTGTATTTCCTAACGTTGTAAGGCTGCCCAATTCCAATATATGTGGTTCTGGTGGCTTTATAATCCTTCTACAGAGAAACTGTGATGGTTCTCATTGCAGACCATTGCTATAATTGTCTTTAAAAAAAATTGAGTCAGACTTTGGAGGAATTATGGATAAGAGTGCTGCTAATTGCTCATCCTGACGTCTTGGAATTCTTTGTTGTCAGATGGAAGCAAAGTAAAGATCTGGTAGACTCACCTACAGCTCACCATGTGTAGAGGGAGGGGAAGTGGTATTCTCTTAGCAATCATGGTGCTAAAATTCTTCCTAGCAAAATGGCACCTTCTGGACTTTGGTCTCTATAAATATTCTGTAATTGAAAGGGTTAATATGCTGTATTGCAGCATTATGCCCAAGGTGAGCAGATACTGTGATGGGAACAATATTGTTAACTCAGAGCTGGCAGGTTTCTTGTTTACGTTGTGGCCATATTTCTTCCCTCTAGCACTTTCGTCTGCCCGACAGAAATTGTTGCTTTCAGTGACAAAGCGAATGAATTCCATGACGTGAATTGTGAGGTAGTTGCTGTATCAGTGGATTCTCACTTTTGTCACCTTGCCTGGATCAATACTCCACGAAAGGTACAAACTGGGCTTTTTGCTTCTCTTCAGAACACCCGTTCCTGTTTCTTTGTGAAGACTCCCACTGGAAGGGAGATGAGCATGCTTCCTTCGCTCTGTCTAAAGGAATTAGCTGGCAGCCTTTCTCAGCAGGAGGCTTTTCTGAGTGAGAAATGGCTTGCCACCATACAGATCTGCATTGAGCGAGTGCTGTTGAAATTTCAGCAAAGAAGCAATTCTTGCTTAGTCCAGAAGGTACAATGTATAGTAGGCTCGCCAACTTTCCGAACAATAGTATCTCAGTTTGGCTGTATGTGGTACTGACTTGACAAATGTGCAAAGAGGAACATCCTGTCTCCTCCTATATTCTGAACAAAAACCTAGTAGAGAATGACTTTGATTCAGGTGAGAGGAAATCTACACATGGTACAGTCCTGTTAATGAACATTGTCACTGTTTTACAGACTTAAAACACTGTTTTACAGACAGAAGTTTGGAACTCCCCATTTGAATACGCAGTGCACTTTGAAGTTTGCACAGTTATAAATATTTAACTCTTGAACTGTTGCAATTCTGTGCTACAGCACAAGTATTGTGATTAGGGCCAGCAATGTCCTTGAAGTAGAATGTCAATTCCAGTTCAGCAGCCATGCCTTTTATATGGGATGAGCTGAAACAAAAAGGTTACAGGTGACCTAAAGAAGAGTACCACTCATGCACTCACAGAAGGCCTAGTTCTGTCCTCAAACAGGGCTAGAAGTCTGGAATATATTCCAAGTGGGATCAGTCAGAGCCACTAAAACCAGTGAGTTTTGCCATTGGCATTAGTGTGTGTTGCTTCTAAGCACCAGCAACTACACATGTTTTGAGTACGGATAAGTGGAGAGCAGCAAGCTGGTTAGAGTACAGACAACTTCAATAATTTTTCAGTTGAAGAGAGGGAATGTCATTACTGCTGTAGAAAAGAGATGGGGTTAGCTAAGTTGGAACAATTTTGTTACTGCTTCACTCTTCCATGGAGGAATGTGAATGGCTCAAGCTGCCTTACCTTAAGTTAGACCGTGTTGATTTTTCAAATCTTCTTGAGGATCTATGAATGTTTCTCCTAGTATAAGTCCTGTCATACAGCCTTTAGTTATATTTAACACAATTTTGTCCTGTAGCAATAATGCCTGCACATTTTCAAGGTACTGGTCTAATCTTGTACTTGAGATTTGGCTATAGCACTGAAAGATTCATCCTTTTAGCACACATGAGAGTAGGTATGACCTGACAGTTGCATGCACCTATAAATAGTTTAACTTCTCTGACAGGTCCAGTAGCCTTGAAGTCAGCCTGTTGATATGGGTAAATTTATGTACATACAATATCTTTGCCAAACTGAAGTACAAGTAATTATCAAGGTTGCCCAGAGATGGACTCTGGATGGTCCCTGAATGCTAGTGAAACTCATCAGCCTTGTTTCAAGGATAGGCAGTTCATCTTCCTGGCCATGGAGATATTGTGAAATGAAATAGCTGCACATGCCTAGACTAATAACTAAGGTTGCACTGTGAATGGTGGTTAATACCCTTCTACAGCTTAGTCCTTACTTGGAAGCAAGTTCCAATATGTTAAATTTATTCAAGCTATATATTTCCAGCTTTTCCCCTTTCACACAGGAGATGCTCAAGGCAGATTTTTAAAAGAGCACAGTAAAATACAATTTTAAATATTCAGTATTGGAGTTCAGAATTCAATAGGGCTTACTCTCTTAGCAAGTCCTATATGTTCTGTAGGTGTAGCTGATTCTCTAAGTGTAGAAGAGAAATGGGACAGTGACTTCCAATAGGATTTTAACTGTTCCCAGTGTATGAGAAAAGTGAGATGGTATTGTGTAAATAATATGAATCGATTTTATTTATTGGGGAAGATATTTTTTTTGTATTCACTTGGGTAAACAAAAATACCCCATGCAGTTTACTAAAAGAAAAATGCCTGTATGTGATAGGAGGTCTACTCTGATATTAATGTTTGTACATATACAGTAGGTGTTTGTATGTATGAACACATTTAGTGCGAATGCATTCATTTTACACAAGCTTTCATTTTAAAAGTCATTATAGGAACAAATATAGTGCAGTTCATGCTGCCCTTAAATAAATTGCAATATAATCCTCTGTGTGTGTATACTCAAAAGTAAGTCCCAGTAAATTTAGTGGGACTTATTTCTTAGTAAGTGTGTGCAGGATTGCAGATTTACACCGTATTAGGGTTGGCCATACAAATTCAGGGGTGATGACTTTGTTAAATTAGTCATATAAAGCTTATCCTTGGTACTGTACTGATAAAACGTAGTAAAGATGAATCAAGATTTAATCCTATACTCCTTTTTCCCCTTCATTAGACTGGTGGTTTGGGCCATATGAATATTCCACTTCTGTCTGACTTAACTAAGCAGATCTCTCGAGATTATGGTGTGCTGTTGGAAGGGCCTGGTCTTGCATTAAGGTGAGAATTCATATAATTTCCTCCAATGCTTCTGAAGTTGCACTGTGCTAAGGCTAAAGCTATCTGAGGGTGTTAGCAATATAAGCCAAATCAAACTACCAAACGTTTGGAATAGCATTGGGGCAGTTTTCTAGGTACAGGCTTTGCTTCTTGCCTAATTGAAAGGAAAGCTAAGAGCTAGCTAGAGCATAATGTCAGACTGATGATGCATAGCCTAATGCTCTCTGGCAAGCTGGCCTTGGGTGTGCAGGAAATGTTTTAATCTGGGGGCATTTCGCTTTCTGATATGGTATCATCCATGCTAAAAAGGCAAAACCAAGAAAGCCTTCTCCATTCAGTTACCCTGTATGAAGAGTGGAAAGGTGGCACTTGCTGCTGAGATGTAATTTTGTATCAAAGGAACTGATGCTATAAAGCAGGGGTTCCCAAACTGTGCAGCGCCGTGACCCACCTCATCCTTTGCGGTGGGTTGTGACCAGTGATGTCATTCAGGGGGAACGGACCAGAACGGGCGTCCCGGATCGTAACGGGCTCCGTGGCTGGTTCCAGGTTCCCGACAAGTGCCAATCAAAAGTGAGTTCCTGTTCCTAAATCATTTGAATGACACCACTGGTTGTGACACTCCTGGTGATGCTGGACACCTGGCCCAGTGACCCACTCTGCAGGAATACCGCTCAGAAGCCTCCTTAAGCCACTTCTGGTTTTTGGAAGCAAGGAGCTTTTGAGGCCTGCAGGGGCCTGTCGAGTAGGTTGCTGGCCCAGAGGCCTGAAGAGGCTCTAGTAAGTAATGGGGCTTCTAGAATGGCTGCTGTTTTGCAGCAAAACTTGTGGGCGGGAGATCCCAGGTTGCAAACCACTGTGCTTGGGCTCGCAACCCATGCTGCTATAAAATACATGGAACACTATACCCTTAAATTTCTTTGAAATTGATGAAGTCATAAAATATAAATCCCACTAACTCATAGCTCCTGCTTGCCAATGAAAGGGATACACGCAGTGGTGGGATTCAAATAAATTAACAACCGGTTCTGTGTCCTTCAGGCGGCCACTGCCTTTCTTCCCTCTCCCAACCTAAAATTAACCGGTTCTGCAGAACTGGTGAGAACTGGCTGAATTTCACCACTGGATACATGAATGATCTGCATGCAGAGTTGGAGCACACAGGAAAGGAAAAAGTGGCTTCTGCGGGAAGTGCTTTAAGAGGCTTAAAACTCTAACACCATGTTCTACTTCTTTTTCTCCCAAGGGGTCTTTTTATCATTGATCCCAATGGGATTATCAAGCATTTGAGCATCAATGACCTCCCAGTCGGTCGCAGTGTAGAAGAAACACTTCGCTTGGTGAAGGCGTTTCAATATGTAGAAACACACGGAGAAGTCTGCCCTGCAAACTGGACCCCAAACTCCCCGACGGTAAATAAACCTAATGTTATCCAGTATAAATGATAGCAGTACTCCCAAGCTCTCTGTGTGTGTGTCATCCCTGGACTTACTGGAATTGGGAACTGCTGATCAAACTGCAAGAGACGGCTGACATTTGCTTGGACCCTTGTTAGGGTTACCTGGCTATGGTGTGCCCTGATTGTGTTGCCCATCCTGGTTCTAGCCAAGGAGAGAGAGAGAGAGAGAGATCTCACATGGTTTGTTAAAACAAGTTGCTGTCCTCTTGATTGGACGTGATTGGAAGCAGGGCCTGTCTCAGTAAAACTGTTAAACTAATACGGGCTTTTATCTAGCTTTGCTGTGTCAGAGCAGCTGCAATGCTGAAGCCCTTGACTAGAAGGAGGAAAAGGGTAGCATTTTAAGGTAGAACATTGCATGATGTGAAGTTCTAGACACATCAACAAGGAAGTTTCCCTTCCCTTCAACAACATTGCATGAGATGAATCCCAAGAGCCAAAATTCAGTGATTTCCTGCAAATGCCCAACTGTTGTGCAACAAAGCACTATTGAACAACAAAGCACTGGCATTTGAGTTCCAATGCTGTTATGCGTTCCCTCAGTTTGTGGTCTGTAGACAGAGTAGACTAACAGGAAGAGCACTGAACGAAGAACTCCTACAGGGAATGCAGACCATGAATACAAAGCTTGCTGGGTGCCATGTCTTAATCATGGTTCCTCAGCAGTAAGTGGCATTGATATCACCAGCACTTAGTCCCAATAGCAAATATGCTTTTCTGAGAACATGCATTTTAAGTGAATAGTAAAAGATGATTCCTTTCATATTTACTTGGGTACTTCACAAACTGTCACTTAATTTCAGTTAAACTATTTTTGAATGTTAGGTTTCTTGTGATTTTTTTTTCCTGTCTGGAACTCTGCTAAGTTAAATGGATAGGTTTTTGTAGCAGATAAGCACTTTTGACTCCTGTAACTGGCATTTGCCCATTCTATCTTGTGCCAAAAATACGGTGGGATCTTAAAAAGAGTAAGGTATTTAAATAGCTGTTTTTACTGAAAATATTTCTTGTGCTGATTTTTTTAAATCTCTTTTTCCTTTGCAGATCAAGCCAAGTCCAGATGCTTCAAAGGAGTATTTTGAGAGAGTAAATAAATAAGAGGAAAGCCAATAAGAGATTAGTAGAATATTGTTTCATCAAATCAGAAGCTGACTTCCTGGGAGAGCAGCCAAGATTGTAATAAAAGTGCAAAGTTTATTTTGCTGTGGAGACAAAACTTTTATGACTTGCTCTCACCCCAGATAGATTTAAGCCCCACTTACAAGTTCTTGGCACTTCCTATATGCACAAGGAGAAAAGGCTTCTCATTAAAAACTGTGAAAGAAAAGGAAGCCTTGTACCTATTGTCCCTGGGGTGCACTGATGCTCCTTGATCAAACAAAAGAATTTAAAAAAATCCCTTTTACTTTGAGAAGTTGCTTATTGTTAACATTTCTTGAGAATTAACCCTGAAAAATTCAGTTTGGTTCTTGCTGTCTTTCATATGCTCTTTACTGACACAGGTGCTACTTGCGTAGACCCTACACAGGGAGAGCAAGAAAACAGTAAATGTTTCCACATAATATATATTCCCATATATAAAATACGTTGCTTGATCCCAGGCCTTGTTCAAAATCCATAGGCCATGTATGTCGGAACTCATGAGGTTACACTCTATCTTTTGTTGGCCACAGACTGTATGAGTAGCTATATTAAATGCAGATGCATGTTCATGGGCCCAACATGTTTGACAACTGGGCTTGGGTGCACACATGCATATGCCTATGTGTGCATCCTAAACGTACTATAGCACAAGTGCCACTGGCAAAACACTGAATTGGCCATGAATTAGAGCAATTCAAGGCTTCTGAGATCTATAATTCATTTAATATGGAGGGTGATATATTGGAACACACAAGAAACAAATGAAGAATTTATGCATTTATTAAGACAAGGAGAACTGTGAACCAAAGTCTGTGGTTGGTATCATTAGCAGGACTTGCATGCCTTTTAGGACACTCTGTTAGCATTGACTCTGCTTATTGATGCTTTGGGTGCAGACCTTCAGACACTGTACTGTGGGGTATTTGTAAATTATGTAGAAGATTAATTGAGTGTCTGAATTAATAGAGTTTATTTCCAATATTATTTTTAACCTCTGTCTTAAACTATGCAACTATAAAAAAAGATGCTTCAGAAAGAAAGGTTTGATTGTGATCAAAAAGAGGGATGATGTGTATGGATACTCTTACTACAGGCTCCTATCTGATCCCTGGTTTTGCTAACAAAGGTAAACCTCCAGTGCAGGGCCTGGGCTCAGATCCGGCAATTAGTAGCCTGAAGTAGTAGATAATCTTAGTAGGTTATGTTATGTGTAGAGGTGAGTTTTTTCCCCGGTGATAACAAAATAAAAACACTGAGCACCGCTTTCTGCACTTCTCATTTTTGTAAAAAACCTGAAATTTGCAAAAAAACAAAACACCCCAAAATAAGAAGAGCCCTGCTGGATCAGGCCAAGGCCCATCTAGTCCAGTTTCTTGTATCTCACAGTGGCCCACCAAATGCCTCAGACAACACAAAACAAGATAAAAAAACTTGTCTCGTGTTGACACTCCCCTGTATCCAGCACTCCAAGGTACCTTTCCTCTAAAATATGGAGGCTGCACCACCCGTCATGGCCTGTACCCTATGCTGGACCTTTCCTCCAGAAACTTCTCCATATGCCACGCCAGATGCCATCACCTCCTCCTGTGGCAAGGAGTTCCACAGATCAATTACCTTTTTACCCAGTGGGTATTTTAGCAGTTCTTACTCTCCCAACACTCAATTCTGGTGGATGTCCCCTGGTTCTAGTGTTGTGAGAGGGAAAAGAACAACCCTCTATCCACCTTATCCAATGCATAATTTTGTACATCTCAATCATGTCCCTCCTCAGGTGCCTCTTTTCTAGATGAAATGCCCCAAATGCTGTAGCCTTTCCTCATAAGGTTGGTGACCCAGCCCAGCAATAATTTTGGTTGGCCTCTTCTGCACCTTTTCTAGTTCCACTATGTCCTTTTTGAGAGGTGGCGATGCGAACTCTATGCAGTACTCCATCCTCTAACCATTCATTAACACCTCTATGTGCATGTGGCTGCATCTGCTGCCATTATACCACCTACCTAGTACACTTTTAAAGCAATTATCAATTATCTATACAAAAATGAATGTGTGTGTGCATATATATGTTGTAGCATAACTCTGGAATGCCTGGAGCTATTTACACCAAACTTGGTACACATATGCCTTACACTCTGGAAAGAAATACTGCGGGGGTAAGAAACTCCTAGCACCCCTAGGGGTGGGAAGGGGGTGCCATGTAAAAATAATCAAAAACGGCTGATAGTGTCAAATCCATAGTTTTTGGGGTCGCTGAGATGAACGGTGACACTCCTGATGCCATTTAAGTCCGAAACAAGAATTCCAGAGGGTGAAGACAAGTTTTTTTATTATATTTTGTTTTTCTTTTGTGGTGGAAACCCAACATGTTTTCATATAATTAGTCCGGTCAATTTAGGGCTGAAAACCACCCAACCTACAAACACCTCTAACAAAAGGTCTGACAACTGTTTCTGACAGTAGTCGGGGTACATATTGACAGAACAAAAATCGGACGAAGTCATCCTGCCAGAAGTGGGTTGTCTCCAAGAGGGCATCCGCAAGCCATGAAAATGGGCCACAATCAGGCACCCGTGTTATTTTGAACCCTCCAAGAACCCTAACAATAGTTCCGTCAACTGTTCCTGTCAGTACTAGGTGTGCAGAGTGACGGGGAAAACTCCGGCCAAATCAGACCACCGGAAGGGTCATTTCCAAGATGGCATCCGCAAGCCATGAAAACCGGCCAAAATCATGCACCCGTGTCCTAACCCTCAAAGAACTCTAACAGGTTTGTCAACTGTAAGAACAGTTGTCAGCTGTTGTCAGGTGTAAGAGCCGTTGTCAACTGTCTGTCAACTGTCTGTTCTTACAGTTGACAGACCAGTTGTTAGAGTTAGGCTTGCGGCTGCCATCTTGGAAATGACCCCCTTCCGGTGGTCTGATTTGGTCGGATCTTTCCCCTGTCAATCTGCATGCCTAGTACTGACAGGAACAGTTGACAGAATTCTTGTTGGGGTTCTTGGAGGGTTAGGACACGGGTGCATGGTTTGGGCCCCTTTTTCATGGCTTGCGGCTGCCATCTTGGAAATGAACCCCTTCTGGTAGTCTGATTTTGTCGGATCCTTCCCCTGTTACTCTGCACACCTAGTACTGACTGGAACAGTTGACGGAACTGTTGTTAGGGTTCTTGGAGGGTTCAAAATAACACGGGTGCCTGATTGTGGCCCATTTTCATGGCTTGCGGATGCCCTCTTGAAGACAACCCACTTCTGGTGGGATGACTGTGTCGGATTTTTGTTCTGTCAATATGTAACCCGAGTACTGTCAGAAACAGTTGTCAGACCTTTTGTTAGACACTGTTGCACGTCTGATCACAGATTAACCGGACTAAATGGACTTCACAGATGGTACAAAGAGAGTAATTGGTGAGATAGGAACTCACAGCAGCTGCGTAGGTCTTAATACAGTTTTTACTCAAGACAGTTTTCTTCAGATCATTGATGCATCTACAATTCCCACCAGGTCAGACTTACTGCAGGCTATTGATCCCATACAGGTGTTTACTAACTGCTAGGCTAAAACCTAAGCCAGTGGTTCTCAAATCTTTTAACACCAGGATCCACTTTTTCATATCTCTCACAGTGGAAGATAATAAAAGCAGAGGGTCCAAAATGGCATTAACCTGTAATGTCGAAGTGATGTCCTTAACCTGGAAGTGATGTCATGGCCAGAAGTGACATCATCTACCAGGATGTGCTATCATTGTGACATGATCAAATGACATTCCTAGAATGCAAATTGGCATTCTTGGACTGCAGCAATTGCGCAGCCATGAAACATAAAGCAAGATTAGGACAAAATATTATGAAAACAAAAATAAAACTCACTTGAAAATTCAAACTGTTAACACCCACAAAAGGAATATAGCAAGAGTAACACCTTCCAAGATGGTTGCTCCCAACTTTCCACAACCCACCTGATATCAGGTTGCGACCCACCAAGGCTCCTTCACCAGAAACACTGACCTACTGGTAAGCTGTTTGAGTTGTTCAACGCATACAGCTCTAATGTTCACACTTTGGCCTGTCCATGTCTTTATGCAACTGGTACTGAACATGCTTGTGGATGGAATTTGTAGTATAGAGAAAATGTGTTGAACCAACAGGTACCTTTGCATGCTTGGCAGTGATTTATGTGATTGCAGTGTCTTCAGAAAATGCCACCATAATTGAGAAAATGCTTCCAAAATGCAAGAAGTAGCAGATCTGCTGTTCTTGTGGCCCATTCATAGAATAGTAAAATAATTGGTTGCAATGTGGCCAGGCTAGCCGTTTCCCTGTCCCCTTTTCTGGGGTTGACCCTTTTATCTATTTCTGGGGCTATCACCTGCTATTTGCATAATTCTGTAACCAGAAACAAATAAGGTCTGCTGCAAGTATGGCTGACCACCTTTCCGTGGCTGGGCTGCTGCATCTTGAACTGCTGCTGCATGGCAGGCAGAAATTCAACAGGTATATTGCATCCACGGTTGGATTTCAGCTTTTCATGCTGCTGTTGCATTTACAGAATCTCTGCCGGGGGGGGGGGAATGGCAACTGTGCAGCCTTATTGCAGGCGTGTTTACTCCCAAGGAAGCCACAATGAACTGAATAGAGCTTGCTCCTAACTAAGCGTTGCATATTGATAAGGTTTATAAAATAAACGGGGGGGGGGGACAGTAACGAAGCTAGCGGTGAAAGCTGAGCAGAGATTAATTTCACGGAGTTTCTACTAGCAGGAGAAATGCTAATATATTAATCACCTAGTGTCAGATGATCCACTGTTGTTCGTCGATGCAATGAGCACTGAGAAACCGCAGTGGAGCAGAAGGCCATTTTCATGACGTCTCATGTGGGAGGCAGAGCCTGAGCACAGAAGGGAAGTCGCTGCCGGAGCGTGCAGCAACTGGAGCGACCCGGAGCGGCCACCTTCCGGCGCTGCGCACTCAGCCTCATGGATTTGAATTTGGAGTTCTGGAGAAGCGAGGGCAAAGTACGAACGTGAAGTGGTGCGCTGGGCTTGCACGGGGGGATGAGGGTGGCGGCGCGGCGGGGGAAAGCCTGGAGGGAGGGAGGCTGTAGAAACGACGAAGCGGGTTTTAGCTTGCAGAGGGCAGGGAAGACTGCATGGCTTGTAAATAGGAACGGTCACTTATGATTTGCCTTGAATTTATATGCACCATCACCGTCCTTCTGCATTTTTGTGACTCCAGGCAAACAGTAGCACAGGGGACCACCCCACGGCAAAAAAATAAAGTATAACATTGCAATGAAAAATCATTCTGTATAACAGCGCGTGCTAAAACAAACGTCAGTCCTCGTGTGAACACGAGGGTGCGGAACCGGCCCAAACGTTCCTTCCTAAAAGCAGACTTGCAAGGCTGCTCGGGGTACATGTGCGTTTGGATGGTAGACCGTGTTGCCTCCATCGTTCCAGTTGTCCAGTCGTTAGAATGGGCAGTCTTGTGATTCTTCTTTGGCGAGCTAGGAAGTCTCCTTATCAGAAAATTGACTGGTGTCATCTGTGAAAGTCGAACAATTTGTCCTAACCTCTCACTGCCACTGGGAAGAGATCTTAATTAAGTGCTAGTTTTTACTAGAGGGCACCTGGAAACAGTCAAGGGCAGTAATCTTCAACCTTTTTCATGCCATGATTCCAATAAAGTATGAGACTGGTGAGCAGTGGTGGGATTCAAATAAATTAACAACCGGTTCTATGACATCATAGCCGGAGCCAAAAAAACCCGGAAGCCAGCTGAGGTAAGCGAGTGGGCGGGGCCCGGCCATTTAACAACCGGTTCTATAGAACCTGGGCGAACCCCTGAATCCCACCACTGCTGGTGAGCCACCATTGATCCCACTCCCTCCCAGGACCCTATCCAACCACCCCTGCCTCTGTTGCCACCCACTCTCTGCCCCAGGGCCTCTCTACAGGGAGGGCAGAGCTCTCAGTTTTGCAAGAAGCCTTACCCTGTCATGTAAATCCCGCCTCTCCCTTGCTGCTGTAGCCAGTAAGCAACGCCAAGATGTTGCTTTTCCCTGTGGGGATTGGCTAAAACGGTGCAGGAAAGGAGTGATTTCCACTGCAAGGTAAGGCTCCTTGCAAAACTTAGAGCTCTGCCCTCCCTGTGGAGACGCCACTGCTCTGCCCCGATACTGTTCACTACAACCAAATAATCTTATTAGAGCAGAAAAAGTTACCATGAATCCTGGCACTAATGAAAGCTGCCTTAGCACAATTGCTAAGAACCTGAGCAGGAATGGAACATAATCGCCTGAAGCCTGAAAGGTGCCTCCCCCTTTAGCTGGTAATGCTCTAGTCCAGTGGTCTTCAACCTTTTTTATTCCCATTAGTTGTCACGACTCCACAACTGAGGCTTTGTGACCCCATTGGGGTCTCCACCCCAAGGTTGAACACTGCTCCAGGGGAGTAGCTTCTGAGTGCTGATATTATGAAGGATAGTACAGCAATCTACACAGTCCCTATAGGCATCTTCACACTTACAGTGGTCACCCCTGTTTGGAGAAAGTACCATGGAAGGGTGGTGAAGCCTGTGTTATATGGCAACATTACCCTTTGTATTATAATAATATTATTTTAATAAACTAAATTACCCTTTGTAACCTTTTTGCAGATGGTGGGCTTCTCTCTGTGTCTCAAATCTTGCTTGCTGTTCTTATAGTCCTTGTGATGTCAGTTTCAGAATGGGTTTTTTTTTTTCTAGTGTTGAACAGTAATTTTTTCTGAGTGGTGAGACTTGGTCATCCCCTTACCCAGCTGGCCTGAACTTAGTTCCATCTCTTCAGGAGCCTGTGTGTGTGTTCTTGCATGTTAGCCAGGGCCAGCCCAAGACCTCTTGCAATTCTATACACACTTACTAGGGAGTCAGTTCCACTAAACCCAATGGGACTAGGGTTGTGAATTGTGCAGTAAGTTGAGATAGTACTAGAAATTATGGCAGTAAGGAACGACTAAATTTTCTGGTGCTTTAAGTACTGTAAATCTATTTTTCTTTAGACCTTTTTCCAAAGATTTCGTCATTGGGCAGACGTTTTGGACCCTCTGCTTTTATTATCTTCCACTGTGAGTAACTTGCATATTTAAGTTTTGTACCTTGATTTTCATGTGTGGCTGATGCAAGTAGGGAGTTCTGCAAAACTAAGAAACAAGTCTCACTGAATTCAATGGAATATATTCTTTAAGAAGGTTGTATTTCATAAATACCTATTTTTCCCAGATTCTAAAAAAAAAAAAGAGTAGTTTTCAAGTTGATATTATTTGTGTTACACTTGTATGATATGTTTCTTTTTCACCCCAGCACAGTGATACACACCAGATATGTTTCACCCCAGCACAGGTGGCTGTGGCTGGTGGTATTTTGCATATTTTTAGATTGTGAGCCCTTTGGGACAGGAAGCCATTTAACTTTATTATTACTATTTGCCTGTAAACCGCTTTGTGAACTTTGTGTTGAAAAGCGGTATAGAAATACTATTTGATTGAGTGATTGATTTTCCAAAAATTATTGGGCTTTTTTCCCCAAAAAATCTATTGTTGCTGAAAATTGTGTCTGAGTGCAAGCTCTGTCCCCCACATTGTTCCACTGCAGTTCTTGTATTGTGTAATCTGGGATGAATAAGGGTGCAGTACTATCAACTTATACCTGGGAGTGAGCCACACGGACTATAATCAGGCTTACTTTTGAGTAGACATGCATAGGATTGGGCTCTAAGTGAGGAACATGAGTATGGAACATGGGTGGAAGGTCATGATGCATGCTTGCTTTTATAGTTACCTTCATAATATTGATTTTGGCTCTGCAAGAAAATATGTTGCATTCAATTCTTATTGGAACACAGGACATTCACTGTCATTTATTTATGGCAGCTTTCATTTTTGAATGAATGAGGAGATCGGGAGAGGAAAATAGGAAATGTTCCTTTATTGTTGTTTATGGTCGGTGCCTTAGACTGCTCTTCTCCCAGACAAGGTACATGCTTGCTCATTCTCAATCCCAGAAGAGTCAGTTGGTGTGCACCTGCACGATTGTTCCAAGTGCATGCATGAGTGCAAACAGATGCACTCCCCCCCTACATCTGGGAGTGAAGCTGTATCAATATCAGGGTGTGTGGTGCATATGGAGAAAGGGACCAAGGGTTGGATTGTTACCAGGGATGGAGAGCAGTCAGAGTAAGTGAACCTTACTTTGCCCACCTCTGGTGTAATCCATAAGAATGCAACTGATGTGTATGAGAATGTTCTTCAGTTGCAGATTGCATTTCACTTGACTATTGCAAGTGGAAGCAAAAATCACAGCCCCTTAGACAAAAGTACAAGTGATGTATGTGATTACTCCAACACAATTTATCAATTTTGGTAGAAAGAGAAGCAATGCTTCAAGGAACTGTATGGTCCAAAGCTTGATTATATGCATTAAAACAAATATGATGTACAAATACCTAACCCTGGTGATTCAGGCTGGGCCTTTACGTCTCCATTCAAGCTGGAACTAGACTTGCAGCAAATGTAGATTGAGACTAAGTGCAGGCTGTTCCATGTATGATCCTCTTTTTTGTCTGTAACATCTTGGCATAGTCTGTGTGTGTGACATTATGTCATCAAGGTGTGTGCTTCCTTGCTCTTGCTTCATAGGGTGATGCCATGTCTCACCTTGAGCATCTTATCTGTAGTTACAAAGGCAAGTTGGGGTATTTTTAGTAGCAGCTTTGTATTTGCCACAATGATTGATATAGCCTTAGTCTCCAATGGGGAAGAAGAAATGTAGTTAAGTGAATATCAGTGCTCATTCTATATACAGCTGAACAGATTTGCCATGTATGAAACAATTGTGAACCAGGGTGGGTGGGGGGTAGACGACTGGGTCTCCTGACTTATTTGTTGTGGAAAAACAACAGCAGGAAAAGCAGGTGTGCTTGGGAGAGGAGTTTAAATCATTCCTCCCCCCCCCTCTGTTTTCCTGAACTAAATTGCTCTCCCTGCAGAAGAAGTCCAGCCATATTACAGATTTTGCATTTAATTCACAAAACTAAAATGGAAGACTGCCTACAGCGGCAGGATGGGATAACAAGCTGATATATTGATTTATTTTGGGTCCTTTTTTGTAAACATAGGCAGAAATTGAAAAATCCAGAGAACTTTTACAAGCTAGTGAACAAAGTATCCCAGAATCATTACAGGACAAAAAGGTATTTAACATACTTGTTCCAGTATTAATCGTGTGTGTGTGTGTGTGTGTGTGTGTGTGAGAGAGAGAGAGAGAGAGAGAGAGAGAGAGAGATTTGATTATCCTTTCAGCATGTAAAGTTTTTGTATTCAGCATTGCTTCTTCTTGTTAGGTAGGTTTATGCTGCAGTGGTAAGTTCCACAACAGACCTGTGATTAGATCTCAAAAAGTCAGGCTTAATGCTTTGGGTGCTTTCAATTCATTTTGGGTGGAATAAACATTTCTGGTTTTTGAGCTTGTAAACATGATTCTCACATGGGAAACAATGCTTTTTTAAAAAAGTTCCTGCCTATCCAGATATTGAATTGGACTGGTTGTGTGGACATACTGACTAGTCCTTGTGTTGTACAGCTGTGCTTGTATGATTGATGGACAACATGTAGACATGGCTAATGCACTGGAAATATTTAACTTGCCTCCTTGGAGAACAGCTTCTTCTGAACAAAATCAGGAAAGTCAGGGACAAATTAGGAATGCAAAATCATAGTCTGATTGCAGCAAAATCATTGAAAAATACATTTACAACCTTGACACCAGCAAAACAACGATACATATTTCCCCATTTCCAGTATTCCATCTTCCCATATTTTCAATGACTAGATGGGCCTTTGGCCTGATCCAGCAGGGCTCTTCTTATGTTCTTAATATGGTTGTCCTAGGTGTTTTGTGACCCACCTGAAGTTGGCTCACGACCCACTGGTGGGTCCTGACCCACAGTTCGGGAATCACACAATTCCATGCTCAGCTATAAAATTTATTCTGAACGATCTTTTCTCAAATATTCTTTTCCACTTGTTTAGATAAAAGAAGCCTGGCGATTAAGTCTGGTGAGTTTATTTTTTTTAAATAGATGCTTTTTCAATTTTATTTTTTAGTAAAGATTTCCTAATTCTTTGGGATTGTTTTTCTCCTCTAAGGCCTCTGTACATCCTGGTACTGGTGATGTAATTCCCATCATATTTAGGCCACCAGGTCAGTTTCTACATATAATTTTATTGAAAATTTGTTTCGTATCTCCTAAACGTTTGAGACTGATTATCCTAAGTTGTATTAATAGTGTTCAATTTACTAGAGGGTGATACAATTGGAATTGTGCTTGTTGATGCATGGAGAGCTTTGTTTTTGCCTTTATGGTAAACAGCATGCAACCAGCAAGCATGTTAGTATATGGAAAGACAGATTTTAGAGCCCAATCCTAACCTGGCGTTGCACCAGCACAGTGCTCTTGCTGTCGCCCAGAGCTATTGCAAACATGCCATAAGGATTTGGGTGCTGGGTCGGCACAGGCAGCAGTGCCGGCCTACAGACGCTGCCCTGCCCATCAGCTGCACTGACTGAGCGGTGGCGGACTTCTGCTGGTGTGGGCCTGTGCCAAGGGCATGCTGGAGGGAGGTGTAACTGGGCAGAGGAAGAGTGAATTAAATCCGTAGGCGGGAAGCGCAAATCCATAGCAATGGAACACTTGTGGATAAAAAGGCCCCACTTGTATTTTGTAAATGGCACAAATAATATCATAAATTGTGTCCATCATGTTTGACTGCAGTGGCAAAAATACAACTCAGGATGGTGACTTTGTATGCATGAATTATTTCCCATGTGGTATATTCTTGTGCATTCATGCTTGAGATTCACTTTGTTTTGTTGCTATAGATTTAAACATTCTGCTTGAACAACAGCTGTTTGCACCAGATATCCGTCATCCTATAAGTTATCTTAGCATATAAAACACATCCATACCCACATGCTTGCTTTTGTCCTGACATTGACACTTAATGTATGCTGTTTTGATTTGCCCGTGGTATTGATTGACATTGTAAAATACAGAGCCAACATAACTCAGCATCTTGTTATACGTTCTCTCTTAATTTACCTAGCAGAGCGTCTTTCTTTTAATACAAATCACATTGCCCCATCTTTTTCTAGGAAAAGGGTCGTGTCCCCCCCCCCCCGCAGTGCTCTGTTCTGCTGCTCCTAATTAGCAGTCTCCAGGTGGATGGTTGCAATACAAGTGTTTTGCTGGTCTTGGTGTGGAATTGCACCTTTCAGTTTCTCTGCGTGTTGAACACAATTAGGATTCTAGCTGTTGGGTGTTCATAATCGCTCAAAAGATTTCTGGTAAATACTAGGTTGAATCTGAACTTTGTGCTGCATGAATGGAAGCTCCTTATGAAGTAGAGTTGCGATGACAGGAGGATTCCCAGGGGTGCAAGTCTTCTTCGGTGAACAGAGAGCTTCTAGCTCCCATTTATGGAGCACCAATGCAGGATTCAACCCATTTTTTGGTATGCTGTTCTTGTTAGGCCCATCAAGAAATCCTCCACAACAATTGAATGTATTTTAATTAAGACGTTTATGTTTTCTCCTTTAAAGCATTCTTGCCCCTTACTGCTCCATTGGTGAGTAATGTTGGGTTTTTTCAGTGTGTTTGTGGGCTCTGGGGTTGCTAGTTGTTACATGCTATATTCTAAAATCTTAACAGTTACTGCAGATGGCACAAAGTTGAGTTAGGGCTATCTGCTGATTAAAGGAACTTTAGCAGATTGATTGGATGAATCAGTTCTATTACTTTTTGGATAGATTGATCAGCATACATTTCATTTGGAGAGCAAAAAATCATTGTTCTAATGAAAACAGTGTTCCTTCCTTGTTGCAGCTGGTAGTGTCTTAAATAGGGGTGTGTTTTTTGGTGATTTTTTTTTAAAAATTTCATCATTAAAATAGCAAAATTGCAGTGTTATGTATTTTTATACTACATTCTCAATCCATGTTCTCATTTTATTACTTTTAAATGCTTTAAAAGTGTACAAAGTAGATGATACAGGTAATATACTGTACTATCAGATGATGCAACTACAATATTATTTCTAAGTAGTCTATTTTAATTTCTGGAAAATATCTTAAACACCAAAATGCAGTGTTTTATGTTTTTATTTAGATATTTTAACTGCCAGAAGGCAGTTATTAATGCCCCAAAAGCTGTTTTCAGCAAAAAAAAACCACAACAAAAAAACACCCCTAGTCTTAAAAGAAGCATTCCTCCTTTTCTGTTGCATTTTTGTAATGTGGTACATTCTATCCCTGAGATCATCCCTGAGGCCAAGATCATGTGTTGCCAGCAGCAGTGTGGCTGCCTTGTAATTCTTATCATGCGGCCCCAGCGTGCCAACATGGTCTGCTGCTTCTGAATGTAAATGGACTGGTATGGAAGCAATTAAAATATTATTATTTTTTGCATTCTTTTTATATATTTTATGATCCTAGGGATTAATTTGTTGTATGTTGTATTTTTAATATTGTTTTTATTGTCTTTTAATACTGTTGTTAATTGTTTTTTACTGTGTTTTAACCTTGTAAATGCCGCCTTGAGGGCCTTTGTGGCAGAAAGGCGGGGTACAAATCAAATAAATAAATAAATAAATAATTGTGCCACAGTGGCTGTCACACCATTGATTAGAACACTGATTATGTTTGTGCTGCTTCTAGGTCAGGGGTGATTATGCTTTCAGGACTGTTGTGTTGCCACGAGCCACCACAGGTTGTTCATGACAAGGACCTACTTTTAATTTTTATGTCAAAACTTTGGGAGCTATCAAAGCAAAACGGCCACCTCAATGAGGCAGAAGATGTATCTAAATGGCATCTTGTAATCCTGAGGACAGCAGGGGAAACTGGCAGAAGGATTGAGAGTTACCGCGAGCTCTGGAGTGACATTTTCTCTGCTTCTGTTCTTGATTTTATGTGCGTTGTTGGAAAGATGAGTGAGCTTTGTTACTGATGCTGGTGCTGATATGTGTCCTCTGGATAATGGTCTTCATTCACTGAGGTTTTTTCCCCCTCTGCAGGTCATTGGTACTTTCTTAGCACACAAAGGAGTGAAACAAACATTTATTTGGCAGGTAATCCATTTTTGTTTTGATGCTTTGACACTTCTTAGTTAAATCCAACTTGCATTTTTACCTTTTTTGTAATCTGAAAATTTTGCAGCTCCTTTTCCATTCGTATATTGGTGGATTCAGCTTTGCAAATGGAAATTCTACAAGAAAGACAATGGAGAGCATTACAACAGAGGCAAATGTATGTGTTATTTTACATGTAGTTTGTGCATGTAACATGTATATGTAACCTTTACAGAGCACCATGCAACGAAAGTACCTTAGCATTGTGGAGAATGACTGTTTTCTTATTTGTTGAGTGTTTTTGCCTTTAGGAGTTTCAACACAAGCAGTGGCTTCTCACTGTTGGTGCAATCTCGTATTCTGCATGTGTGGGAGTAAGTATTTCCAAGTTCTGTCTGATCTGTTTTCTGATTGTGTCTTTAACTAGGATGTAACCTAAGGCATGGGAAGCCAATTTCTAGCACTCAAAGCAAGGTCTTTTGGGGGGTTGAATCCACAAATCCCTTATCCGTGATTTCAGTTATCCATGGATGTGGGGGACCCTCCCCACCCAGCAGCCCTCCCTCGTGCCCATTAAATCATATTAAAAAGTTAGTGGCAAAAGTTGGCTTGTTTTAACAAGCCAATTTTTGCCGCGGTAACTTTTTAAAATGATTTAATGGACACGAGGAAGAGCCATGCGGGAGTCAGGGAGCACAGGCAACCCCCTGCACAATCTCCCATTAAATAGTTAAAGTCCACTTATCAGGGCAACTTCTCCTTTAAGTAAAACTCAATAAGTGCTTTGTGGGCTGCTGCTGGCAGACGGAGCATTTAAAAAAAACATGGAGGGCAACAGGAAGTTCCCAATGCTTCCTTCTGTGTTTTTTTTGAAAACATTCTGTCTGCTGGAGGAAGCATGTAAAGCGCTTTGTTTAAAGAAGACTCCCTGTAAGCGGGGCTTTTAACAATTTAATGAGCGCAGGGGTGATGACAAGGGAAGGCGTCTGCAGTATCTTCGGAGGGGGGCGTTGTCCATTGAATGGATCCCCTGCAGATATGGGGGCTATAGGGGCACACCTGTAGTTTTCTTCAGGGTAATTAAAATAAGAATCCTTCATTACATCCATTTAACTCTTATCTGAGATTAACTATTCGCTACAGAAGATTTTCTGGATGATACAAAGGAATTGATGGGAAATGCACTTATTAGTGTACATCATGCAGCTTTTTGTGCAGGATTGTCAAACGTGGTTTTTCCTTCTTACTTTTTCTAGACTCTTCCTCAGTACCTTCTAACACGCTATAAACTGCAAGGTCCTTCAGCACAACTTATCTTCACAAAAATTGTACCAGCTCCACTTACAGGTGAGTTAGTAGAAATCATTCAGTTGTCATTGAGGTAGGAATTTGTTCTTTTAATTGTTCCAGTGTTAGGACTAGGAAGTGCTATTGGTTTATGCATTTAAAAAATTGTTTGCTTATATTCACACCACATTATCGCATGATAATGGCCTTAAAGGCACCTTAACATAGTGGTTCCCAAACTGTTCCATGGAACTTCGCCCTATGGAAGAAGATGCCTTAGGGCCTTCTTTCACCCTAGTTCTTGCCCTGACATGGGGGTCTCCAAACTCCAGCCTGCGGGTCAGATCTGGCCTGCCACGAGGCTTCACTTGGCCCGCTGTAAAACTCTCCATCTGGCCCACAGTGGGCCTTGTAATCCTCCAGAGGTGAAGGAAGCTGTGCTCCGTAGGATCCATGTAGGTCTGACTTGCAACACGCAATGGGCACTGACAGTGATTGCTGCAGAACTGGGGCAGTTAAATAGAACCCAGTCCGTGTGGTGTTCCTTGCCTTTCAGATTTTTTTCATTAATTACTGCTGTTTGGGGATGGAGAGAACCTTTTCTGATGGGGAAATCATGGAATGAGGCCTCTGGTGCCTCTTGCCTTTTAGATATTTTTCCTAATTTATGGGTATTGAAATTTATTCAAATTTAATATAAATTTGAAAAATATAAATTTATTTGAATTTCAATTTTATTTTTTCCGGCTCTTGAAACTGTGCCAGATATATAATGTGATCCTCCTGCCAAAAGGTTTGGAGACCCCTTCCCTAATGTTTTGAACTTTGTGAAAACAAAAGTTGAAATCAAGAAGAATTTGATTGATCAAATATAGGTGTACACCTGCATCTGCGGATCTGGTATCTGTGGTTTCAGAATCCGTGGTTCCTCACGCTCCCCCCAATGCCCATTGCCTTCTGTTTTCTTCTTTAATAATCAGGCATGTTTCTTGCTCTCACAGAGGCTATAAGAGAAAAGCAATAAGTGGGCATGCAGCCTGCATGCTAGAGGGACAAAGTAAGAATAACAGGAAGCAGGACAGTTCCTACTTTTTGTTAATGTTCTATGTCTCCCTAGCATGCAGGCTGCATGCCTACTAGTTGCTTTGCTCTTATAGCATCTGTAAAAGCAAGAAACTTTTACAGTTTGCCTGATTGTTAAAGAAAGTGGAAGGTAATGGGCGCAGGAGGAGTGCAGAGCATTGTTGCTCACAGAAACACAGATAAAGGTGATCCTCTATCTGCAGGGGGGGGGAGACTGGAACAGCTCCCCCCCCCACATTGGGGGGGGGGGGGCTGCATTCCCTACAACTTTTGGGACTATAGCTTAGATTCCATTAATACACAATACACAATAGCACAATTGCACTAATACACAATAGCACAATCAGCACTACTTTACAGCAACTAATACACAATAGCACAATCAGCACTACTTTACAGCAACTAATGTAAAGCCTACAAGTAATTTCTAGGAACTCTTGTTCCTTTGTTTGTCCCACAATATTGTATCCTTTAATGCAAATGAGTGACTGTTCAATTTAAAGTTAATGTACATTGTACTGGATATTCAATAAAGAATTAATTTTACACATCTAATGCTTTGGTTTTGCTTACCAATACTCTTCTTTTTCATTTACAGCCTTCTTGTGTGCATTTAATGTGATGGTAATAAGAGGCAGTGAATTTGAGAATGGGATAGAAGTCATGGATAACAGTGGAAATGTCATTGGATTATCACAGAAAGCAGGAGAAAAGGTAAGCAAAGCAGTGTGTCTTTCAACAGATGTGGTTTTTATTTTTCCATTCCAACAAAGCTTCCTATTCTCAATTAGTTGACCCATTACCCATATGCTTTCTGCTTCTCATTCTGTAACACTTAAAGGGTTGGAAGAGAAGTTTGTTTGCCTGCACAAAGACAGCTTCTTCAGCCGTCCCTTATAGCCTCACATAAATCTCAATTTACTTAATTCTTCAGGAGTCTTCCTCAACTTCCCCCTTCCCCCCTTTTCTTGTACCTATAGTCCATTTTGTATTATGGCCATTCATTTAATCTGGCTTCCTTTAAAACAGTGTATCCCAATCTGGGGGTTGCGACCCCATTGGGAAACATTCCTGGCCCATTCTATCTTAAGGGAAGTGGCCCAAGAATAGGTGCCCGACAGTGCCACAGCAATTATGGAGCTTCGGGCACAGGTGTGTGTGTGTGTGTGTGCGCGCACACACACACACACACACACACAGAGAGAGAGAGAGAGAGAGAGAGAGAGAGAGAGAGAGAGAGAGAGACCGGCCTCCAAAGTTTCCTTTGGAGCCTCCCTGATGAAGTAAAAAGCCCTGCTTTTTGCACAGGAAACACTTCCTGTTTTCTTGCAAAAACAAGAAGTGTTTTCTGTGTGAAAAACGAGGCTTTTTACTACTTTGGGGAGGCTCGCAGAAGGGGCTGCAGGCCTCCCAGACCTTGTCAGAAGCCAGTATGACCCTCCTGCTGAGGTAGGAACTTCCTGGGTGCCCGCAGCCCTGCAATCGTTGTGGCGCTGTCAGGCTCCAATTCCTGCCCCAGTCCCCGCCCACGTCAGCACTTACAGTGGCCCCAGCATCTGAGTAGGACTTGGGAACCACTGATCTAGAATTATTAGAAATATTGCTGCCTAAGTTGGCTTTGTGTGTGTTTTTCTTCTAGGCAGTAAAGGAAACAGCATTATCGAGAGCAGCAATATTTGGGACTGCAATCGTTATTCCAGATATTGCCGTGCACTTCTTACAACGGTAAGAGAGATCTGCAGTGTAGTTGCTGAGCAAAAAAGAATACCCAGGAAGAAAACTGGAGAGTGTATTCATATTTCACCCATTTTCATAACTACCAGATAATCTTCTTCTTCTGTGTGACAGTCATTCACACCACAAACCAATCCTGGTCCACCTGTCCCGAGAGGAGGAGCTACCCATGATCTATGTCTGACCCTGATGTGGAGGGCCCACTGGAGAACAGATGCTATTCTACTGAGTGTATCTCCAAATGGCTTCAAGTTTCATGAGATCAGACAATGCAGTTTCATTTTAGAGACAGAAGTCAAAACACTTCTAAATTTCTACATTTTACTCCAGCAGCATTGGGATAATTCCAAGGATCTTCTTACATTGGGCATGGAGGCATCTCAACTCCAGAGGGTTTGGGATGAAGTGGATTATTGGGATCTCTTTCAATCTGGTTTCAGGCCAAGGGAGCCTTTGGCCAGCTTTAGCTGGTGTGCCAGCTGTGGCTGTACTTGGCTTGTGCAAACCTGGCCATGGTGATCCATGCCATGGTAACATCAAGATTATTGTAACATGCTCTATGTGGGGCTGCCCTTGAAGATGGTTCGGAAACTGCACTTAATGCAGAATGCAGTGGCCCATGTGCTTGCTGGAGATGGGTGGTTCGAGTCTGTCAGGCTGCTGCTCCTGCTGCTGCACTTGCTGCCAGTTGGTTTCTGGGCCCAATTCAAGGTGCTGATTTTGACCTTTGAAGTCCTATACGGCTTGGGGCCAGGGTATTTGAGAGACTATATAATCCATCTCATCCTCTCTGGTTATCAGAATAGGCCCTTTTGCAGGAGTCATCACCTAAGGAGATAGAAGGGGTGGCAGCAAGGAAGAGCCTTCTTCGTAGTGGCACCAACTCTATGGAATTCCCTCTTAGGTTATGAACTGTTCCCTCCTTAGAGGCCTTTTGGTGGAGCCTAAAGGACATGGATATTTGGGGTTTTTATGCTGCTTAATTTTATGGGCCTGCCATTTTAATTTATTGTTGCTGGCTTTTAAAAAAAAAATGTTCTTGACTTTTAATTAGATATTTTAAGGAGATATTCTTAAAACCATTTTAGATGGTTTTTAGGAGCTTTTAATGATTACATTTTAATGATATTTGTAAGCTGCTTTGAATGCCCATCAAGGAGATAAAGTGGGGTATAAACTTGTAAATAAATAAATAAATATCATGGGAATCTAAACTGAAAAAGAATGTCTGATCATGTAGAGTGCCTGGAGATAGGATCCAACAGTTCTCATTTCAGAGCATAAGGACTTGGTATATAAATAAATTGTCTTGTCTAATAAAATGTTCACAAAGTGGCTTCCCTTTTGATGGTAACTATCTTTTGAGATAACGATTCTTGGAGAATATTGGGCTGTCAGAAACAGCTTGTAAATGGCTTTTTATCCTTGTCCTTTCTAACATGTTTTGGGCTTCTGCCTAGCATCTACACCACACTGCATAACAATATATTTTTGCCATCTCTTTGGCAGCACAAGTATGTTACTTCGAAATCCAATTGCTTTGACTTCACTGAGATCCATTTTGATGGTTTTACTCCTCGGAGCAACAATACCAGTTTCATTTAGTTGGAGATCACAAACAAGCAAGGTAAATCTCACATCCTGCACTCTTTTTCTATTTTTGCTGACATTGTACGGACTAATAGCAGTTCAAGGAACGAAACTGCAAGACTGTAATCTAGCTGAGCCAGACTTCCTTATCAAGAGATGTATGCTAATAATTCAGGTATTCCTTGCATCTGCTCCCAGTGTCAAATTGCCTTCCATAATGAGTCTGCTGTGGGCAGAACATAGAGGAAACTGGGATGGTGACTATGACTTTCCAAAAGGCACACATTTTCCACTTGTAGAATTGGTAGACGCAAGTGCTGAAAGTGCAAAAAAAGTACATTGTCTGTACATATCTGTCAAAAGTAAACAACAACAACAAAAAGCCCAACACAGGGGTTAAAAATTTGTGGTCTTGGCTCCAGCAAATGCAGTCTTTAGAAGCGTAGATCGAAGTCTGCATTTTTTGTTGCTTACCGAATATTCTTGTTAGCTTTAGTGCTACTTCAGAGTACAGAAGCTTCCCTACTTACCTAATGCCAAATACAATTGTTTGAAGTATGGCTGGGGCTTCCATTGCTAATACTGCAAGCTGGGGCTGAAACCCTCAGTTCAATACTCATGCTTCCATCAATCATCCTCTCCCTTCTGCCCCCAGGAATTTTGGGTTTCCCTTGCTATAGTGACAAGGTCGCTATTTCCAGTGTTATCAACTGGATCCTTAGCTTGGTTTGCATGTGATGTGGGAACCTGGGAGACCCAGGGAACCTGGTGTGTTACATAGATGATCTTCTGTAACAGGTTTGAGGTTTTAAAAGTAGCAATACTAGTTTGTGATACTATAACAATTTTTAATGAGATTGGTAGAAGTATATTTGCAAGTCTTGCACACCGAACTGTTATGCCTGTTTCAGATACAACGAAGTGAACTTGAGCCTGAATTAGTCTCCACTACTGAAGAAACAGACTTCTTTTACAACAGAGGAGTTTAATTTGGAAAATCTGATAGCTTCACTTCATAGGAACAGTATGGCCGGTGCTATGAAATCTGTATTCTTGGCTTCATTTTTGACCAATGGAACTGGACCTATGTGATGGAATTTTTCCCATTTGTTGAAATGTGAGCCAATCGGTCCAAAGTTCTATGCACTACTGTACTTTGACACAATCATGTAATAACTAAATGTTGAAAAATAGAATCATCTACTGCTGCTGCCATTCAAGGGAGATTGTGTGATTTACTTATATATAATAAAAGTCCGTGATGGAGAATCAAGGATCAGTAAACATTTATTTCCTTTCATTCTTGCTATAACTGCTTAGTGGAATAGTGGCACAGGAGACTGTGTAGCCACCCCTTTTGATTGATTTCAAACTGCTGCATTGGTTGAAAAGGTTCCTGGTAATCTTCCAAAAGATTATGCAAACTGTACCTTATGTTAAGGGAAGGAAAAGGTTTCTTTGTTCCTTGGTGCAAGGCCTGTGCAAAACCTGACTTCCATTTTCTGTGTCTGGGAAGTTTTCAAAAAGGGGAATAAGGCTAGACTACTGCTGTAGAGGGAAGATTGATAGGAGAATCTTGTAGGAGGTGGGAGTAGATTATCACCTGGGTTCTCTAACAGATAGTCATCTGGGAATAGACTATTCCCGCTTATGTACAGTGCAAAAATCAGATGCAAACAATATTTATTAGGTAACTTTCATAATTTGGCTCTCCTTATCTGCTGTTCAATTTGTATATCTATAAGATTCCAGAGGATAAATAACAAAAGCTCCTAACCTTTACAACATAAATTAGACTTCTGTGGCAGAAGTCTAATTTAAACATAACACTGATTGTCGTAAGTGTACATATAATAGCTGGACAGCTTACTGAAACTAGGATACCACTCCTCTTTGGCTGCTACACACAGAAACCAGCAGCCTAGTTTAAATGCTTGGAATATTATACAGGTAAGTACATACATGCCCCATTTCATGTCTACAGCAGGTATGAGTTCTGGTTCTATGTTTTAAATGAATTGCAAGGGGAAGGGGGTAGAAATGTAGTGTTTTATCCACAATAGCCAAATGACTTTTACAATCTTAACTCTAAAGAGGGGAAATTGAATCACATAAAAATTCAATAAGAAAAGTGAAGTAAGTTGGTCTTTAGTCACACATGTTAGTTCTGCTGAAATATTTTTGTACAAAAGGAGAATGACTCCCCTCAAAATAGGGGAACAGTAGTCAGGCTCATACTTGATTAGATATTCATACATAATTGTCAAAATTCCTCTTGGACCCTCCATGCTATTATACAACTCGGGTTCTTTAGTTTGTCATATAAGGTAACACATGTTTTTCAACCTAATATTGCTCATACACAGCAATAATTGAATAGCATTTTTAAAATGTTAGCAGTAGAAATAACATTTAAAAATAAAAAGCATATTATCTGTCACCTGCTAAGGCACCTCTTTATGAAGGCCAAGGTGACGAAGAACAGGGACGCACAAATAAACTATTTTCATATAGGAAAGTGCTACTGTAGAGGTTCAATTGTTTTGTAAGATGCAAGTTTTAACATCTATGCTCAGCATTAGAGATTAAGAGCCAAGCTACATATCTGCAACTATGGGTATTCAAATTACACTTCAAAAGATAAATGGCAACACTCCCTGTCCACTATAGCCCCTGCAGTTTTACAAAAAAATGTATCTGGAGCCCTAAAGTGGAAGTTACTGTGGAAAAAGCAGGAAGTAGTGGAGAAACATAAGCACACTCTCCCCTCCTGTAACTCCTTTTCCCCAGAAGCAGGAGCTATTGGGGTTTTTATCAAACATGTGTAATGTATTGTTTAGCAGTCTGAAAAATTTAAAACATGCAGCTGACTGGCAGCTGCTTGTTGAATCAAAAGTTACATAAGTATTAAATCTTGCCCATTTTGATGGCTTTCAGATGTCCATTGCCTTTAAGTATTCTGCTTGTCATGATACCAATAGACACTTCTGCATACAATTCAAAAAACAGATGACACTTCCAGCTCAAATTGATCATCCCATTTACTTGGTTGTCTTTGAAAAAATCTGTCCTATTTGGTGTAAAATCATAAGCCAGGAAATTAAAAACAAGTATATCCTGCCACATACAGAGGTACTCCACATAAAGTCCCTTTCTTAAAGATTCCTGTGGGGAATGCTTTACATATGTATGGAGTCGTCAAAATTAAGTGAAGAGGAATTTTTTTGTAGCACTAGAGTTTTGCTCATCCAAAACTTCAGATCTTGAGCATCTGTTCAGCAGCTGCCAAATGATAAAGGAAATTTTCAGTTGCTGGTGGAAACCGCTTCTGTTTCAGTGCTTCAAAGTTAAGAGATGGTTTCTCATTGTCATGCAAGACCTCTGTGAGGGAGGTCAAACTGGTCAAGATTTCTTTTGTCTTCAGGGAAATGTCCTGCAAACAAACAAAATGCAAACGTAAGTACAGGATGGCCAGAGATGCTTTGCATTTTTCTTTGAGACAGATAATGTACCAAAGTGGGGCTTACGAACTTGAATATTCTTTAGCCTTAAAATTCCCAAAGATCTTGCCTTCTGAGATGGCACAGATTTATCTGAGGCCTTCAGAAAAGTCAGAGTAAGGGGGGCAGGCACAGTAACATGTCCATCTCTTGATCACTTAGTATTTCTAATGCGTGGATGGACAGAGGAATGTTCTTGTCCCTCTCTCTCAACACCAGAACCAAAGGACATCCACTAAAATTGAGTGGTGGAAGAGTTAAACCAGATAAAAGAAAATACTTTTTGACCCAGCAGGTAATCTGTGGAACTCCTTGCCACAGGAGGTGGTGATGGTGTCTGGCCTAGGTGCCATTAAAATGGGACTGGACAGATTTCTGGAGGAAAAGTCCATCGCAGGTTACAGGCCATGATGGACGATACAACCTCCTTATTTTAGAAGTAGACTACCTCAGAATGCCAAATGCAGGGAAGTTGCAAAAGGATGCAGGCATCTGGTAGGTCACTGTGAGATACAGGAAGCTGGGTGGGCCTTTGACTTGATCTATCTAGGCTTATGTCCAGGAAATGGAAACGCTACAGTGTCACCTCAAATGGTTCTGTGGCAAAAGTGGTGTAATGCCTGGAATGTGGCCTCCAGAAGTGGTGCTATGGTGGTCTAGTCGAAGAGCTACATGTTTGAGCAGTATATCAATTTGTTTATGCAGAGGCCTCTTGTATTAAATAGGGCTTGCGCCCAGCAAGTTTGCATAGGATTGCAGCCTGGGGTTTTCACTCCCATCCGGCCCCTTGCTCACATCAGTGCAACCTGAAGCTTTACTTGTCTAGTCAAAGGGATGTCATTCAACCCAAGCCACTACCTCCTTTGGAGCATGTGGAAGCACCTTCCCTTTCACAATGAGAGGCCAAATTGCAAGTTAGGTATTCCTATTTATCTTACACCCATTAGGTTTGCTGTGTATGAGAGGCAAGGCATTCTGTAAACATTCCGCTGTTCAAGCTACCAACAATTCTAGCACATGACCTAGTATACAGTAACAATCTGAATGTCCAGAATTTATTCAGGTCATGTCACTCTGGCTACAAACTTGCCCTTTATAGGCCAGCTGCTCTGTTACCCTCAGTTTCAAGTCTTTACAATAAGAGGCATGACCTCACTCAGGACTGTTAAGAAGAAACAGATAAGGACCCTAAAGCATTCAGTCTTAAAGTTTAATCCAATTTACTAAAAAATGGCAGATATTTCTGTGGGGCTTGCTTCCAAAAAACTATACTTAGCACTCCCCCCCCCCACACACACACAGTAGAAGAATATTGCATAAGACAAGTGACCTCAAGTCCCAAGTAAGTTCTTCATTTGTATAAGACTTTTTTGCACAAACTCTTTTCAAAACCCTTATATGTTACAGGCTATCTTCCTTATTTAGGTTTTTATACTGCAAGAAAATCCCCAATATGTCATGACTCTTGCACAGCAATAGGTCTTTCCACAGGATTTGGGCAAGAGTGTATGGAAGAACACCAAGTCATTTTCTCCTGTTCTTGGAACCAAGCCAATTTTCTCCCCTCTAGGCAGCAACAAATGTGTTATAGATTGAGAGTCAAAAGATGCTTAACCTTAATAACTTGGCTGTTAGATTTCTCTGGATCTTCTGCAGACTGAACAATGAGCTGACCAATTTCCTTGTGCAATTTTCCCATTGTCATTGCCTCTGGGGAAGAGAGAAGAGGCACTGTCAGTCATTCCATCCATCCAAATCCCTGAAAATTTGTCATTGACAAAGTCATTGACAACATGGCCACATCGCTGTAGCCACTAACACCATGATCAAGGAGATGCCAAAAGAGGCTGCTCACCTAGAAAATTTCACAACAGACCACATAATACAGGTTGGGCCTTTTTATCTGCAGGTGTTCCATTCCTAGAACCCTTGTGGATAAAATAGGTGGGTAATTAAACCTGAAGATTTAGCCCATACACCTACTCGCCAAACCTTTAGGATGCCCTTGAGATACCTGAAATTAGACTTCTGGGCATGGGTGCCGAGTTGTGCACCAAGGCTGAGAATTGTACAGTTCTCCCAAGATCCGCACATGGCTTAATGAGTTCTTGTGAGAACTACAGAGTTCTCATGTGTACCAGCAAGCTGAGAAAGATGAACAGCAACACCATGAGGAGAGATGGTGATTAAAGACTTGCTGGGGAGGAGAAGCAGCAGGAAGCACAAGGAGAGGCAGCTAACAGGGACCTTGCTTGGTTGCAAATTGAAATGTTAGTGCTGTTGCTTCTAAGATTTTTTTTTCTTTTAACAATGGTGGTGGGGGCAACTGGGAAGGAAAGGGTTTCAATTCTTAACCCTGTTCTGTTTGGCTTGGTTGCAAATTGAAAAGTTCACTGTGGTTTGTTGGCTCTCAGATGTATTTCTTTTTATTTATGCTTGGTAAAATTCCTTTGAGCCCATTCCTATGCACATATACTCACAAGAACACAATAGCTCTGCTGGATCATCCAGTCCAGCCTCTAATGTATTTATGCAAATTTAAAATCTACATTTATGTATTTATATTTTCCAGCCCTTGACACCATGTCATATATATGATGTGGCCCTTGTGCCAGAAAATTTGCAGACCCCTGCACTAGATCATTGCCAAGGAGATTGGGAGTAGGGTTTTGCCCTGTTTTCCCCCTCCCCCCCCAAGATGCGCAACAAATCCTTCTGGAATCTCCTCCCATCAAGGAGCAAACAAGTTGAAACACAAAATGCAAATCAAACCTTTTGCTTGCTGTGAAATGGTGATTTCACTTTCAGCCAGATTCACATATACATCGTATAAGTCCATCCTGTTGCTCACTTCTGAGTCTATAAATCCAGCAATGTAACCTGATCAGAAAGATTGACAATGATCACCAAATTTGAAAACCATAACTGAGCTTTAGATAAAAAAACAAAACCTTGGTGTCTGCATTATTATTCTTGCCTTAAAAAAAAATCTTAAGGTTTCATGCTGCTCCAGAATTTCTCTAATGTTATTGGAATTAAGCATTCCACTGTCCCACTCAGGACAGTTCTACCAGGGAAAGCAGCCACATAAATGCATCATCCATAAAGCATTTCATTTCAAAATGATAGAGACAACCCCTTTAGAGTCTCTGCCCACCCCGATTCCAAAAGAGAAAGCTGTACTGCTTCAATATCATTTCCAGGTGATGAATTGGGACCTGTCAATGGATCACAGAAAACTGAAGCTTGTTCATAAGGTGGCTTGTCAATACAGAACTAGGGGATAAAGAATGAGTAATGGCCTTCTGTCATTTGCTACTCTTTAGTTCCCTTACTACGAATGCAAAATTGGAATTTGGCCTATGAGTTTAGCAATTAGTAGACTCCACCTATTGTTATCCATACCTGGACACAACTTTAATGCTTCCAGCTCATCATCCTTTAGATGTACATATGAATGAAGAATGGACCAATCTTGCCGATGCCACACTAAAGCAGGGAGAGTCCTTAAAGGAAAAGAAGCAACAGTCAACATTTTTTAGCACAACAGGTGCTTTCAAGAAAAGTTTCGAGCAAAGTGTTGTTTACATTCAACAATTTGGGCTACATATAAAAAAAGGAGAACATACTGAATATGCAACTCATTCCCATGTCCAACAGACCTGAATCAAGTTTCAGCACTTGACACCTAAGGTTTTATTTCATCTGCATGCTATACCTTGTAAATTCCTGGACGGCTTCTATTCTAGGGTGATACACTACAATTCTTTTCTTTAACATGAGTGCAGTATAGAGGATGACCGTTTCCATTCCAAATTGCAATATTATATCTATAACAGAAAGAGAAAATATGATTTTATTTTAATATTGCATGATAGCAGATTTCCATACCACTTGCAACAACATAAATGAAAAGTATGTGCAACAACTCAGTTGAATTAGGGCCAAATCCTCCTGCGGCACTGGTAGTATACTCATACCACTATCGCAAAAGTGCCATAAGGTACAATTGCTGCAATCCAATTAGCATTTCAGGAGCGTCATTTTATTATGGTACAGTGACAGCACTTCCTGCCACAACATCACTTCCAGGTTAATGACATCACTTCCAGTGGGTCCCGACAGAAGTGCCGTTCTAAAAAGTGGGGCCCAGTCTAAAAATTTGAATACCACTGTACTATTTGATACAATTAAGCCCTTTGGCTTCTATTTGCAGTAAGTTCTTAACATATGGGAAAGTTCTCAGTTCACTCAACATTGTGTGTGCGGGATAGAGGGTGTTAATATGTGAACGGGAACAGCAGAATCCTATGCATGTCTATTCAAAAGTAAGCTTCATGGAGTTCAATAGGAACTACTCAGGTAAGTACATATACATAACAGCTGAGCTTCGGATGCCTTGTGTGAGGGGGAGTTGTGCCGAAGTTCAGCTGCTTCTCTGGCGGGAGCAGGGAAGCCGCTTATCAGCCAGCAAGAAGACAAATGGGTGGCCAGAAAGAAGGACTAAATCCAGAAAGATCCATCTGTATGTGTGTAGTTCTTGAAAGATAGAACATTTCTGTAAAATTGTAAAAACCTTTGGGTTTACGAATAAAGTCTGCCTATGTAAACCGCCTTTAGTTATAGTCATTAGAGAAATCTGGTGACCTAAGAAAGGCGGTATATAAATCCTATTATTATTATCATTATTATCATTATTATTATTATAGCCTATGATGTGTAGATTACCTCTTATTCAAAAAAGCCTCACATACTGCTTATGAGCCATGCATGAGTACATTCAAATAGCATTTTCCAGATGCAAAGAATACACAATATCACATCTGTAACATGCCATCATCTGAGGGCACATGATATAGCCACCTTGCTGAAGTTAAGTAGATCTAGGACTGGTCAGCCTCTGGGAACCCCAT
Organism: Lerista edwardsae; assembly: GCA_029204185.1. Classification (NCBI taxonomy): domain Eukaryota; kingdom Metazoa; phylum Chordata; class Lepidosauria; order Squamata; family Scincidae; genus Lerista; species Lerista edwardsae. Next base: position 13,308,459 of record JAJKFI010000002.1, read on the forward strand.
GTAGAGCACCTTAAGTTCAACGATGGAAGAAAGATGGATACAAATATAATAAACCAACAGATAACTTCAACACAATCGGCACAACCCTAAGTAAACTTATGTGAAAATAAGTTCAAAACGAACGCGTTTATAAAGAAGGCTAAAGTGCGACCATAGATTTAGAGGAATTTCTCCTCACCTTTGATTGAGCCCACAAGATACGCTTTTCTGACATCAAAATCTTTGCTTAAGAAAGAGCCATTCTCTTCATTCCGACAGATGCCCTTTGTGAGGACAGAAATATAACTCTCCATCATTTTCACAGGGCTTCCGTATTTCAGGTATATCCTGAAAAATAAGAGGAATCATCTTTTTATCTATGTACAAAAACTAGAGTAAGAAAACCCACACTGACCGATTGTCCTAGACCACAGGTGTCCAATATAAACCCCAGGGGTTGGATAAGGCCTGCAGAACCTCTTTATCCAGCCCACATGACAACTGGGCTCTTCCAGCAGCACCAGCAATTATTCTCTGCTGCTGAGCTATAAAGTGATACATTGGCACTGTTGAAAGGGTGGCGCTAGGAGGGCCCAATATGATGCAGGCCACCTTTTTAGCAGTGCCACTCATGCCAAGGCATCACTTTGCAAAGCACCTCTCAGCTGCTGAGCTGCAGTGACATCTCAGCAAAAGCAGCACTGCTGAAAGTGTGGCTCGTGTGATAATTGGGTTCTCCCATTTCCTAAAAGTACTTGAATACATTATCTTCTGATATTTGCAGCTAATGCATTCCTACATGAGAAATGTATTTCCTTCTGGTCATCACCTACTTAATGATGTTAATTCCTGCTTAATGACATAAATTCAGGCCTTCTACAAGTGCCATGAATGCTACGCAGCCCACTGTATTAAATGAGTTTAATACGCTTGTCCGAGAGCATAATTCACTGTTAAAGTGCTTTAATTACAGTATATCACATATAAAGTTGAGTTACACACAAGTTTAGCTGCCTTTCTGAATTATATGGCCAACTCAAGATCTTTTCAGGATTTCCTGTTTTTTCAAGTCCATTTAGAGTTATGCAACTTGATCATAGAAGCATTTTGGAAGTTATCATGGAAAACAGGGTCCTATTATGTTCCATAAGACTTATCCAATCGGACTATGCACTTGCAATACATTTCTTTTATAACAGCATTTGATCCACTCATATAAGTTGACTGTTTATACCCGAGGTATTTTTTAATACGAAACTCTGGAAGGGGAATTTTAAAAAGTCTACAACTCGTTTTCTAGCAAAACTAGTTATTTATGCTGGCTTTAAGTTTATTCTATAGGATAAATTAGTCAATTGGAATTGATTTCCAAACCTAAACATGTTTTGCAATAAAATATGCTAGTAGATTTTCATGTCATTACACCACTAAAAATATTATATCTTACTTTGAAGAAAAAATATATATTTGAACATTAGTATTAAATAGGGAAATTGTAAAAAAAATTGTGGTTGACTAATAAACTGTATGATTATTTCCCTGTTAATACGGTATATATTTGTACAGAATGAACCACTGTTCTAAGGAAAATAGCATCTACGTTTTTAGATGGCACTTGTTCAGATACATGTGCACATTAAAAAAAAAGCATGCCCTCTTGTGCAAGAGAACAGAGAGAATGCCTCTATTAAGATGATGCTGCCAATTGCATTTCCTTGTACCTCTACTTGTGCTGCAAGTACAAACCTTTTAAAAACATACTGCTCAATTCTGGGGGTGGGGACAGATAACCGATCCAAAGGTTTTTATCTGATCAATCAGTTTAACATTAGAGCTCTTGCATGAAACAGCTTTTATACACACCGACAGAGGATCCTAGTGAAGGCTGCATATTTCTCTGGGTTAAAGTCTTTGGTTGTCAGGACAATGGAAAAATGGGTTACCTATCAAGTACACAGAAAAAAGCACAGTTATATTCAGATGCTCCATTACCACTACTACAAAAGTAAAGTAGTTCCCTATGCAAAGCACTGAGTCATTACTGACTCATGGGGTTGATGTCACATTGAGATGTTTATCAGGCAGACTTAGGATGCAATCCTAACCAACTTTCCAGCACTGACATAACTGTGTCAATGGAGCATGCATTGCATCTTGCAGTTGGGGGGGGAAGTCACCAAGGCTTCCTCAATGTAAGGGAATGTTTGGATTGCACCCTTAGTTGTACATGGTGATTTGTCATTGCCTTCCCCAGTTATCTTTACTTTATCTCAACAAGCTGGGAACTCATTTTACCAACCTTGGAAGGCTGAGTCAACCTTGGGCCGGCTCAGAATTTGACTTCTGCAGGGATTGAACTCAAGTCATGGGGGAGGAACGTTCTACTGCAATACTGCAGCCTACTACGCTGTGCCACACAACGCTCTATAATTATGTTAATGTTTTGTAATAAAGTAATATTCTATTCAATATTTTGCATGATTATTAGTACATTACAACAATCACACAAAATATTAAAGTAACGCCAGGAGCCAACATAGCATTCAATCCCACAGAAAAACAGTTAAGCGGAACAATATTAATGGATTTGGTCTTTACACACTTTCATCAAATAAGAAAATGCAGTTTTTGCATCCTTTATGGCAGTGCTTCCCAAACAGGTGGGTTGCCTCCCACCAGCCAGGGAAGCACTTGTCTCTGCCCCCCTAAGGGGCAGGGAGGTGGGAAGGCAGCGATACTATTCCCAGGATCATGCTGCTGTCATGGGGGAGGGTTTTTGGAAGAATAACCAAGATCATTGCTCACTGGCTATGCCCACAAGTCTCTCTGCATTTGATGCTGGTCTGCAAAAGGCCACACTGAAAGCAGGAAGAGGTCCACCACCTATTTTAAAATGGCCCTCTGTAGATAGCCACTGAATGCAAAGAGAAGCCTAGATATGCCCACAGAAAGCCATGGGGATGGCAGAAGACTAGCCAGCATACTCCTATTTTGCCCCCTTACTTGTTTGAGCAGAACACCTGAATGAGACCATTGCCTCATTAATCAATCAATCAATCAATCAATCAATCACTAGTATTTATATACCGCTTTTCAACACAAAGTTCCCAAAGCGGTTTACAGGCAAATAGTAACATTAAAGTTAAATGGACATAAGAGTTCATATGTACACAATTCAGACATCAAATCATAGACGATAGACTTTACTGGGCTAATACTCATCAGTTGTATCCTTCTTGTACTAGTAAGAACATCCTTCTATATCAACTTCACTTCCACAGAGTGCCAATCCTACCTTTTTCAAGGCTGAGGAATCCGGGACTTCTGTGGTTGCAACATAGAACCAAGTCAGCCTGTACTGCCCAAATACGAAAGAGTGAAGCTGTTTGCTTTCATCTGTAAGGCAGCATTTTCTCAGCAAAAGATCCCTTAACTCAACTGTTGTAGAAGGGTAACACCAGACCCACAGGGCATCTCCACTGATATCTTTTTCTATGGTGGAAAGATGTTCACTGTGAGAATGCCAACAGCAGCAAGGAAGTAAGTTGATTGGTTAATCACTTCTGTTTCCTGCTATCACTTTAACAGCCCCCCCCCCGCACATCCTATACACACTAAAGAGATTGATTTCTATCCACATATAACATGACATAGAGGGCGCAATCCTAAACTGAGTTAGGCCGGCATAAACTAAACCAGCAAAGTTTGAGCCATCCTCCCTGACTCCAAGAGTAGTCCAAACACGCTTTATGGTGGCCCTTGTGCTGGCCAAACTTTGCTGGCTTAGTTTATGCAGGCCTATCTCCAGTTTCTGATTGTGCTCTAAATCAGTCCTTCCATTTTCAGTTTATGCTGCATCTATATATATATACGTAAAGATCCACAACAATGCCTGGGCCAGAGATTCTGGACAAACCTTATTGAAGCTACTTCTATATTTCAGAAGACTATAATTTCTGTATTTCAGAAGGTGCTATCAGGAATTAAAGACCTCCTTTGAAGTTCAGCATAGAAAATTGTACAATGTGACTTTAGCAGACCACGTTTATTCAAGAAGCAGAAGTGTGAGTATGGTGTCAAGGGCTCTGTGTCCATTCTTTATAAACAGGATTATGGGACTGGATCATAGGATTGCAAAAGCATATGCATCAAGATGCCCATATTTAAGAGCTTTTCATAAACTGGCAAGAGAGAAAACACCTTGTGCTCTGCACTAATGAACTTGTATATATACCAGCCCCGTATTGCTATACTACTCTTAGTCTACCCCCAAACCCTTTTGCACGGAAACGGTAGACAAGCATACATACATCGCTTGTATTGATCAGTCTCTTGGTTATGCATGCCTGCTATTCTAAAAGGCAAAGTGCCCACTCAGTCCAACCAGACCAATGGAAAAGAAATGCTTCCCCCGCGCCCCCCCGCCCAGTTCCTTCATCAGTAGTGGCTTCCGTGTATTCTGAAAGGGGCGGCGGAATCAATTGGAATTAGCGGGGGTGGGGGGGAGAAACAGAAGACGGTCCTGTTCCCTCCTATCCATCTTGTCGCTGGCAGCGGACAAGGGTGTACTTACCGATCAGCCCCACACCCAACAGCAGCTGAGCCTCCGTCTCTGCCATTTTTCGGCTCCCACAGAGGCCGGCCCTCCTCTTGGACCCCGCCTATTTCCCAAGAAGCTTGCCAAGCTCCATCATGGGGCTGAGAGAGAAGCACGCACAGCCGGGCTTCCGGTTTGATTTGGGAGCTTTTATACGAGCGGAAAAAAAAGAAGCACCATGTGTCTCCCTGCAATTGGATGGCGCGCAAGCCCCCTGAATTGGGTTGAAAGGTGGCTTGGTCATTGTTTTCAGAGGGCGACGGAGTTGACAGTTCAAGTAGATTTGCCTTTCCACAGTCGCGGGTTTGCTGTTCCGTCTCTTCAACATTACAGATTGATCATTTCTTATCCGGACTGCTTGGGGCACAGGAAGGTGTCTGGATTTCAAATTTGTCAGGATTTTGGAATAATTGCATAAATATAATGAGAAATGCTTCCTCCTGCGCTTTTCACTGTTACCCATTTGGGTATCTGCTGGCCTCTCTGATATTTTTCAATAATGCCTGCATTGCATAGGCACACACCACCCAGCAGAGAGTAGAACTTACAGCCAGTATGTGGGAACAGTCTCGTCCCTAGTCCACGTGCCACCCCAGGGGCAAGGGAGCAGACTCTTCAACATTACCCGCGACTGCCGCCCACCCCCCTCCCATCTCTAGCTCCTGAAGCCTCATGCAACCTAAAACTGCAGAAAGCTTTTAAATGATACTTCTGGTTTTCCGACAAAAACCAGAAATGTTATTTATAGGAGTTCTGAAGCCTTTAGAATACTTTCGGTTCACTTGGCAGAAATAGTGTTGCTGAAATGGCAGCTCACGTGATGATTGAGTCCTCCTAGTGCGGTAATTGGGCTTTTTCATAATTTGAAACTATGATCTGTACATTTCCTTTTCTGTCATTTGCAGTGAATTAGTTTCTATGTGAAAATCAAGTGTTTATTTCTGACCATCACCTGCTTAATGACATCACATCCTGCTTAATGATGTCACTTCCCAGCCTAATCAGGCACCATGAATGCTATTTGGCCCACTGAACATGTTTGATACCCTGTTGTAGACCATTCTATCTCAGCCTCAATCCCCAGTCCTTGCAAGATGGGCATATCTATCAGACTCACCTCTGCCTATCTTGCAGTATTATTGGACAATTTATTTCTCCCCTAGTATAGGGAGAATTTGCTGAGCAGTTTTTAAAATCTAATATCATTCCCATTTTAACCATACAACTAATCTGAGTGCAAAAGAACATGAGTTATGTCTTTGTTTCAACTTTTTTTTTTTTTTTTGGAGGAGTGGAGTTGGAGAAACAGGCAGTAAGAATAAAATCCTGGATTTCTACATTGTGTCCTATTTGAGCTAATCTCCAAAAGAGCTACTGCTCGTGTGTGTGTGTGTGTGTGTGTGTGTGTGTGTGTGTGTGTGTGTGTGTACCGTAATCAATTTCATTAACATACATTGTAATTAGACATTTATTATACAACACATTCAGTTATCACAGTACTTTTAACCAGTGGTGGGATTCAAATAAATTAACAACTGGTTCTATGACATTGTAGCCGGAGCAAAAAAACCCGAAGCCAGCTGAGGTAAGCGAGTGGGCAGGGCCCGGCCATTTAACAATCGGTTCTATAGAACCTGGGTGAACCCCCTGAATCCCACCACTGCTTTTAACCACTAAAGGTCAAATCCTATCCAACTTCCCAGCACTGGTGCAGCTGTGCCAATTCAGCTTGTGCTGCATCCAATGGTGGAAGGGTACTCATAGCGGCCTCCTCCATGTAAGGGTACATTTGTTCCCCTTCCTCAGGGTTGCACTACAGCTGCACTGGCACTGGAAAGTTGGATAGGATTGGGCCCTAACTGAGCAACTATTTCAAAGTTGCACTGAGATCACTGCTATGTAAATGCTGTGTTGGCACGACATCTGTCATAGCCTAAACCTGCCCAGTGCAGAGTGGCTGGGAGAAACAAGCTCAGACCACACTGGACCAACATCTATGAAAACCTCACTACAGACCACCATTGCAGCCTGATGTCAGCGCAATATTGGCCCAAATGGCAAAGAGCCAGTCACCTTGAGCCCCAATGTTGATGGTCATAGAAGCACTGGCAAACTACGCAGGGAATGGGGGCTAATGCAGGTCCAATGAGCAGCCACCGCAGGGGTGACAACCTTCTGGCAGCCTGTAGAAACAAATACCACTGTGACAGCCAACGCACACATGCACAGGGCCCAATCCTATCCAATTTTCCAGAGAGAAATTGAGCAGGAGGTCTGGCTGAGTGGTAAAGCTGCCACCGCTGAAGCCTGAAGGTCACCTGGGATGGCAGTTCAAGTCAGCTGGAAATAGCCATGAACTGCTGATAAATGCTGCTGACAGAGATGAGTCTCTCCAGCTGGTGAGGAGCGGAGATGATGGCTCCTTCAGTGACAGGTTGCCTGTCAAGTAAAAGCGTGGGGGGTAAGTGCAGACCAGAAAGATGCTGGACTGTGTAGTGTTCTATACAAGATTAGAACTTGTGATTTTAACAACCCTATGGGGTTGAGAATAGTCTGCCTATGTAAAACATCTTGAATAAAATCTAAGAAAATTGAAGAAATCTAAGGACAAGAAAGGTGCACGTGCATGTATATGTGTATAAGAGTATGACTGCCGATTCTCAATGAGCTCACAACAGCTTTTGATACATTGATCATGGTTTACTTCTGGGTACAACTCTGGATTGGGGGCACTGCATTGCAGTGGTTCTTGGAGGATACTTGCCAGAAGGTGATGCTGGGATCACTGTTCATCTCAATGAGAATTCTCCAGTGGAGAATCCCCAACATTCATTTTTGTCTTCTGTGGAGTTCAGTGCCATCACTGTTTTGATGACATCTAGATTTTGGCCTTTTAGACCTTTTCACTAATGTGTCAGCAGCACTCACAACTTGGAGGTTTGGCTACGGTCATTCATCCTATGATGCCTTCTAGTTGTAGGCTGGATTACTGTAATCATCTCTCTTGAGCTTGTCATAGAAATTGGTTTCAAAACTCCAGCTAGTGCAAAATGCTGGTTTGCTTACTGTCAGCTTTCAGTCAGCAACACATACTATACTTATATATCACCGATTTGTCACCTTTTTATATGTCCCTCGGAAACTCAGGGAGCTGCTTTATACCAAGTCATTATTCCATCCAGCTTGTTGTGGATACTGATTGGAAATGGCTCTACAGGGTTTTAGACAGGAATTTTTATCTGCTGTCCATGGAGGTGTCAAGAAATGAACCTGGGACCTATGCCTCCACCCTAAGTAGTGTGGGTTGGTTTCCCCTCATAACAACCCTAGGAGGTAAATAGGACTCAGGGCACAATCCTAACCTGGAGTTAAGCCGGCACAGTTTGGTCCGCAAAGTTTGGCTGGCACAACGGACACCGTAAAGCACATTTGGAGAGTCTCAGAGTCAAGGAGGATGGCACTGTGTGTACTGACCTCTCTGACTCCAAGAGTGGTCCAAACATATTTTACAGTGTCTCTTGTGCTGGCCAAACTTTGCTCTCCTACCTGTGCCGTCTTAACTCCAGGTTAGGATTGTGCTTTCAGAATAAGGAACTCTCACATTTCAAACTATAACACATGTCAACTACCATCATTGCTGGCATGTACCCGAGTGCAGTTACTCCCACGTTCCACTCAACGTAGGAACTCATAAAATAAATCAAGGTATGGGATGTTTAACTGCACTGCATACCAGATTCAAACAGCTGCACCCGAATACAAAGACAACACAGGAACACCAGTACAGTGACTAGGTCAATCAGGCCTATTCTGCGAGCAGCAATAGTTTAGCGGGGCTTTGAACCTGGGTCTTCTCCAGCCTTGGTTAACAGAATCTAACCACAGCACGAGCGAGACATTTGTCCTACGCACAGCTGACGGCTGGACTTGCCACGACAGGACCACCCCCCCGTGCTTTCTCGCGCAGGCGCTCTTCTAACGTACGGCCTCCGGGGCGAGGCGCCTTCAGTTCCGGACACGTTTGTGCGCGCGGGTCACGTGGCGCCCTCTCTTTCCGGCCTTGCTCGCTGCCTGGCTGAGCGCTTCTTGAGGCTGGCTGCCGCGTGAGGAGAAGCCGTCGCCATCATGCCGGTCTATTTTCAGCGGCCTGAGAACGCCCTGAAGCGGGCGAATGGTGAGTGCGGGCCCCTGGTCGGCCGCTCACGTCCTGGTAGAGGCGGCCTCTGCCTCCCTTCGTCTCCGTGCGCCGCCCGGCCTCCGGTCTTCATTATGCCCAGTAATGGAGGCTGAGGCCTAGGCTCCCGGGTCCTCCGAGTATAGCCACTCCCCCCTCCCGCCAGTCTGGTTTCCCCAGGCGGGTCAGAGCCTTTCCTCTCTCACCCCTCCAGGCCCCTGGCAAGGGGAAGAGACCTGCTTTTAATAGGAGGCGAGCCTTGCTTTTGCTCCCTTCACCCTATCAGTGCTCCTCCCAACATGCTGTCCACCTGTGATGCGGACGGGTGGAGGGGGGGCGTGAGAACGAGGCAAGGAATCTGCGTTACATTTCCTAGTCGGCGCAATAATAATTGTAAATACCTTCCTGTTCTGAGTCTCCCTCTCTCTGTGATGGTTACCATGTCATGCTCTTCATAATTGAAACTCTGATCAAAAAAAAGGTCGACTGCTTCTGGTGTTTTCAGGATGATCCAGTGGTGCAATATTGGAAAACTTTCCATATCTTCACGGCCTAATTTTAGGTTTCAGAATATTAAAATATTCAGAATATTCAGAATATTATCTTTTTTATCTTTTTTAATATTGTAAGCCGCCTTGGACATCTGCCCCGGCAGAGGAAAGGCGGGGTAAAAATTTCTTAAATAAAATAAATAAATAAATAAATAAACTGCACTTAAATATTCATGTTCTCTTCTTTTTGTGAAACATGGACTCTGCTGGGTTCCTCATATAATTCAATTCCTTAGTATTGCTAAATTCATCTAGTGATTGCATAATGGTAGGTTTTTTGGACTTGCTTCATTTTGTAAAAAAAAATTGAATCAAAGTGATCCATTTGAGACTGATACGAACTGCTTGGTGTAGCATGGATGTTAATAATTGTCTTATGCACTTGATAAGCAACTAAGACTGAAATCCTGTATGCGCTTGCCTGGATTTCATTGAACTAAATGAGACATATACAGGACTGGACAGTAAGCACATGGAACCATTCCTGAAGTTAGGCAGAGCACAAGTTGTAAGCTATTCTTGTTTACCATTTAATTCAGATTTTGTTTTAATTGTTGGACAGCTATCTAAGATTTTAGCTGATGCAAAAAGGGGGAATTATTCAGAAGACTGGGTGATCTGGAGTACTATTCTCACCTTTTTTTTGTTCATGTGTTGAAGGCAAGGGAAGGGGGATAGAATCAGCTAGCTCTGCCTCCAGTCTCATTGACTTCACTCAAAATGGAGAAAGGGCTCTTTGCATACAACACATTTTCACCCTCAGAATGTGTGGGAATTGGGGGGCAATGCCAGCTGACATGCAACCTGTGGACAACAAGATGAGAATAGGTTATGCTAGTCGTTCCCAAACTTTTTAATATCGGTACCCACCTAAAAAAAATTTCACTTTGCCAGCCATTCATGCCTCTGTGACTATAATTGGGCAGCAGTATTCCCCCCCTAGTAGCAGGTTGTTTAGTCCTTGATGGACATAGCCTAATCTTTCCTGTCAGTTTTGCAAACTACCAAAAATTGGGTTGTGACCCACTATTTGGGAAACGCTGGATGATGTTATTTTTAATTGGTGCCTTGAGCAAACACTACACAAACATATACAACTGTGGGGGGAGCAAGAGTGTGTTAGGAATCCTGTCCTTCCACCAACATACTTTGGAGCCCCACTGTCCCTTTTCAGTTTTCTCAGTTAGACAAGTAATATATTCTCAAATAGAGTATTTGTCCTTCAAACAAATATTCTCTTTAAGGGGTTAGTTTTGGAGCATAGGGGCAGGGCTTGCTGGCACAATCTTGTCCCCCCCCCCCATTTGTATGATGTGTGGTCATACAAATGACCCAGTAGCATCATACCATGCTACTGTGGAATATAGTTGTGTTCATAGCCATTTAAGTTGATTGAATATGGCAAAAATTAGTGATAGTTTTAAAACAGTGTTTAGGAAGTTTGTGGCTGCCATACGTTATTGTTGTCTGTTCTGAGTCTTCTGAGCCTTTTATTTAAGTGTACTAAAAATCCCAGCACAACAACTTGGCATATTAGTGTCAGGAAGTGTAAACGCTCGCTTTGAAAGCGTATTTAATTAGCAAAATTGCTGGTAAGAACCAGTTTTAAATGATAGGGTTGGCTGTAATATAAAATACATATGGTATGAGCATAGATGAAGGGCACAATACTAAATCTGGAGTTAGGCCGGCACAGTTAGGCCAGCAAAGTTTGGCTAGCACAAGGGACACCGTGAAGTATGTTTGGACCACCCTGGTAATCAGAGAGGCCAGCACACAGAGGTGCACCATCATCCCTGACTCAGAGAGTGGTCCAAACTCTCTTTACAGTGGTCCATGTGCCAGCCAGACTTTGCTGGCCTAACTGCACCGGCCCAACTCCAGGTTAGGATTGTACAATAAAGCAGGTTATAGTAATGCACATTAAATATTAAATACAATTTGATAAGGTCCGAATTTTCACACTCAGAAGGAATTATGTTCTGATACTTCAGTTGAAAAGCAAAAATCCATTTTCATAATATGCCTTTGTGGTTACATTACCAGTTTATGAATTTCTCATACCTATTTACCTAATTTGCATTTCTTGCATTTGATGGGTATGTGTTCAGATGCAATGCCAAGCCATGGGTTGATGTTAAAAGTAAACGCCTTTAAAAGAATAAGTCCATTTGTTCTCCTCTCATATGCCACAATTAGTAGTCTTTTGTCCTTTCGTGTTAAACCATAATTTAGGATCAAAACAGCAAACTATGGCTTATATTTGCCTACAACCAGGATCACAAACAGCAGCATACTTCTTTAGCAAAAATGGAAAACAATAGCTTGCCGCAACCAAGAAAAGTTACTTATTATTATTATTATTATTATTATTATTAATAATAATAATAATAATAATAATAATACATTTATTTATATACCGCCTTTCTTAATATCACTAGATTTCTCTAATGATTGAACTCAAGGCGGTTTACATAGGCAGACTTTCTCACAAACCCGAAGGTTTTTACAATTTACAGAATGTTCTATCTTCCAAGAACAACACTCCTACAGATCTTTCTTTCTGGATTTAGCCTTCTTTCTTTAGCCACCCGTCCGTCGTCTGCTGGCTGATGAGGCTTCCCTGCTGCCACCAGAGATGCAGCTGATTTCAGCACACTCCTCCTCCCACGAGGCAGCTGAAACTCAGCTTTTAATCAGCCGCAGTTTCCAAGGTCTGCTGCTCGCAGAGACTTCCGGCAGTCCCGAGCTCACGACCTTGAGATCTTCAGGTGTTATCTTCAGGCAAACGGAGGCATTAACCCTCTAGGCTAAATCTTAATGATGATGCCCAAGGAAAGAGAAAGTGTGTGGAAGTGGAAGGCCTGTTTTTCTCGCATCATGTCATGGTAAATGCATCTGAACACACAACAGTGTTAAATAATTAGGAAATACTTCAATTCATTAGCACAGTGTTTCCTAAACTGTGGGTCCAGACCCACCAGTGGGTTGTGACCTGATTGTTGGCAGGTCATGAAACTGAAACTAACATGCTGACAGCAGACAAGGAAATTGTATTTAAACTCTATAGAAAGTTAAACTGATCTTTACCTGTATATTTACTTGCAAGTAGGCAACCATTCCTCAGTCCACTTCAAAAGCCAGGCCAAAAGGAATGCAACACCACCAGAGTTGTCCCAATCTGATGACAGCAATCCCCCACAACACTTTGGGGGCACCTTTTGGAGCATTTGTTGAGCTCCATGTTCATCAGATTGAAACCATTCTGGTGGCCTTGTGTTTCTCCTTGCCTGGTCTTTGATAGGAGCTGAGACTTGTTGGCCTACTCATGAATACATGTGCATCTATTAGCTCCTCAATACATTTTCCGTTTCTGGGTGGGAGAGTTCATTCTGGAGTGTTTTTGGGGGTGCTGCATTCATCAGATTGGAATAAATCTGATGTTGTGTTCCCCTTGGCCTACGCTTCGTAGTAGACTGAGGGTGCAATACTGTACTGCGTGGGAATGGCAAGGCTGGCCGGCCAACACCGTATCCTAGCACAGTATACGTGAGGCTGGAGCCTCCCCATGGCAAGGGACCGTGTGCTCCCTTACCATAGGGGAGGCTCCAGCCTCCCCATGTGCTCCTCGCATCTGCACCTGCTAAAGTGCGGGCGCAGATCCGAGAAATTGCGTGGCCCAAATCAGGGCCGTGTGGCCTCCTGAGTGGGCTTAGGGTGTGGCCGTATGGCCACCTCCCAAGCCCACCCAAGTCCCGCCTCCCTCCAATCTCCGTCCCGATATGGGATGGTTCCTCCCTTGCGCCAACCAGCTTCGGTCAGCGCAAAGGAGGCTTCCCGTTGGTTCTCTCAGGCGGACGCTACGAGTAGCATTGGCCTGAGAGCACTAGTGCTGACGCGTAGATACCACTTGGTGCCCCCGTATCAGTGCTAGTGATGTAGCACCGACGCAGCAACGTTGCGTCAACGCTACATCACGTCTAGGATTGTGCTGCCCGACACATTTGCCTGCTCACGAATAAACATGTGAGGCTCTGTAGGGTTCAATACATTTTCCTTCTCAGTTTGTCAATTTCATGACCCACCGGCAATCAAGTCACAGCCCACAGTTTGGGGACAGTATAGTTTTAATGATGAAAATCTACTGGTTTGGAACTAAATAAAACGAATACAACTAAGGAGCCCAGATGTATCTAAATATTGCAGAATTATGTTTAGAGATAAAGGTCAAATTTCTATTTGGGGATTTCTACACATATACAGGAATATTAAGTTAGATCACTTTTTTAATTTCAGGGTCAAACTTGATTGGGGGAAATCATGTTTGTTAAAAATATGTTTGTGGGGTTTATATATAAAATAAGGGAGTGGGCCAGGAATTGAGCTGGAGCACAGAGTCCATTGTTTAAAGCCACATAGTACACTATAAGAAGAGCACTGCTGGATCTGGCAAAGTTTGTCCAGTTTGTCCATCTAGTCCAGTTTGCTATATCTCACAGTGGCCTACCATATGCCTAAGGCAAGACAACAAGATACCTGTATCTGATGGCAATCCCTTTGATCTGGCATTCACAGATAGCTTACATCTAAAACTTTAGAGGTTGCACTTTGCACCAGGATTTTGTTTTTTCTCCAGAATGAGTTCTTTGTTGCTACTTAAGTAGGCTGTAACTAGCTGTAACCTAGGATCAGGCAATAACTAGGGTCATAATTTTCCAGCAACAAGGGGGTGGTAGTTGGCATAATATTTTGTTTTGAGATGAAAAGTACAAGTCCAAGCTTCTTGGTTAGTAGAATCATAAGTATTCAGAATCTTGAGACCTGACAATGTTTCAGAGTTGAAGGACATAAATGCCAGCAGCTTCTAACTACAAATTTTTATCGTTCACCATGTTCTCCAACACAGTGGTATTCCAACTTTTTAGACCAGGACCCACTTTTTAGAATGGCACTCATGTCGGGACCGGTCGGAAGTGATGTCATTAACCTGAAAGTGATGTTGTGGCAGGAAGTGACATAATCAAACAGGAAGTGCTGTCACTGTAGCATAAGAAAATGACTCCTGAAATGCAAATTGGCATTCTTGGACTGCTGCAATTGCACAACCATGAATCAGCTCAGACAGAAAAGCAAGATTAGGACAAAATATGATGTAAAAGCGCTGAATTAATAACAAAAAACCCACACTTGAAAATTCAAAGTGACAAAAGGAATATAGCAAGAATAAGGTTTGCAGTTTCCAAGATGGCTGCTCCCAGCTTTCCACAACCCACCTGACATCAGGTCGCGACCCACCAGGTGGGTCCCGACCCACAGTTTGAATACCACTGTTCTAATACACATTGAATGTTTACTTAACAGTTTTTCAGTCAGCTCTGTTGCAATCTTTTTGTTTATAATAATAATAATCCATAAAAGAAACTTATGATTTCAAAATGCTTGTTCTGTTTTACTGAAAGCTTAGGACCAAATCCTGTCCAACTTTCCGGCACTGATGCAGTCATATCCAAGAGGACATGCAGTGCATCCTGCATGGGGGAAACAGTCGCAAGGATACATTTGTTCCCTTCAGGGCTGAATTGTGGCTGCATCAGCGCTGGAAAGTTGGATAGGATCGGCCCCTTAGACTGCTTGTCTGATGTAACAGTCTGGTTAGCTAACAGTGCCAGCCTACCTTAAAGTAAGTCCTGTTGAATTCAGTGGGATGTACTCCCTGGTGCGTGTTTATAGGATTGCTGCCTTGAAGGTGGACGAAAGTGTTATCCCTAACCCAGTTTTATGTTATCTTCTTCTCTTGTCCCTTTATTTGTAGCTGAAAGCGGTAACATGTTCAGGCTGATGTTTAGGATTACTCAATTTTTCTAATATATATATCTGGGACAGAAAGGGGTCAGCATAGCAAAACAGAGAAGTGAGAATTGTATAGAATGGTATAGTTGGTCTCCTTCAAAAAACAATTTGAATCCTTGCTAAGAGACTGAATAAGCATTCTTCTACAGCAACGGTATTCAAACTTTTTAGAACGGGACCCATTTTTTAGAATGGCACTCGTTTTACGACCCATTGGATGTGATGTCATTAACCTGAAAGTAATGTTGTGGCAGGAAGTGACATCATCAAGCAGGAAGTTATGTCATTGTAACATAATAAAATGACACTCCTGAAATGTAAATTGGCATTCTTGGACTGCAGCAATTGTACAATCATGAAACATCCCTGACAGAAGGCAAGAGCAGGACAAAATATGATGTGAAAACACTAAACTAAAAACATTTAAAAAGAAAAAAAAACCCTCACTTGAAAATTCAAACTGTTAATACTCACAAAAGAAATATAACAAGTGTACGGTTTGCAGTTTCCAAGATGGCTGCTCCTAGCTTTCCACAAGCCACCTGACATTATGTCATGACCACCAAGTGGTTCCCGACCCACAGTTTGAATAACACTGTTCTACAGCAATGGTTCCCAACCTTTAGGAGCCTGAGAAACACTGAGGCAAAAATCTGAATTGTTGTGGACCATATGCAACCCCCTTGCACACACAAAATGCAATTAAATTTTTAATTAAATTAAATAATTAGATAAGATATATTGCAACCCAGTCTTAAATCTGGTGGTGCTCAGGGCTCCAGCTGCGCCAAAATAGCGACCATGGGATCCTATTCCCTTACTTCAGGTAATGCCGCTGCGACGCCAATGGGTCTCCTCGGCTCTGTGCCCACATTTGAGTGGGCGCAGAGCTGAGGAGACCAGTGTCATGCTGACCCAGGAGACCCAGCTAAGGAAGGGGTTAAGATTTGGCAGCAGAGGCTGATACAGCCCCAGACCCCCTTGAAGGTCCAATCCTTTCCGCCCTGTTCTGCCCACTTCCCATCTCCCTATGCCATGAGAATACTTATCACTGGCTGGTGTTGCAGGAGAGCCAGCCAGCTGTCCTCACAGGCCCAATCCTGTCCTCAGGATACATTTATCATGTATAGAGATTTGTGGGATGCTGCTTTTGTTGCTGATTGTGGGCGGGCGGTCCTCCACTCTCTCTGGTGGTTTGTGAGGAAGCATCTCCCAAGCAAGCACTCCCCCACAGACTACTGGAGAAGGTGGAGAATGGACACACACACACTGCTGCAGCTGCTCTTGCAGGTGTCCCATTCTCTTTCTGCCCTTTCTGATAGTTTGTGGGGGGCTCCTCATTCAGTAAGATACTGGACGTGACTGAAGGCTATCTTTTTTTCTGAGACCGCATGGACCTCTTAGGGTTTCAGATCATGTGATGGGAACCATATTCTACAGAGGGATTTCATACTCTCAGGCCTGTTGCGGTTGCACAGAGAAATTAGACATAGCTTATGCTACCTCCATGTATGAGGTTTAGGGGAATCTGTGTGAGGAGCTAAGAAGATAAAAAGTTCAGGCAATACTCTCTCCCCCCACCTCCCCATGGAGAATAGTTTGCAATGCTGGGGTTGCAAGAGACCCCAGGCAAGTTTACGGATTTGAGAGCAAGTTTCAAGTACTGTATTTATGTAACCCCCTGCCTCCACCGAACTGTGTTGGTCATTTGCTGCATATCTTGAAAACAAAAAGAATACACTTTTTAGCAGTTTACAAACCCTGCTTTGCCTTTCTGCCTGTTGGTTATTCTTAGTTTTCACAAGCAGCCAGGCAAGTAGCTGTTTAAGAGGCCAAGCTTGCAAGTGGTCTCCTCTGTTCCACTTAGGATATATCTAACGTGAAAGTAATGGCTTTCAGTTTTATTTAGAATGTAAATTAATCATGGTTTATTTTTTCAGAATTTCTTGAGGTTGGGAAGAAGCAACCCGCTCTTGATGTTCTCTATGATGTTATGAAAAGTAAAAAACACCGAACATGGCAAAAAATCCACGAGCCGATTATGTTGAAGTATTTGGAGCTCTGTGTGGACCTCCGCAAGAGCCACCTGGCAAAGGAAGGATTATATCAATACAAAAATATCTGCCAGCAGGTAGAAGCTTTGATGTTTTCTGTTAGTTAAGCATTAGTGTAAGTGTTTCATATAACATAATGCAAGTTACGTATTAACATAAGTGAAATATAGGTAGTTTTGAAAGATATATTGTACTTTAATGAGTGTGTCTATGAGAGCCGTCTGTAAAACATTTCGTAAAAATTCATTGCTTAAAAATTTAAGTTTATTAATATCAGAAGATTCCTCTAGAAACTGAATAATAGAAGCAATAAGTAATTTCTTTTCAGATATTTTGTTATATTATTATATTTTACTGCCATTTTTTGACCTTCTCAGGAAACAGTATGTTTCCTGTTTGAGCACATATACTTCAGCTATTCCAATTTTGATATAGGTGAACATCAAGTCCTTGGAGGATGTAGTTCGGGCTTATTTAAAATTAGCAGAAGAAAAAACTGAAGCTGCTAAAGAAGAATCCCAGCAGATGGTGTTAGATATTGAGGACTTGGATAATATTCAGACTCCAGAGAGGTATGAGGCTGTGGTATGATTTTTTGTACATGCATGCCCCGGTGTTCATTGATTCGGTATCCATAGTTTCAGTTTTCCACGGATACCATGGATACTGGGACACCTGTTAAAAAGATAGGGGACATTAAACAAATCTCTTTTTTTATGTTGTTGCATCAAAACCTTTAATATTCCCCTATCTTTACAAAGGCATCCCCAGTATCCACTATTTCAGGAATCCATGGTGGTGGTGGGGCGCCCGTGGGATTCATGGAAATGGAACCCCAGCAAATACCGGGGCATGCCTTGTATTTGTGTGGTAAACATTTTGACCAGCTCACTTTTACTCCAAGGTCCCATTACATAGAGGTCTATACCAAACATCCTCTTCTGGGGTTTTGCATGAGTCAGGGCACAATTCTAAACTGGAGTGAGGCCAGCATAAGCTAAATCAGCAAAGTTTGGCCAGCACAAGGGACACTGTAAAGTATGTTTGGATCGCTCTCGGAGTCAGAGAGGTCAGCACACAGACACGAGCCATCCTCCCTGACTCCGAGAGTAGTCCAAAAACACTTTATAGTGGCCCTTGTGCTGACCAAACTTTGCTGGCTTAGGTTATGCTGGTCTAACTCCAGTTTAGGATAGCGTTCTCAGTTTGGGTCATGCATTTTGGAAATGTTGTGGCATATATTGTGAAATATATCTGTCTACCGTGGAGTTAAGGCCAAAACCTATCCAATTTTCTAGCGCTGGTGCAGCCTTGCTAAACTGGATTGGGCCCTAAATTAGTTATAGTATTTCTAATATCCTGAAAGTTCTCAAAGTTTATTATCTCAAAGTTTATTATCTTTGAGAATATTATCTCAAAGTTTGTCTAGGTGTCTTAGGAAAACATAGATTGTATGAAATACAATATTCGTTTTTGTTTCTTAAATATAGTGTTCTTCTAAGTGCTGTAAGTGGGGAAGACACTCAAGATCGTACTGATCGACTACTTTTGACGCCATGGGTTAAATTTTTGTGGGAATCATACAGACAGTGCTTGGACCTTCTCAGAAACAATTCTAGAGTGGAGCGCCTCTATCATGATATTGCGCAACAAGGTAAAGTGCAAATCACTGTAAAGCTTGTGTAGCAATCTGTTTAAAAGTCTTGCTGTCTAATTAGTAGCACCTGATTAGTAGAGGATAAAGGATACAATTTAAAAGCAAATGAGGAATTTTATTTAAAATATGTTATCGCCGCAGCATAATTTGAATCTTTTTCGTTGGGTTAAAATGAATCCAATTGGTTTTCTTATCTTGCAGCTTTCAAGTTCTGTTTGCAATATACTCGTAAGGCTGAGTTTCGCAAACTCTGTGACAACTTGAGAATGCATTTGGGTCAGATCCAGCGTCATCACAATCAAAGTACAGCTATTAACCTCAATAATCCAGAGAGTCAATCAATGCACCTAGAGACTAGGCTTGTGCAGCTTGACAGTGCCATCAGCATGGAACTGTGGCAGGTATGTTCTTATGCAGTATTGAGTGGTATCTGTTTCTTTTAAGGTTCATTATCTGTTCCCTAGTTTTGTGAAACTTTGAATTCTGTTTCATTCTTCAAGCAATCTGATTGGTTGGGGCCTGCACAGATGCAAACTTTACAGCATGTTCCTAAATAAAATTAGATGTAACAATTTATTAATGGGATTTTCCTGTTAGTGACAACTTTACTACAGTATGTTATGAACATGTGCCTCTCAGCTAGGATCATTGTGCTAAGTTCCTCATTACTTTCTTGTCTCCTGCTGTAAGATTTGTTTCTGTCATTCTTTCAGGAAGCCTTCAAAGCTGTGGAGGATATACATGGACTTTTTTCCTTGTCAAAAAAACCGCCAAAGCCCCAACTGATGGCAAACTATTACCACAAAGTGTCTACTGTTTTCTGGAAATCAGGAAATGCACTTTTTCATGCATCCACGCTTCATCGCCTTTACCATCTCTCAAGGGAAATGCGAAAGAATCTCACACAGGAGGAGATGCAGAGGTGAGCAAATTTATTATTTGGTTCTTTTATGCTGGTAAATCGTACATGGCACATAGTTGCATTTAAAAGTTTTGGGGGATGGGGCGGGGCTAAGGGCTCAGCCAGAGTTCAGAAGAGCTCCACTGGCTGTTATCTCCAATCTACTCCCTCAGGCCTGGGGGAGACTTCGTTTGCGCTAGAAGAAGTGCACGAAGGCAGGGAGCTTTGATCCAGGCTATCTCCAGGACTGCAAACCTGGGGAATAAACAAGGATTGCTTCTAGCAGAAGAGAAACAGAACTCGTACGCTGTAATGGCGGCTGCGAGATTAGTAAAGAACTTCCCTCACTGTCGGTTCACAGCAGAGAAGCAAACATCTGGTGAGGAAGATTTGATACAATCAAGCAAAGGTAAACAACCTCGAGTACTTCATTTAAATATCAAAGATCGGGAAACAACAGGAGGCAGAGTGAACTTGGTTTATATTAGGCTGCTGCTGGAAAATGCCAGTCAGGATGATTAGGGGAAATGGCTTAAAATGACAGATACATCCGCGGCACTCACTACAAGCAAGTTTGGGACAAGCTATATTAATAATTTGACTTTATTAATGCATGAAGACTAAAAAGGATTATACATGGTACTATATTGTATTATAAGGACACCGATGAAAAAGTTTGGAGCTTTATAAAGAGGACTATATGAGATCGGAATTTCAAAAATAGTTCCGGCTAAAGAGACCTGAAGAGGGGGGAGAACGGGGGACAGAAAGAAAGACTTTTTGAATCTTCTGGCAAACAAAGCTCAGGGCTGTTAAATTTAACTACAAGGAAAATTTTTTAAACATGATGACACAAACAAAAAAGGACCTTTTGAATGATTCAGAGATGATGCAACTCTTAAAAGGCATGGCTGAGGAACTGAAACAAATTAAAGGAGATATAAAAACATTACAAAGAAATATGATAGAACGGATTGACAAACTTTCGGATCAGATGGGGGAGTTGCACCAAGCATTGAATGGAACCCACAAAAGTGACAATAAAATTGAAAATCGACATTGGGAAAACAAAAGGAGATGAAAGAAGATCTCAACAAGGGACAGAGAAAATGGAATTAAAATGTGGGAAAATGGAACAACGAGGTTATGAGTCAGAGACCAATGTTGTGAGATCGGAGATGGAGAGAGCATTTATTAAGCTGCTTGAGGCGCAGAGCTTTCAGGAAGAGATTATAGTTGGGGGAGTTGAAGCGGTTTCTAACCGAAATTCAGTCTACGTTAGTTCTTTCAGAAATTTGATGGTGGAAGTTACACAAAGAAGATTTGGGGATATGGTTCAGCAGATTTATGGGGAAAGATTGGGAACTGTTGAACAAAAGCCGTTTAATACTTTTAAAGTTGTACCATGGTTGCTGAGGGAGAAAGAAAAAGTATATAAAAACTTTGCAGGAATTTTAAGAAGAAAAGCATGGAAATATACTTGAAAAAGGAAGTGTTCGAAAAAGGGGCTAAGTTACACTGGTATTTTGAAGCACAGACAAGTTCTAGAGAATATATAGAAGGTGATAAATTATCTGTAAGGGATTAAAGGTCAATATATTAAGAATTAGTGAAGGAATAAGACATAAGACATAAGAAATTTATTTGTCATTACACTCACAACTGGGTGCAACGAAATGAGGTGCTCTTCCCCAAGGTAAAACTGGACAACACCAAAACTAAAATATGCACAATCAACCATACAACAATCACTTATACAAATATAAATACCCCATTGCTCCCAGCAATTTAAATTCCATAAAAACTTATGACCCCGCATTTAAACTCAATACTGCACTTGGGTAAAAACTGTTTCTGAATCTGCTCGTCCTTGCTTTCAATACCCTAAATCTCCTTCTCGATGGTAATAGTTCAAAGAGCTGATGTCCCGGATGAGAGGAGTCTTTCAATATATTAGATATCTTCCTCTTGCATCTATTTTTATACAGTTCTTCCAAAGAGGGGAGTAAACAGCCAATGATGTTTTGGGCCGTCTTGATCACCCTTTGAATTGCCTTTTTCTCTGCCACTGTGCAGCTCGTGTACCATACACAGAGACAGTAGGATAATATGCTCTCAATTGAACTCCGATAGAAGGTGATTAGCAAACTCTCAGCCAATTGTTGCTTTCTAAGAATCCTTAGAAAATACAACCGTTGTTGTGCCTTCCTAATTAAAGCAGTGGTGTTCGCACTCCAAGTCAGGTCATTAGTTATGAATAATGCCCTTACGGGCAAAATATGTGGCACATAATAAATTAAGGGAGGGTTGGGAAGAAATTTTTAATTGGTTAAAGCAATATTATTTGAAGAAAAATTTTATGAGATGTTTTATAGGTGGTATATATTGTTAGATAGGCTACCTAGGATGTACCCTGAAACAAATCATAGTTGCTGGAAAATTTAAGAATTGATAGAAGTGATAGGGATTTTTTACTACATGTAGTAGACCTGTAAGAAGGTAAAAAGATCCTGGGAGAAAGTGTTTACCTTGTTATAAGAGATTTAGAGATGTGTTATCCCTTTGGAACTGGAATTGTTTCTCTTAAATACTATATTAAATAGTTATAGTTAAGAAGAAAATATTATGATACAAGCAAATATGATTAAGTAAATAGAAGTAAAATATATGGAAAATATTTTGTGCTTGCTTAGATGGATAACTAATAGAAACTTCTAATATAAAAGAATTGATTAGTTTAAAAATTAAAGGATTAGAAAAGGATTTGTATAACTGATTTTTTAAGATTAGTAGAAATATTAACTTAGAAAGTATATGAAATAGCTGAGATGGGTATATTAACTGAAAGATTTTGAAATGCCGAGGTAAATTAAAATATAGGGAAATTACCTTATGTTTGGTTAGAATAACTAGTACTAATGTTAAGATAAAAGGATTGTTTAGTTTAAAGATTAAATGATTAGAAGAATGATTTATATATTTGATTTTTTAGAATATGAAAACTAGATGTGAAGCTTGGAAAATGAATTTGTTGTTAACTGACAGATTCCTAATGTATTATCCTCTGTACTCCTTACCCATGTATTTTACTATTCGTAACCCAAAATTGTAGATATAAACTTGAATAAAACTTTATAAAAAAAGTTTTGGGGGATTGGCATTTGGAATGTAAATGCACAGTAAAACTGTACAGGGATACTATTTTTAGTTCTATTTTTCCGTATTTTTTCTGTAGAATGTCAACTAGAGTCCTTTTGGCCACTCTTTCAATTCCAATAACTCCTGAACGAACTGACATTGCTCGGCTTTTGGATATGGATGGCATAATTGTTGAAAAGCAGCGGCGCTTGGCAACACTTTTGGGTCTCCAGGCCCCACCCACACGAATCTCTCTTATTAATGATATGGTAAGTAACATTTAGTAAATCATTTTTAACTTGTTGCCATTTTTGGTCAAAAATCATGTCAGTGGAAATTGGAGAGGAAATACAGAACATTATGACAAATAATGTTGCTAATAGTTTAGATCACTGGTTCTCAAACATTTTAGTACTGCAGCCCACTTTTTAGAATGACAGTCTCTCCAGGACCAACTGGAAGTGATGTCATGGCCAGAAGTGATATCATTGTGGTGCCAGAGCTTATTGCTTTCCTGATAATGCAGTAATGAGTTGGGTTATTTTTCAGTAATTTTCCAATAGCAAAGTGAATTGAAGAAGAAAAAAGCCTATTTACAACCTCGATACAGGCAAAACAACCACACAGCCTTCTTCCTTTCCAGCACCCCATCTTCCCATATTTCCAATATAGCTGCTCTAGGTGCTTTGCGACCCACCTGAAATTGGCTCGCGATCCACTGTTGGATTCCAACCCACAGTTTATGAACCACTGGTTTAGATTAATATTAGCTGTTTCACTGATACAATGTGTATCCCTTCAATCCTAGACTTTCTTCAGGCTGCGATAACAGCTCAATCTCCCTTAGAGTATTCTATATCTATAAAGGAATATAGTTCATGAAGAATATATTTCATGATTCTGGGTTAGTTTTCCCCTTACAATCTAAACTTTAGATTGTTAAAGCATCTGAAAATGTTTCCCTGTCGTATTAACTGTGGCTGTAGGTGTAAAGTATGTTTCTTAAATAGC
Source organism: Lerista edwardsae (assembly GCA_029204185.1). NCBI lineage: Eukaryota > Metazoa > Chordata > Lepidosauria > Squamata > Scincidae > Lerista > Lerista edwardsae. The sequence continues at coordinate 13,332,371 of JAJKFI010000002.1, forward strand.
TATCTATTTTGACTGCTTTAAATAATTATAAATGTTTGTTACTTAAATGGACTTGTTGATATAAATAGTTTGTGTCATATCTTTTAAAAATTGTCTAGGTGAGATTCAATGTAGTACAATATGTTGTCCCAGAAGTGAAGGAACTTTATAACTGGCTCGAAGTAGATTTTCATCCACTAAAGTTATGTGGTCGTGTATGTAAGGTACGTGTTGATGTTTGTATTGAATTTCTGTGCAGGTGATAGCTTACTTAAATGTTGATTTATAGCAAAAGATAATATTTGCATTCAAGTATGGTTTTAAACAATTATATTATGTACATGAGTAGCCACAATGTTAAGGCTTGCATGCTTTCCTCTACATGTGAAGAGAGGAGATTGGAAGCTCACCATTAGCAGTAAACCATAGTTTATAGTTTCATCTGAACCCAGAAAATTGGGATAAAACATTGCTGTGCTGTCCTAGTTTAAATGAAGATCATAGTTTTCAGAGTTCAGATGCAATGGTACAATGTGGATTGACATGAACCATCAGCAGAAGCGCCTCATCTTCTCCCTTTGTATTTTGAAAGGCAAGCTTGGGAGCATTGGAGCCTGAAATTCTTGATTAGTAGTTAGAATAAGCTCTCTATTTTGAATTTAAATACAAATCCTGGCAGTGCAATCCTTTACATGTATGCCCTGATGAACGTTCTTCCAGATAAGATTTGCAGCCTGAGTTTTTGTTGTTGTGTGGCCTTGGGCAAAAATGGAATATCAGCCTGTTAGTGAATGTGGAATGAAAAATAACTTAAGTTGTATAGAATGAAGCACATTTCATTGTCTTTTTCTTAATACTTATAAGAACAAAGATATTTCTGATGTGCTAGATAATACATGAAGGTAAATTAGCAGAATGGTACAACTTGTCATTGCTGTCAGTCACCTTCAAACAACGTTCAACTTGATAGGTGCATTGTGAAAAATCTTTAAATTGGAAGAAGTGTAGTGGATTCAGAAATAACGTGTGCAAATTTTAAAGATCATATTAATTTTCACTGACATTGAACCCTCATTTCAGAGTAAGTACACATATGAGAATAACTGTAGCATGTGACTTGAAAGTAATTATTGGCCATGAATTTCTCACAGTCTTGGAAGTTAGCAAACGTAATGGTATTGCAAAAGTTGTGCTGGCCAAAATCTGATAGTTTTTCTTTAGCTCCTGCAGATGCACACTTGGGAAGAGCTGAAGGGTTCATGCAGTACATTCAGATAACTGTATTATTTGAACTAGCCTTGCTACTTTTCAGACTATAAATTATTCTGTGCAGGTTCTGAACTGGGTAAGAGACCAATCTGAAAAGGAACCAGAACTGCAGCTGTATATCCCTCATCTGCAGAACAACACCATCCTCAGACTGCTTCAGCAGGTATGATTACAAAACAAAAATCTTCGGAGTAGAATATATTATTGAGGTGAATGTTATTGAATTCCTTTTACCTGGGGAAAAAATCCATATGTATTAATGTCCTGTGAAACTATTCCGTTCCAAATGTTGCAGATTTTTGATGGATCGGTTATCTAACTGGGGAGATGCTTATTTTAATTGCAGCAGCGTACATTAGATCTTGTACGTGTGTTCCTTGACTGAACTTTAAACCTGAGCTCCAAAGCAAGGTTTCTTCAGTTCATATCTAACATCACTAGGTGGCCTTGGGCAAACCATTCCCTTTCAGTTCCTCAACTATAATATCAGGATAATACTTTATAGAGCTGTTGTATTGGTTTTGCTGAAGTAATACATGGAAGTGCTTTGCACACTCAAACATTGCTGTACAGCTGCTGCTGCTGCTGATCAGTCTTTTGATATTGCTCTGTTTATACATTGTGTGTGTGTGTGTGTGTGTGTGTGTGTGTGTGTCTGATGGTTGTTACAATCACATGGTAGCTACTGCTTTCAGTAATGGCTGCAAGTTCTATCCTTATGGCTAGAGCACGTTGTAGCAGTATATACTTACATAAATTGCAGCCATTACTAGAGAGAAGTGTGAGAGCAACCATATGGTGGCAGCACCAGGTCCCAAGGCATTTAGGAATTTAAGATCGCAATCCTAAACTTACCTTATGCCAGCACATTGGGCTCCCGAGTGTCTTGCAACTTGGGAGCAGGCCACACCTGCTCCTTAGCTGGCATAAGGACACGCGCTGGCCTTCTCTTGCCAGATCCTGTCCCTGTGCCAGTTGAGAAAAGTAGGTTTGTGCTGGCTGAAAGTGACCTATGCAGGGGGTTGGGAAGGGTGGCGGGGAGGGCATTACAGGTTGTACTTGGGGGGAAGGAGGGCCAAGGCAGACCAGTGGGTGGACTGAGCCCTGGATGGGGGTAGGACAAGCTAGGACCACCTAGGCTGTATCCCAACCCCCCTCCAAAGCAGCCCAGCATTACACCAGACAACTTGGATGTGCATCCGTAATTTTGCAGGTGCAGATCCAAAGTAGCCCTGTTGAGGTGGCTGACTCAAAACATGGGGTAAGGAGAAATAATTCCCTTAACTCCGAGTTGCGCTGCAGCCACTTCCTACCCTGTGCTGAAAATACTGCAGGCCAATTGGCCTGCCTGTTCAAGCGCAGGATAGCATTGGGCTCCTTAGGTAATAACCAACAGCACTGCGATTTGAGCTCAAGACTGTACGTTTACAAGGTTTGTACAATAATATAACTGCATAACTGAAAACTTCCCTCAGTTAACCTGTTGCAATTTGCACTAGCTGAAATAATTGAAACTCACTCCCCTTCACCTTGAATGGCAGCTCCACACATATTCCACCATAGCAGTCCAACTGTGTTGTTACCAAAGCACATATAACCATGGTCATATCTTCTCTAGTAATTGGAAAATTTGATGCCCCCGCCTAAGCTGCACAAAAGTGTTTCTGATTTGATCAGATCCCACTATCTGGCCATCCAGGAGCCACAGCCAGACCATGAACTTGATTCCCTAACAGACGGTACCCCTGTCCATGAATTAGAAGTCCTACTAACCAAGATCACTTCTGTCTTTTTAATGTACAGTAAACTTCCTTGTTCCAGTTCGATACTTTTTTTCCAAATGCACATATCATTGACCTGCTTTCTTTGTATTGGTAAGCAGTGTTATTTCTGATGTGCTAAAGAAACAGTTGAAGGCTAATTAGCAGCTTTGCACCATATAGTGACTGCTGCCAGTCTCTTTCGTACATAGTTACTGTTGGAGAGAGCAGTCAGTTCCATGAATAAATGCATGCAGATTTTAAGTATTCCTTAAATGTGAATGATTCTTTATTATTGCTAATGATGAAGCTATTGTCTGTTGGCCAAGCTAACATAAAAATCAGTACTTATAATCATTGGACCAATTAGTTGAATATTCCTGTGTTATGCAGGTGGCTCAAATCTATCAAAGCATCGAATTTTCTCGCCTGACTACTCTGGTTCCCTTCGTTGATGCTTTCCAACTGGAACGTTCAATAGTCGATGCAGCCAGGCATTGTGATTTGCAAGTAAGTACTATTGAAAACATTTTACAATTTTTGAAAACTTTTTGCAATTTTTACACTTGTTAATATTTTTCACTAAATTGGACTTCTCAGATTAAAGCATGCATGGCAACCAATTTTGAATAAATTGCAAGAGACAGAGAAGCATTGTTAGAAGCAATAGAAATTAGGTTTAATAAAGTTCCCAGAAGTGGGTTATTGAGCAGCAACAGAGAAATCTCTTGGATTCCTGCTTCAGTGGTGTAAGTAGTCCTTGAGTGGAAGCAGTAACCCATTTTTAGAAACCCTTCATCTGTTAACAAAAATAGACTTTGCTTATGTTAAGGTCAGTTGGCATAAACTTAAAACATTTTCTTATCAAGCAAAGCCACCTTTCAGCAATATACCTAGAAACTGGGAGTGCAGCATTTAGTTGATTATTTTAATCAGTCAAAAGTATTTTGATTGACTTGAAAAGGTGACGCTGATCACACAGTAAATTTTTAAAGAAACACTATAGAGGGCAAACCCCATTTTCAAAGAGGCATCCCTCCTCCCCCCTCCATGAGTTAGAGAAGGACAAATACATTTGAATATCTGAAAAAGTATTTTTCTATAGAATTATGTATTTCTCATATATGTAAACCTTGCTCCTTAATATGCACATTTCCAAATAACAAGGGCCACAAGGTAAAACAACTTTTAATTCCTTGACCTAAAACAGTAGCTGCTATAAAGTAGTGGTTCCCAAACGTTCCGCAGCCATGATGACCTTCGTCTACGGTCCCCTATCATGGCAGCACCGTTATGTGATTTTGACCTAGCAAGCCAGAAAGGCCACTTGGTGCCCCTATGTGCCGCAGTGTACAGTTTGGGAACCACTGCCATAAAACATCACAAAATTTAGCAAAAAAAGTCTTTGCCTGCCACAGCAAGAGCACCAGGTGCGTACCAGGCAAGCATCCCTGAAAAAATAATTCCAAGGCAGGTCACCTAAGCCAGTGATGTCCTCTAGCTTCACCTCTCTTCCAACGATGGGGAAAGATTGCCGTCAAAGATTACCATAGTGCACAGGCAGTTTGATATATAGGAAAAAAGCATTTCCTCTTTAGATACCTATTCAAGTGCTTTGTAAACGAAAAAGTCAGAATAATATACAGCGTGCCTGCCTTACCTACAGTCTCCGCACCCACAAATTTGAATATCTTCGGGTGCCAACCCCATAGCTAAAGAGTCTCAAAGACCTCCCAGAGCCGACTAGAAGTGCCTTCTAGTTGTCTCCGCCTGCGACCTCCCTGCGCCTCAGAACGCCTTGCAGAGGATTCCGAAAGCCTTTTTCTGAAAACAGGAAGTGCCTTTCAAAAGTTTCTGTGAGGCTTTCTGAGGCCCCACGTGACGTCCCTGCACCTCAGAAGACCTCCGGGACTGGAAGGCACTTCTGGTTGTACCCAAGAGATTATCTGAGGCCCTCCAGTGCTGCCTTGGGATCTTCATTGAGTCAAATCTGCATATGCTAACCTCACGGATAAGGAGGGCCCACCGTATTCAGTTGTGTAAGTGCCCTTTTAAAAAACAAAATAATCAAGTAATTTTAGTAAAAAATATTTTCATTTGCCATTTGACTGTGACTATTCAGAAATCTGCTACACTCAGTGGCAGTATTTAGAAAAAATGGCAATAATCTGTACTAGGAAAATGTTTTGGTCAGAAAAATGTCAAATATTGTAACTTGTCATACCATGTATGTACTAACAAATGAATTTCTGATTTACTTTACCTTTAAATTTTAAAAGGTTCGCATAGATCATACTACCCGAACACTGAGTTTTGGGTCAGATTTGAACTATTGCACTCGAGAAGATGCTCCTCTTGGACCTCAGCTGCAAAGCATGCCTTCTGAGCAGATTCGGAACCAACTGACAGCTATGTCATCTGCTCTTGCAAAGGCTCTTGAAGTTATTAAGCCACCTCACCTTCTGGTAAGTCATAAGCATTTTGTAATGCTTTTAAAAAGAGTTCTGATATTTTGTGGAGAATAATATGCTTAGTCATTCTCTGAATATTTCCTCTCTCACCTTCTGTTGCTTTGTAATTTACTTTGGCTTATTCTAATTCAGTGCATGTTTGACTTGCCGTTCTTTGTTGGTGAATTTGTAATAGTACTTACAAATCAGGAGGGAGACTGTGAAGATGAACATGTGAGCATGTAAGACGGTTGCCGCAGAAATCGAGGCTATAGTAACACCTATTATTTAAAAGTTTGTCATGGTGATTGTCACTGAACTAAATCGTGAAAGCATGCATTAGTCATACTATCTAGTCATCAGAAAAAATTAATAAAGTGACTAAACATATTTAGAGAACTACTTAATGTTTATAAAACATCTGGCAAATCTTGTTAAATTTCATGGCAAGTCATTTTGTGACCCAGTTTGTGCTTATTAGATAGTGAACTTATTGTGAGTACACTACTAGATCCAGACAAGCAATTTTATTTTATCATATATATTTAGCACTATAAATGAAACATGCACACCTATTTTATTTAGTCTTTAGTTCTTCCCTGTGACATCTTATATCAACATTCTGGTTTAAAACCTCATGTTTAACAGCCTTAAGGTCAACCTTTGATTCAAATGTGCTTTCTTTTTCAAATACCATACCTATACTGAATGTTTCAATTTTGAACTGACAAACTTATTGTAGTGTGTTCTTCCAATGTTAGATGTCACCCATATCAGTGTGTCCGTCAGGAACTATTTGCAATTGACTTAAATGCTTAATTCTATGTAATATAAATTATAACATTTGAAAGATTGAATGTATCTTTAATTTTTCCTCAGCTAGAGAAGGAAGAGCAGCATCAACAGGCTGTTACAGCTTACTTAAAAAATTCAAGGAAAGAACATCAACGTATCCTGGCCCGCCGTCAGACTATTGAAGAAAGAAAAGAACGTCTTGAGAGCCTGAACATTCAGCGTGAAAAAGAAGAGTTGGAGCAGCGTGAAGCTGAACTCCAGAAAGTTCGCAAAGCTGAAGAGGAGAGGTTGCGCCAGGAGGCAAAGGAGAGAGAGAAGGAGCGTATTCTTCAGGAACATGAGCAAATTAAAAAGAAAACTGTTCGTGAACGTTTGGAGCAGATTAAGAAAACTGAGCTGGGAGCCAAAGCCTTCAAAGATATTGATATTGAAGTAAGAAATGTTAACTTTGTTTATCTTAATTTCAGTCTGATCAGGAAGGAAAATATCCAGAATGTGTGATGCTGCTTGATGCACTGTAGAATCTGCTTTAGTTTTGTTAATCTAATGTAGTGCTGTCTGTTGTTTCTGATTCCTCAGATAGTGGCCTTTTTTAGCCCTTCTATCTGAGATCCAGAAACTGGAAATGCCAGAAATTAAACTTTGCACTTTCTACATTCAGTAAAGTATGGGCCCTATGCCTGAACTCTTAACAAAGGCAGTGATCCTTTGTTTTCAGTAGGATGAAAACCAGATATCTCTTGATTGCCAAGCAGCACTGCCAACTATCCATGTATCCAGCCAACCAAAATGGGAGTCTGTGTATGTAGTGGAGTGATGGATCATATGCATATGCTATAGGAAATTTATGTGGTTCTCGCTCACCTGTTTTACCCCCAATCTTTCATTTTTCAGGGAAAGATTAGGATTAATGAATTTGCTATGTATATATACTGCTCATGTTATATGTGTACTGTTTGTCTAGTGTTAAGGTACACTTATAGGGATGTGGTGGCGCAGCGGGTTAATTCGCTGTTGCTGGGCTTTCCGACTGGAAGGTTGGGAGTTCAAGACTGCGCGACAGAGTGAGCTCCCGTTGCTTTTCCCAGCTCCTGCCAACCTAGCAGTTCAAAAGCACCTAAATGCAAGTAGATAAATAGGGACCACTTCGGTGGGAAGGCAACGGCGTTCCGTGCGCTACCGTGTATAGTCATGCCGGCCACTTGACCACGGAAGCTTGTCCTTGGACAAACGCTGGGTCTACAGGCTTTGAAACGGAGATGAGCACCGCCCCCTACAGTCGGTCACGACTAGACCAGTAGGTCGTGGGGAAACCTTTACCTTTTTAAGGTACACTTATTAGTCCAATGTTCAGGATACTAGACAAATATTGTGCTATTGCTATACAGATTTTTCTATAAACCTTTATACAGAAGTTTCCCGGTATCCACTGATTCAGTATCGACAGTTTCAGTTATCCACGGATACCATGGATACTGGGATGCCTATTAAAAAGATAGGGGAACATTAAACAAATCTTTTTTTTACCTTGTGCAGCAAAACCACTGATATTCTCCTATCTTTAAAACAGCATCCCCAGTATCCACAGTTTCAGGTATCTACGGTGGGATCCAGAATGGAACTGCAGCTGATACCAGGGCATGCCTGTAATTACAGACTCTTTATAACTTGTGTTACAATGCAACATATAGATTAGCGGTCTAAATGTTGTTGTTTTTCCAGTTGCTAATTGTAAGATGGTAAAAGCACTTGCGTATACCCAGGATTTGAGGAATACAACCAGGAAGGATCCAGAATGTTGGGACACAAACCTATGGTATGTGCTTTCATTAGCAGTAACAGTTTTCATTTTTATTAACATTTAATGTATAATTGTAGGATCTTGAAGAATTGGATCCAGACTTCATTATGGCAAAGCAGGTGGAACAGTTGGAGAAAGAAAAGAAGGAACTTCAGGAGCGCCTGAAAAACCAAGAAAAGAAGGTATAAGAAATAGTATATAATTAAAAAGTGAGGTAAAGAGAACAGCGTAAGTAATTTTCTTGTTCTTCTACACTTAAGCCTGATTAACAATTAGTGTTTCTTTTCTTTTTCAGATTGACTACTTTGAAAGAGCAAAGCGCTTAGAAGAAATCCCACTGATTAAGAGTGCCTATGAAGAGCAGAGAATCAGAGATATGGAACTTTGGGAACAGCAAGAAGAAGAAAGGGTGAAGTATTTGAGAATTCTTTCATTTGAAAGAGAAGTAAAATTTTCCTCCGTCTATAGAAGTGAGATTATAAATTTTCAATTTATTTCACACAAGTAAACAAAGGTTAGTAATACGATTTCTTTCCTAAATATTGATTGCAAAAGTCACTATTGTCATAGGCAGTAAAGTACAAATGACTTTTAGGCTTATTATAGTTTGTTTGCTAGACCTTCAAAATAGTAGGCCAGTGCTGACATGAAGCACTGCCTGGTCACTCTTTGCCTGGTCACTCTTTGTAATCTGGTACTGAATTCTGGGTAAGTGTTGTTATTGGTGCTCTCCCTGCCCCTTTTTCTTCATCTTTGTAGGAAGTAGCAGCTTTAGCAATCCTTGAAGTGGCACTAACATTCCTGGAGGTTGGCTCCTGCCAGTCACCACATTTTTTTCTTTAGAACATTCCAGAAAATACACTTATATATAATGTCATCTAGTGATTACCAAACATATTCTTCAGAACAGTGTTTCTCAAACTGTAGTTCATGGCCTCCAATGAAAGCACAGGTCAAATGACTAATTGTCGCAAGCCTTGACACTGTTCAAAAATCAGATACTGTAGCTGCTAACTGCCCTGCAAAGAGCTGAGTGCCTGCAATTTGAAAGCTTGTGTAAATACATGGGACCTGCGTTATCTGCTGGCCCAGCATCCGCAGATGCTGAGCCAGCCGTGTCCCAAGCCTCCAGGCTGTGGTGACTTTAAATGCATTTGAAACACATAATTTTCTAAGTACCTAGCTCCTAGTAGTTGCCAATTTTTCTACAGCAGTGGTAATCAAACATAGCATTGAGACCCACATTTTAGAACAACACTCTATTGGGACCCACCTAGCTTTACAAGATTTCATAAAAACAACATTCAAATATTTATCCGTATACAAAAGGGCCCTCATCCGTGGGGATTTTGTTCCTCTGAACTCCTATAAAGGTTCCTCTTCAGGCTTAAAAAACAACGCAGACCCATTTAAAGGTGACTTCCAGTTTTCACTGAAAACCAGATGTCACCTTTAATCGGCTCCGGGCTTCATTCTGTAGCCTGCAGAGGCCACAGGCGGACATGCGTGGCCTCTGCAGGCTTCAGAATGCCACAGGACCTAACACAAGATAAACTCGAGACAGGCAAGCACAGCAGCTGCCATGCCCCTCAATAAGGGAAGTTAAACATTTGGCAGGCAGACAATTTCTGTTACCTCAATAATAAAACTATATTAGGCTATTTATTGCTAGTGTTATACTAGCTAGTTACATGTAACCAGTGGTGTCATCTACTCCCCAGTAGACGGTTCGCTGGGCGGGAGTAGGGAGTGATTGACAGTCCGTCGATTCACTTCCGGTTTCTTCGCGCGCCCCGCGCGGCTTTCCCTCGCCTCGGAGGGGGCGCCTGCTCGCCTTGGGGGATGGGTGGGGGGCGCGCCGGGTGCCTGGGCGAGCAGGCGCCCCCTCCGAGGCGAGGGAAAGCCGTGCGGGGCGCACGAAGAAACCGGAAGTGAATCGACGGACTGTCAATCACTCCCTACTCCCGCCCAGCGAACCGTCTACTGGGGAGTAGATGACACCACTGCATGTAGCTAGTCTGCTGTATTATGGCACCTTGAAAAGGCTAGGAAAAGTGGTTGTTTCTGGAAAGACACAAAGCAGATATTTTAATTTAATTCTGTTATATGTTACAGATCACAACCATGCAATTGGAGCGTGAAAAGGCCCTTGAGCACAAGAACAGGTTGTCAAGAATGTTGGAGGACAGTGACTTATTTATAACTAGACTCAAGACAGCAAGAAAATCAGTTTATGAGGTAAATATGATTTTTATCACGTTTTTTGCTGTCTGCCATAAAAGGTTGAACCTCAGATCCTAGATATGAAATCTGAATGAGAAGTGGTACTGAACCCTTTTTCTATTGCTTGGTGTAAATGTGCACATAATGGATGGATAAGGCACAAGGCTACCATAATGAGAGTTTAAGCAGAAGAGACGTTTATCTAAGGAAAGGTTGTGATTTAAAAAACCCTCTTATTTGGGTCAGTTAATAATTCCTTGTTGATTAGCTGTCATTAGTATTGCATCTTTCTTCCAAAGACTTCAAGGTGACATACATAGGATTATACCATTTTATAAATGGCTTCTGAACCTGCCAAAAGCATACAGTCTTGTGTCTGCTCTTAATGAGAGTTACAACTCCTCTTTCTGTGGAAAAAGTAAATCTTTCAGGATGGATGTATTTTGACGGCTTGTTTAATGCATTCAATAACTTTGAAAGTGAATATATGGTGACCTACTTGTTCTTGGTTGGCACTAGGGATTTGAAACTGGAAAATGCTAATTACATGATAGAAGTTTAAATAATACATTTGTTTTCATGCATTAACAAGCTATTTTTATGATTAATATTAAATTCAAATCCTTTCCCTCTCTGTCCAGAAATAGGGCTTAAAATGAATTATAGGGTATAAATTAATATATCCCATTTAAAATCAAATTACAATGATTACAGCAAATCCACCCTTAAACTGGACAACTTAAAAGGCAACTCAAATAGAGTCTTGTGATACCTTCTTTGCTGATGAAATGTGTAAAATAACCTCTCTACTATTTATGGCAGTGTATAGGATGCTTTGCAGAAGATCTTTACTTATTTGAAGTCTCATTTTACATTTAACACAGTCCTGCAAGAAAAATATTTCAAATATGTATTCACAGCCCCAGCACAAAGAACTAATAAAAGGTTCCTTCTGGCAGGTAGCTTTCTTTAAATCTTCCAGTTAAGTCAGTTTTTAAGCACTTGCTTGACTCACTTAACATTGATGACCTGGAATTCATGTGTGGGCGAGGTGTTTTTTGTTTTTTTTAAACTTTTTTCATATGCTTTTGTGGATAGAGCTACTTCAGCAGTGCTTGAAGCATGAATACCATCCCAGGCAGCTGGCTTCTTCAAGTTGATATCTTTTTCCTCTAGAATGCACCAAGATATGATCCTTGAACATGATGTAGGATCATTCTTCATTGTGTTCTAGAGGCAAAAAAAGTGGTAACTGGTAGAATATGGCCACTAGAAATGTCAGCTCTTCAAGTGATACTAATGCCCCCAGAAACAGGTGAACAGTTCTTTTGTGTGTGGGCAAATATATTTTATGCTTAATATATTTGCGCAAATATATTTGGGCTTAATTACAAGTTTGAGTCTAAATCAAGAACCCTGCTCTTGCTAACACCAAACATTATTGTGCAATGAGCATAGAAATACCCCATTCTGATATTCTGTCCTTGCTGAGACTGTTATTTGTAAAATCCAGCCATGGTTTGTCATGCATCATACCACTCCACATTTCCCTGTATTGTAAGAGTGTGGTAGTACTCAGGGACGGCCTTAAGCCATTGTGACCAATGTTGTCACATTGGGCCCCATGCTTCAGGGGGCCCCTCAGCAGCAGGGTGAACATATTGCCTGCTGCAGCAGTTGGGATCTCTATGAACTGTACGTCACTGGGCCGAACAGAGCAGCTTTACCTTGGGCCCTACCACCTGCCCCTGCCTCCGAACAACCAGAATGAGCCTCCTGGAAGCAGTTGGTGGTGACGTTATCATATCACCATCAACTATTTACATGTGCCATGCTTTGCATGTGCTACCAACAGCGCTTTTCTTGGTAAGTGGGGGAGGCACAGGGAGGGTGGGGGGGCACTCGCAGGAATACCCCACATTGGGCTAGAGCTGGCCTGGTAGTATTTGTCGTGCTGTATCTTATCACTACCTATGACTGACACTCTAAGTGGCCTGAGCCACCAAGTTGTATCCCAAAAAAATAAATCCTGACTAAGCACCATTTAAGTCAGGGAAGACAAATTAGTCATGACAAACTTCAGTCCCAGAAAATCAACTAACTGGCACAGGTCCAGAAAAGATGCGCCGAAACCCATACGGAAATGAGCATTTTCTACTGAATAACTGCACCTTTAGATGAACACATGTGGGTATCTATTAGTGTTACTTCACAGAATAAGCCAGGTACCCAGCAGTTTCCAAATTATGGGTTGGGACTGACCAGTGGTTTATGACCAGATGCCATCACGATATCCTGGGTAAAAAGCTATTTTCTTTTGTCTGTTCTAACTCTCCCAACACTCAATTTTAATGGATTGGTTGTGGTGCTATATAAGAGGGGAAAAACCTCTATCCACCCCATGCATAATTTTATACATCAGTCATGTCCCCTCCCCTTAGGCACTTTTTTTGTAGACTGAAGAGCCCCAAATGCTGTTTCTCTCCTCATAAGGGAGGTACCCTAGCCAATAATCATTTTAAAATGATCCCGAGCGTGGAATTGGCCTTCTTCACAACTGTTGCACGTTAGGTCAACACTTTCATCGAGCTGTCCATCAACACCACACTTTCTCTTGATCGTATGTGTGTGCTATCACTCATATCTTATGATCCCATCATCGTCCCAAAAAATTCTTGGGTATGAACTAATTTTGAGATTTTTTAAATTGAATTTTAAAAAATTAAAAAATAAACCCATTGTGTTTTATATCATATGAAAGCTCATGAAAAGAGCTTTAAAATGAGAGCACTCCCAACTCTATATCTCAGCTGGTGTCTGAGGTACAACTAGTTAAAATATCACTAGCATGCTATTTTTTTGATAAAATTTTGAAAATTTACCTAGCTATACAATTTAACATAATGAATATAGTCTGCTAAAAATTAGTATTTTTGCATCATGCCATAGGACAAATAAGTACTCCAAATTTCATAAAAATCAAAGGAGGTCAGTCGGAAATGGGGTGATGATTTGACGGAATGAACCAATTGAAGTGACTGTGTGGTTGCAAGTCTCACATGGGTTGAAGTCCATGAATGCCACTTGTTGATGTCTGGTCCGGGCCTTTGGTCAGAGTTCACTTTCTTCGGACTACAACATAAGTTGCTTATGGATAGTCATAGAGAGCCACCACTGTAGTTGTTTGAGTATGTAGTAGTTCAACCATGTATGGCCATTGATCTGTAAGTTGTTTGTACCATTTCTGAGTTCAAGAGTAAGTACTACTATTCCTATATAATTCAGGAAAAACTTAAACAATTTCAAGAGAGACTAGCAGAAGAAAGGCATAACCGTTTGGAAGAACGCAAGAGACAACGCAAAGAGGAAAGGCGTATTGCTTATTATCGAGAGAAGGAGGAGGAAGAACAAAGATTGCAGGAGGAGAAGATGCTTAAAGGTAAATATTAGAGGCTCTCTCCAGAGAGAAAAAAAATCTTGATTTTTTTTTGCTCCTTATGTCCTGTTTCCCAAGAGCTGTAATTTCATTTGCCTGTTTTAACCCCCCCCCAGTTGAAATTAAATGTATTATTTATAAACTGTATGAAATACTGGATGGGTGCAATGCTATTCATATTGTGTAATTTGCTGTGGAGATAACTGGAAGGTGTTTCCAAATTTGAGATTAAAAGACATTTATTGATCTGCATAAATTTATAGAACAAGAAGAAAAAGAACGTGTAGAACGTGAAAAACGTGAGCAAGAAATGCGGGAATATCAAGAACGTGTGAAAAAACTGGAAGAGGTGGAACGGAAGAAGCGCCAAAGGGAATTGGAGATTGAAGAGAGAGAGCGTCGCCGAGAAGAAGAGAGGAGGAATCTTGACGATCCACTTTCAAGGAAGGTAAATTAAACTCAATTTATATACGGTATTTCTTTTGAATGCATAAGGAAATGAAAAATTATACACTTTACAGCACAAAGAACTGAGATTCAAATTAAGGGAAAAAAATTAATCTGTAGCTTTTCTGTGCTGTTGCACAGAAACAGCACAGAATTTCAGTGCATTATTACAGTGCACTGAATTACACTGCATTAAATATGTTTCACTTTATGAATCTACGTCTGTTTTTAACTAGTTTGCCTATAATACCTATAGTTTAAAATGTGCAAGTATATGCAAAACTATATTGGGCTTTTGTTTAAAAATAATTCTCTTGTCGTCTTTTTATGTAGGAATCTCGCTGGGGTGATAGAGATTCGGAAAACACCTGGAGGAGAAGTGCTGAGCCAGAATCAGAATGGAGACGCCCACCACCAGAAAGGTAGTTATTGGAATATGCCTAAACATATTAATTAACATTTCCCTTGTTGTTGTTATTATTATGTCCTATGCAGGACAGTGTTGCATGACATACACGTTCCTGACATACACATTTGGAGCTGGAGTATGTTTTTGGCATAGCTGTCTCGTCCACATTTCATTTCTTCCCCCTTTAATTATGCAGTGTAATATTCCTATTTGCACTTTGTGAAAGTTTTATTTGCTAGTTGATTGAGAGATAGGGTGCAAATTTCTATGACCTGTTTATAGATGGAAACTTGCTCTTCTCAGGAAATAAAAATAAAATGAAAGGTTCTTGGGAAACTGAATTCTTCACTCAGCATGACATACCATGCTCTCATGAAATCAGTCTGCACATTTCTCTGTCTTTAAAGCAGTGGGGCTATAGGCATCCCTTGCAGGAGGGAAGGGTGTAGTTTTGGCCTTAGTCTAGCAACAGAACAGTGGGAAGAGGTACCACCGCACCTTAGAATGTTGCACATTGAAATGTAGCTAATCCTGTTCTTAGAAGTAGTTAGTATCTGTGAGGTTCTTTAATAGTCAGAAGTCTAACTTCCCCAACTTGTCTGGGAACTGTTTGATGCACCCAAACTTATCGACCTGCTCCAAGTAAGCCACAGAGCTGTCACTAATCATGTCAGGTTTCCATGCTCTCATCCGTTGTTGGACTTACAATGACAACCTTTATTAATCAGGATAAGACAAAAGATTTAAAGACTGTCAGGAATGTTTGTAATAGCAACAAGATATGCATGGGACTTAATATTTAGACTCTCAAATGAAGACTTTTGAGATCTTTAAGTCTTCACTATCAGAACAATGCACAATTTAGTTGATCAGCAGATCAGACCAATGGTTCTCAAACTTTTTAGCGTCGGGACCCACTTTTTAGAATGTCAATCTGTCTGAGACCCACCAGAAGTGATGTCATAGCTGGAAGTGCCGTCATTGTGATGCCAGAACCTGCTGCTTTCCTGAGAATGCAGCAATAAATTGGGTTATTTCTCAGCCATTTTCCAATAACACAGTGAATCAGAAAGAAAAAAAGCCAATTTACAACCTTGACACAAGCAAAACAATCACACAGCCCCCCTTTCCAGCATCCCATCTTCCCATAGTTTTGATATGGCTGCTCTAGGTGCTTCACAACCCACCTGAAATTGATTTGTGACCCACTAGTGGGTCCTGACCCACACTTTGGAAACCACTGGATTAGATAATTGTCTTTCTACTCTGATTACTGATGCTTTGATATTTAATATTATACATTTCATCTCTCCCCTAAGCTTAAACCTTAGAATTTCAGGAAATTGAAGAAATTTTTTTGCTTTGTTCAGCAGAAAAATATTAACCACAATGTGGGAAGATTAAAAAAATGAACATGCAGCCTACACTCCTGCTCAAAATACAATACACAGTTCACATAAAAGTGCAGTGTAAGCGTTACAGAGATATTTACTCTGCCTTCATAACATTGGCATGACTCCTTAGAGCAGTCAAACTTACCAAACATTTTAGCATTGGGAACCACCTAACAAGTTTCATTTTGTCTGCTTTCATTTTATCATTTTAATCTTTTATCATATCATAAAAGTTTCATCATGTTATTCGCTGCACAAGCCTCTGTGGAATTGTAATTAGGCAGCAGTGCTCCCCCCAAGGAGGGACCAAGGAGATCATTTAACCCTTGATGCACATAGCTTAATCTACCTTGTTGGTTTTGTGACCTACCAAAAATTGGGTCGTGGGCCAGAAATAAAAGCCAGTTTTGGAACTTCTGCCCTAGAGTAATGCACTCAGCTCCAACTTACCCATCTCCGGCCACACCGCTTATTCTTACCTCCCTCCCAACTTGGTGCAATCATCATTTTTAAAAATAAACTGTTAAATAAGCTGCCCTGTGACTTTTCTTCCTCATCTTCTCTTCATAGGAGTGTTCCTCACTTTTTAGCTATGTGTAGTTTATTGTTCTCATGCACCCAAGAACCACTCGCCTTTTCTATCCATTTTGTCAGCTCAGTCTTGTATGAGGTTATATTCTCTGAGACAGTGCTGGCTGCACTGATTGGCTGCTGGTTGTGGGAGTTGAGAACAAGCAGGGGTAAACCCTGGCTCTGATTGGCCAAAGCTAAAGGGGAATTTTCATAAGCAGAGTATCTGTTGCTGGGCATCAGACCTTTCAAGGCAGAAAGGTACTAAGAGCAAGACAACTGATCACAACTGATGTCACAATCAATCATCAGTATTTATATACTGCTTTTCAACACAAAGTTCACAAAGCAGTTTATTGGCAAAAAATAATAAAGTTAAATGGCTCCCTCTTCCCAAAGGCCTCACAATCTAAAAAAATGCAGACCACCACCAGCAACAGCCACTAGAAAAGACACAGCAGGGGTGAAGAGGGACAGTGATGGCACTTTTAGCCATGACATAATTTCTGATGGGTCCCAAACAGATAGTCGTTCTAAAAAGTGGGAACTGCTGTTAAAAAGCTTGAGAACCACTACCATAGATTACTTACATTAGTACAAGTGTGCCCCCCGTATATGCGGGATTCTGTTCTATAGACCCTTGCAAATACCCTAGATGCCTTCCTCCCCCCCACAACCTGCATGTGCCCATTAAATTGTTAAAAGTACAATTTACCAGGGAAGACATCTCCTTTAAGCAAAGCTTGATCAGTGCATTCCTGTTGCTCCCTCTGTGTTTGTTTTTTAACATTCTGACTGCCAGAGGCGGCCTGCAAAGCACGTATTGCGTTTTGCTTAAAGGATAAGTCGTCCCTGGTTAGTTGTAATTTTAACCATTTAATGGACGTACCACACCACCACCACCCGTCCCTCCTTGTACCCATTAAATCATTTTAAAAAGTTACTGGGGCAAAAATTAGCTTGTTTTCACAAGCAGATTTTTATCACAGTAACTTTTACAAATGATTTAATAAGCACCTGGGGGAAGGGGCTGCTGGGTGGGAGTGGAGCCCCCACATCTTCAGATAACTGAAACTCTGGCTATGGGGCCCCCCTATAAATGGGCAATTGGCCAGTATAAAATGTGGCTAGTAGTCTTTGGTATTATTTATGAGGCTGGTGTGATAACACTGATACCAGTTTTGCTATTCATGTGCACATATCTGGGAAACTAATTAGCTGTGGCTTGCCAATATGTGGATGACAATGCACAACTTCTGTATTCTTACATGAAAAGCCTTCCACCTGAAGCATTAATGCATAAAATGCTTGCTTGTAGGAAAAGTGTTTCTGTATTCAAAGTTCACTATTCTTGTTCTTGAATAGAGAGTGGCGTCGTGGAGAAGCACTTGATGATGACAAACCTTTCCGTAAAGATGATCCAACTCGTCATACCGTTGTGGAAGACAGATCACAGTCCCCCCATGAAACATCAGAAGACAAAGTTTTAAAACGTGATCTTGATGAAGACAGAGGTCCTAGGAGAACCTTGGATGATGAAAGAACAAGCTGGCGCTCTATAGGTGAGGACAGGACCCCCCGGCGTGGGCTGGATGACGACAGAACCCCCCGGCGTGGGCTGGATGACGACAGAACCCCCCGGCGTGGGCTGGATGACGACAGGGCCCCCCGGCGCGGGCTAGATGACGACAGGGCCCCCCGGCGCGGGCTGGATGACGACAGGGCCCC
>JAJKFI010000002.1:13350641-13361752 GCA_029204185.1 Lerista edwardsae
CCCCCGGCGCGGCCTGGATGACGACAGGACTCCCCGGCGCGGCCTGGATGATGACAGGACTCCCCGGCGCGGCCTAGATGACGAGAAGACAAGTTGGAGAGCAACAGATGAAGATAGGGGCCCCCGGCGCGGCCTGGATGATGACAGAGTTTCAAGACGTGATGAGGACAGGGGACCATGGCGTAACACAGATGATGATAGAATATCAAGGCGTGATGATGATCGTGGACCGAGGCGTGGTGCTGATGATGATCGAGGTCCTAGACGTGGAGATGATTCCAGACCTGGACTGTGGAGACCGCTTGTTAAACCAGGTAAACTGATTAATACACATTAGAACCCTTCATTTTCTTAGCTGTTTTTCAGAACTACATGAAATCTTGATTTAGTGAACCAAAACAATGGACTAGTCATATACATTTTGTACATGTGCACCTCCATTGACTTCAGTGCATTTAGATTAAACTGACTTGACATTGACACCCCTTCTCCTCATTAGTCCATTAAATCAAGGCTTCACTACATGTATATTATTTAATAAGCTGTCTGTTTAGTTTTGTGTGCAGAAATAAACACATTATTTTTTGAGAAATGATCATCCTGACAGGAAGCTAATTTCGTTGTGTGAAACACAAGTAGCAATACAAGAACATACAGAATACAGATATGGAAGCCAAGAAGAGTCATAATCGCATAGAAAATGTGTCTCTTTTGCAATTCTTTACATTGCTGGTACTGCAATACAACATTCTGATTATTCCACTAACCAGTTTGAAGGTATTCCAAGGTGCAATTTTATACCTTATTTCCTGGTTTCATTTGTTTGCTTATTTAAATGAGGTACAGCACCATCCTATACTTACTTTCCTCTGGTGCACTGGCTGCTGCACCAGCTAGAATATAACAAACATGTCATAAAGCACATTTGCAACTAGTGCGAACAGCACTGGCAGAAAGGCTTGCGCCATCCTGCTGCATCCTTATCGGCCACCAAGTACTCTGACAAAGGCAGTGCGGAGGATGGCAGGAGGGTGGAATGGAGGCAGGGAAGGATTGTTTCAGGGTGGGGGAAGGGGGCAATTCAGACCTGGGACAGGCTCCACCATATCCTAATCCGTGTCCCAGTCCGAAAGCCCTATATGGGGCTATTTGTGCCAGTGATTTAGCTGGTGCAGATCCAAGTTGGACAGGCTAGAGCACTACATGGAGTAAGGGAACATTACATGGGGTAAGGGTGCTGTGGAGCACCGAGAACGGGAGTTCACAGGTAGGCTCAAACCCTCCTGTTCTCTTACCCCGAGGAGACATCCAGCCTCTCCCAATCGGCGCTGGATAAGCCACTTGGTAAGCTATTCGGCCCTGCTGCCCCAGCACAAGGTAGGAGTGAGCTGCAAGTAAAAATTTGATGTGTTAAATGGAGGTGATCAAAGTTGTAATACGTAATGTGTTCTGAATAAGTATTTGTGCTAGGTGGTGACAAGAAGAAAAGAAAGATATGTGCTTTTTCCTGCAGAAGGAAGTCTCAGCAAATTATGCATAAACAAAGGACAAGTTGTAATACATTATGTTCATTTATGCCAATCAGGCTTTCTAGGAACTCCTACTTTTAATTGACAAAAGCCTGCTAAACCAGAAACAGAAAATGCTGAACATCCTTAAACTTAAACTTGGTAGTAAGATTTCTCTAATCTTATTGTGATGTCAGCTGCTTATAATACACAATTTTCATTAATTTTCTTCTTTGAACAAGAAGAGTGCACTTCATGTTCTTCGATTATTTGAAAACCCATTTGTCTCAGACCTTATGGTAATTGCTTCAGTATTTTTCACAGTCCTTAATACATCCTCTGTTACTAGCTGAAAATACAGTGGCTTTCTTTGTGTATCCATATGAACTTTCCTGTTCTCTTGAAATTAGTCCACAAAAGGGTATGTTTTTGCTCTTGGTAGGGGGATGGAGAGAACGAGAAAAGGCCCGTGAAGACAGCTGGGGTCCTCCGCGAGAATCCAGACCTTCAGAAGATCGCGAGTGGGATAGAGATAAAGATCGTGATGAAAATGAAAAGGACCGGGAGTTTGACAAAGATCGTGACTTTGATAGGGAAGATCGTTTTAGGCGTCCTAGGTTTGATTTTTTAATTGCTTTTTAAACAATGTTCATCAATTTTTGTTTTCTTATAAATAAAAGATGTGGCTTTTTCACAAGCTTAGTACTTCAGCATACAAAAATCTTGGGATGCAGATCATCATGCTAGAGCACATCAGTAATTGCTAAGTGGTGGTCAGCAGCCCAAAACATACAGATGTATTTATTTAAATGTCATTAATTTAAAGTAAAAATTGTATTGATAGCTGAGAAGATCACAGAATGGTTTACACTTTGCTCTAGCCATAAATGTTTGCCAATGTTTCTTTTTTTTCAAAATGGTGAGTTCTGAATACTGTATATTTTTTAAAAATCAAGTTTGGTTTTATTCCAGTACATATTAAAGTAGCTTTTGGTTTTATACCCCTGCATTTCCTTGCAAGACAAGTTGGAATTAAAACCTTTTTTAACATTACTAAAATACCTTTTTATGATTGAAGGGATGATGCTGCCTGGAGAAGAGGACCAGCTGAAGAAGTCTCTAGCTGGAGAGAATCAGGTCGTCGTGATGAATGGGATCGAGGTGGCCGCGATGTTAGAGATGACAGGGCTTCCCGTGATCTTCGAGATCGACGTGGTGAAGAGAGAGAAAGGAGAGGACCACCTCCCAGAACAGATCGAGAAGAAGGTAGAATTGATTAGGTTACCTTGATTCACTCAAGGTAGCAGGATAGCAGTGTCATACACTTGTCAGGGTAGCAGTAAAGGAAGCCCCTTTATCAAAATATGAAATAGTTTACATTGTTGGATAATTGTGCAAGTAAGGCTGTAAATGAGATATATATTATATGCTTTTAAAAACAAATACAAGTCAGCTGTGTGCTACAAAATGACTTCAAGATAGATGCTTTCCCATTATTGAGCAGTATATTCAATGCTATCCTTTTTTTTTAGATGAGATATTTTTATAGTTGCAGTGACTGACCTTCAGTTTTGAACCAGTCTTAAACATGTTTAGCTGGAATCAGTATTTTTTTTTCCATTCAGGTCTAGCATTTCAGAACACAGCAGACAAATTAATAAATCTTTTTTTACTTCTCAGTTTGTGGC
This sequence comes from Lerista edwardsae, assembly GCA_029204185.1. Taxonomy (NCBI): domain Eukaryota; kingdom Metazoa; phylum Chordata; class Lepidosauria; order Squamata; family Scincidae; genus Lerista; species Lerista edwardsae. Next base: position 13,353,838 of record JAJKFI010000002.1, read on the forward strand.
ACTATTCTTGGATTCTTTCTATTTTAGGATTGAGTTTTATCTGTCATCTTACATCATAAGTTTTAGAACTATGACTGTTCCTTATGAATTGCTATAAAACTGTTCAGAATGGGTTGGATTTTACTGTAATTAAACTGTTTCTTCTGAAGTGATGATTATACAGACTAGTGAGACAAAATTGTATATTGCTTGTTGTACTTTTAGTGAATTCATGGCGACGTGACGACAGAAAGGAAGAACGTGAAGAACGTGAAACTATTCGACGACCACATGCTGCTGCTTCTGTTTCAAAAGAGCGAGAAAAAGAAGGTGAGAAAGAGAAAGGAGCCTGGAGAACAGAAAAAGATCGAGAAGCCCTTCGACGTACTAGAAATGAAACTGATGAAGATGGTTGGACCACTGTCCGGCGTTAAGTCCAAAACCTAAACATGGTTTTTAAGTTGGGGTTCAGCATTGATTTGATAACAGATTATAATACTGGTGCTTTAACACTCTGATTTGGAATTCTTTAACAACATTTTCTAGGTAATGTGAAAGCATGAAACTCTATTACTCGTATGTAGACTGATCATGCACAGAACTTGCAACTAAAAGTTTGAAATTAAATTCTGGTTATACGAACTGGTTATATGAATATGAAATTACAAATGTTCTATATGTCACTGATCATTTATTTGGTGGAAGAAATAATTAAAAAATTAGCCCTGTAGGCATCTTTGAGTGGCATGTCTCTCTCGGTCAAAAGAAAAAAAAAATCTAATGTTTATTTTGAGTAGCTCTTCACTTGGAAATGGCTATGGTCTACAAAGCATACATCCGAAAAGAAATTTCCAGTTATAGTGGTGACTTTGTGAGACCATACTATCTAAAATGAACATAAGACACTTTTTCCTATCTGGGTATTTTGATGGCAAAAGGCTTTTGTTGGTGATATTATATGAATCCAGTATATTTTAATTTTAATTGCATACAATAAATGTTATGGACCTTTTAGCTACACTGGGATTTTTTTTTTTTTGGTAGATTTTACTTGAATGCATACACTTATCAAGCCATTTCACAGTCTTTGTTCCAACAAAAAACAATAAGGCTTTTAAAATGAAAGCATTTGAGTAAGTATACTGCTGAGGTTTTTTTTCTGTTGCCTATAGACTCTGCTTTTTCTGTTATAGATAGGTCATGCCTTTTGAAGCATTTATATAGTATATTTCACATACGTGTTCTGGAGGAACTGCTCACTCTTCTTTTTTCTTTCCTTCCCAACTTTTTGTCTTCAGAGTAAGTGCTTTACCTTTAAACCAAGTGCTTTGTAGTAAGGGCTGGGTTGACTTCAATTCTGGTGGTGAAGTACCAATGTTAATGATTGTTTCTAATTGAAGCCAACACAGAACTTGCTGCTGTGTGTTAACTTCAATGATAAATAAACTTAACAAAATAAGTCGCTATTTTGTTGTGGCTTCTTAATTGATAAGCTGTATACGAATTCACCTGGAGTCATTGTCAGCGTGCTAACCTGGTGTGTTTAAATCATGGTATGGTAAAGTTTGGTATGGACTTTAGCTTGTGGGAACCTATGGAATATGGAGGGCTTTCTGGCCCAGAGTTATCAGTACCCTTTGAAAATAGTTGTGTGTTTGTAGTAGAGACCAGTTGCTCTATCTCAAGCCTCCAACTTCAATTTGAAGGAATGTAGTTGTGTCTTTTTCTCTTTGCCCCCATGCTATAATTTTACACAATGTGTATAAGACACACTACTTTTATTAAATAAGATACTGCCTCTTCGTTTGCTCATCTCTCCTAGAAGAAAAGTTGTATCCCTTGACCATAGTTTAGAGAAGTGGATCTCATTTGTCTTTGGGTCGCTGTGCAGCAACATGTAGTGGAGTGCTGTGCATCCTTAGAGCTGACCTCAAGAGCTGCTTTGAGCATTCTGCTCCTGCACTCATGTGAGGAGACCCCATGCACAGTTGTGTGCCTCAAGTGCAAGTAGAATGCTCACTTTTTAATCTCTGCTGAAGCAGATCATTAAGAATGTTTTCTTTTATCTTGTGAAGCAAGAGGAATTAATGTGCACTGTATTGTACATAATAGTAAATGTTTTAAATATTGTGAAAATGGTCAACTTAGAACAGTAAGGATAGTTAGCAGTACTTTACATACCAACTTTGTATGGTAAAGTTAATCACTTTTAAAAAGTGTCACTGTTGTGGGGTAAAACGTGCCTCCCTCCAGAGTGTCATCTGGTGGAAACCTGCATCCATTGTAAAGTGTTCCAGCAAACAAGGAAGAACTGGCAGCTTTGCCTTAAGTCCATTCTTGTGCTCCCTCCATTAAAGGCAAGTTGCTGTCAATTGCCTGCTCACATACTTCACCACCACCAGTGACTTCCTCCAAGCAGTTGGAACAGGTAGCAAAGAGCTATTGCTCTATGGGCAGTGGAAAGCCTTTGAGAGAGGGGTGCATAGCAAGTGCCATGAGTCCCTCTCCAGGCAGCCAACCAGCCAGTTTTGGGGATACCCACATAAAGAGAGCAAAACATCAGCTTGAGGTTGGGCAGAAAAAGATACATACCTTCACTTTTCTGACAGAATCTCCTGCCCCAGAAATGACGCTGAATACTTCAGGACCTTGAGATTTTGTGGCTGATGGCATGGAGTTTCCAACCTTAGTTGGTATAGAGGGCAAGCTAAATGACAGCCTAGGTCACTTGGGACAAGTTACACACAAGACCTACTTAGCAAAGTGGAAATACTTCTGGGTGTGCGCGCCATCTGACAACTTGCAACCAAGGGATGGATGTCTCAAATAGGTGGATCTGGTGAACTCTGCCTGAGGGTTCGTTTTGCTGCCGTCTCTGCCTTCCATCTGGTAGTAAAACTATCCTTTTTTAAAACTCATTTTCTTTACTCATTGGAACATCAATTTTACTCATAGAATAGCAATTTTTTTAAAAAAAGTACTAAAACAGCAATTTTTTTTTAAAAAAAGTACTTTCTTTACTCATTGGTTTGAACAGCAGTTTCCAACCAGTGTATGCTGCACATTGGCATGCCACGAATGGTATGCGAAATATGCTGTGGGAATTTGGAGGTCATTTATTAGTAGGGCCATTGGTGGATATAAGCCCCTGGTTTGCACTGAGGTGTGCCTTGTCAGTTGTTCAAGAACTGATGGTATACCTTGATAATTTTAGCCCCTTCTCTGTGTGCTAAGAAGTGAAAAAGGCTGAGAGTTGCTGGGTTAGAAGGTTCTTTTAAGCAGTTATCTAACCTGTACCCATTGATCAAACCTGCAATATCTTAATGGAATTTGTCACTGACCATGTTGCAACTTTCATAGGAAAGCCCTTTTGAACCTATGGCCATTGTGGAAGAATTTTACAATACATAAATTCTAATCTTCTATAGAACATCTAACATTCAGGATGGTTTCATTGAAGGTCCATGTTGCTGCTTCGCAAAGCTCCAAAATGGGGGCACTTCTCAGACTCACAATGGAGGCCAAGAGGTCTCTGGTGGCACAAGCTTTCAAGAAGGCTGGTGGCTCCTTAGCTCACCTGCAAGGCTCATCTGCCTTTTCACCGGCAAGACTGTTTCTCAGATAGCCTTTATCTCAGCTCATAGGGCCAGCAAACAGTGCCCTGTATGCTCTGACCCTACATTCCTCAGATTTCATCTAGACAAAGTGGTTTGAGACTGGATAGTTGCCATTTTGCTTAAAGTGGCCTCAGCATTTTATATGAATTAAGACTTAACATTGCCCTGTCATTATGCAAAGCCTGACTTCAAATGGAAAGATAACATGTTGGATGTTAATTTTTTTTAAAAAGATTTTGCTTAACAGAATTGTATTTTTTTGGGCAGAGGTTTTTATCTGTTATGCAAGAGAAAAATGAGCAAAAATGTTTCCACCTTTATCAGCAGGTGACTGAAACTTTTTGGCTTACCAGTGAGCTAAGGAGCCACCAGCCTTCTTGAAAGCTTGTGCCACCAGAGACCTCTTGGCCTCCATTGTGAGTCTGAGAAGTGCCCCCATTTTTGGAGCTTTGAAAAGCAGCAACATGGACCATCAATGAAATCATCCTGAATGTTAAGACGTTCTATGGAAGATTAGGACTTACATATTGTAATGGGGATTTAGAAAAAAACCTGCCTATGTAAACTACCTTGAATAAAGTCAGAAGAGAAATCTGATGACAAGGCAGTAAATAAATACATCATCATCATCATCATCATACCATCTTCATGAAGCACTATTCTCTGGACAGGAGGTTAAGAACTGATGCCTTAATTCGATATGCTGTTTTGCAGAACAGCTCATACAAGGAAAATCTAGCAAATCTTCCATTATATGTGATTGCACAAAGATTAGATTTCTTCATTGTTAGATTGCTATATACCAGCGTTGCTCAAACTGTGGGACACAACCTGAGTATTGGTGAATCCTGAAGCTGAAAATGCATTGAGTTCTATGGAAAGTGAAACCTAAGGGAAATGTGCCTTGGTCCATTACAAAAGGCAGGCCAAGAGGAATGCAACACCACCAAAATGGTCCTGATTGATGGGCATGGCTCCAAAAAACACTTGATAAAGACGTCCTTCCCTCAAAGCTAACAAATGTATTGAACCCTATGGAAAGTGAAACTGAGCTACGCATTTGTATTTACTCATGAGTAAGCAACCATGCCTGATTGAAGGGAAGGGGGAATGCCAAGCCACCAGAATAGTCCCAATCCGATGAACGTGGATCTCAACAAATGCTCCAGAAGGCAGCTTCCCCGATAGCACAGTAAAAAGGATAAAAACAGGCTTGAGCTGTTAAGATGAAAGGTGTTTTTTTTTCTTTTCCTCTTATCACTCTGGTTTTAATTCTGTTTAGAGGGAAGGTGCTCTGATTTCATCCCAGCTCACATTTTAGAGTGACCCTTCCACTGGCAGAGAAATGTACGCGTTTCTTTCCCAAAAAGGGAGAAGTGGGTTCAACTTTTTATAGGAAAGTAAGACTGCAGGAGTGAGACCCAGACCCTAAGGTCAAGGTGCATAAAGTATATGAGCATTATACAGTGCAAATTTTTCTGTAGGATAAGGCTGACTCCCAGGAAGGATCAGCCTTATGTTAAGGGCTGAGGACAGGAAGGGATGTGTAGATTTTTCAGGTTGGTGCTCTGATGTTGAAACTGGGTAGAAATGAAAATCTTGATTTGGGCAAGGATGTGTGTTGAGGTTATTGCAGGCAGGCCACAGCAAATTTACTTGGAACAGGGATGGCTTCCCCATCTCAGCTCCACTTATTTAATTGTTTTACTTTAATAATTTATAATCTATTGCATGTACGTATCTACAGTTCTTGCTGTATTCTTAGGAATGCACTTCCTGCTTGATGTCACTTCTGGCCATGACATCACTTCCATTGAGCCCCAGACAGATTGACATTCTAAAAATAGGGTCCCAGCGCAAAAAGGTTTTAGAACCACTGCTGTATACAGTTGAAAGACATGATGTAGCTATGGAAAACTTCTTTTTCCTTTATCTTCCATCCACAATTTCTCATTGTACTGAATTCTTCAAGAGGAAAACAGAAATCCATTTATGCAAGATCCCTTGGATTTTTTATCACACCTTTTTATTTCAAATATTTATGCATTTTATTTTATTTCAAATTGTATGCATTACAATTTATTTAAATAGCTATCTTAGAGACCCTCACTGGGAAGGAGTTCCAGACTGTCAGTAACATAGCCTGCATTGTCTGGGTCTCAGTGGCAAATGTTAATGTGTTTTACTGTGATTTAAATCTTGTAAGTCCCATTGGAGGAGATAGAGTGGGGTAGAAATCTAGTCAATAAATAATGCCAGAGGGACTAAGATGTCTACAAGTCTTTCCCAGCCCTCTGGTTCCAACTACCAGTCTATGCTGAATTTCTGGGCCATAGTAAGCCCTCATAGGAAATCATCCCAGCCTAGAAATAGTTGCCAAAGCAACCACATGTTAGAGTAGAGTCCCTGACATTCCTTCTATTATATTGTTGCTGCTGCTCTCTTTTGCAGCATTTGGTTCCTCAGGTCAGAGGCAAGAGGCACCGGAGCTGGGCAAAGATGTTTATAAGCATGGCCCGTATTGGGTGCATATACAGACACACCATCAGTTTTTAAAAAAAATAGAAATGGATTGTGATTAAGGGTTAGCCAGCCCTCCAAGCTGTCATTCATTGAATGAATTCCAGAATTCCATAATGTGCATTATTTGCAAGGTAAGATGTGGTCACTGCTGTCTCCTCCATCATTCCTAGTTCAGTAAGTGCTGAATAACAACTGCTCATGTACTTAAAAGAAAATGGTTTCAGATCTGCCTTCCATACTGTTAACAAGAGAGATGTGTATGGGTACTTTCAAAGTAGGGGGGCAGGTGTTGGTGTATCAGCAAGAAACAACCCACTTCAGAAACCTAGAATTGTGAAATGGGGAAGTAAATCAAGAGCCACTAATATACTGAAATATATTTCAGTAACATACTAAAGTTGCAGTGGATTTGAACAGATACAGAGATGGATAAATGAATAGTGAGAAATGGAATGCTTTCTTTAAATAAGCAAACAAACCAAACATTTAGCACTTGGAGAAATGTACCAATCAGAACACTGGTAAACAAAGGTTGTTAACATTGCAATGAAGCTAAGATGTAATTGCTGTTTTTCAGCAGTCACACTCTCATTTTGATGAATAGACAACATTTAGGCCCAGATCTTATTTCAGTTGGCTCTAAGCCTCTGATTCATTGAATATTGTGCTGCTTGTCAACCAGCTAGGTGCAACCTGAATGATGTAGAAAAAGAAAAAAAAAGGGACAATTTTTCAGCAGATGGGCCCAATCCACCCTTGATACCAGCATAAATATTGACTCACCTGGCTTCACTGGCTAGCCAATGGGACCTGTAGTTCCTACAAAGTTCATGCACATACCCAAGGAATTTTTCTCTTTAACAGCAGGCCCCAATGCCATTTTACACTTTTTTTGAAACATCCCATAACTTCCCAAAAATGGCTTGTCATGTGGCACAAGAAGCTGCTGTTAGAGAAAGATGTATAGATCATGGCTTAGACCAGGGGTTTCTGAATTTCCTCCTGCTACAAACCCACTTGTTCTGCAGCAGGGGGGCACTACAACCCAGCTCCTTTAGCATTGGGCCCCCACAGACCTCTGGAAAAAACTGCAAGTCATTTTCACAAACCCAGAAGTGACTTCCAGCTGCTTCTGGAGGCCTGCTGAGACCCAATGCGGCCTCCAATTGCATCTAGATCAGTGGTTAAAACTTTTTAGCACCAGGCCCCACTTTAGAATGACTATGGGTCCTGCCGCAAGTGATGGAATGGCTGGAAGTGCCCTCATTGTGATGCCAGAGCCTGCTGCTTCCCTGAGAATGCAACAATAAGTTGGTGCAATAGCAATAAGTTATTCCTCACCATTTTCCAATAGCAGTGAATCAAAGAAAAAACAACCGTTTATAACCTTGACACAAGGAAAACAACCGCACAGCCCTCCCCCTTTCCAGCATCCCATCTTCCCCTATTTTCAATACGGCTACTCTTCATGCTTCATGACCCACTTGAAATTGGTTTGTGACCCACAGTTTGGGAACCACTGATATAGATGACTTTAATTTGGAGCCTACTGGATGTAAGGGTGGATAGGAGGGTCCAACCCAGGACTCACCAGACAATATCAAAACCCACCAGGTGAGTCATAACCCCAGTTTAAGAAACTCTGCTTTGAAGGAGCCAACATTTTAGATACCATACCATCACATCGATGTATATGAATTCTGCTGCAAATGCCTTAAATCAAGTACTATTGAATAGGGTGGCTTATTTGCAGAATCTATTTTGAAAAAAAGCCCTTTCTTTAGGACTGGTTGACT
>JAJKFI010000002.1:13361762-13373556 GCA_029204185.1 Lerista edwardsae
TGAGTCCGCTGTCACTCCAACACCGAAGCCCACAGGCTCGAGCCGCGCCCCCTAGCGGAGCTTCTTGCCCAGGATGTGCCTGGAGTTTTTGAGCGGCTGTTTGGGGGCGCTGCCGTGCATTTTCGACAAGGGGCAATACTTGATCGTGTGCGCATTGTCCCCGCTCGCTCCGCATAACGGGCACGTGTACCTCCGCAGCACGGGGCACAAGACCCTGCCGTCGGGTCCCTTGAGGATGTGAGTGGTGTACAGGGCCACGGCTTCCTTGTTATTCCTGCAGAAGACACAGACTTGCAATTCCGGCTTCAGCAGCCTGGAGCCGCTTTTCGGGGGTGCCTGCAGCCGACCATCGACCACCAAGCGGCCGCCCCACGCGTGAGGCGAACGATCCCTTTCCAGATGATCGGCGGTGCAATTGAACACAACTGAGGCCGGGCTCGATCGGCCAGAGAAGGGGCTGAAATCGGCGAAGCGCTCCTCCAGTAGGCTCTCGCCGTGGCTCAGATGGTGATGGCTGCACAGATCGAAGTCGTGCAAATCCAGCGAGTTCTCGAAATAAGGGGTCCCCACTTCTTCCTCTTCCTCCTCCTCCTCTTCCTCGTCTTCCTCCTCCTCCTCGCCCTCCTCTGCCGCCTGGACCTGCTGCACGGTGGCCGCCACCACCACGGAGGAGGGCCCGGTCCTGAAGCCCTTCTCCTGGCTCACCGCCTTGGTGATCAGAGTGGCCAGCCCCAGGTAGTCATTCCACGAGTTGAACGCGTTCCCGTAGGCGCTGTGGCTCTTCGCGCCGTACCTGCCGGCTCCCTGCAAAAATTCCACGGGCTGGTGGTGATGGTGTTTCTCCAGCTTGCTGGGGTGGAAAGTCTCCATCGGGAAACGGCGGAGCGGTTCGCAGGCAGTCCGGGATAAACGGCACTCGCAGCGCGCAGAAAGACTCACCAAAACAGCAGCTCCAAACTCCTCCTCTGCCAGCCTCTTAGTGCTCGCAGCTGCTGAAATAGATACATTCGGGGGGCGGGAGGGACGGAGGAGACGCAGCCCAGGGGCTGCGCTCTAATTGGCCAGTAGCCAACGCGCTCCCACCGCCCTGCCTGCCTGTTATTGGTGGATGAGTTTTAGTACCCTTTCATCTCTTACAGCTGGTATGGGTATAGGCGTGAATGAAGGAGGCGGGTTTGTGCTTTGATCCCGGAGCAGGTAAGAGGGCTGAATGCTTGAACCCAGGGATGCAGGGTGCTCCGTAGCAGTACAATACATACGATTAATTGTCTTTGCGCCGGAACCGATTTCCAAATCAAAGCTCTGCGTAGAACGTAGCGAGTCATAACAAAGTACCAAGACACATGGGGGGGGGGGAATGGCTCCCTCTTACCAGTGTGCGACAACAAATGGCCACAGAATTGCAGCAAACTACTAGTCCTCATGCACTGGAGGCTGACTGCTGTGGACACCTTCTTTCCACAGACCAATCTCAGTCTAAAAGTAGTGGCAGCACAGACTGAGGACGTGGTAGATGATTCATTGCCACGGTAATGCAAACAGTAGCGAGTGTTGCCACTTTTTAATTTTTTTTTAATTGGCAGAGGCTTTAGCTTCAACAGCTGAATAGCAGGTGGAAAGAAATCGACAGATGAAACTTCCTGGCATAGGGATCTGGGGATTTTTTAAAAAAAGCATCACCTGTTTATCTCTGTTATTATGTAGGTATTAATGTATCAAATCATCCATCTATTAAAAAAGGAAGTATCTACCCTAACAAGACGTTGTCATCCTGGTGGTTCAGTACTCTAGCATTCAATAAGTGGGTACCAGGCAAATGAAAGTTTGTGTGTGCACATGCTCCAGGAATGCTCTCCCCTTTCATCCTGCACACCACCTGATTCTATCTGTGCATCTGCTGTGTGGGAAGTGGTAGAATCTCTATCCAGTATCTGTGGGTTGTACTGAGGAGTTGTAGTGGGTTTTTCAGGAATTGGGTGCTCTTAGATTTTTTTACTCTTAAGTAGTGCTGGCCACATATTCTTGCTAACCATGGGTGAACAAAAGTGTGCCTGCTGCTTGGCTAAGCACATAAAACCATCAAGAGTTATTTCTCCCTTCTTTCAATAAAACTGTGTCCATGCCTTGGGTGGCTGTTGAAAACGAACACCTTTGATCTTATCCCCTCGAATTATTTTACTTATTTACATTATTATACTATACCACCCTTCCTCCAAGGAACTTAGGAAGGTGTACATACAGCAGTCTGGGGCATTACTTGGGATAAGGGGAAAAATATCCCCCTCCCCTGAGTCAACCTCCATCCTGCTACTAACCTCCACTGGATATAGTGCAGGCCATGTGACCTGGCCGTACTGGCACAGGTTAGGATTGCATTGTGACAGCGCAATCCTAACCTGGAGTTAGGCCGGCATAAATTAAGCCAGCAAAGTTTGACCAGCACAAGGGCCACCATAAAGTGTGTTTGGACTGCTCTTGGAGTCAGGGAGGATGGTTTACATCTGTGCTGGCCTCTCTGACTCTGAGAGTGGTCCAAACATACTTTACAGTGGCCCTTGTGTTGGCCAAACATTGCTGGTTTAGCTTATGCTGGCCTAACTCAGTTTAGGATTGCGCCCTGAGTCTTTTTTGGGCAATCGACTTTCTGTATTGATTCACTGAATACCTGCAGGAGGGAGCAGAAACTGACTGCTGACTATGCCCTGACATCACCCTGACTGTGTGAAAGGGCCCCTACATTTGTGCAGCTGTACCTGTGCAAGGGCACCTTTCATGCTTTCAGCTGACTGAACACTTGGACATGAGAATGTGTAGCCAGCAGGTGCACCAATACACCCACTGCTTATTACCTTAGACTTGCAAACAGCTTCACATAATGTCCCCATCCTCTATTTCTTCCCCTTTGTGGATTCAGTACCCTAGTAAAGAAAAGGACCATCCCTGTTCCTGTGTTAAGAAGACGGTATAAATCAGTCAGTCCTAAATTTGGCTCCAGCATGTAAGGTTGTTTACCTTACCTAATGAAGAAACGGCTTCTTCCCGTTTGCTTATTTTTGTATTTTGTGGCTGAAGACATTGGGAGCCATCTGGCCACAATGAACATGTGAAATGGCTGCTAAAGAAAGTAAATCATTGCAATTGATCTTGCAACCTGCAAAGAAAGCTCCTCATGGAGCAAAGAAACTGTTTGAGACAGCTTTTTTTTTTAAAGTACTTAACAAACTACAAATGGTTTGTGCTTGTTTTTTGAGTTAATTATACCTCTATGTTTAAAAACAAGACCAAGCCAATTCATTTAGGGCACAATCCTAACTTGGAGTTAGGCCAGCACAAGTACCTTGTACTGAATCAGGAGTCTTGCAAACATGCTGTAAAGCATGTTTGCACCACTCTCAGTGTCAGGGAGGATGTGCGCCATGGTGCATTTTTGGTGCATTTTTTGGTGCATTTTTTGACACTCCTGGGCCAGCACAAGGGATTTGTGCCAGCCTAATTCCAAGTTAGGATTGTGCCCTTAAACATCAATCAACTTCCTCTGTGCTAATTCTATGCATGGCAAAGGCTTTCATTAAAGAACATAGGAACAGCCCTACTGGATCAAGCCAAAGGCCCATCTAGTCCATCTTCCTGTATCTCACAGTGGCCCACCAGATGCCTCAGGGAGCACGCAAGATCTTGCTGCCACTCCCTGCATCTGGCATTCATACCCTTGAACCCCCCACGCTCAATGAAGACACCAGACTGTGGCTTCACTTTAACCTGGGCCACTTTATTAAACACAAGTGATAATTTTTTAAAACATGAAGCCTACTAAACACACAGTTCCTCCCTCACCAGTTTGGAGTAGATGAAAAAACTGCAATCCATGGCCAATTTGGATGACAGCAAAACATTCCTACCTGGCCCTTATAACGAGTGACCAGCTAATCTCAGACTATACATACCCATTGTGGCTTGTAACCTGTGAAGGACTTTTCCTTCATAAATCTGTCCAATCTGTAAAGGCATCTAGGCCAGTTGCCATCACCACATCCTGTGGCAAGGAGTTCCACAGCCTAATTTCACACTGGGGGAAAAAAAAAGATTTTCTTTGGTCTTAGAGGTTTATTATTTATAGAGAAGATTTATGGGTTGCTGCTGCTTTTGTTGCCAGCTGCAGCTGCCGGCATCAATTCTCCACCCTCTCTGGTGGTCCATGGGGAAGCATCTCCTGTGCGAGTGCTTCTCCGTGTACTACCAGAGAGGGCAGAGAACAGACCTTGCACAGCTGCAGCTGATATTTTAGTGGGGGAATGCTTGCGTGGTGAGCCATTGGAAGTGATGGAAGGCAAGCTTTCCCCCCCCTGAGGACTCACTTCTTCTGCTTGTTTCTATGTTCCTAAATAAAAGCCTTTGTCATGCATAGAATTAGCACAGAGGAAGTTGATTGATGTTTAAGGGCACAATCCTAACGTGAAATTAGGCCGGCACAAGTCTCTTGTGCTGGCCCAGGAGTGTCAAAAGCAGTCAGGAGACTGCTTCGCAGAGTCTTGTGGACTACAGGTTGGGAACCAGCGCATTAGCCAATTTACACTTTTACGAAGGTGTTTATTGTACGAGCTAAAGCTTCTGTGGGCAGAATTGTATTAAAAAGAGAAATTCATTCCCAGGCCGCATTTAAAAAAACTAAAACATTTCCTGATGTTTTGCCTTAACTATGTGAGGCTTTCTCAAGGGAGCGATCTAACCACCCTATACTGTACCTCAGAACATTGTAACCCACTCTTTTAAATGTGGCCTGTGATCCCAAACATGAATTTCTCTTTTAATGGCAAATGTCTTTATGTTTATAATGCATATTAATCACTACCCTGTAAAAATGCTTGAAATGATGGAAAATACAGCAGGCAAAAAATGGAAATGGCCAAGACAACCAAGATGACTGTGGTGCAAGTAGGAAACAAGAGCTATCAGGATGCTCCAGAACCCAAGAACATACTTTTCATGACAAATCAAGTTTTGAAACACGTTTCTCACATTTCTGAACCCGCTATGATCCATCAAATGCTATTATTGCTGCCCAATTCAACCGGGCGTCTGGTCATGCCCGGCAAAGCAAGCTCCCTTTCCTCTTTTAAGAGGTGAGATTTCCTTTGCTGTTGCTAGGACAACCTTGATTCCTAGCCCTGACACAAGTGTCCTTTGTAATTAAATATAGATTACTGTGTATTATTAGGCTTTAATCAACTGAAATATCAATGTCAAATACCTCATACAGCAGGAATCTAGAGAAAAGCTGTGAAGCTGCAGAAATCAGTGAGAGCTTTGCAATGACATTGCTTGCTTGCTTGCTTGCTCTGTGTGTGTGTGTGTGTGTGTGTGTGTGTGTGTGTGTGTGTGAGAGAGAGAGATAGAGAGAGAGAGAGAGAGAGAGAGAGACCTCAGACCTGACCTTCAGCTATCAACTGATTCAGTTAAGTGAACAGGTTTTTTGCAAGAAGCAGTGCTATGACCTACATCACATCAAACCACCACTGACCTGGGGCTTTTTCAAATGGAAGGATTTAGTCTAAGATTTAGCCCTTTATTCACACTCTTTTTTACAGGGGGTCACCCGGCATTGCAATCCATCCTTTGCCCACCCATATGTTCTTTGTGTTTGAATGATCACATTGATTAATGAGGAAAATCTCTGTTCATGATGAACAATGATGATGAGTAATGATGCAGTGCAGTAACTGCAGGTGCAAGATGATTGTGAACACAACAGATTTGTCTTTTTGGGGGAGGCACGTGTCCGGATTCCCACATGCCCACAAGAGGAACTAGGAGAGTAAAGTGGGGCAGGTTAGTCTATACATGACCCCCCCCACACACACACACCTGCCTGCTATATCTTAGAAATATTGAAATTCTGCATGATACAGCAATCAGAAAGCAATAAGCTGCTGGGAGCTTGAAGTGCAACTTGCAATTGACCTATTTGCAAGGACAGTATAAAAACACGGGCACTCAGCTCTTTGCCCCACTCACCTACTTTGCCACCTCTTCTCTGCCATCCTGGCATAGTCTTGAATTTGTGATACAGTCAGTCCTCATTATCCGCTAGGGTTAGGTTCCTGGAAATCCTCGCAGATAGAAAATTGGCAGATTACTGGCCATTAATCCTATGGAATCAGTGGGGTTAAGTGCACCATCTGCCATCAGAAGAATCCAGCAGAGAGTCTCAGGAAGCCAGCAGAGTGCAGCAGGAAGTGCCAAAAGACCTCTATGTGCTGCAGAGGCCTTCCAGAGGTGGCAGGGATCTTCAGAATGGCATTTGTGACCAGCATGAACCCCTTAAACATGGCTGGTGGATGCTTCTGCCAGCCATTTTAAAGGGCTCACTGCTGGTCAGAGGTGCAATTCTGAAGATCCCTGCAGCCTTTGGAAGGGCTCTACATAGTGGATAACGAGGACAGAGGTGCAGATAACAAGGGAAGTTGCAATTCCTCCCCAGATAAGCGAGGTCACAAATAGTGAGGTCGCATGTAAAGAGGACTGACTACTTTCTAAAGCTGCACATTTTTGCTAGAATATGTCTCGTTTCCTGGGTCCAAGAGGCAGGTTTGAGAAAGGAGCTGGTCAGATTTCTTGCTGGATGGCAGGCTCTACGTCCCTCTACCCAAGGACCTGCAGATTTGTTGCCTGGGGGGATTTGCCTCAACTGGATGCAGTACCTCCCTATGTATCATTATGGTACATTTGCTGCTGTTGAGAAGGAGCTGCTTAGGTGGCATTTCGCTCCCAGCTCACTGAAGTTTGGAGCTGATCATTGCTCGCAGACGACACTGTTGTCAATGTAAGCAAAAGCAGCTCAAACCGATGTTCGTTTCCTTTGACAACCTGGATGCATCACAGCTGCTTTTTCTCCCTATCTTTTCCCATTTGCGCAGATATTGATTTACAGTCGGTTTGAGGAAGCGAATGAATGTAGACATAGAGCAAGGAAGTCCGGGAAGACAAATCTGTCACTGGGTCTCCGTCAGTATATGACGAGCAGTGCGGAGAATGCCGAGCAGCACCAAGACATCGCAGAGACGAGATATACGCTTTTGAATTATGTGTCTGTCATTAACACTGGCAGATGTGGGAGTGCTAATGTACAGGGACAATGCGCTTCAATGGGAATATTAAAAAATATTATTCCACTGGCTCCTGCGTTCTGTGTTTTAATTTAAAAAGCGATCATGTATCATGTGCAGAATGAGACACTTCCATTGATAGCGCTATTTGGAGTGCCATTACCACTCGTCAGACTTTTCCGGTTAACTTTGAAGTTGGTCACCTGGGTTAATGTTAGATGCTGTGTGACTGTAATAGCGTCTTCTGTTGCCTTTGGCATTGAAGGAGGTTAGAACTTCAGCAGCAGCCCCTTCATGCGGCGGATGAAAAGGACCTTCTGGAAAGAAGTTTTTGGGGGGCAAATTGGTGCTCTTCATAGCAAGGTATGTACAAGCTTCTAAAACTATATTTAGGCTGGAGGATGGTTGCTATTCTATGCAATATTTCATCCTTCTAAGTCAGGGGTCACCAAACTTTTAAGGAAGTGAGCTGCGTCAAATATCTGGCACAATGTCAAGGGCTGGAAAAATACATAAATTTAAATATAAAACTTAAATACATTAAAGATGAGACTTAGATGAACAAATGAATGAATGGGTTCAAAGTTCTAGGATTCCTCAAAGCACCAACACACTCTAAGTAAATATAGCACACACTTTAATGGACTCCCGTTCCCCCACCCCACAAGCAGCTTACTTAAATGTGCTGGACTAAGGGCACTATCCTAACCAACTTTCTAGCACTGACATAGCTGTGCCAATGGGGCACATGCTGCATTCTGCAGTGGAATAGTAGTCATGGAGGCCTCCTCAAGGTAAGGGAACGTTTGTTCCCTTATCTCGGAACTGCATTGCTCTTATCCCGGTGCTGGAAAATAGATTAGAATTGCGCCCTAAATATCTCAGAACCAGCAGATCACAGAAAACACCCAGAGCACGTTCTGAGGACCAGGGAAGCCTCCCTGACCTTAGAAAGTCATCTAAGGCCTTTAGATGACCTAAACACATCACTTCTGGGTCTTTGGGAAAACCAGGAAGTGACCATTTTTGACCTTCCAAGGGCTGGGGCGACTGTCCCCCTGGCCCTCAGAATATCCTCCGCACACAACCAGAGCACAGCTTGGAGGGTGCAGCCAGTGCCGGGGGGGGGGCATAGACTCACAGGGGACCAGAGGCTCTCTGAGGGCCACATTTGGTCCCCCTGGCCGGGGTATAGAGACCCTGGTTCTAAGTGAAACTAAAACACAGGTTTGCATATATAGTGTTGTGAAGCTAGGAAATGGGGTTGGAGTTAGGTTGTTTGCTGTTTTCTTCCTGGCAGCTCAGGAAATCACAGCCCAGAGGTGCAAACAAGCCAGGGTGTTTCTTAATGCAAGGTTTCCCTAGAAAGTAGGCACCAGAACTTTGTAGAGTGTCAATAGACTTGAGGGAGAGAAGGGAATGCAGCTAACCACCCCCTCTCCCACTGCTTTGGACAGTCTGAGAACAAGTCTATGGGCATGGCAGCTGTAGGAGGCTCCTCAGGGGAAGGGAACGTTTGTGCATTTCCCCCAAGTAAGGTTGCAGGCCCTGCAATGGGCATCCTCAAGTCTGCGCTGGCTATTTTTCCAGCGCAGACTTAAGAACCTCTGTGTTGGACCCCAGGGTTGAAGAACACTGGTCTAGGATAGTGTTTCTTAAGCTGTGGGTCGGGACCCACCAGATCGGTTACAAAACACCTAGGGTAGCCATCTTTGAAAATATGGGAAGATGGGACATTTGAAAAGGTAATGTTGTGGTTATTTTAACAGGTGCGGTTATTTTGCTTGTGTCAGGGTTGTAAATTGGCTTCTTTCCATTCTGATTCACTTGGCTACCGGAAAGTGGCTGAGAAATAACCCAACATATTGCTGCATTCTCAGGAAAGCAGCAAGGTCTGGAGTCAGGAACAGCACTTCTGGTCATGACATCACTTCAGGTTGGTCCCAGACTGATCTTCATTCTAAAAAGTGGGTCCCAGTTCTAAAATGTTTGACAATCACTGGTCTAGGATATCAGCAATGTCTAACTACTGTATTTAGTTCAAATAAGAATTTTTCTCTCCCTTGAAAGTTAATCAAAGCGTTCTTCATATTTTTAATTTTGTCTTTTGTTTATTTAAAAGATTTTTACCTTTCCTTTCCTCTGCCAAAATTATCTCTTTTCTCAAGAAGCTGGAAAACTAGACTGCTTGTCTTCCTACATGAGAACTCTTCATGTGAAATTTGTTGATCTTTAAACTTGTCCTAGTAAATAAGAAAAATGTTACAAAACACATCCCAGATCGGCAAGAAAATAGTGTCTTTTTGTCAATCTTCAGCAAATGCATCTATTGTGTATCTGACGTGCTGTATTTTAAATGAAAGACACAACCATAGGTTTTGAAGGGTAATAGGATTTCAGCTTATCATTCTGAGCTACATTGCTGTGAATATGAGTGTACCTAGAAGCTAGTGTTTGTCATGAAAACATGTTTTTTTTTCCCTTGAGGATACTATAACTCAAATAGCTCAGAGGTAAAGTAAAAGTGGCATCGATATTCATATATTCTCTTTAGATGAAAACCAAGCAGCCTTTTGAAAATTGAAATTCCAAAAGCATCTTTTATTTAAGAGACATATGAGCAGACTTCTATTTTGCAAATGCACCCAAAGAGTAGAAACATGACATTCTATAAAAATGTCAATCCTCAAATGTGGAAAGAGATTTTCCTTTTACAAGCAAACAGATTGGAGTGCCCAACCCTCCAAGCTAGTTCACTTGGTCCTTGCGGGGGTTCTTGGCTTGAGGCAGTTGGATTGGAAGGGAGAATATATGGCATATCCTGAGTGATGCTCATGATGGTTTGCGCATGTTGAAAGTTCTGTTGGGCTGGCTACCTTGCAAAGACTGGGATTTTCTTGCCTTTTCAGGGTAAACCGCTAGAAAGACCTTAGGCTGGTCTTAAACGTGAGAAGGGCTCATGTGAAAGAAGTTGGCCCTTTCTGATTTGATCACCCTCCCCTGTCACCCTTCTAGCCTGTCTTGTGGCTATGTACACTCTGCTGTGGCCATTGAATGCAGGGTCTCTGCTTCCCCCTCCGTGGTTAATTTCACAGTAAAATGATTCTATTTCCTTCTGACCAGGCAACTGTTCCCATAATCTCAGTTAAGTGGTGCTGTGATTAGTCAGTGATGTTCTGAGAGGTTTTCCACCATCACTGTGTCACAGGGTTGAACTTTAGTTTAGATGAATAACAACAGTAATGATAACAGCCGATTTGAATGAAGGCAACAAAGTGGGGGTGTAAGTAAGTAAGTAAGGGCCAAACCCTATCCAATTTTCCAGCCCTGATGTAGCCGTCCCAATGTGGTGTGTGCTGCATTCTGTGGTGGAGGGGAAGTCAGGGAGGCCTCCTCAAGGAAAGGGAACATTTGTTCACTTACCTTGGGGCTGGCATTGCAGTTGCATCAGTACCAGAAAGAAGTTGGATAGGATAAGTAAGTAAGTGTTGTAAAGCACCTTCACTGCCAGTGGTAAGGCCTCAGGAAGGCCTTACCGCCAGCACCAGGCCAGTGCTGGCCCTGAACCATTCAGAGGTGGCAACACAAGCCAGCAAGTGGTAAGTGTACAGGTTGTCAGTGTTGCGCGCTCTCCAGGCAAGGGCGGGAGGGTGTTCCTGGGTAGGGGATGGGGTGGAAGGGTGAGTGGGAGTGGCAGTGACCTTTGCCACTGGATCCTGACCTCTGTGCCAGGCCATGTGGCCCAACACAGAGGCTTTCGCCTCTACACCACCAAAATAGCCAGCACAGAAGCGAGGAGACCCATCGTTCGCCCTGTGCCCTTACCCAGGGGAAGGGGACAAATGCCCCCTTCTTCCAAGGAGCCTCTGGCACCTGCCTGGTGCTGGGAGGATGCAGCAGTAGCCAGTTGGCTCTCGCTGCTTGTACAGGCAACTCAAGATTGGGCTGTCAGTAAATAAATAAACCAACCCACCAACCAACCAACAACACTGAGCATGCCTGTAGTGTGTTAAGCAACAGCTCTATGGTAGGTGTGATTATCTCGTTGCCTTTTTGTGCTTCTCCTTAGGCTACTTATGCTAGGGGGAGTTTGTAATTTTAAAAAGTCTTTGGAAATGTTCTTCCCAAAGTCTAGTTGCAAAAGAAATTAGGCAATAAACTTCAAATTCATTTTATTGATCTGTCCTCTATGAAAATGAGACCCTTGGAGTATTTCTGGGAGGTTTAATGCTTAAATTGGGAGTTATTGCTGCTGTTAGTTTCAGGCCTTTGTGAATGCTAATGCGCATTTCCTATGTCTGCTGGGACTGTTGTGAAGATTTTCTCAGCTTTGCATGACTGTTTAAGCCCTGCAGGGACTCCTGCAGGACTCCAAATGGAACCAGTCAAGGTAACGGATGTCAAGAAGCAAGCCGAGTTGGATTTTGGTGTGAAAGAAAATGGAGATGAGCTTTGATGACCAGTTAGGGTATTGGGCATTAGTAGCTGAATTCAGATAACTCTTTACCAAGTGCTAATTAGAGAAAGTCAGAAGTACTTAATTGCAGTGCCATGTTTTTGAAACTTTAACAACATATCAGGTAAACTTGATTTGGACTGGGATCATGGCATGGGGAGGGCATTTTAACCTTTTTCACAATATCCTCCTGTAACTGCCCATATTTATTTCCCTTTTTAAAAAGAAACTAGGT
>JAJKFI010000002.1:13378556-13415460 GCA_029204185.1 Lerista edwardsae
ACTAGGTATTTGTTAAGAGGCCCCAATAAGGAGTTAACCAAGGTGGTAAATAAATTTATTAACTCCATGGTTCAGAGGTGCAGTGAAATGCAGGTATCTACCCTTGATGTCCTGATCTGGGACTTATTTTGTTATATAAAACTCAATCTTGTTTTATTGTGGGGTCCTGATGTATTCTTCTCTTCTGTTTTTTGCTGTGTTGTTTGACATAGCTGATGATTGTATATGTTTTTGTTGTCTGTTTATGCCATTTTTGAATTGAATTGAAAAAGAAAGTCTTCGCCTTTCATTGAGGGATCAAATCAAGAGTAGTGTATGGAGCAGAAATATAGGTGATGGCAGCAGGTATGTGGTTTTGAATATGGGTCATTTCCAAAAGGTGGTGTGTGGCGGGGTGGGAATGCTTAACTCTCCAATCACTGCTTTTCGTCCTGCATCCTCTTTCCTGGGCTGTTTGTCTCTATCACAGTTTGCCTCTGCCTCCTCCCTCATTTACTGGATTCTGAAATGGAAAAGTCCAACAGAGCAGAAGAGTAATTGAAGTTGAAGAGAGTGGTATGCTAGACTGTCTCCTGATTTATGCTCTAGCCAATTATTCTCCTCTCCTCTCCTCCATACTTCCTCTTCTGTTCTGTTCCCATCTTCCTTCAAATCTTTTGCTCAAATCCAGAGAGAGAGAGAGAGAGAGAGAGAGAGAGACCTTAAGTAGGGGTATACTTACAGAACATTATGCAAACAGTGAAAGGCTACATAACAAGAAAGCCCTTTTCAGTAGATTCTTTTAATACTATATGTTATAGTACCATATTGATCTGAGTGGCTTGAATGACATCTATATATATAAAAGAGAACGTGTGTTTGTACATGTGTTTGTGGGTATGTACATATGTTCCGCAAAGGCTCCGCAACGCCTGGACCGATCGACGTGAAACTTGGCATGCATACACCTTGTGGCCTGGCGACAAACGCTGGGGGGGGGGTCAGACCCCCCTAGGACCCCCGGGGGTGGGGGTACGGGGGGTGAAACATAAATATGATCGCAAATGGCCGACATCGGTGTCGAATCCGTCATTTCTGGGGTCGCCAAGACGAGCAGCGACATCCCCGATGCCGTTGGACTCCGGGTTTGGCCCCCCTTTGGTGTGGGATGGTGGTGAGAAGGGGTGCAAAACACACTGTCCACCATGCCCTCCTGGAACGCCTGGACTGATTGAAGCCAAACTTGGCATGCATGTCCCTTGCAGTCTGGCAACAAACACTGGGGGGGTCAGACCCCCCCAGGGCCCCGGGGGTGGGGGTCAGGGGGGGCCCACGTGAAAATGCTCGAAAACAGCAGAAATTGGCGTCGAATCCATAGTTTCCGGGGTTGCCAAGACGAACCACAATGCTCCCAACGCCGGTGGAGTCTGGGTTTGGCCCCCCCCAGCGTGGGGGGGCAAGAAGGGGTCCGAAACACAACGTCCGCCATGCCCCACTGGAACGCCTAGGCTGATTGCCACCAAACTCGGCATGCGGATGCCTGCCGGCCTGGGGACAAACACTGCGGGGGGTCAGGGACCCCTACCGCCCCCAGGGGGGCTATGCAGGGGGCCCCATGTGAAAATGGTCCAAAACGGCTGAAATCGGTGTCAGATCCATAGTTTCTGGGGCCACCGAAAAGAACGGTGATGCCCCCGATGCCGTTGGAGGTTCGGCCCCTCTCGACGTGGGGGTGAGAGGGAGTTCAAAACAAAATGTCCGCCATGCCCCGCTGGAACACCTGGAGTGACTGACACCAGTATGCTTTACGGTTTGGGGACAAACACTGCAGGGGTCAGACCCCCCCCCAGCGACCCGAGGGGTGAGGGTACACAGGGGGCCCCATGTGAAAATGGTCAAAAACGGCCGAAATCAGTGTCAAATCCGTAGTGTCCAGGGTCACCGAGACGAATGGCGACGCTCCCGATGCCGTTTGAGTCCACGTTCAGACTTGGGATAATTTGTGGCCCAGGCAACGCCGGGTAAAAAAAGCAAGTGTGTTATAAAGTCTAAGCTGCTTAACCCATTCCTAAAGTCTGCATCAAAGGCAAACACTGGTGTGCACTACCATCAAAGTGTCACAAGCAATAGTGGTATTCAGGTTTTTTGCAACAATTGTGAGTGCAATGGACTGGGGATGCAGGCATATATGGCAGAATGTTCTTGTGAGCAAAACTTCAAAATGAGGGTGCAAAAATATAACATCAGTGATGCCAAGCAATGACTTCATAAAATGATGGAGCTAGAGTGGTTGAAATGTATCACACCCCTGATGCTGGCTGATGACCTAAAATACTATTTGTGGCACACGTGTTACGAGCTCTTTGTGATGACTTAATAAAATCTGCCAACTCTGCCATTACAGAGTCTGAATGATAAATGAAGGGAGAGTCTTGGGAAATATCATAGCGTGGCAAGGAAATGGAAAGATGTAAAGTTATTTTATGGTATGTTCTGATCATCTGAGGTCTCATCAGCGAGGAAGGTCAGTGTTACTGCTGAAAGGAAACAAGCAAGATTTAATTAATTCTCCTTGAAATCAGCCAAATGAATGAAACTCACTTGACCCCACTAAGTGTCATCTCTTGTGGTTATGATGTGCTCTTAGGATGTTCTGTAGCTGGAATTTGTTACTGCTTTGGGAGTTCTACAAAAGGTTGGCTATAAATATTTGAACATAAAAGGATATGCATAAATGCCAGCTTCTGGCCGTGGGATCTTCTCCAGTGCTGTCAGTGCATGGTGGATGTTCCTGCTAGTAATTATTAGATTAGTTCACCCCGACACAGAGATAGCCCAAAACAACCACTGCTGCCTTCAGCTGGCTCTTTCCTTCTTGTGCTACATGATTTTACTTTCCTGCAGACACATGTGGTTATCTTCCTTCTTAGCCTTTTGACAGATCAAGATTGAAGGCCTAAGATAATGTACATTGAAACCCCCATTCCCAGCTGCATCCAAACCCCCAGCCCTGACTCATGCGGCCCCAATTCACTGTATCCTGCTGTGGCCTGCTCAGACTTGTGCCTGCTAAACAGCAGGTGCAGATCTGAGCAGCCCCATAGGGGCAGCTGTGCCAACCTCGGGGTAAGGGGACAAACCTTCCCTGTGAGGGCTCCAGCCACCTCCTAACCTGCATTGGATACAGCTCAGGCCAGCTGGCCTGCCTGTTTCAGTGCAGGTCAGGATTGTGCCCTATTTGCTTTCCTCGGAAGTATCAAATTGGCCACAATATGAGTTTAGGATAACAGAGAGGAGGGTGTACAGGTGAGAAAGAACTAGTAATAACCTAGGGCAGCCGTTTCCAAACCTACCCTTGTCACGGTACACTTAGTACCACAGGAATTCTTTCATGGCAGCATGTTGTGGTAGTGCTACACTGTGGGAGGATGAGACAGCCACCAGCACTCCCCTGAGATCATACCAAATCTCGCGAAACTGCAAAAAATATTGCAAGATCGCGCAATAACTTTTGTGTGATTTTGCATAATTTTGGCCCAGCCAAGATGGCAGCACCTAGGAGAGCCAGTCCCGCTGTGTGTTTGCCAAGACAACCTGGGGTTGCCCACAGTTTGGGAATCACTGACCTAGGGGAATATTCTTCCAAACCAGTTAGACGATGACCAGTTGGGGGCAGGACATGGCCTTGGGAATCGGCCATGAGGCTGAATCCTAAGCTCGATTGGGAGGCTGCGTGGCCCTGATTTGGGCCGCGCAATCCCCTCGGATCTGCACCTGCTGTTTAACAGGCACAGATCCACGTAGCGCATTGGGAAGGCTGGAGCCTCCCCTATGGTAAGGGCGCAAATGTGCCCTTGCTGTAGGGAGGCTCCAGCCTCCACTATACTGTGTTGGATTTGGCACAGGCTAGCCAGCCTTGCCAATCCAGCACAGGTATAGGATTGCATCCTAAGACTTATTGGAAAGCGTTTCATATTCTATAGGGACATTTGTCAAGTAGGTCAAGATAAAAAAATTGACTCATATTTAGAAAATTGTCCTAAGCTTGTAGGAGATAAAACTGAGAAGCCTGCCTAGGAGTGGTATGTTGCAAATTTTTCATATGTTATTTAGGCCATCATTAACACACACACACACACACACACACACACACACACACACCCATCCATCCATCCATCCATCCATCCATCCATCCATCCATCCATCCAATATTCGGTGCATTCGGTGGAAGTTTTCATCTGAAATGGGAAGCAGAAGGAATTCCTCAAAGCTGCTTTTCATGCAACCTTTCATGTTCTAAGGGTGTTTAAGGGCTTGTTAAATGTTACAAGTCATTCCTAAAATGGCAAATGGATGGTGGTAGGGGAGCAAAACACTCAATTATTCCGAAAAAGAGCCATGAACTTCAGAGTCTACTTGGACATAGGTTTTCTTTTGAGCTAGCCATTAGAGCTGCTTGCACACTATAATCTATTAGGGTAGATCTGTGTACCAGGGTGCAATTGTTGCATGTACTATACCCGGAGATACGCACAGACATATTCCATTTAGTGCAGCTACTATCTCTGTGTGGTGGACATGCACTCTCGGTCAAGAAAAATGAATCCAGCCAGTCACATGAGTATGTGTGCTTGTGTATCTACTCAGGTACAAGCATTCTGCATGCGTTCATTCCATCACGGCATCTCTCCCAATATCTGTATCAGGCTGCTGTAAGCAGCAAGAAAGTAATTTTATTGCTTTAAGGGAGATGACACTCCCGGAGCAGCCGGCAGGTGTGTTTCACACCAGCTGTAAGCAATCAAGGCAGGAGTGGCTTATAGCCATGAGTGAAGCTCTGTCCTACATTCCATGTGATTCAGTGATTCCGTGTGCTGCTGCTCTCTGCTCTTGTTGCTGCATTATTACTTGCTTCGAGTCAGTTGCTCGTGTTCTTCTGTACATCCATCTGTTTGGGGAACCGTAGCTGTGGAAAGCTGGACCCGGACAGAGTGAAGAACACGTGGACTGTGAGCCAGGAGAGACCTATCCAGTAGAAGACTTCTGTGCAAGGAACAGAGGACTTTGTATCTGGTTTCCATCTGGACTATACCGACAGGTGAAGCTTGCCACCCAGTGTTGTACTACTGGTTTCATCTGTATTCCACCCTACCTGTGTGTACTGCTTGTATCTACCTTTGTTGTGTCCTTTGATTCCCTAGTGGAATCCCTAAAGCTATAAAGTAGCCTGAAACTTCAAACACCTTGTGGACCTTGCCTCTGTGTGCAGCCTAGAACAAAGGGGACTCTGTCCCACGTAGAGCAAGTGAGTCTGAACTACTCTGCTGTTTGGTACCTGAAGAACTTACACCAATCTTCTAGCACGTGATACCATTTGTGTGCGCCCCAACAATCTGTTTATTGGTGGCTCCTCCCCCACGTTTTTTCCAGATTGTGAGTCTCTTTGGAGCAGGAAAGGGAGAACCATCTCATTTTCTTTTGCTACACAAGGATCCAACCCTATGCACAAATCCCTGGAAATAAGCCCCATTGAAGTTAGTGGGACTTACTCCTGAGTAAACCCACATAAGGTCTGCAAAAATAAAATGGGCTGGACTGATGTGTGTGCGCATGCGCATGGGTAATGATTGTGGTTGCATCAGCTGACACAATACCACCTATATCATCTACCTAGTACACTCTTAAAGCGATTATAATTTGTTAAAATGCATTCATGGAATAAAAACACAAAGCACTGCTTTCTGCACTTTTCCTCATTGGGGGGAAAAGATGCAAAAAACCATTTAAGAACACCTCTATGAACCACTTTGAGAACATTTTTGTTGAGAAGCCGTATTTAAACATGCTAAATAAATAAAATACGTTCTTCATATGCTGGTTTAGACTGGCCAGCGGTTTGACTGTAAGGCAGTTTTATTTGCATATTCCAATTGTTTAAAATATAAGTTCTAAATATACCTTTTGAAATGCAAAAAGAGCTGCAAGCATCTGCTGTGCTCGGTTCGTGTCTGCATTGTCCAACCACTGCATTTGGGGGGGGGGGGTCTTGCTGCAGAAACAGCCTGTAAAGAAAGCCTGGTAAACTCATAGCCCTAATCCCGGGGCTGTGACAGCTTCCAAGCTGCTTATGAAAACACAAAAAAAGTAAAACAAAGAAAATCCGTGTTGGCTCTTTGTTCTATAGAGAAAAAAAAACCCGGAGCGAGTGGAGGGGAAAAACTGCTGAACGAGAGAACCGACAAGAAAGGCATCAAAATATTATATCCCAGTTTCAAAGGGATCACCAAGCAGGATTAAAACTAAAAAATTAAACAGTTATTTTAAAGGGACTGCGGGGCTTGTAGTTGTGAGACAGGTTTGTCTTGGTCTATTGCAATCAATGTTAAATTGGGCTGCTTGCACTGGGGCATGTGACTTTGCTAATGTAGGCCATTTCTGTGGTTCTCTGGAGAGGCCTTTTCCGTTTCAAGGATTGGCTGGTGTGCAGGAACAAAGGGCCTTGTTCGTGGTTGCTGTCGGATGCTTTCAAGTGTAAAGGACCGAGGAGGAACTGGAGCCACAAGTGGACTCCTAGGCTAAGAAGGCCACTTTCCCAGTACTGACACACAGAGGGAACAGATCAAACTGGAAGGAAATGGGAACTCTTATGTGGCATCTATTCCAGCATTATACACGTGGCCCAGAAAATAGTATCCATAATACATCCAGTGGTGCAGCCAGCCCACGCTCTGCCCTGGGGCTGGGTTGACTCTCGGTGCCCCCAGCATCAGCCCCCCACACCACCCACTGACACGCCCCCTGCCAGGCTCCATTTTGGAGCCGTACAGATACAAGAGTGGGTAGGAGGGCCCAACAATGCTCACCTCTCGAAGAGGCAAGCAAGCTGCTTCATCACCATCCTCCTCCTGCTCCAGAAGCCGGCCTCCCAGAGCACTTGCCCTCTCCTGCAAAATGGTTGGACTGTGACTGTACACACTTTTACCCCATGGTAGTTTGTTGCAGTGACCATTGGAGGCATGTATGTAAGATGCCACCTTCTTGACATGGTTTGTGGCTAGGGCAAGATCTTATAAGGGTCTTGAAGCTACCTCTGGCAACTTATTTCTTGCATTCTGACTTTTTGGTAACCTAGGCCAGGGGTCAGGGAACTTTTTTACCTTTTACCCCAAAATATATTTAGATACGCCGACGTTACCCCCTTGATGTTACCCCCCACCCCCCGGCCAGAACAAAAGGAAAAAAATTACATATTGGAACCCATTGCTTTTTATTTGATTAATTAATGAGCTTAATTAATGCTATGTAAATATGAAGTTGTAAAGAGTTTGGGTACACCTGCAGACCTTGAGAGAATAGAATTCAACCCTTCTGGGTTACAACTAGCTTACCTTTTTGACAACAGGTTTAGGTGCTTGGAGTTAAGATTATCTATAATGAATTCAGATTGGGTCTCTCTCTCTCTCTCTCTCTCTCACACACACACACACACACAGGCCAGAAACAGCAGTTCTGATTTTGTTTTTGTTTTCTGCTGTTTGCCTTGCCTCGTTGCCTCCTGCCTCTCTTTGTGTCCCTGCCTCCCTGTGCAGGCGCAGGCACCCCAGCCCTCCCCCCACTCGCTCGTTCGCCCGCCCGCCCCTCTCCTTGGGACAGCAAGACAAGGCAAACCCAGGGAGAGCCCTAGCTGCTCACAAGCAAAGAGGCACATCCACAGAAGTCCTCTCAACACACACACACACACACACACACACACACACACACACACACGTGCGCACCTGCGGGCACATGCACACACATACCTCAGCCGCTCACCAGAGCCTCCCCCACGCCTGCACGTCTCATGTCCCTGCCAGGCTCCTGGGTGACGGCAATGGCAGCAACTCCTCAGCCTCCCCACCCGGAGCTGGTTTGGGCTCTTCCCTGGCGTTGAGCACCGCCAACTCCACGGCTGCCTGAGTGCCAGCCAGAAGTGGGTCTGCGCCGGCCTCACTGCCCAGAATAGGCTTGGCCTCGCCGGCTCCCCCATCTTAAGAAATCTTGCAGCCACGGCCGCCATTTTCTCTGCTGTTGCTTCCTTCTGCCTCTACCAGCAGCGGAATCGATAACCACGGCCTTCTTCGCCGCCTGGGAAGGGAGGGGAATGCTGCCTATTGGGGGCCAAGTACCTTGCCACTTCTAATCTCCTATTGGAAGCAAGAGAAATCCATCAAGCGTGAGAGGAACTTCCCATTGGTCAGAAGAGAGAACGTTGGTCATGAAGGAAGGATGAGGGAAAAGGGGGCGGGGCATACGCCTATCTGTCCATTACCCCCAGGAATTTCATTTTACCCCATTTGCGGTAATTTACCCCTGTTCCCTGACCACTGACCTAGGCCAAGTAATTATCCCATGGAAAGAGTGCCCTCTAGGGGCGAATAGCAGGCTGAATGCTGTTGGGTGAGCCAGACTGAATGAGGTCAGCCGACCTCTAGGCCTTATACAATCCAAGGCTGCAAAGCCAACCTGGCTGTAGGAGGAAGTAGTAAAACATAGAAAACCTTCCCTTCGGCCTGCTGCCGCCGCCGAAATCCCTTAGCACTCAGTCCTAGCCTGGCCTTGTCTGTGCTGTTTGCTTTCTGACTCTCTTCTCTGTGATTGTTCCCCTACAGACTATCAGCAGCCAAGGCGTGACAGTACTGTATGTTCAACATGTCACAGATATCTTCCAGCTCCTGTTTCTTGGTTAATGAAATAGCTAGATGGATCCTTGGTCTGACTCAGTATAAAGGCAGTTTCTCGGATAATTTTCATTGCTGATTTTAAAGTACCTTTCTACATTGTGGCCAGGTTGCAATACAAAGATTCCCCTGAACCTTTAGTGCAACTGAAAAGAGGGGAGATGGTGGGAGCAGCAACTTCTCCCACCTGTTTCCCTAACCCCATTTCCACTTGATCCTTTTGTTTGCCACACCTGGTGTAGCAAACAAGGCTCCAGGTGTGATGCACAGGGGGATGACGGAGGGATGAAAGAACTTGGGAAAGCAGGTGACAGAAGCCACAGCTGCTTCAGCTCCTGATTGAGTGGCAGATTTAAAGCTGCAGGAGGAATCTTTGAGCGGCAACCTGGAAACCCTTTAGGTTAAATGTATACTGTATTATTTATTTTTCCAACATATTTGCTTTCTTTAACAGCTCTATTCATTTCTCTATCCAATCTGCTTCTACAGAGCTAGCCACACTATAACATTTTAAAATTATAGGGTATAGAATTTGGAAACATCCGGAAATAGCAAGCAAATTAATTGAAGGAACCGATTTATGTGGCTTTAGGAATTTACACTGTGTGCAGCATCTTTAATGAAACTGATCTGAATGCAGACTGTTTATGACTGGAGTAGGGCTTTTTTGTTTGTTTCTTGAATGCGAACTCTTTACATTCTGTAGTGAATCTGAACTTCATTTGTACTCTGGGGCCCAAGTTGGTTGCATGGTTGAGAAGAGATATCACAAGATCTGGATTAGAAGTTTCCCTGTAGGACAAAGATGGCTGGTGATTAACATTCTTTATTCAAATCCTAACATGTTAAAAAAAAATGATGGTAATAGAGGCTGCGGATAATATTATTCAAAGAGACATGCAAATAGATTTCACTTGAAATATCTGAAGTCTTAGCATCAAGATCTTGGCTTAATAGTTACATGAGAGAAAGAAAATGAACTAGTCTTAACCTGGGATAGCAGTGATGGTTACACCCACTGAATGTCTGTCTCAATCTAACATTGCACTGGGCAGGCATAAGTCCGTTATGCTGGCCCTGTAGTGTAGCAAGTGCATAAACAGGGAGTCAGGGAGGCTGGCGCATGGATTTGCATCCTCCTCCCTAGGTTGCACTGGGCAGGCACAATAAGGAGTTCAGTGTGGTGAGTTTGGGAGAGTGAAAGAAGGTGGAATGGGGTGTGGGATGTGTGGGAAGGTGTGGATAGGGTGGCCTAGCCCAGGGAGGTGGAGCCAGGATCAGACATGTAGGCTGGATCCAACCCTCCAGCCCTGGCCCAGTTGGCCCTGATCCAGGCCGCTCAGAGTTGCACCCGCGATTTTGCTGGTGCAGCTCTGAGTTGCCCCATTCAGGCCACTGCACATTACCTCAGGGAAGGGGAATGTTTTCCCTTTTTCTCGGGTTGTGAGGCAGCCAGTCCCAATCCCGGGCTGGATATGGGGCAGCAGCGGCGGCATTCAGCCGGTATGCTGGGCGGGACTTACCTTTGACCGGCAGTCCGCCCGTTGTGTAACGGCGCGTTCTGCCGCTTTCCCACCGGCCCCGGGTGCAGGTATGTCGGCCTGCCTATTCCAGCCAGGGGTCAAGATTGTGTTCTCTGTTACGCAAATATTGAGGATGCAGACGCCATGAAAAAATGTGACTACTGTTAAAAAGAGAAGAAGAAAGTGCTTGGGAACATTTGACTTCCAACCAGGTTTCTTAGATGAAGATAGAGATAAAACAACTATGCCCTGAGAAGCTAATAAACTGTGAAGGTCAAGAAAGTACTTCCTGAAGAAAAGTTAGGATGAAAATCACTAGCAATGCGTAAGAAGAGTCCTGTCCAATCAATTCACAGGTCTGTCTGGGCTAGCATGCCAAGCTGGAACCTATGTGTTTATTTTGGATCCATTTAGGTAATTGACAAAATGGGGTTTGAATCCCAACAAAGGCAGCAGGCCACACACACACACACACATACACACACACACACACACACACACACACACCATTCATATGCTACCCCCTCAGATAAGTCACATACACAATAGAATGTGTGAGTCCTCGCTCCGACAACATCAAGAAACTCTGAACCTTTTCTGCATCCTGTTTCCTCATGTTCCAATACTGAACCAATAATCTGTTTCATTTTTTCATAAAGGGCAGGAAAGTAGACACAGAGGGAAGAGTCACAGAAGTGAAGAGTGAAGGGAAAGGCACTAGCATTTGGAAAAGCGGAGTTCTAGGTCAGTGGTTCTCAAACTTTTTTGCACTGGGACTCAGTCTTTAGAATGACCATCTGTAGAACTCACCGGAAGTGATGTCATGGCTGAAAGTGGTCTTATTGTGACGCCAGAGCCTGCTGCTTTCCTGACAATACACCAATAAGTTGGGCTATTTCTCAGTCATTTTCCAACAGCAAAGTGAATCAGAAAGAAAAAAAAGTCTATTTACAATCTTGACAAAACAACCACACAGCAATTCCCCTCTCTAGCATTCCATCGTCCCAAATTTTCCAATATGGCTGCTCTAGGTGCTTCACAATCCACCTGAAATTGGCTTGCGACCAGCGGTGGCATTCAGCCGGTACGCTGGGTGGGACTTACCTTTGAGCGGCAGTCCACCCGTTGTGTAACGGCGCGTTCCGCCGCTTTCCCGCCCGCCAGGGAAAACAGGCGGACTGCCGCTCAAAGGTAAGTCCCACCCAGCGTACCGGCTGAATGCCGCCGCTGCTTGCGACCCACTGGTGGGTCCAGACTCACAGTTTGAGAACCACTGGTCTAGGTTTTGGTTCCCAATTTCCATTGTCTCCTAATTCAGAGTACTATAAAGTTGTTTTGACGGCAAGGCAATTAGGGCAGAATCTCACAGGACTTTGAGAATTCAGTTCTTTTAACAAGAAAGTCTTTCATTGATTGTAATGAAAGTGTCATATCTCGTACAATCTCTTTTACATCAATACAGCTATGCCAAAATTAACTGCTTCTCTAAGCATAAATCGTATGGGATATGGGGGGGGGGGAAGAAATTACCATTATTTGATCATCCCTTTCCTTCTTTTCATGAGATTTTTACAGTCCAGTCCTAATGACAGGAGGAAGCACCAGCAGAATGCATGTTCCACTGGTGCTTGCTGTCGCAAAAGAGCTGTAAAACTGGCATGCCCACAGGAAGGCCGGAGCCTTGCCGGGTGTGCAAGCAAAGCGATGGAAGAGCAGGTAAGCCCAGCACAGGGGGTGGAAAATTGTGGGGGAGGGCAGGGAGGGGATTGGATAGGATGGGAGGAGGGCTGAATGGGGAGGAGACAAGAGTGGGGCGTGTGTGGTTTGGGCCCAGTATAGGCGGCATGGATCAACTCAGACTTGCTCCAGCAGTATCACTAGTATAGGTCTGGGTTGACCCATTGCAGCTACTGGGGCTTACCCTGGGGCAAGGGGATAAATGTCTCCTTACCCAAGACCTCCAGCAGTCAGAAATCCCCACAGGATGCAACATAGCCTGTACCGGCACCGCTGCATCATTGTACAGGGATTTAGGCTGGATTGGGCTGTTAATCATACAAAAATCATCATTAAATAAGGTAGCTTTGAGGACATTCAATTTACCCAATCTAAAATCTCTTCCTGCAATTGCAGAACTTAATAGCTGTGTGAGAACTTACATTACTGGCCCTCTGAATGGTTTTCACAAATAGCCATTAAGCACCACAAGATAATAGTATAGACTCTGGAAGCTGTAGATGATGTAGTACAATAGATATGATTCATACATCCAAGCGAGATGTATATTCTCTAGTTTAAGTTACAGGTAGAATGAAATAGAATCCCACTGTATAATTTATGCTTGCTTTTTGTATCAGTATAGTCATCAGCGCTTCTGGCATTATTTAACCTTTTTTTGGCACTGTCAAATACAAAAACTAACACAGCAGAGTCATTTATAGCGATTGGCTTTGCATTAAATCACCTGTAAAATGCTGTCATCACTAGACAATGCTTTCTTTCAGTGAATGTTCTGCTAGGATCCGCTCCAATTCCAACTGCACTCAATATAATAGCTGTTCCATCTGGTTTGAAAACTTCCACTACAGCGACAGCCAATAGTCAACTAGTGTATGTAACTCATGTTGGGGAGGCTGGACTTTCATGTAGGGAAACTTGTGCATATGTAGAGGGCAGGAGTGAGGCAAGGCAGGTGGACTGCTGGATAACAAAGGAATCAAAGGGAAGCTTAAAGAAGATAGGGAAGATGAGAGAGGTTGAATGCTTTGCATATGTCTTCACTAAAGAAGATATAGGGCAGCTGAAAAATACTGGGTTCCATGCATCTTCTACTCAGCCAAGGCAAGTTCAGTAAAACATTTTATTGAAACAGCAACAGATCAACACTGACTGAACACATGCAACAGGCCTACTAACTGCAGGATTCATTTAGCTCTGGTCTTCTGATTGGAGGGGTGATTAACTCTACCCTTCCAGCCCTCTTGCTGGGCTTAACCCTTGACTATCCTACTGCATACATAACAGCAGTCTTGTTCGAATAGACCTTCTCAGGGATGGGATGGATGGATCTAATGAATGGAGTGAAACAGAAATGACAAGGCATGAGGCATCCCTTTTAAAATGTACTGACAAATTAAATTACTGACAAATTAAACATTAATAAATCAGTGGGTCCAGAGAGCATCCACCCAAGAGGTCCTAAGCAACTCAAGTATGAAATTGCCGATCTCACAAAAATATGTCCTTTAAACCAGCGTCTCTATGCCAAGGGATGGGAAGGCAACCAAACTAACATGGGTATTTCAAAGGCGATCGGGGGAACTGATAAATTATAGGCTAGTCAAGTTATCATATCTTCCTGGTAAATTGGGGGAAAGCTTGATTAAAAGTAAAACTTTGAAGCATTTAGAAGAATGAGCCTTGCTGAAGAAGAACCAGTATGGTTTCTGCAAAAATGAATAGTTTGGGAATAGTCATGTGGAAAGAGACAATCCAGTTGGTATTGTTTACTTGGGCTTTCAGAAAGTTTTTGGCAAAGTCCCTCACCAAAGGCTCTAGGGCTACGGTACTCCTCGGGGGCAGAGACAAAGCTTCACAGGCTGGGGCGATGTGATGCCCCAGTTTGAGAACTGCTCTTCGGTAAATTTAGCAGTCATGGAAAAAGAGGACAGGGCCTTTTATAAACTGGTATGGTACCTGGTTGAAGAGCAGGAGGCATAGAGTAGGAATACATGGGCAACCAAAATGATCAGAGGGCTGAAGCACCTTCCTTATGATCTAAGCATGCAGCATTTGGGGTTTTTTTAAGCCTGGAAAATAGGAGATTATTGGGGTGCAATCCTAACCTGCACTGGAACAGGCAAGCTGACTGGCCTGCGCTGTATCCAGTGCAGGTTAGGAGAAGGCTGGGGCGCAACTGCCCAGGCCAGCACAAACTCACTCTGTCTTGACATCCATGTCCTGGCATAACCTACTCCCGAGTACGTGCAAATGTGCTTTATGGCATGTTCGTAACATTGGGGAGCCAGCACAAGGGACTTGGGCCAGGTTTTTTTTTTTTGGAGGGGGGGGGCCTTAGGATTGGGCTGTAAGGGAGGATATGATTGAGATTTGTAAAATTCTGCATGGTGCAGAAAGAGTGGATAGAGAGAAACTTCTCACTCATTGAACCTGATTGGCAGAAGATTTCAGATGAAGAAAAGGAGGTACTTCACATAGCACAACATTTGTTTATAGAATTTGTTGTTATAAGATGTGACATGGCCACTGCTTTGGATATGACCACTAGTTTGGAAGGATTTAAAGGGGACTTGGACAAATTCATGGAGGGCAGGACCATCAATGGCTACTAGCCACAATGACTGTGTGCTACTTTTAGGTTCAGAGACAGTTTGCCTATCTAGTTGCAGGGGAGTAATGGTGGGAGAGAAGTGAACCTTTCTGTCCTGCTTATGGGCTTCCCAGAGCCGACTGACGGGTCACTGTGGGTAACACAAAGATGAATTAGATGGGCCTACAGCTTGATTCAGCAGGCTGCTCTTATGTTCATAAGACATAAGGTGTTCTTAAGGTGTGCTGCTGTCCTCAGGTCCCGATTCCACTCGGGGAAATACACCCTGGGAAAAAGCCTTTTCACTATGCAAGTGTCAACATCCATTTTGTATTGTGCATGCACAGTGCTGGGCATTTTGTCCTCATCCCTCTCAGAAGCCAACATGACTTGCACATGAATGGTGGGCTTCTTGAACACCTAAAATGCCCCATTGAAAACAGTGAAGCTAGCAGGGCATGTGCAGGAGGCATCACATTGCCACCCATGCATCCCTATGAGAGAAGGCCGTGCACTGCCTATTTTCTGGGCGCTTGCACATCTGAAAGAGAGGACAGGAGTATGGCTTCTAGAGGAAGAAGATCATGCTAAGGCTGTTTTGCCCAATTGACAGATTGGACCATTTGCTGTGTCAGCTCTGCAGGTACTAGAGGAAGAAGGACCACCACCAGGCAGTATGACCAGCGATGGGATCTACCAACGACCTGGGGGAATGCTGGGCGGGACTTCCGTGGGGCTTCTGCGTGATTGGCTGCCCATCCGCAGTGTTCTGCAGCTGTCCTGGCCTCGAGGGGGGGCTGCTCCCGGTTAGTGCGCCCCACCGCTGCTTGCCCAGGCACCCGGCACGACCCTCACCCGTCCTCCGCAGCGAGCAGGAGCCCCCCCCCCGAGGCCAGGGCAACTGCTGATCGCTGCGGACGGGCTGCCAATCACCTGGATGTCCCGCCTAAGTCCCGCCCAGCGTTCCCCCAGGTCGTTTGTAGATCCCATCGCTGAGTATGACTGACATTGGAAAAGCATTTCTTGCTTAATTTTAAGTGAACAAATGTATGGTTTTGCCAGGGCTTCTAAAGTTGGTGGCATAAAAACTGCACTAAAGCTCTGTTTCAGCAGCTCTGTTCAAAACACTATTCAAGCACAATAGCATTTGAACCACAGTTAATGTGCTTGCTAGTCTGTACTCTCACCCAGGTGCTTGACTACTGAGTTCTCACTGTCTCACAAGGATTTGTTCCCTTGAAAATAATGAGGCCCACTGAATAAGTGCAGAAACAATGTCACTGCAGTTCACTTCAAGGACACACACACAGAGAGAAGAGCTGGATTTACAGATGTTCAGACAGACACAAGGGCTGGCTGGCAGATCTTGATTGCAATATGGTGACATGTGATAGTGCCACTAGGCTTCCACTGAAGGGCAAATGAACCCACAATGATAAGGGAGCCTTTCCCACCCGTGCATTTTACTCTCTTTGCTGCAGAGACAAGTGAGTGGAATTCACCATACCATGGACCCTGGTTGGGATGCAAAGTCCTGCAACTGAAAGGAATGCCTGGTGGAAGGAATGGAATGGAATGGAATGGAACGGAATGAATGGAATGTCCGGGGAAAAGCATGACATGAATGCTTGCTTTGCTTTGTGCAAAATACCGTACCTGTACAACCTCTAAGATGATGGCTAGTCCATTAGTTTCTGTGACTTTTAAAGGGGACTCAATCTATCGAAGGCAGGTCTATCACTAGCTACTAGTCTTGCTAGTTACAGTACATGCTACCTCTAGGTTCATAAGCAGTATGTGTCCAAATACCAAGTGCACACAAAACCAGGAGAATTTGCCTTCATTTCCTGTTTGTGGCTTTCCAGAGGCAACTGGATGGCCTCTGTGAGAAACAGGATGCTGGACTAGATGGTCTGTATTGTACTTTGGTTTGTATAGAAATATAGAAAGATGGTATATAAATATTTTTCTATTTTTCTGGCACCTTATTTGGGGAGGGGGGGCAGAGTGGTGGCAACCACAACCTTGGGGTTAGCCCTTTGTACCCTGCATGGTGCATTAGTGTTCATGTGTATGCATTCATATTCATGTGCACTAGAGATCAGATGCTCCTTCACTCACAGATTTGAATTCTAGAGTCCCTGGAGAAGAAGATCACATGTAGCAACTTGTGTTAACATTTTTGAAAGCATCCCCAAAAGGCAAAACAGGCATAAGAGCACAGATTTCTCAGAGACAGGGGCCACATAATGGAGATTGTCCCTGATAAAGAGAGATAATTGGCCCTTATGCATGTTCTCCCAGAAGAACATAAAAAAGCCCTGCTGGAGCAGACCAAAGTACAATACAGACCATCTAGTCCAGCATCCTGTTTCTCATAGAGGCCAGCCAGTTGCCTCTGGAAAGCCACAAACAGGAAATGAAGGCAAATTCTCCTGGTTTTGTGTGCACTCAGAGAATGCCCTTGAATTCCTAACGCATAACCACCAGTTTGACTCACTGAATGTGTGTCTTAATTTGTAAGACGCATCTCGCATTAAGTAGTCACATGCTCCCATTTAAGTGCCAAGCCAATATTTCAAGCATTGTGATTATTCACTGGAAAGTGGAATGTTGATTTAAGGGGAGGGGGCTAGAGAGGTGGAAGAACTCAGTTGTCATAATGAGTTGATTCAGACTGGATTATCATGCTGGGATGGTGAAAGAATTTGTGAGTATCCAAAACCTGGTAGGCAGAAGTTGTTTTTGCTGCAACAAATGGTTTCTCAGAGGCTGTTCTTTTTTTAAAAAAAATTGTGCATTTTCAGCTGCTTATCTTACTATGAATTTGTCTAGGTCAGAAACAGTGTGACTTTAACTTCAGTGAAGCTGATTTTTTTTTTTTTTTGTAAATCATGCTTAACCTGGCAAAAGATTTGGGTCAATGATGGACATACCAAATCTACAAACTATACCATGCATGCCTATGTGAGAAGACA
The DNA here is from genome assembly GCA_029204185.1 of Lerista edwardsae. Lineage (NCBI taxonomy): Eukaryota > Metazoa > Chordata > Lepidosauria > Squamata > Scincidae > Lerista > Lerista edwardsae. The sequence continues at coordinate 13,396,084 of JAJKFI010000002.1, forward strand.
CTATCCATCTCTAATTTTTAAAAAATGTTTGGAAAAAATGTTACTAAAGACTAAATTTTACTAAAGACTCCTAAAATTTCCTGAATTTTACTAATGACTAATTTTACTTTCCTAAAGACTAATTAATTTGACTAAGAGCGCAATCCTAACCTGGAGTTGGCAGGCCCAGTTAGGCCTGGAAAGTTTGGCTTCCACAAGGGCCACTGTAAAGCACATTTAGACTCTCTCAGATTCAGGGAGGATGGTACACAACTGTGTGCTGGTCTCCCTGATTCCGAGAGTGGTACAAACATACTTTATGGTGTCCCTTATGCAGTCAAACTTTGCTGGCCTAACTGTTCTGGCCTAACTCCAAGTTAGGAGTTCAGAAATTGTTCAGAAGGCTTCCATTTTTGAGAGAATGTTTCACTTGATTCTTATTAAGCACCATTTAAGATCCAAATTCAAGCTTAGGCAATCTTGCTGTTGCCTGATCCCAGTGGCATTCCTCTGGGGGGAGGAAATGCTAAGTGTTGCAGGAGCCTGAGCTCCTGTGTAATGTGGTCCTTCTCCCTCCCTCCAGAGCTTTGAGAGCTGGCTGGAGGCTTTGCTTTCCGAGCCTCAAATGGCTCTGGAGGCGAGGGGAAAGGGCCACATTATACAGGAGCTCAGGCTCCCACAACACTTAGCATTTTGCGTACCCTATAGGAATGCCACTGGCTTATTTTGAATATCAAACCATTTGTGTGGGCATTGCAGAAGTTGTATTTTGAGGACATTGTCATGACAAAATAGCAACGATTCGTTAGAAGCACAATTTTGTAGGCTTTCCACCCATATTGCAGTGCATGCATCAGCCTTACCTTAGGGGTGGCTCCAGCCTCCCCTATGCACTCCTTGGATCTGCGCCTGCTAAACAGCAGGCACAGATCCGAGGAGACCACGCGGCCCGAATTGGGGCTGCACGGTCTCCTGAGCGGGCTTAGGAAGTGGCCTTATGGCCGCCTCCCAAGGAAGTGGCCGTATGGCCTCCCGTGTGGCCGCCCACAACCTCCCTCCTCCCCACCAATCCCTGTCCTGGAGCGGGACAGAGCCTCCCTTGTGCCGACTAGCTTCAGTCGGCACAAGGGAGGCTCCCTGTAGGCGCTCTCAAGCCGATGCTACTCGTTGCGTCGGCTTGAGAGCTTTAGCGCCGACATGGGGGTGCAGCTCGGTGCCCCCATGTCAGCGCTAATGATGTAGCATTGACGCAATGATGTTGCGTTGACGCTAAGTGCAGCGTAGGATCTGTCAGCGCTGTCCTTCACATGATCCAGGCCAGAACCTCAGCAGGGACAAAGTGTGAAAGCACCCCCAACTTTCCTGCTCCAGTTTTGTCACTGTTCACCAGCCCCTCCAATGTACTTAAAATAAATGGTGCCCCCCCAAGTGAAAATACCAGATCAACACACACCTGGAATGTACCATGTGTTTGGCTCTTAAATCGTAAGTTGCTATTATAAATATAAATTTTCTTGAGTGCTTTGGCAGGAAGGCAGTATATACATGTAGTAAATACAGAAATAAATATTACCCTTGCCTTGTGCATGCATGCATGTCATTGTACCCATGAGTCAAGTGACTGAATTTATTGTCACATGGTTGCCCATATAGTACTTTTCATATATAATTTCATCTGTTTCTCAACACTAATTGCAGCAAATAAGAATGGTTTATTATTTTGCCAGCCATCAATATTCCATTTGTACAGTCAAGTTTTACTCTTAAACAGGATAAGCACGGATTTAATGAGGCTTTTCACAAAGCTCACCTGGCTATACTCCTGCAGTTCTGTTTCATTATAGGCAATAATGCTTATAATGGCTGTTAGAGGGAAGGAAATGGCATGTTCCTAGTGATGATGGAAGCATTAAATTAAATCACTTCCCAAAACAGTTTTGCAAACTCCAAAAACTCACAATTTCAGGAGGCCATGGTTCCATCACCTGTCAGTGATCTATTGGTACAACATTGCTCACTAGTTTGGCTCCTGAGAAGGCATATATTTAGATTGTGCCTGGAGTTAGACAGCAATTTGGTCAAGCACCTGTAGCCTTCAGTTAAAATTGGTGGTAGCTCAAGAAAAAGAGACAAATCAGCTTTGTGGTTAAGTGGCTGCCTTGGACAGCACCCTGTACTGGAGTAGGAGTCAACAGCACATGTATTAGTACTCAGGTGGGTGGGATGCATTTTGGATATCAGATGCACGGACTATGCTTGAAATTCATCTTCCTACATTACATATAGAAATGCCCTTTGGACCATTTTTTAAAATGGAAAACGTACTCTAGTACAAGTAAGATATAGGCAATGATGGGTTGTAGCCTCCTTACATTGGTGGTGGGCTACTTCAGAGTGCTGGGTGCAGGGGAGTGGCAGCAGGATCCAGGCATCTTGTTGTCTCATGCCTCCCTGGGGTACCTGGTGGGGCTGCTGTGAGATACAGGAAGCTGGACTAGATGGGCCTTTGGCCTGATCCAGGAGGGCTCTTCTTATGTTCTTAAGATCTCATGCCAGCTAGGAAGGATGCATGCAAGCTTCATATGCATTTGTTCTCTTTAATATGTGTAGAACCAGGGGCAGGTTCCAGCTCTCATGCCACATTTACCACTTCCACAAATTTTGAAGGGAAACCTTCCTGCAAACACGTTTTGAGCCAAATTACACTTGCTAACACGGTCTTTGATAGATGGACTTAAACTCAGGAAGTGGACTGGAAGTGCTCTTGTTACATCCAAAAAGTAGCCCCAAGGGCCCCAGATTTGGCCTGGGACTGTAGTATGCAATGGCATTCCTACAGGGGTAGAACACTAAGGTTGCAAGACCCTGAGCTCCTGTGTCACACAGCTCCTCCCCCTCGCCTCCAGAGCCATTCGCGGCTTGGAGAGCAAAACCTCCGATATTTCAATGTATTTCTGGTAGCCTGTTGTCGAAAGGTTGCATGATACAATGCCAAGCATTTGCAGTTCCCTGGCTCCTTCTGCACTTTAGTGATTGCTGCTTGTAGGCACCAGGAAGTGATGATGGCACATCCTGTCCTGCTTTTTTCAATTACATACTGTATTATGGGGAGATGCAGGAGAGATTAAGGCCTTCAGTATCCACGTGTCTCCCTCCCTGTAACATATAATTTGGGCCTTTTTGCAGGAACATGTTAATGGATCTCCCAGGAACTTCCAACATTTTTCCACGCTGGAAAAAAAATCCCAGAGCTGCTTCAATCAGAGTTGATAACTATAAGTTGTTCTCAGTTTTTTTTAAGTGGTGGCTCCCTTTATCTTCTGGGCCATTGGCCACAGTTCCCCATTAGGGCTACAATAATTAGGTCTATACATTATATAGGGCAGCATGTTTTTCACAAGGATTCTGTGGCTTCCTGGGAAGCCACGGCTTACAGTTTGGGAACTTCTGCTATTTAAGATCCTTCAGAGTGGACCCCTTGCAGATCTCTTCCACCACCTTTTGAGGCTTGGCTCAAATTCATGAGTAATTCATGAGAGGTGGCAGTCCCCACAGTGTAGATCTCTCTCTCTCTCTCTCTCTCTCTCTCTCTCTCTCTCTCTCTCTCTCTCTCTCTCTCTCATGTGAGGTGTGGTTGGTGCCTTCTTTCAGGACCAGCTGAAGACTTTTTTTTTGTTTCAACAGGACTTTGTCAGCCTGTTGCAGACTTCTTCCCAATATGAACTCTGTGTGTCATTGCTTACTGTTGTTGTTCATTATTTCTGTAATTTTTTTAAAAAAATTACTCTTATTATCCACCTCTCAAGTTGTATTGTATGGGGCTAGACCAGCTGATCCAGTGTGAGAGCTATAAGCTGCATCCATGAAAAGCTTAATATATTTATGCAAGGAAAACTCGAAAGCTGACAACACACACACACACGTGCTGGGAGCAATATGGTAACCAGGGTTATAATTAAAGGAAGCAATGGGGGAAAATAGCTGAACTGTCAAAAAAAAATCACATCTTAACAATGAACATTTTGCTAAATGGATATTGCTATTCTGATTCGTGGCTGTTGTGCAAGCTTTCAGCTTCACAGGAGGAATAAATCATTGCACCCATTTCTTTTGTATTAATAAACATGCACAAGCACTTACCCGGCACAATGTGCCATGTGAAAACAACTTAATGTCCCAATAGGGGGAAAATATGTAAAGGGGGAGGGGGGAAAGAGAGCACTTTGTACCTGTTTTGCTTATTGAACTAGAATCATCATTGCCAGGCTTGATGTTTTTCCATTGCCTTTCAAAAGCATCTTTTGTCCTTCCTTTTGTTTTGGAGGTCTTCCTCTTTTAATGACAACGTGTCCTTCTTTGGTTTTACATGTTGCTTGACAATCAGATACAATTAATGTGCATTGTCCTTTAGACTTTAATTGCTATAGTATTAGAGCGATGGGAGGGGGTACATTATTGTGACAATCAGAGGCATTAGAAATATTTCTGCAGATGGCAAGCAAAACAGTGAGTGGAAGGGAAAGGAGAAAAATAGTGCTTAGAAGTGTGAATGCAGCCCATTTCTTTATAAAATAGCACACCATAGACTCTCAGAGAAAGAATGTGCTGGTTCTTTATTATTTTGTCAGATAGGACTGTCATTTGCACTGTAATTTTTTTTTTTTTAAAGAAACCTACCACAGTATCAGCAATTTGCAGAGAGTATGAGTCTTGTCTCTTGTCTTTCTGTTCGTGGAAAAGTGCTGGCTAGTTAGAAATTATTATTACAGTCAGATTGAGAAAAATATTACTGCAGCTGTAATGTTTCCCTATGTACTAATGAGTTATTACAGCAGGTTTTCACCTGGGCAGATAACAGTTCTCCAGAGAAGCTTTCTCCTTTGAGCTGTTGCACAGAGGTCATATTTTATAGGAATAATTTGGATCGTGGAAATAAAATGGAGCTTGAGAGGATATTTTGCTTTTTGACCTGCGCTGTTGTCTGGAATGGAGCTGAGTTTTGTCAGGAAAAAAGGAAAACTGCAGTTGAAGGTGCCAGTGATTCAAACAGGCCAGATCTGGATCTGTGCCATTTTGCTGGCTTCCGGTGCCAACAAATGGAACATGATGACTGAAACAGAAAGCAAAGGACGACTGATCAGACAATTGGAGCAAAATGCAGTCTGTAGGACTATTAGCACTTAGGTCACGTGGTGCTGAGCACATGGTTCCCAGGCATTGTCCTGTTTCTCTTTCATTACAGGAACTCATTTCATTAATACAAGGAGTCTCCAGACCTTGGCCCGAGGGCCAGATGCAGCCCTCAGAGAACCTCTATCCAGCTCACGGCAAGTCTCTGGTCCCCCACGAGTCTCTGGCCCTCCTGACCTTGCTGGCACAGGCTGCACCCTCCAGGCTGTGCTCTGGTTGTGTGCGGAGAGTATTCTAAGGGCCAGGGAGGGCGTGCAAAGCCTCCCTGGCCCTCAGAAGGCCAAAAATAGCCACTTCCGGGCAGCGATGGGATCTACAAATGAACAAGGGGAACGCTGGGCGGGACGTAGGTGGGACTTCCGCTTGAGTGGCAGCCCGTCCGTAGCATTCCGCGGCTGCCCTGGCCTTGGGGGGGGGCTCCTGCTTGCCACGGGGGACAGGTGAGGGTCGCGCCGGGTGCCTGGGCGAGCAGCAGGGGGGGCGTGCTAACCAGGGGCAGTCCCCCCGAGGCCAGGACAGCTGCGGAACGCTACGGATGGGCAGCCAATCATGCGGAAGCCCCGCGTAGGTCCCGCCCAGCGTTCCCCTTGCTCATTTGTAGATCCCATTGCTGCTTCTGGGTCTTTGGGAAAACTAAGAAGTGCTGTATTTAAGGCCTTAGATGGATTTCTGAGGGTCAGGGAGGCCTCCCTGGCCTTCAGAACATGCTCCGGGGGTTTCCTCTCCTGTGATCTGCTGATTCTGAGATACTTACTCCAGCACATTTATGTAAGCTACTTGTGGGGTGCAGGAATGGAAGTCCATTAAGTGTGTGCAATATTTCTGTGGTTTGTGTTGGTGCTTGGAGGAATCATGGAACTTCGAGTCCATTCATTCATATAGGTTTTGTCTCTAATGTATTTATTTAAATTTTATGTTTGAATTTATTTTTCCAGCCCTAGACATTGTGCCAGATATTTGATGTGTGGCCCTCTGCCTCACTTGGAGACCCCTGATATATAAAATGAAACAACTAATTTTTTTCAGAATGTTTCTGCCAAATAAACCCATTTGCCATTGTGATCTTGCTAATTTATTGAAATGAAGTATTTTTTCTTACTGGCTGCTTCACAGGCCAGTCTCAAGGTAATTGTCCCCACCTCTGCTTTTGGCTCACTACGTCAAAGAGCTTGGCCTGCATGTGAGCTGGATAGTTGGTGGTGCTAACCACCAGCCTATGTAGCATTAAAAGGGACCAGATGAAGTCATGAAGGACAAGTCTATCAATGCCTACCAGTCATGATGTCTATATATGTACAGTAGGTTTTTTGCTTATTTTCATATGTCATGCAAGCATCATTCTGACGCATCACATTGGGCTGATTCTATCATTCTGGCTTGATCTCACTGAAGGCAAAAAAACACACAACTGTGCTGAAACCTATTTTACTGGGAGCTCAGGCATATAGCAGTCATAAAAACACTGAGCAAGAAGCATGTTTAAGCACCCAACGTTTAATGCAATGTCTAAGCACCAGGTTTTCTAGGGAGTCATGGACTGCAGAGACCTCAACAGAGGCATGGTTTTCTGCCTACTCCCATTTGCAGCGAGAGCACAGTGGAAGTTCTCAGGTGGCATGCATTAACACAAAAGAATGCCAAGATGAAAGCCAGAGCACTGGAGGATCAAAAATCACAGGCTACAATGGGAAATCTGGCTGGTCACAAATGTTAAACACCAGCTGGAGTATAATGTTGTTATACTGAATGCATGATGGGCCAGTATAACTCGTGCTCTTAGTCAGTGCAGTGACATTATCTGCAATGGTCCTGACCTAATGCTCATTAAGCATGGTTTCATTCAGCTGAACATTGACTAATTTGGTGTGAGAGAAACAGGCCCAGACTAGAACATGGTTCTCTACTTTTTGACTGCAATATTTGTGCAGAATCACTCCTCATGCTATGTTGCAGTTGCTCACCTGGGACTAATTTCTGCTCTGGCCACAATGACCCCAGACTGCTGTGCAAAAAGAAAATAGAAGAAATGGCTGGCTGGCTGGCTGGCAGGCTGGCCATCAACTCATGCCTGGATCTCCTTTCTTCTTTGTGTTTCCCTGTATTCTGCATTCCTGATTGTGTCAATTTTCTTCCTCCATTTCTGCTTCTGCCTTGCATCAGCCTATTTCTCTTGCCTGATTTGATAGATATGTAGTATTATATCTGTTATCCTCTTTCCTGAATCCAAATCTGCTTGGTTTCAAACCTGAACCTGCTGTGACCATCTTCCCTGATTTTATCCATCCAGCCCCTGACCAAATATGTCATAGATGCCCAGTCAACAATGCCACTTAAATCCCACCACGCCCATGATGGTGTCCTATGGTCAAGTACTCTGCATCAACTGTTCTCACACTGTAGGTTGAAAAACCCACAAGCGGTCATAACCTGATTTGTAGCGGGCCGCAGGGCTGGTGGTATCCGGGAGCCACAAGGCATTCTGGCCCACTGAATGCTTTGCAGGTTCCAGATAGTGCTGGTGCGCAATCTACTTCATTGGCCAGAGTGGTCAGGTTGTGCCCTAGAATGCAATGTGGTTTCTGGGAAACACAGGAGCACAACCCACTTTGTTGGCCACGAAGATTTCATTGTGCCCCAGAATGCCTGGCGGCCTTGCATTTTGGGGTGTGACCTGGAGGACTCAAGGCATTCTGGTGTGTGATGCAAACACCATGGCCAATGATATGGGCTGAGGCAGTAAAACATTTCAGAACTGCTCCTGTGCACAGTGACATGCCTTCACTTTCAAGCCAGTTATAATGGAAGGTTCTGTACCATATTTCACGTAACCGTTCTAATCCACATTGGTCCCCTCCAGAGCTGCAGTTTAAAAGGAACTCACAAACACACAGGAGATGGTGATTAATTCATTATCTCATCTAGTTTGCTCCTTATAGGTGGGTTTTGCTTCTTGCTTATTTTTCCTTGCCTGAATGGAAGGTTCTGCCCAGAAATCCAAACAGGAAGTAAAATTGTTTTCCTTAGGACAGATAGAATAATCCTAACAGGTACAAGTTGTTGTTGTTCAGTCGATAAGTCCTGTCTGACTCTTCGCGACCCCATGGACTACAGCACGCCAGGCCTCCCTGTCCTCCACTAGCTTCCGGAGTTCGCCCAATTTCATGTTCATTGCTTCGGTGACACTACCTAACCATCTCATCCTCTGTATGATATCTGAAAAAGCTTTTTAAAAAAAATAACAAAGGAAACTTGTTTGAGACAATAGCAGATGGGTGGCTGGGGGGATTGGGCCCCAGGTTCTTAGCTGCAGTGAGATGTTCGGGGGCTGGTGACATGCATGAGGGGGTGAACAGGGCAACGCGCTTCCTCTTTGTGGCACTCCATGTGCTTCCTGGGCTTTTTGGGGTGTGTGTCCTGGAAACAGTGAGCGCCCCAACCTCCATGCCTTGGCTTTGAATGGCTCTGAAATGAAACCATTCTGGAAGCGGTGGGGGGGGGAAATGTCCAGCGCAAGATGGGAGCAACAGGATGGCACAAGAGGCTGATGTTTCTGCCTCACTGCGTCCCCAGGCCCAGGGGAGCCAGGGGACTCATGTACGCCACTGTTAAAGCTTTTATCCATCAACTGATCAAAATAGAAAGAAAAAGTTGGAGTTGTTGCACCGGGGAAACAGGTACTTGCAAACATAGCCAAGATCTCTCCTTGCTCTTCCTTTGTTGCTGATTCATAGCTTGTGTTTCCAAGGTTTTTGAAAAGGAGTTTACTGCGCTGGGCATGCCCAAAAGTGTGTAGCAGCTGTTACGTTGATGCTTTGATAATGTGTCCCTTTGAAACGACCGATACAAGATTTCTTTTCTGTAGCCAGCAGGTCTTGCTTTATTTATTTTGTCTAAAGCTGTTTTGCAGGAGTTCTGTGTTGCTCTGTTTCCAAACGGAGCATTCACAAAGCACCTGAGGTCAAAAACAAGGCTCATTAGCATAGCTGAGCAATTAAACCCAAGCTCAGTCTGCTGTCCTGAGATAAAGAACTCCCAGTTTATGGCCCGGTTGACTTGCGCAGGAGATGAATTGACTTGGCGACATTGTGTCTCTTGTGTACAACTGGTCATAAGAGTGATCTTTCCGACTTTTCCCAAGGCGAGCTAAGAGTATTAACACTAACAAATTATCAGGAGGAGAGCCAGAGGCAATGATTTGTCTAAGTGTCGGAACATCATTGGCTCTTAACAGCTGGGATGTGTGAGTGTGTTGCTGTCCTGTCAAAACAATGGCCCTGCTAGAGTACAACTACCCATCTGGCAAAGCTTTCTTGTGTTGCTCAGATATGCAAATCACACTTGCCTAATTTTATTTTTGCTGGAATCTAACGGAGATGCAAAGAAGCTGAATAGCCGTAATCATACACTGATGGATAGATTTACATAACCATACAGGTTGTTCTGTCTCTGCTGCCCAACAGCACATGTGTAGTGCTGGGAACTATATGGCAGTGCTTGATTAGTCTCTTCACAAATAACTCCCCTCCCCCCGAAAGAAGACCAGTGCAGTGAGGCTAATAGTTGTGTGCTTGTAAGGTGGAATTCTCCCCCAAATACCCAAGTACAAATGTTGCTGCTCCTGTATTTACTTTTCTCCCACCCTGCCCATTCTCATTCATTCTGTTCTATGCCAGGGCCCAGTTCCATGGGACCAGTGCCTAGGTCATTCAGGTGGAGAAGCCTGAGCCACTCAGCTGCGCACGAAACCAAAGGAAGGGTAAGAGCTTTCCTTGACCCTACATGATCAGCTGGATGGCTGGGAATGTTATATGGATCAGTTGTGGGTGCTCAGCTGATGACTTCTTGTGAGCAACTCAGACACAGGGCCATTAGGCACTATCTCTCTTTCCAGCTCAATTTTTCATAGTCTGTCTTCTACAATTTATAGCTTCTACGATTTATTCAAATAGGCCCCATTTAAAGTATATTTTATTCTGGTAGGAGAATAAAACTACACAATTCCCAAGAGTCCCTACATAAGTAGAGAGTGTTGATGTTCCAAAGGAGGGCCCCCTCTCACATTTCCCCACATGCATTTCTTCCCCAGGATTGCCCTAGCACAGGGGTCTTCAAACCCTGCCCCAGGTTTCTGTCTCAAGGGCTTAGACAGATTTCTGAGGGTAAGAGAGATCTCCTCAGTCCTCTGCTCTGGGTGTTTCCTATCCTGTGATCTGCTGGTTCTATTTACTCCAGTATACTCCAGGAAATTGCTTGTGAGTGGGAGAATGGGAGTCCATTAAAGTGTGTGCTATATTCCTGTGGTGTGCGTTGGTGCTTGGAGGAATCTTGGAATTTTGAGCCCATTCATTCATTCATTCATTCATTCATTCATTCATTCATTCATTCATTCATTCATTCATTCATCTAAGTTCTAATGTATTTATTAAAATTTTAAATTAAATGTATTTATTTTTCCAGGCCTTGACATCATGCCAGACATCATGTGGCCTAGTGTCAATCTCCACCAAAGATGCACATGCTGAACCTTGCTACTTCCCTCTCCAACTTGAGTAGTTTGTTGCTACAGATAAATTCTGGAGGGCAGGAGGTGGGGCTAAGTGCATAAATCCTTGGTGGAGGAGGGCTAGTATGGCAGGAAATAGCCTCCCCGTGTTCTAATACACACACTTTTGGAACGTCTGAGAAGGGCTATAACAACAGAGATGCACAGGGTGATAGAGAAAAAGACCAGCTCTGGACCCTTGGTAGGATGTTTTCTAGTGGGCTCCTTCCCTCACTGTAGTAGCAGGTATGGGTTTCTTTAAACGGGGTCCCCCCATTCCCTGTACTACTAGCAGACACAGGTGTTTTTTTTAATTCTGCCATCTCTTGTTCCTCATAATGGTGCACAATACTTCTGTTCTGGATCCCTTCATGGATCCATGTGAAATGTGGATACTGGGGATACCTTTTTAAAGATAAAGGTAAAGGTAAAGGTTTCCCCACGACCGAATGGTCTAGTCGTGACCGACTGTAGGGGGCGGTGCTCATCTCCGTTTCAAAGCCTGTGAGCCAGCGTTTTTGTCCGATCATGGTGGCCAGCATGATTCTACGCCGTAGCGCACGGAACGCCGTTACCTTCCCACCAAAGTGGTTCCTATTTATCTACTTGCATTTTAGGTGCTTTCGAACTGCTAGGTTGGCAGGAGCTGGGACAAGCAACGGGAGCTCACTCCGTCACGCAGTCTCGAACTCCCAACCTTGCGGTCGAAAGCCCAGCGACAGCGGATTAACTCGCTGCGCCACCACGTAAAGATAGGGGAACATCAATTGTTTTGCTGCAACAAGGTAAAAAAAAAGCAATTTGTTTAACATTCCCCTATCTTTTTAATAGGTATTCCAGTATCCATGGTATCCGAGGATAACTGAAACCATGGATACAGAATCAGTGGATACTGGGGCACGCTGGTATCACTTTTCAACAAAAAGTTCACAAAGTGGTTTACAGGCAAGATAAAAAAAGATCAAAAAGGCACACAATCTAAAAAAATCTGTGACTCTTTGCTCGCCTATCTCTGCCAGAAGCAGCCGTAGGAATGAGAGACCCAACAACTGCTGCTGTTATGTGATGAGACCAGACCAATTGGTAGCTGTTTGTTCTTTGCTGCCTGGGTCCTATTGTTTCTGGGGGGGGGGGCTGGGCCATTTGAGCCCCAGCAACTGCCTAGGGATGCTATGTGCCAATGCCAACCCTAATGCAGAATCAGAATATTACTGACTTTATTGGAATGCTCTCATCCCTCCCATAAGGGCTGCTTCGTGCTTGTTTATTGTTCACTTGCTACAGTGTCTTTTAAATGTGGGAATAAGCCATCACAGATGAATCACCGTAGATTGAATTGTCATAACAGTCAATGTTAATGAAGACATTTCACATATTCATTTGAGAGTTATCAAGTAGAACTTAATAGTCTAATGATGAGACATCTATGGATGCAAATGTTACTGTGAATTAGTCTGATGATCCATTAAATTGCTGGTTTTGTGTGGTCGTTGTGCTATAGTCTTAGATTGTATATATGTGTCAGCAGGCTTGAGTTTTACTTTCACACCTCATGCTGACACAAATTCCATCCAACCATAACTGAAGAGTTGTGAAGCCAAATGCGATGCAACTATATTGCTCTCTTGTACAGCTTTGCAAAACATAACAGAAGGAGGGGAAGCCTTTATGACATATAGCTGTGTTAGCACCAGGTTGTGCCAGGCCCACACAGTGGAATGGAGGAGAGAAAAGGAGAAGAAAACTGCTACCCATTTCCCATTTCCACCTCCCGTATGACTTTTCTCCATGTGCATGCTCACTAACATTTTTTGTTGTCATGCTAATGCTTTGGTGGGCAAACTAGCCGGGGAGGAAGAACTGCCCATGTGATTTTAATGCAGGCAGTTCTTCCTTCTCCATTCCCCTCCACCAAAGCATTGCTCTTCAGGAATTAAGGTCCCCAAAGAGCTACATAGTTGATTGGAGTGGAGACCTGAAGAAGGAGGCAGGACCAGTGTGAGTCTCCGCCTTCCCAACTGCCCAGCCAATCACATTTGCCCTAAAGAAACAAAGTCTTTGAAAAGAAAATAAGGAAACCAGCTGCAACAGGGCAACACACTTGCTGCACTCTGTTGCTGCCCTACATACAGTGGGTGTTAGGAAGCTTCAGGCATTGGGGTGTATACTGGGTAACTTGTGCATTCTTAGTCAATGCCTGACCTGACTGACCTCTGATGCTGCCTATCTGATAAATGCTTCATTTTGAAACTGGTGTGTTTTAAACATATCATTCCACCATGGACTGCTAAGCTTGAAAACAAAGGAAATTATGGAAGGAACAATATATTGTAAGAGATGTGTGGCTGCCACCAAAAACAGCTGTCCTACTTTTCCTTCTCATCTCTTTGTTAATATTTAGTAAATAACAATTAGGAATGTGATATGATTTCAGTTTTCATGCTCACATTCCACTTCATCAGCTGTTGGACTGATGAAACTCACAGATAGGTTCAGACATAAAATGAAATAACGGTTTGCGCTAAACATGGTTAACAACCTAAACCAGGGGTCAGGGAACTTTTTTACCTTTTACCCCAAAATATATGTAGATACGCCGACGTTACCCCCTTGACGTTACCCCCCCCCCCCACCGCCAGAACAAAAGAAAAAAATTACATATTGGAACCCACTGCTTTTTATTTGATTAATGAGCTTAATTAATGCTATGTAAATATGAAGTTGTAAAGAGTTTGGGTATACCTGCAGACCTTGAGAGAATAGAATTCAACCCTTCTGGGTTACAACTAGCTTACCTTTTTGACAACAGGTTTAGGTGCTTGGAGTTAAGATTTCTCTCTATAATGAATTCAGATTGGGGCTGGCTGACACACACACACACACACACACACACACACACACACCAGGAGTTCTGATTTTGTTTTTGTTTTCTGCTGTTCGCGTTGCCTCCCCCTCTCTTTGTGTCCCTGACTCCCTGCACAGGTACAGGCACCCCAGCCCTCCCCCTGCTTGCTCGCCCGCCCACCCCACTCCTTGGGACAGCAAGACAAGGCAAACCCAGGGAGAGCCCTAGCTGCTCACAAGCAAAGAGGCACATCCACAGAAGTCCTCTCAACGCACACACACACACACACACACTTGCGGGCACATGCGCACACATACCTCAGCCGCTCACCAGAGCCCCCCCACGCCTGCACGTCTCGCGTCCCTGCCAGGCTCCTGGGTGGCGGCGACGGCGGCAGCTCCTCGGCCTCCCCAGCCAGAGCTGGTTCGGCCTCTTCCCTGGAGTCGAGCACTGCCGACTCCACGGCTGCCTGAGTGCCAGCCGGGAGCGGGTCTGCGCCGGCCTCACTGCCTGGAATAGGCTTGGCCTCGCCGGCTCCCCCATCACCTGGCACCGCCGCAGTTGCAGCCATGGCTGACATTTTCTCTGCTGTTGCTTCCTTCTCCCTCTACCAGCAGTGGGATCGATAACCACGGCCTTCTTCGCCGCCTGGGAAGGGAGGGGAACGTTGCCTATTGGGGGCCAAGTACCTCGCCGCTTCTAATCTCCTATTGGAAGCAAGGGAAATCCATCAAGCGTGAGAGGAACTTCCCATTGGTCAGAAGAGAGAACATTGGTCATGAAGGAAGGATGAGGGAAAAGGGGGCGGGGCATACTCCTAGCTGTCCATTACCCCCAGGAATTTCATTTTTACCCCATTTGGGGTAATTTACCCCTGTTCCCTGACCACTGACCTAAACCATAGTTCGAGCATCCAGTCACACAACAAGTAAACAATGTTTACTTTTGATTTTATTTGATTTTATTTGATTTTGCTTCAGATCACACTCAGAGGTGTATTTTCACAAAGTCTGAAATTCAATCCGATCTCCATGATTCAAGGGAAAGAGAAAGAATGATGGCTCTAACTGGTTTATAAAAGGTAAAGATTTCCCCACGACTGAATGGTCTAGTCGTGACCGATTGTAGGGGGCAGTACTCATCCCCGTTTCTAAGTGGCTGGCTTGACTATACGCTGTAGCGCACGGAACGCCGTTACCTTCCCACCAAAATGGTACCTATTTATCTACTTGCATTTTTACATGCTTTCAAACTGCTAGGTTGGCAGAAGCTGGGACAAGCAACGGGAGCTCACTCTGTTACGTGATCTCGAACTGCCAATCTTCCAGTCAACAAGCACAGCTCAGCGGTTTAATCCGCAGTGCCACCGCATCCCAACTGGTTTATAACTAGTGTGTAAATTCAGACATAATAAGAAACTCGTTAGCACTAATCATGGATTTGCAAACAAACTGCAAATCATAATCTCAGATCCTGGTTTGAGAGCCCCCCCCCCAAAAAAATCATAGTTTGTGGGCATTCTGAAATTCAGACATAATACAAAACCATTGCTTTGCTTGCTAGCTGGACATTTTAGGAAAGAAAGGGAAAACTTGTTTTTAAGTGTCAAGCCACATGTCTTTTGTAACATCTAATATGTATGATATTTATTTACCACTTTTCATATAATATTCTTCACGTGTATTCACATACTACATAGAGCAAAGCCAAGGTTGCCACTGAGTGCCCATTGGAGAGAGCTAATCCTAGCTTTCTAGTTAGAATCCTTCAGGTTTGTCACATTCACACATTGTATTTTTTAGGTGTACACTTAAAGTATCTTAGAAGTCCACTTAAAATCTAGTGTGTGAAGCCATGCAAATACTGTGGGTCTGAGAACAGAGTGGTAATCAAAGTTGGCAATCAAAGAATTTCTTAATCCTATTAAAGTCATACAATTCAGGATTAATAACATTGAAAAAGAAGTTGGGAGCAAGTAACTGCAGTTCAGCACAAAGCTGGATATGTTTCAGTAGGAAATCTTGTGATTCTGATTCTGAGACATGTGTTCTAATAGGGTGAAGAAAGGATTTCGCTTCGTTGCTTGGAACTCAATTTGACTTCGTTAAAAACCCCCCCAGCACAAATCATCTGTATTGATGAAGGGAAACTTTGTATTATTAAATCCAGAGAAATATTTCAAGATCAGCATTTTAAAGTTGTACTTAAGTACAAAGGGCAGCCCCTATTTCCTGGTTCCTGTCCCTAATAAACACCTCTTCTTTATTTTTTTCTCTTTTGTTGTTGTTAATAGTTTTTGCTAATGTGAGTCAGTTGCTAGAGTTCATAATAATAGCTGAATTATTAGAGGGACTCCAGTACATGTGGCTGTTCTCAATATTTAATAACCTGCATATACTGTAGCGTCTCGTATAACTACTTTTTCAATTTAACTACTGGCAATCTTCTCATAGATACATTGTGGGGTTAACAATGTTATAAATTTCCCTATGAGTCCATTCTAGCTTTTTCTATAAAAACACAGTTGGATGGTTAAGAATGCAGTTATTAATCATTTTCTTTTTTCTGTCTTGTTTAATACTGATGTCAGCTGAAACAGCAAACAAGACCCCAGTTACATTTTCCCATCTTGTGATTCTCTTATACAGAGATTGCAATTATCAGTACTGGAATCTGTCTGTCTAGATGTGTTCAATACCACTAATGTAAATATCCTGGGAGTGCAATCCTAACCTGGAGCTAGGCTGGCACAGTTAAGCCAGCAGAGTTTGGCCAGCACAAGGGACACCATAAAGTATGCAGTCACTTGGACACACTTGGAGTCAGAGAGGCCAGCACAAAAATGTGTGCCATCCTCCCTGACTTTGAGAGTAGTCCAAACATGCTTTACGGTGGCCCTTGTAGCAGCCAAACTTTGCTGGCCTAACTGTGCCGGCCTAACTCCAGGTTAAGATTGCGTTGTGGGTGGTGCACAGAATGTAACAGTAAGTAAAGCCAACCATAAAATATAGCAAGCCCCCCCAATATAATTGACAATTATCTAAAAAAAACAACAGACAGTATTTCTAAAATATGAACCTGTACAGTCAAGAAACTTCAATGTGAAACCCAAATTCTGTTACTGAGTAGAGAACCGACTTTGCCTAGATCACTTTGCCTAGATCACTAGATCACTACCAGTTGTAATAATGATCTAGTAAAAGCTATACAAAATAAGTACTATGGACTCTAGCTCCCTGGAAGATTACATGAAGAAACAAAGTTATTTTTAATAACAAAAATATATTTTCTGTCTTATGCGTGCATGCTCAAAAGGAAATCCCATTAAATTAAATGGCTTTATGTTCAACTAAGTGTGTACATGATTGTAGTTTCCTTTGTTGAAAAGCATTTCAATAGTTAAGTGTGGGAAACTCCACCAAGGGGAATGATGAATAGTGCTTTCTGATGAATAGTGCATCTGTCAGAATAGACATGGGGGAAGCACCCCACAAGAATCAGCCACCTCCATGAGTCCTCCACCTGAAGGTTTCATCCTGCTTCATCATTTGGCCAGCCCTCTGGGAAGGCAGGCAGGCAGAAGTAACTTCCTGTGGACTCATTGCATTGCCTTTTATTTTCAGTGGAAAAACTAAAAAAAATTGCACCTGTAAGTTTTCTCATTTGTGGCTAATTTGTTGGAAGAGATTTTAGACAGGGAACTGGAATGGAGGCAAGATGCTAATTCGTCTTCCCATGAACCACTGCCCTCCAACTTGCTTTTTGAGGAAAAGTAGTTGTTGGGATCTCCAAACTTGCTAAGTTCCCAGTCTCACATCAGGTCCAGTGGTGAAATTCAGCCAGTTTCCACCAGTACTGCAGAACCGGTTGTTAATTTTAGGTTGGGAGATGGAAGAAAGGCAGCGGCCGCCCTGAAGGACATAGAACCGGTTGTTAATTTATTTGGATCCCACCACTGATCAGGTCTGATTTTGCCCTGTTGCAATTTATAAAGTCAATAGACTGTGTGTTTAAAGAACTTCAGAGACTGTAATTTTGCATGGCCAAAATGCAGTCCTTAACGAGCTGGCTGGCAGCTTGGCCATTCTCTCCCTCATTCATTAGGCAAACTCTTCTAGGCCAGTAATCAAAGATTTGAACTGTTCTAGCGCTGTTTACAGTGCACGTCAGGAATTGAAATGTTTTCTGTGTAGATGAAAGGAAATGCCATTATGTGTCTATAAACCCGTACAGTCCCATTTGCCAGTCACCTTCTTAGTATCTCTTTTTGTTTTGGAAAAATTCTGAGAACTTTCATGCTGTTTACTTCAGGAAACATGTTGAGCATTCAGTAATAAAACGAAGGGGGAAATCCTTTACTTCCCCTATGCCTCCTAGCTAGTAACCACATCAATGGGCAGCAAATATGTTTTTGGGGCTGACCTAGCGCCAGCATTCAAAACATTGCTGTAAATACTTTCAAGATGTCTTTGAATCAGGTTGGTGAATTGAAGAAAAAAAAAACCCATAGAATATCTTGGAAAAAAATTCTTTCCTTCTACACAGGCAATTTCAAAATTGCACAAGCTTGAAATAATTGAAATACAAAGGCACAGTCCTTAGGCTACTTATCCTGGGTATTCTGTCTGGTATACACCGCATTTGTGTATATGACTACTCTGGAGCAGACGCATTGTACACAGTAGGAAAGTAGATGCATTTTCTACAGGATCACTTTCAAATGACAACAGAAACATCTATTTGCCCTTCAGTGCAATGTTTAATAAACCTCATTTCCTTTGGTGGGGAAAAAAAGAGAGACCCATCTATGTTTGTTTTGCTCAAATTACCTGGAAGAAACAAAGCTGTATCTTATTATTAAATTAATAACATTGACATAACATTCTTGGGTTTTTTTTTGAAAAGCAATTTTGTTCTTGGCAAATAGCATATTCTCTGCATGGAGTAAAATGTTTGTTTTGTAACAACATGGATTTTTTTTGCTTTTTGAATCTTAACCAAACCTTGGTCATAACTAGAGATGAAACACAGAATTGCAGTAAGTATCAGACATCACATTTCAAATTTGCAAATGATACCTTTTCAGGCTAGAAAATAACAGATGTCCATAGAATTTATTATCAGTATGGGGTTGTTGTAGTAATTTGGAACATGTTCATCCAATGCTGTTAGATAAGATAAATAGGCCTCCCAAGCTGAAACTAGTCTTAGCAGTGGATAAAACAAACACAAACACAGCTGAGATGAGTTACACACTGCAAAATAAAGCAACTTGTCAAGACCACTTAGGCAGGGAGACATAAAACCAGGAGAGAAAAAACACTGAAGTCTAATAAAAGTAGGAGACAGCAATCCTAGGTACTGAATAGGTCAGCGATGGCAAGCCCAGTGTGTCAAAATAAAGAAAATGCTTAACTTGACTCTGCTGGTGTGTCAGTCCCCCTCTTGTTTGGAGGGAAATAATTACTTATATTCATTTATTTAAACAAAAAATGCAGTCCAATCATGTGTGGTGCTATGTATTAGATAAAGAAACATCAAATAATTACAAAAATGAAAAATGAGTAAAACAAACTCAGTTTTTGTCAGGCAGTGGTGAATGCTGGTGTGTCACCCCAAACGTTGTGGTGTGTCACCTTTGGCATGCATGTCATAGGTTCGCCATCACTGGAATAGATAAATGCTCCCATTATTGGTGGGGATGAATACATATACCCATGCCCACTATTACTGAAAAGAGATCTAGCTTGCATCCTACCACTTTTTTTTTTTATTTATTATTATTATTATTATTATTATTATTATTATTATTATTATTATT
>JAJKFI010000002.1:13415470-13468404 GCA_029204185.1 Lerista edwardsae
TTATTATTATTATTATTATTATTATTATTATTATTATTATTATTATTATTATTATACTATCTTTCTAGGTCTTTGGATTACTTCTCTAACTTTAATCCAAGTCGGTCCACAATAGGCGGTTTTTCTCTAAACCCCTGAGGTTTTTGTTTTTACAATAACAAAGAAGTTCTAATCTTTCAAGAACAAACAGTGCTCCAGATCAATCTTTCACAGTCTGATCTCGTTCTGGCCGTGGTTGCCTCCCACGCTGACTGACAAACAGCTTATCGCTCTCACCAAAGATCAGCTAGCGTGGCTCCTTCTTTTTCACCAAAGAGCATCTGGTACAGCTCAGCTCAGCTTGCCAGTTACTTTCTCAAACCCTCACTGCTCATGGAGGCTTCCAATGGTCTTGAAACTGGCATTCTTTGGATGTTATCTTTGGGCTTGATGGCAGCTCTGCACTCTGCACCAGACCTCCTGCCCAGTCTACAGAACCCAGCTGTGGCATGATCCCTAATTCATAATATCCCCATATGGTGATGCCACAATGGGAGGACTGTGTAGGAATTAAAATGGTGGCTGCAGCTGGTGCTGGCATTGTACTGGCAGCATTAGCTGCTGCTTTCTTCTATCAAACAGTAGGGCTCACTGGGAAGCAGTGGTTGGTAGTAATGGTAACAGCATTCCTCTTAGCACTGGCACCACTGAAAACTCTATTTAATTCCCCAACAACAATGCCCTGATCTCGTGTAAGTCTGGAGCAATGCTATGGCAGGGACGTGAGGAGGGGAGGAATTAAAATGGCAGAATCAGCTTCAGCTGTGGTAAGAGAAGTGCTGGGAAAGAACCACATTTAACATGCACATGCACGCCTAGTTGCAGAGGCGTTCCTATAGGCGGGGCAAAATGCTAAGTTTTGCCTGAGCGTCTGTGTAAGGCGGCCCCTCCCCTGAGCCTCCAGAGTCATTCATGGCTGGAACAGCTGGCTCAGAGGCTTTGTTCTCCAAGCCGCGAATGGCTTTGGAGATGAGGGGGAGAGGCCATGTTACACTGGAGCTCAGGTTCCTGCAAAACGTAGCATTTTCTCTCCCCCAGTCATGTCATGCAGGGGGTATGCAGGGGTACGCGAGTACCGGTTTCTAGGATTACAGCTGGCCCCGCCCATTCGCCCGCCCACTCGTCGACTCCGCCCTCTGCAACGTTTGAATTTCCTGCATGTTTGAGTTGCCTGCATGTTCTCAGAGCCAGGCAGCCAGGCAGGCAGGCAGCGAGCGGAGCCTTGCCTTGCCACTGAAAAATGAGCTGCTCTGGGGTTTTAACATGATGCCAGGCCTCCTTAACATGTTCTGGGGGTGCTGTGGAATACTGTTGCAACTGTTGTGTCAGTTTAAAATCATCTGAGGCCTCAAAAAGGGCTTTTTTCATGTCACTTCCTGCCACGACATCACTTCTGGCTTATGACGTCACTTCCGGTGGGCGGGTCCCGACACGTGCCAATCAAAAGTGAGTACCTGTTCTTAAATCATTTAGATGACACCACTGCTCTCCCCCACCCCCCGTAGGAACGTTACTGCCCAATTGCAGTGCAAGTGTTGGTGAAACCCTTGGAGCACTATTTGCCCAAGGGCACAGTTTTTTTTTATGCCAGGCCAGGCCTGCACTAAACTCATGAATGACTTAATAAAACCTTATTAAAATCAGAGCTGTCTTCTTTCCCTCCCCTCTCAACCTCAGTGGAACGAATATTTTGATCTTTGTAAAACAATTAAAGTCAGTTACAGATGAACACTTAACTGTCAAATGAATTGACTACAATATTATTTTTGTTTAAACACTTCCATAAATGGAAAAATGAGCACACTTTTGATGGGTGTTGCTAACATCATGTCCGTTCTGGATCATAAACTCAGTTAAACCACTATGCAAATCTGAATTAGCAAGGAGGGCCTTCCATTATACTGCTGGGGGTTACAGTGTGCGTCAGAGATGATATCTATCAGAGTAACACAACTTGGAAAAACTGCAGAGCATGTTAAGAACCATGTTTGAACAATGGCCATATCAAGATATATGCTTGTACTAGGCTTATAAAAAGGATTTTAATTGACTAACTGCCTCTTTTTCATAGCTGAGTAGTAAATTTAATAAGCCTGTTAAAAATCAATATTGCACTATTTTCAGTGAGTGATATTTTGAAAAGCCTTAGCAAAAGTAACAGTTTTTCTTCTTGACTAAATAACGTAGAATAGGAAATTGGTGCTTGGAAATTTTAATTTATGTATTGCTTGTTATAAAAGAGATGGCTGGCAGCACTTCCCAAAGCCTTGAAACATATATTAATACAGGGTAGATGTAGATAAAAATGTACATTTTGAAAATCATGCTGATTGTAGATAATACTTCAGTTTTAAAAAAAAGGCAAAAAGATTGATATGTCTGTACTTCCACACTCATTACAAGGCCCAACACAGTGAAAGAGGAAAGCATCGGTTAAACCAAGGAAGACTACAGGAATATTTATTTGTTTATTAAAGGTATTTTTATATTGCCTTTGTCAAGATTTTTCAACACAAGGCAGTTTACATTGGCAGCTGTTCATAAGCCCCTTTGTTTAAATGGGTTTTTACAACTGTTGTTCTATGTACAATTCACAGAACCCTCAGTTTCTCCAGATGTTTCCTTTTCAATGTGTGGTCATGATCCTGGCTTCACTCTGACACTTTCCGAGCTTTCAAAGGCGGCTGTAGATCAAACCTTGGCCAGTCCCAAAGATCTTCTTTGTTTCTAGTCAGCTGACTCCACACGCCACACATTCCTCCACAAGCTCTGTCAGTGACTTCCGGTCACCCATCCAAGGCCAATCCAAAGCTGATCCTGCTTAGCATCTTCAGGCAGGGCAACAGCTCAGTGTCCTGATGTTCTATAGCAGCATTTCTGAAACTGTGGGTCAGGACCCACTTGGTGGGTCATATCTTGACTGCTGATTGGTCCTACAGAACCAGAAAGAAAATGTGGGTGATGAAAAGAGCAGATAACTAATTGCCTCAAGCCCTGAGGTTATTAAAGATCAAATAGCTGCTAAGAGCAAGGAGCTGAGCTCCTGCAGATTGCCAACTTGGGTACATCTAGGGAGATTAATGTTTGAGCATCTTTTTTCAGGTGTTCCTTTTCCATGTCCGTCATTGACAGGTAGTGGGGCAGGTGAATTCTGGTTCATATAACTAAGCAATCCCCACGCCTTCAAACTATTCATTAGGGCTGCCTTATTACAAGAAATGGATTGAGGGTTTTTTTTTTGTAAATAAATAAACAAAAATATTATGGGGCTGCTCTGACCTGCGCCCACTATTTAGCAGGTGTACGCCTGAGCGGGCTGCAGTGGCCAGAATCAAGGGCTGTGGGCGGGGATTTGGATCCAGTGTAGCTACCAGAGCCAGGCTCCTCCCCCCTCTTTGGGCATCCCTGCTTGCAGGGACACCCTGCCCTGCCCTGCCCTGCCCTGCCCCACCCTCCCTCCCGCCTTCTCCATGCCCAGAGAAGCCCGTGCACTGGCCAAACTTGGTCAGTGCACAGGCAGCTTACTGCTACCTGTGTCGGCCCTGCGCCACTTGCGCTGACCTGGATGTGCTTTACGGCACGTTCGCGGCAGCGCAGGGCCGACACAAGCAGCTTCCATCGTCCCAAGGGCACTCTAGGATTATGCCCCGAGTATCTTTCAATACACATATTAATAAAGCCAACAAATGAAATAGGTGCAGTACTTCAGCTTAGTATGCCTGCTTGTGTACACGTCCCCTGCCAGTGTTAAAATATCTTTTTTTAAAAACAAAATCTAATGACTTGTGTTCAGTCAATAAAGCAGTCTGTTGAGTTTTTACGAAGAGGTCGTAATTGAACTGTAAACAGAGCCATTTCTCCCAATACTCGGCTGCTTCAAAGCTGCGCTGCCAACAGCCGGAGAAATGTGCCTCTGTAAGGTCTGGCTGTCCTCTGTGCAGCTTCTTTCAACCAGCAGTCTCCCAGCCAGGTGCAAGACATTAATGGAACTGCTCGCAAAACCCTTTTTTCCTCCCCTCTTGCATCCACACTCAGGCAGTAAATTAACTGCAATCTATTTTAAGCATCAATAAATCTTGCTCCAAGTGAGCGGCCCAGCAGTTAACAGTACACAATGTGAGTACCTTCCATTTACAAATTATTTAATGTGTTATCTGTTTTCATACACAAGTTTTCAATGAAAGAATTGAATTCTGTGGCCAAGATCAACTGCAGTCTTTGGATTCTGAGGTTCCAACCCCCCCTTTTTTTCCCTCTGAATGGCAGCACATGAAATGATGGTGATCCGACTTTTTTTTTCTGACTTTGTGGGGTCCAAGTTAGAAAGGCTGCCCTTGCTGATTGGAGGCTGCAGGTGGTTCAAAATGTATTGTTTACTTACTTTTCTAAAAGATTTTTAGCTCATCATTAGAAAAATGCAGACGTTGACATTTGGAAAAGTTGCTGAAAGAACATACACACCAACAGCTGGGTCTTCCCTAGGCTGTTCTGACCTATAAAATCATAAGTGTCCTCACATACCTCTTCTCAGGAGCGCCGAGTTGGGTGTGGCACATTGGCCGTTTGCCACCCCAATTTTTTTTTGGGGTGGCTGAGCCCTTCCAATATCTGGCTGCCCCCGCCCCCCCCCCCCAAGAGCCGAGCCGAGTGAGAGCAGCCACAGGGAGAGTCAATGAAAGCCAGAAGCAGGGAGAGCCAATGGGCGGCCGCTCATTGGATGCGGCTGCTCCCAATGGTTCCTCCCCTCCGCCCTGCTGATAGGCCGGCTGGCTGCCCAGAGACTTTCCCGCTTCCCAGCCTCCCTGTCATCTCTGGGAAGGATGTGAGCGTGTTCCCCCCGCTGCAGATCGGGCAGTTTTACAACCCTGTTTGTTCTTTAAAGTTTAAATCAGTACTTGGCTACATGTTTATTTTTTTAGCATTCAGTACATTTAAATTTATATTCCTCTTTTCTATATAGTGCTCTTTTCAACTTGAAGCCTATGGAAACTCATAGAGTAAAAAGAGCTTGAATCAAATGCTTACCACTTTCTGCAAAAATGTAACATACCACTGCCAGTCACACCACAGGCTTCATTTCTCCTAAGGTACAATTTCTGTCAGTGTCATGTGCTCTGTAGGAGGGGAAGGGAAGGGGGAAGGGTCATATCCTTAACATTCCTTACCCCATAGTACAGCAGTAGCATGAATGCACTGCTATTTCAACAATGGCCTCTATTCATACAAGGAAAGCAGAACAGATTTTTCAAAAGCTTTGAATCATGGCACTTATTCACCACAGGTTGTATAACATACATTCACCGATTAATTCCTCAGTCGCCCTCTTGTGTATTCTGTGACGAGGAAGGATCTGTAGATGCAATGAATTTTTGCAAATTTCTCTACATTGCCTACTTGTCCAATTCAGCTTTATGTTTTGGATTCTAGTGCTGGGACATGGTCCTGTTCACTATGTAAAAACAGTAGCCATCAGCACTATTGCTTTAGTTGTGCAGAAGCAATCAACCCTGGGCACTTCATCTTAAGGTCTGCTGAGTTGGCAAACAGTTCCTAATGTTAGTGGAAACCATGTTGTGCTCCTATGTGATTTGGAAGGGCAGTCCCTCTTTCAAAATTGCAGGGGCCTTGGCAAGGATGATATCAGAGGTAGGCCAGGTAGCCATGCCCAGCGAAGAACTGACTTAGCCAGGCCAACTCCTGAACCTTCTTGGCCAGGTCAACCCCTGAACCTTGAGCACCTTTGCCTGTGGTTGTACCTGGTGTGCTGCCAGGGGTGAGTAGGTGGTGCCATGGGGGCACAACAGGGCTGTTGTAAGGATCCAAAGGAGATAATTTGAAATACCTGGAAACTAAGAAGAGCCCTGCTGGATCAGGTCAAAGGCCCATCTAGTCCAGCTTCCAGTATCTCACAGTGGCCCACTAGAGCACACAAGACAACTAGATACCTGCATCTTGTTGCCACTCCCCTTCAGGTACTTGAAAGGACCATACCATTGTTAAGTACTATTAGCCAAGGAATCCACAACTAAGATGAGATTCAAACTCAGGTTCCTGAGATTCTTTCTGTGTCCAGTGCTAGCTCCTGGGATCAGTGCTTCTTCATGTCACCTTGAAGAGCCTGAAATGAGAAGTTTTGCATTCCTGTGGTAAAACCTTGGCAGATGTAAATGACTCTGGTGGTTACCATGGGAACAGTAGGAACTGTAGCAAAGCCCTACAGCTGTTTCATTAGAATGCGTACCTTAAAGTGAAGTGGTGATGAAATGATAGCGATGCTGGATAGAGATGAGGTTTCTCATGACTATTGCCAGTACCCTAGGATTTATACGTATATATATATATGTACGTATGAAGACTTGAATTCACAAACAAGCACTCTTGGCAGCAAGAGACTGTCTATTTTGGATTTACAAGGCTTTCTGCAGTTATTCTGATAATAACTAGAAACTGTTGCTTCAGCCTGCATAATCAGGCTCCAGATTCCTTTAAAAAAATAATATGATGAACATGGCAGGAGGGGGCATTTGAGGACTTTCACTTAGAGAAAACCACAAGCCATTCCTTTATTGCCTACATCATTAATTTAAATTCACATAGTTGTAAAATGACTTACTGCTAACCTCAATGAAGAACATCCAAGTAGCAATCAAATCAGCCGTGCTACACCTGGCTGATTGCTGCTGGGTTGAACTCAATGGACTGCTGATTTGATCCTGTAAGGCAGTTTTCATGTTTGCATTGGGTAGCGTCTGACTGTAGCTCACTGAGGGCGCAATCCTAACCTGGAGTTAGGCTGGCACAGTTAGGCCAGCAAAGTTTGCCCGGCACAAGGGACACCATAAAGTATGTTTGGACCACTCTCAGAGGCCAGCACACAGACGTGCTCCATCCTCCCTGATTCTAAGAGTTCTCCCCACCCTGGAACGCCCTCCCACCCCTCTCCCCACCCTGGAACGCCCTCCCACCCCTCTCCCCACCCTGGAACACCCTCCCACCCCTCCCAGAAAGGCCACATTGCTGGCAAGTGGCGGACTCACTGCTCGCCTGTGAACAGTGCTCCCTTTGGGGCGTGCGCAGCCGATGTCACTATGGCGCCACCCCAGCGCTGGTGTTAATTCCTTACTGCTGGTGTTGGAGGCACTTTACTGTGCCTTGTGCAACACCACCATGAGTGGTATGATTGTACCACTCGCGCTGGAGGGCTCTGGATTGTGCCTTGAATCTGCCTTGAATACAAGATATGGGGATTCAGATGGGGGGGGGGGCTGCTTGCACAGTATTTTATTGCTGTGTACATAGGCTCCTGTCTATTGGTAAAAGAATTTTTAGCCCATTCGTGATTTTGTTTTTGCAGTGTTCTATCAATGCCCACATAATACACAGTGATTGTGTAAAGACACACATTTGTCCTGCAGACACAAATCAGCAGCAGGGCCCTGTACAAAATTTAGTATAAAGTGCAATAATGCCTAATAATTCTTAATGCATAATCACTCTCCCTTTGGAAAAAGACCAGGTAATTTGAAACTCAGAAATCCGTACAGAAATTTAAATTAGGAGAAATGTGGAAGCATCCCTGTGATACTCATAATAAACAAATCAGACGAGCAGCCACTGTGGGCATGGAAGCAAGGCAGGCTTGGCAAACAGAGCAGTCATCTCATGCTCCAGCCCTTTGCTTCAAAGTTGCCTTGCATACTTGCATCTGGACTTTAACTGGATTCTGCACAGAGGAGAAGGTGATGAACCAGTTTTGAGAGAAAAATCTATTATTCCAGACTGAAGAATCATTACGGAATCTGCACCAAAGAATTCGGGGTTTTGCTTTGCTCTGTTTCCCTCCACTCAGCGCAGTAAACGGTTTAATGCTTTTGAATGATTGCTTGGGCCTTCTCATTTGATTTCAGTTTGACCTTGAACCATTTATGTGCAAGGGTTTTGCTAATGGCCCTTTAAGGATGCTGGCAATGAGACATGCCAGGTTCTGTGATAAGAAGGCTGGAGTTATGCTGCCTATTATTTTAATGTTATTTTTTTATGAAATATCTGTTATTATATCATTATCATTTTTCATATTTTGGGGCTCTGCCTTTTGTCAGTTCAAAGCTATTTTCCCCCATTTTGAAAAATACATTTCTCAGCCAGAGGTAATGTAATGACCAGGCTCTGACCCCCATTTTTATGTTTCTCCTACTGTGAGGAGAAATTGAAGTCGAAATGTATAGTGAGCTAATAGCTGTGTAGCCTTAGTCAATCTAGCAAATATAAAGAACCAGCCATGGGACACAGTTAAATATTAAAACGGTATTATGTGCTCCAAACAATTTCAGATGCAACTCCCCAGCATGCTTTTAACCATCTCAGAAGTTATTGCATTTATGCAGCTGTAATTGGAAAGTTCCCAGTCTTTTTTTATTATGATGATTGAATTAAAACTTTTCTCTGATGATGTTCTGGGTGAAGCTGGATAATCATAATGATATAAACCTTGAAGTGCCATTTCCTAATTATCTTATACATTCATTTAGCCATCTCGCAAACATCTCATATTTATTAATTTATTTATTAAGGCTTAAAGAATAGATCCCTTTCATGGATCACTGCCTTGTCGTGGCGAAGGGGCTTGAGTAGCTCAATGAAGCTGTGAGCTATGCCATGTAGGGCTACCCAAGATGGACAGGTCACAGCAGAGAGTTCTGACTAAATGTGGTCCGCTGGAGAAGGAAGTGGCAACCCACTCCAGTACTCTTGCCAAGAAAACCCTATGGATTACAGAACAAAAAGGCTAAACGATATGACACTGGAAGATGAGACCCTCAGGTCGGAAGGTGTCCATTATGCTACTGGGGAAGAGCAGAACACGAGTACTAGTAGCTCCAGAAAGAGTGAAGTAGCTGGGCCAAAACTGAAAGGAAGCTCAGCTGTGGATGTGTCTGGAAGTGAAAGGAAAGTGCGATGCTGCAAAGAACAATACTACATAGGAACCTGGAACGTCAGATCTATGAATCAAGGCAAGCTAGATGTGGTCAAACGTGAGATGTCAAGGCTGAACATCGACATCCTGGGAGTTAGTGAACTAAAGTGGACAGGAATGGGAGAATTTAATTCAGATGACCATTATATTTGCTACTGTGGGCAGGAATCCCTTAGAAGAAATGGAGTAGCCTTCATCGTGAACAAGAGAGTGAGAACAGCAGTACTGGGGTATAACCTCAAAAATGATAGAATGATTTCCATTCGGATCCAAGGCAAACCTTTCAACATCACAGTAATCCAAGTCTACGCCCCAACCACTGGTGCTGATGAGGAAGAAGTTGACCGCTTCTATGAAGACCTAGAACAGCTTCTAGAATTAACACCCAAAAAAGATGTCCTTCTCATCATAGGGGATTGGAATGCTAAAGTAGGCAGTCAAGAGGTAAGAGGAATAACAGGCAAGTTTGGTCTTGGAGTACAAAATGAAGCAGGGCAAAGACTGATAGAGTTCTGTCAGGAGAACACATTAGTCATAGCAAACACCCTTTTCCAGCAACACAAACGGCGACTGTACACATGGACTTCACCAGATGGTCTACATCGAAATCAGATTGATTACATTCTTTGCAGCCAAAGATGGAAAAGTTCCATACAGGCAGTCAAAACAAGACCTGGAGCTGACTGTGGCTCAGATCATCAGCTTCTTCTTGCCAAATTCAGGCTTAAACTGAAAAAAGTAGGGAAAACCGCTAGGCCCTCCACGTATGACCTAAATCAGATCCCCTACGAATATACAGTGGAGGTGACAAATAGATTTAGGGGCTTAGATTTGGTAGACAGAGTGCCTGAAGAACTTTGGACGGAGGTCTGTAACATTGTACAGGAGGCAGCAACTAAAACCATCCCAAAGAGGAAGAAATGCAAGAAGGCAAAGTGGCTGTCTGACGAGGCTTTACAAATAGCTGAGGAAAGGAGAGAAGCCAAAAGCAAGGGAGAAAGGGAAAGATATACCCAACTGAATGCAGATTTCCAGAGAACAGCAAGGAGAGATAGGAAGGCCTTTCTAAATGAGCAATGCAAAGAAATAGAGGAAAACAACAGAATGGGGAGGACTAGAGATCTTTTCAAGAAAATTGGAGATGTCAAAGGACAATTTCGTGCTAAGGTAGGCACAATAAAGGACAAAAATGGCAAGGACCTAACAGAAGCAGATGAGATTCAGAAGAGGTGGCAAGAATACACAGAGGAACTCTATAAGGCCGATCTCAATGTTCCTGATAACCACAGTGGTACAGTCACTGAGCTCGAACCTGACATCCTGGAGAGTGAAGTCAAGTGGGCTTTAGAAAGCCTCACTAACAACAAAGCTAGTGGAGGTGACAGCATTCCAGCGGAATTACTCCAAATCTTAAAAGATGATGCTGTCCAAGTGCTGCTCTCCATATGCCAGCAAATTTGGAAAACCCAACAGTGGCCACAAGACTGGAAAAGATCAGTTTACATTCCAATCCCAAAGAAGGGCAATGCCAAAGATTGCTCGAATTACCGCACCATTGCACTCATTTCACATGCTAGCAAGGTCATGCTCAAAATCCTACAAGCTCGGCTTCAGCAGTATGTGAATCGAGAACTACCAGATGTACAAGCTGGTTTCCGAAGAGGCAGAGGAACTAGAGATCAAATTGCCAACCTTCGCTGGATCATGGAGAAAGCAAGAGAGTTCCAGAAAAACATCTACCTCTGCTTCATTGATTATGCTAAAGCCTTTGATTGTGTGGATCACAACAAACTGTGGCAAGTTCTTGAAGAGATGGGAGTTCCAGACCACCTGATCTGCCTTCTGAGAAACCTTTATGCGGGTCAGGAAGCAACAGTTAGAACTGGACATGGAACAACCGACTGGTTTAAAATTGGGAAAGGAGTACGACAAGGCTGTATATTGTCACCCTGCTTATTTAACTTATACGCAGAGTACATCATGAGGAAGGCAGGGCTGGATGACTCACAAGCTGGAATCAAGATTGCTGGGAGAAACATCAACAACCTCAGATATGCAGACGATACCACTCTACTGGCAGAAAGTGAGGAAGACCTAAAGAACCTTTTGATGAGGGTGAAAGAGGAAAGTGCCAAAATTGGTTTGAAGCTCAACATTAAAAAGACTAAGATCATGGCAACCACTCCCATCACTTCCTGGCAAATAGAAGGGGAAGAAATGGAAGCAGTGACAGACTTTATTTTCCTGGGCTCCAAGATCACCGCAGATGGTGACTGCAGCCATGAAATTAAAAGACGTTTACTTCTTGGGAAGAAAGCTATGGTGAACCTAGATAGCTTAATCAAAAGCCGAGACATCACCCTGCCAACAAAGGTTCGCATAGTCAAAGCGATGGTTTTCCCAGTAGCCATGTATGGCTGTGAGAGCTGGACCATAAGAAAGGCAGAGCGTCGAAGAATCGATGCTTTTGAATTATGGTGTTGGAGAAGACTCTTGAGAGTCCCCTGGACTGCAAAGAGATCCAATCGGTCAATTCTCCAGGAAGTCAAGCCTGATTGCTCCCTGGAAGGACAAATGCTGAAGCTGAAGCTCCAATACTTTGGCCACCTGATGAGAAGAGAGGACTCTTTAGAAAAGACCCTCATGCTGGGAAAGATTGAAGGCAAAAGGAGAAGGGGGCGACAGAGGATGAGATGGTTAGATAGTGTCACCGAAGCAATGAATATGAAATTGGGCGAACTCAGGAAGCTAGTGGAGGACAGGGAGGCCTGGCGTGCTGTGGTCCATGGGGTCGCGAAGAGTCGGACACGACTTAGCGACTGAACAACAACAACAACAACAAAAGAATAGATGAATAAATATGATGTTGTCAGGAATGGGTTAGCTGAATGAATGTACTGTATAAAATGAAGAGCAAAAGGCACTTGGAGGTTTTATTGTCTCATGCCAGTGGTTCCCAAACTGTGGGTCAGGACCCACCAGGGGTCACGAGCAGCGGTGTCATCCTGGCGGAACGGGCCGGTACGCCGTTCCACTAGTTCCGCGGACGGGCCTGGGCCGCGCCACCTCTCCTGAGGACGGGCGCGCTG
This sequence comes from Lerista edwardsae, assembly GCA_029204185.1. Classification (NCBI taxonomy): domain Eukaryota; kingdom Metazoa; phylum Chordata; class Lepidosauria; order Squamata; family Scincidae; genus Lerista; species Lerista edwardsae. Next base: position 13,427,573 of record JAJKFI010000002.1, read on the forward strand.
TTTTTGGGCCCTCCCTCCCTCCCGTGCATCCGAATCGCTCTGAAACGGAACGATTCCAGGCGCAGGGAGGCGTGGCTGGCCTCCGCCATAGGGGCGGAGGGCTGCCAATCATCCAGGCGTTCCGGTTCCTGGCGCACCCGGATGACATCACTGGTCACGAGCCAATTTCAGGTGGGTTGCAAAGTACCTAGAGCAGCCATATTGAAAACATGGGAAGATGGGATGCTGGAAAGTGGGAGGACTGTGTGGTTATTTTGCTGGTGTCACAGTTGTAAATAGGCTTTTTTCCTTCCTGATTCACTTTGCTATTGGAAAATGACTGAGAATTAACCCAATTTATTGCTGCTTTCTCCGGAAAGCAGCAAGTGCTGGTGTCACAATGATGGCACTTCCAGCCATGACATAATTTTTTGTGGGCAGATTGTTCACTAGATTATCAGATTGTCATTCTAAAAAGTGAGTCCTGGTGTGAAAAAGTTTGAAAACTAACTGATGTAGGCAGTAAACCTCCTATTATATGCAAAGATAATAGGAACTAAGTTTTCAATGGGACTTCCAAGTATATATAGGATTTGGGCTGTTCATGAGATTTTAGTGCTCTTGGGTCTCAGAATGACCTATAAGGCATTCTCCCAGGATTTCTCTGCGGTTTCTTCCAGGAAACTGGAAGTTGCTTCTTCTTTTTTTGCCAAAATGGCCATTCTGAGACCCACAGAGGCCATGGCCAATTGTGCATGATATCTGCAGACCTCAGAGAATCCAATGGGGGCAACCGGAACACAACTCTGGTTGCCTTTGAAGGGTCCAGGTGGGTTTCTCTTCCACAGGTTCCACAGATTCTGAAATCCATCTGTGGATATTGCAGACCCACCTGTTTTTATACTTATATTCCAGGTCTCCCAACATCAGTATATTTCCCATTCAGCCACTAGAGGTGCTGAATGTAATGCAATGTAATGGAAGGGAATTACTCGACGACATAGCATTACAATCAGCATGTCTAGTGGCTGAATGAGGAATATACTGTTCCTATACTGGGAGACACGTAAGTGCGTCTTTTGAGCTATTTTTAGCTCGGAGACATTGGGGAACTGTGTGAAAAGCCTTTTCCTTGCTTCCTTCCTTCTACCAAACAGACTACCAAACAGAATCATACACTTATAAGCATAGAAAGAATCATAAACAAAAAATCGTTACAATTAACAAGCTACTACTTAAAATAATGATATGCAACACATTATTTATTTTTCACATTTTTATACTGCCCACAGGCGTTCTTTCATATATCTATCATCCCATGGTGGGACTGAGGAGCAGGCTCCTGAGATGCATGGTATGCAAAACCAGATAAAGTAGGACATTGTAAAATACAGGCGCCCCCTCATATCTATAGATCCAGTTGTCTGCAAATCCACGAATGTGACTCCCCCACAGCATTCATTACAGTACCTTTGTTTTATTTAGTAGTGCTCGAAGCAGCGGCATTCCATGCTTAACCAAGCAACATTCTTGCTTCACTGAAGAACACAATGCGCAGGCAACCAGCCTGCACACGAGAGGGAGACTAACTGAACGCTACCAAGAAGCAGAATCTGTCCTTGTACTGTGCTTCAAGCACTACCAAATGAAATGAAGGTAATGGATGTAGGGTGTGTGGGAGATGCTATTTACATAGGATTTCTCCATATCCATGGGTGGTGGTGGAATGGAACAGAACTCCTGTGGAAATGGGAGATGCATTTAAGCATGTGCATGCATACTAGAAAAATCAGGAATGATTGCAGGTGAAAATAAAAAAATACATTACATTTTCTCATTTTAAACATTACTCAACTGCCCAATACAGTAGTTCCCAAGTTTCTAGTGCTGCAACTACCTTGTCCTCTGTGGTAGATTGTGACTCACTGCCACATTGCAAAGTCTTCCTAGGAGCCTCTGGAGCCTGCTTCCAGCTCATTGCCTTTAGTGGGTCCAAGTAGCATAGCTACATATGGGGTGGGGGCAGAGTGCCCCAGGTTCCATCCTCGGGGGGGGGGGGTCACCACTAGACCCCAAATTTGTTTGGACCACTTTTGGAGTCAGAGAGGCCAGCACACAGATGTGTGCCATTCCCCCTGACTCCGAGAGTGGTTCAAACTCTCTTTATGGTGTCCCTTGTGCCAGCCAAACTTTGCTGGCCTAACTGTGCTGCCCTAACTCCAGTTTAGGATTGTGCCCTCAGTGTGTAATACCTCCTCACTGATTTGGCTTATGCACAACATAAACACTTTTAAATTAACCTACCATATCAAGCCCTAGCACATAGGTAAGGGAGCACATTTCAAACTGTATTGGGGGCCAACTGAAGGTTGCATTGCATATTTTGTGTTTTCCATATCCACGATCATATTCCATCTTGGCAAAGGCCACCCTAGAAGATGCATAGATGTTGGCTATTGGGTTGACAGAATGTTTTAGCAGACTGAATGGATTGTTGTAATTCTGTGTTGTTTACACTACTTGAAGAAAACCAGAACTTTTCTCACCAGTGGTGTGGGAATTCATTGCTGGGAGAAAGCACATAAGAAAAACAACCAGATCCCATGGCATACAAGCTTCAGGGGGCTAGCAAGGACTCTCCTGTCTCTCTTTTCAAGAATGTGCTGCTGATGAGACGTGTGCCAGCCTACCCACTCCTGCTTTCCCCGAGTTCAAGTGGTTGTCTACAGAGGCAAATCCTGAATTTGGGGGAGAGTTTCTTCCCATGATTGGAACCAGGAATGTTCTAGAGTCTCCATCTTTGGGTGGGCTAATGGGTGTGTGAAAATTTGCATAGGGCTTACATGTTACATTAAATTTGTAGTTTATCCATTGCATACTTGCGAGTTTTTTCGTGGGGGGGGGCCCTTTGTTTTTTGACTAGTGATTTTCTATGGTGATTGTGGTGAGAGTAGAAGGAAAGTTTAAACATTTTCCTCCACTGCAATCTGATCACCTCCCCCCATGATTGCTGTTTCCCCCATGAAAGAACCACTGGGTATTTTACTTCCTGGGGAAAATTACTGGACGAGAATCCAGTTCAGGACCATGATGGAGGGTGGAACCAGCCCATCCAGGAAGCCAACAGAATGGGCAGCAGATGGGTGCAAGCAGTGATGTCATCTAATGGGCGAACAACTGGAACGCTGCATGGGTGGCCCCGCCCACCCGTTGCCATTCACCGCTGCTCCGTGATGGATGTGGCACTGCGAGGCACCCCCTCCGAGGCCGGGAGAGCCTCGCAGCGCCGCGTCCATCACGGAACGGCAGCAAATGGCGACAGGTGGGCGGGGCTGCCTATGCAGCTTTCCGGTTGTTCGCCCGTTAGATGACATCACTGGGTGCAAGCAGTGGTGAAATTCAGCCAGTTCTCACCAGTTCTGCAGAACCGGTTGTTAATTTTAGGTTGGGAGAGGGAAGAAAGGCAGCGGCCGCCCTGAAGGACATAGAACTGGTTGTTAATTTATTTGAATCCCACCACTGGGTGCAAGGTGCCCAACTCTCTTTGCCTACTTTCATCCACTGCCTGTCCATCTCCTTACGTTCTCTGGATTGAAAAAAGAAAAAGGGAGACAAAGAAGAAATGTACAGAGCGGGAGAGTGCTGAGCTAGAATATCAGAGAGTGGAAGGAATAGAAGCAGGCACATTATTGGGTAATGGAGTCAAGAGGCTACATTTAACATGCTGTCTCAAGCATCAGGAGTCTTCGGCTGGCCATGGTGGAGTGGTTTAAAGCACATTTAAAGCAGTGGTTCCCTTTTTTTTTCAACTGGTGGCTCCCTTGACCTACTGGGCCATTGGCTGTGGATTCCCATTAGGGTTACATGCAGTGATGTCATTCAGGGGGAACGGACCAGAACAGGCGTTCCGGATCCTAACGGGCTCCGTGGCTGGTTCCGGGTTCCCGACAAGTGCCAATCAAAGTGAGTTCTTGTTCCTAAATCATTTGAATGTCACCACTGGTTACATTCCTATACATTGTACAGGATAGCGGGATTTTTTGCAAGGGTTCCTGGCTGGTTTCTGCAGCTCCCCTGGTAGTTTGTTCTACCCTCTCTGGATCAGGATACTGCAGAAAACTGCACTATGCAAAGGTCAACTCATGTGTTTAACACAACGTATAGTTTGGTCACCAGTGTTTCTGTGGCATATTCTTGTAGCTTGCTTCAGTGAGAGGGAGAGGGGAGAGGGAGCCTCACTTTCTCCATAAGTTGTACCACAATTTTCTCATAGAGTAAGGACCGCTGCAGTTGATCAGCAGAAAGGTTGTACTGTAGCTATAAGAGGCAGAAGAATGGAAAATGATTGTTGATGGTGTTTACAAAGGATTTTACAATTCCTGAAGCAGTGATAAACCCCGAAATTCTGTTGCAAATGTTATTACTAGGAATTCAATGGCAGAAGGTGATGGCTAAACCTTTACCCTTAAAGAGTTGAGGTAGACTATAAGCACTGTGAGAAAGTGGGTGGTTTATAGTTGATCTGTGATGGCTGCACCGTGGTGGATTAAAAAATGTTAATTTTATTTTCCCCGATGGGAAATATTCAACCAGATATCATTCAGAAGGTGGTGATTGTGATGATGATGATGATGATGATGATGATGATGATGTCTTTCTGGTTGGCTTCACTCCAGCACAAACCTATCAGAAATTTACTCTCTGCTACTGAAATAGTTTAGTATATTAAGTGTAAGACACATTCTTTTAGTTGAGAAAATGTCAGGCAAGATAATCTCCCTCCACCCTTTTGCAACTGACCTTCTTAACGTAAGTCAAATGATCACCATCATTATGACTCTTTTATGATCTTGCTAATGAAGTCCACAGTTTATGCTTCTTGTCTGATTAATAATGTTGGAGAATTAACCAAGCAGAGATAATTCATTAGGCTGAGCACAGTTCTTGGCAAGTGTATTGTTTTGTTTTTCATTCGTTCCAAAAAAGGCAAAAAATCTTCTGATCCATGATATGTGCATGACGCCAAGTTTTGAGATATATCAAGAGATTTTAAAGGACAATTAAATAGTCTGTAAGCAGCAGAAGAGCCAAAGAACGAAACAACAAAGATTCAAAATCCTCTAGATGTGCTGACTCAGAGTAAGGTTAAGTATAAAAGAGTGAATCACTAGAGCTGCAGCATATGGTTGCTCTATTCATGTGTCTGCTTCTATTGCAATATTTTGTGATGCAAATTTTAAAAAGGTTTCCCAAATCAAGATGTACTGTACTGTATTCTTGCTACACCCAAAGCTAACTAAGGGTTCAGTCCTAACCTGTGCTGGAACAGGCAGGCTGGTTGGCCTGCGTTTAGTTGTATCCAGTGCAGGTTGGGAGCAGGCTGGAGCCTCCATGGGGTAAGGGCACGTTCATCCCCTTACTCCAGAGTAGGCACCAGCCACCTCTATGGATGGGGCTGCTTAGATCTCCGCCTGCTATATACATATGGTATGTTGTACAGAACGTCAAGGGTAAACTTGGTGGACTGCCCCCCCAATACACTTCTCTGACTCCCCCAGGAAACTGAGCCCTGCCATGAAAAGCAGAGCATGCAGCTTGGACAAACACAAAACCACAGCGTGTGCCAAACCGGCTAAAAAGCCCAGGCAGCTGTGTCAGGAAGGTTCTGTCTCTGGGTCAAGAAAAAACTCTGATCAGCTGGATGAAAGACTTAGAGCTTCTAAAAGGGGACCACACAGGGGACCAAAAGCATAAATAAGTACAGAGAAAGAAGGACTTTTGGAACATGCAGGGGGGAGAAGGTGTTGAAATGTTGCAGAGGTTTAAGAACTGTACCTGCCTTTATCTTCTGTACCTATTGTTAATCTTATCACCACTACTGTACACCAGGATTTAGTAAGGGCTATTCAGATGCAGACTCCCTTCCTGGCACCTTAGAATGTCAAGATGATTGGGTCAGGAGGACGGTGGAAAGGGGAAGATTCCAACTCTTAAGGTTTGCATCTTTCTGTGTAAGCACTTACCACACTGATAACCGACTGCTGTTTGCCACCCGGTCAAATGTATCAAGCAATCAAATGTGTCAAGCACTCAATGGCTAAATTTGGAAATAGACTTCTGGTTTAAATGTCCCCTTTCTACTTCGTGTAAATACCTCCTTCCTGCTTATATGTGCTATCTCGTCTTAATAATGGTATCATTGTTACTGCTAAATGTACCCGTGTTTGCATCTGACTACTCTTTGTAATCACCCCTCCTTCCCTTCCCTGACCCTTGGTTGAGGTCACGCTGGAGGGGAGGGGAAGCAGCAGCAGTGAAGGAAGACCACCAATCAAATGGCCCACATCACCAAAATGCAATAGTAGATTGCCAACTTATCAAAAGTGTTTCATTTGTTGTTGCCTTTTTCACATTTGCATGTTCAACTGTATAACTGGTCAAACCTAAATGACATGACACAAACCTACGCATGACACAAGTCAGTCCTTCGGGACTGTGCATTTCGCTGCTTGTGTCACTTTATTAATAAAGTTTCTCTTGGACCATTTTTACCATCAAAATCCAGTGCTGGTCTCTGTCATCTTAGGTTTTTGACATCGTTTTAGCCTTCTTAGGAATTTTCCATGAGGTTTTTCTCTCCAAGTTGCATGCCGAGCGGGGACTCTCAGCCAGATCCATAAGGACCCTGACAACAGTATACATACATATGGTAACCATGTTATTGTTCAGATGTAAAAAAATTCAACTAATCCTTTTTGTTGATTTCAATCCAAACAACTAAAATGAATTTATTCAAAGCAGGAAAGGAAATATGATTTTAGGAGGCCAATGCTCTGCCTTGCATCCTCTATTTCATTCTTCACTCCAGTTCACTGGCTGCACTTTTTTCGAGTCCCAGGGTTTTGCTCTCATAGATTTGATCAAGGTAGTCTAAGGATTAATCAAATATTGTCAAGATTATTAGGAGCTGGGTGTATATGGAATATAAACAATGTCAGCGGCTAATTTTTGCACTTGAAGGGTAGGGTGCAATCATATAACTCCCTCTTACCATCCTCCAAAGTGACCTAGAGCACAATCCTGTTAGGAGGCAGCAGCAGCTTAGCGCAGAGCAAGGGGACAAATGTGTCTAGTAGGTTTCATGTTTTTTTTAAAAATGATTACTTGTGTTTAATAAAGCTAAACCCAACCCAAAGTCTGGTGTCTTCACTGGGGGTGGAGTGGGGGGTGCGAGGGTAATAAGTTACTCAGAAAGCTAGATGGCAGTGGAATGCAAGTATCTCGTGTCTTGTGTGCTCCCTGAGGCATCTGGTGGACCACTGTGAGATACAGGAAGCTGGGCTAGATGGGCCTTGGCCTGATCCAGCAGGGCTGTTCCTATGTTCATAAGTCTTCATACCAGGGGTAACATTCAATGCACAGTCAGAGAGCAGGTGGGAACTCCATGGAGTGCCCAGCAACCTCAGACAAGCATTGAGAGTGTGCATTACAGAAGCATTCTTGGAAGCAGTTCCAGTAACAAGGAGCAGCAAGGAAAAACTTGGACAGGAAACCTTTGGCTGGCTGAGCATAGTGAAGCTGGATGAATGACGGTCACATATATTGGAATATGTGAATAATGTAAATTAAATAAATAAATAAAATGAAGGAAGTGTTTTAAAATAAATAAATATAAGAGCTGAGGAAAAGGAAAAGTGGAGGGCAACATCTCAGAGGGTTCTGAAGGAACAAGAAGTTTGTGCAGGTTCTGGGAGCAGATAGAAAGCCAGTGTATGGATTTATGGACAAGTGTTGTATGGTCAGACTGATGAAAGAGCAGAATTGTTTTTGAAGCAGAGGGCTTAATAAAGGTGAAGACAAAGACAATGAATGAAGATGAGATGATGGAAGACCAGAGAAGAGAAGATTGTTGTAGTATCATGAGAGATGATATGGGCATGTATCTGAATTTCTACTGAGGCGGACGAGAGAGTTGGTCGCTCCCATAAACCAAAGGCTACTCTGCCTTTATGTGGAATAGAGTAGGGTTATGGTAGACACATATCAACCTGTTTGAGAACTGGCAGTCTCATAACACACTGCTACCTTGATTCTGAACATCCCTCAAGCCTCTCACCAACAGCACTTCATTAGCAAACCCCTCACATCAGAAAGAATCACCAGCGTATCATTGGTATGACAAAAGTCATCTTGTGAACTCCTGGACCCTGGTAGTCAACAGGATTCATTTATGTTGAACTCTAATATGAAAACTATACAGAAAAAGCCCTTGACCTGGCTGATGTCAGGGGTCAGTAGAAGTTTACAGACATCTTTGCCTAACATTCCTATCATGCCAGGCAGCTTGAGAGTTTCTCACTTGTTTTCCATGGATGAGGGAGAAAAAAAAACTTGTGAGGAGCACTCCAAAGTCACTAAGCATAATGTTTGTCTTTTTAATGTTCAGTTTCTGCTGTAATCTTTCTGCATAAATACTCCTATTGTATGTTATGATTTATGAATTCATAAATCATATTCCTGTTTGTATCTGGTGACCCTAGGTACAGAGGCTTGTGTGTGTGTGTGTGTGCGCGTGCGTGCGTGCGTGCGTGCAGTGCCGGCTCTAGCAGCGGCAGGCCCCAAATGTGGGGCATTTCTGCTGGGCCCCAACCCTCCCTGTGGGGCCCCCCACTCACCAAGAAGAGCTCTATTCGTGCCACGTGCAAAGCATGGCATGTGGAAGTAGTTGGTGGTGATATCAACATCACCACTATCTGCTTCCAGATGGCCCATTTTGGGCTGTTCAGAGGCAGAGGCAGGTGGGAGAGACCAAGATAAAGCTGCTCTGCTCGCCCCACTGACTTACAGCCCATAGAGATCCCAGCTGCAACCACAGGCAATATACTCACCCTGCTAGTGCGGGGCCCCCTGAAGTGCGGGGCCCGATGTGACAACTTTGGTCACATTGGCTTAACACCGGCCCTGTGTGTGTGTGTGTGTGTGTGTGTGTGTGTGTGTGTGTGTGTGTGAGAGAGAGAGAGAGAGAGAGAGAGAGAGTGTTCTGGAAGCTTAAGGGCAGCGGTGGCATTCAGCTGGTACGCTGGGCGGGACTTACCTTTGAGCGGCAGTCTGCCCGTTGCGTTACAGCGCGTTCCGCCGCTTTCCCGCCCGCCGGGGTGGGCGGGAAAGTGGCGGAACGTGCCATTACACAATGGGCGGACTGCCGCTCAAAGGTAAGTCCCGCCCAGCGTACCAGCTGAATGCCACCTCTGCCCTTAAGCTTCCAGAACACACACTCTCTCTCTCTCTCTCTCTCTCTCTCTCTCTCTCTCTCTCTCTCTCTCTCTCTCTCTCTGTGTGTGTGTGTGTGTGTGTGTGTGTGTTGTGAGACAGAGAAAGAGGTTTTAGGCTGAAGACAAAAGGCCTGTGAAGAAAGTTATAGAGAGAACAGCTTTGTATCATTGGGTCATCATACCCATTTGTATCACTTTTGTTCTTTATTTATCTGGATCTTTATTATCTCTGAGAAACAATCTGCCCTGTTGAGATGCTAGAGTAGGCCACAAAGGTACGGAACAGATTTAATAAAACATAAAGTTCAAAGCAACCTCATGGCTTGCGGGATGAACAGCTGAAGCGGTGACTGATGTGTGGTAAAGACTCCATGGGGGACATTTTTTTGGGTATGGCAAATGGTTGCTTGAGTGCTCTGATACATTCAGGGATTCAAAGGTATAAACACTTCTCTGGAGGCCCACTCCTGGCTCCTGTCCAGTTTCATTCCTCCACTACCCTCACTTTACTCCATAGAAAACTGAGGCCCAAGCACATGTTACAGTTGCCATGGAGACGCTGCCAAAAATGTTCTCTCCATGGGAAATGATATCCACATGGCTGCAATGTTTAGAAGCGTTTTCTGTGAAGAGATGACACCATGCAAGCCCATGTTCCCACTGATGGCCAGAGGGCATACGAGTGTCTTAATGTTTTGATAGCGCTTTTGTGTTTACTTTTTAAACATTATGTGCTGGGAAGGGATAGCTCAGCATGGGGAAGCCATTTTGGACAGCATCACCACCATGACAATTATATTGTGTGCTCTAGTTCCTATGCCAGTAATGCAGGCCATATTAGCACAGGAGTTTGTCAACAGATCTGAACAGCTGGCTACTGTAAAACCCTTGTACATATCTGTAGATCCTGAAGTTATTTTAATGTGATGTGTGTGATTTCTTCCAACCTTTCTCCTTTAGTAGCCCTGCTATGTGTCAATATGAGAAAGCATTCATAAGGAGAAAGGTGCCTGTGTTATATGACCATATATTTCTGAATATTGTCATTCTCAGAGATACTTGACACCCCCATGGATTCCTTGTCATGAGGCATTGTGGCAATTGCTGTAATGGCTATACAAGCCTCCAGTTTCTGTGCTGTAACTGATTGTTCAGATTAGTTCTGTGATTAACTTGTCAGTCTTCCAGAAAACCTGGGATGTGTGTAGGCAGTGGTAAATAGGTCTTGATCTCCCAAGGTAAAAACAGCATTTCATTTCTGGCAGAGAAATGTGCTTTAACTTTCTGACATTTCATAAACTTGGTTATATCGCAAAAAATAAACACGCAACAGAAAAATGGGCACTTGTCTCAGAGTTCAAAATGAATTTTCAAAGCAAAGAAGGATTCGGCTGTCTGACTTCCTGATGGACCGAGCATTGGGTATAAAAGACACTTGTTTTTGTGAATTTGAGTTTCTAACACTTCTGTGAGACCTATTTTATTGGAAGGAAAATAACTGCTTAACTAGGTTTCTGGGCTTCTTATTATTCCCTTGTAGATTTTTTTAATCATTCTGGTCTTTGTAAGTGAGACTGCAAAAATGCATTCACATGATAATGAGACAATCAGGTGTAGAGAAAAAAGGCATCACTACTGTTCGGTAATACCTGTCTCAAGGTTAATAAATTCAACATGCTGATGAGGCTATCTAAGTCATTGTAGAGTATAAAAAATGTGAAGCCGTTTTCACAAATGATGCTTTTTCTTTTTTGTATTTCCTGTGCTATGTCTATAAACTGAATGAGGGCTTGATCCTATCGGGCCTAGTGCAGGCAGTAAGCTCTTACCACAGATGCCAGTGTTGTAAAAGTGCCATAAGAGCTTACTGGCAGTGCTGGGATGGGGAGGAGGGGATGGGGAGGGTGGAACTTGGTGGGGAAGGGGCAGAGCAGGAGGTGAGACTTGTGGTGGTCTCCACCACCAGTTCTTATCCTCCATGTCAGGCCATGTGGCCCAAGACAGAGGTTCACAAGTCTTGAAGGGCATGTTGCCAGGTTTGCACTTTTACTCAGGAGGGGGTATGAACATCCCCTTCTCCTGAGGTATCTCCTACAGTTGCCGTAGCACCCATAGGATGCAGCAGTAGCTGTTTTGGTACTGCTACAGCAGCCTGGCACCTTATGATTGGCTGTGAGAAAGCTAAACTAGCCAGCATGGACTTTTAATTAAAAAATAGCCCTCACAGTGGTGACTTTTACAAAGTAAGCTGAAATGAGACTTCTGGCTTTCTGTGACATCACAGCAGTTTAGGGAAAGGCTTGGTGGGGGACTTGCAGACTTAACAAGTCTGCTTGCAGACTTAATAGACTTACCACTCAATATTATGCTGATATCTGGTATAAACTTCCAGATAAGGACCAGAACCCTGACATTAGTTTTTACATGTTTTAGCCATTGTCTTGATAACCCACAACAGTGTTTTAATATTTGGGATCATATCATTCTGCAGTCTCCAGGCAGTTATAGTGATGAAATTAAAATGAAAACAAAATGCCGATGACATCTCATTAGATGCCACAAATGTTTCCTGTTGTTGCTTTATGAATGCCAAAGGAATGAAATTAAAGGTATGCCACAGAGTAAGGAAAGAGCAAAATACTTATGTACTTTGTTATCCCCTTAAGACAATGTAACTCTTATTAGTAAAATAAAAATCTTGGCATGTGCTAAGCCTTCTATGTGCCAATGGTCTGTAAAAAAAGCTGCACCTATTACTGTGAATACGAATGTATTCTATCTGCTAATGCAGTGTTTCTCAAACTGTGGGTTGGGACCTACTTGGTGGGTCACAACCTGATGTCAGGTGGGTCACGGAAAGTTGGGAGCTGCCATCTTGGAAGATGCAGACCCTACTCTTGCTATATTCCATTTGTGTATGTTAACAGTTTTAATTTTTTAGTGAGGGTTTTTTTGAAATTGATTTTAGTTCAATGCTTTTACATACTATTTTGTCCTAATCTTACTTTCTGTCAGGGATGCTTCATGGTTGTGCAATTGCTGCAGTCCAAGAATGGCAGTTTGCATTCCAGGAGTGTTGTTTTTATTATGTCACAATGACAGCACTTCCTGCTTGATGATATCACTTCTGGCTATGACATCACTTCCATATTAATGACCATACTTGTAGTGGGTCCCAACACGTGCCATTCTAAAAAATGGATCCCAGTGCTAAAATATTTGAGAATCACTGTACTAATGTATTTATTTGGCAATTCATAATCTAATGAAATTTGCAACTATGATAGATATCAAGTCATTTTACATTGTACTGTCCTACCAAGAGCAGTGTACAGAAGACAAGTTGCAAATATGGGACAGATAACTCTTTTAAAGCGGCAGTCACCCAGTTATATGAAAGTAAGCCTCCACTGAATAGAGGAAACACGAATCGTGTCTGAGGAAACATGAATAGTAACCTCTGAAAAGTCGTGTATTGGCATGTATAGGGCAATGGGGTATAGTGTAAAGTATTAGGTAGTAGGGGATAGAATCCATTCTGGAACTGACTCTACTTCTCATGACTTGGCAGTTATGGGACAAAGTAGTATCTCTCACTGACCCAGTATCTCCACTTGCTGTTCACACCGCATGTGGAGAAAATGAGCATAGGAATGAGACAGAGCAATGTCTTAAGAAACAAGATGGTAGGAATGTTAATGGAGGTGCGTCAGGGGGGGGGACAAAGCCTACATCTTGAGTTGATAGACTCTTCAGGATGTGAAGGAACTGCTGTGAAATCTTAACAGCAACATTTGAAAATTCTAATAATAATAGCAGCAAGAGTCTATCCGATTTGAACTGTCCTACAAGCCCTTGATAGTGGCATCCCGGAAGCTCTGCTCTGGAACAAGGCAATTCAAAATAGGACATGTGAAATAAATCACTCAAAATGCCTTTACAGATTTGATGGATGAAACAGGCACAATGGCCATTTAAATTCTCATCTTACTGAAGCAAGCATATTTCAGGAGATGGCCCTTGATTAAAAAAAATAACATGCACTTTCTCTCAGAGATAAAAATAAGACAAGTTTTTATCATTGGTGATGATTACAGTAATGGTAATAATGTACTGTAACAACTACATACCCACGTATGTTTTTATTCCCCTGTTAAAAGGAATAAATGGTAAGAAATTGGAGGAGCCAAAAGTATTTCTTGAAATCTGTTTTTCAGAATTACATTTTTACCAGATTCAAAAATGCTATTGGAATAAATCTTTCATATTTAGGCATTTTAGGTACTGGCAAACAGGTTGTTAAATATTAGTATTGCAGGTAATGATTAAAGCACATTATTTTATAACTATTTTTTTAAATAAACCACATTATGCTAATCACACCGTATTCAATTTTTCAATAAAAGGTCAACAGTGCACTGTTTGTTCAGAATATGCAATTTAAACTTCATGTCTGTCATTAGAGATAATCTAGGCCTGCTGTATCAAGTAGGGTTGTCATAGTAACTAGACCTGAGATCTCTGTTTACAGCCTTTGGAGAATAAACATTTTGCCTTTCTTTTTTTCTTAAAAAACATGCTCAAACAATTAAATAAGGTTTGAAAACAAAACCATAATAGCCTGAAAGAGAGACGTCATTCGTCAAAAATCAATATGTGTGATGGTACAAGTTGAAGCATTCAAGCAATTGACTGACAGCTATAGAGAAATATTTCCCCTGGGATGAAGGAAGTAACTGATAATGTATCACAATGCCTGGAAGCAGAATTCATTTCGCTTGGCTAATGGGTTTTGTTCCAGCTATTATAACATTGAAGAATATTTGCTTAAATTTCATTTAATGTCAGATAAAAGCTTTTGAAAATGTTAAAAACAGCTAACGTTCATAATAGCACAACGAATAAAATCTGGTTGTCAGTGAATTCCTTGCCTTCCTTCTGAAGATCATTCAAAGAGCATTTGTATTTTAAGATGGCTTTGCATGTTTCTGCTATTTTTTCCTAGGCTTTAACCATACTTCCTCCTTCATAATGCAGACTTATGTGCAAGAAGGTCATCCCCATGTATTTCTGGCAATACATGCTGATATACCGTGATTTTGACAGATCCCCCACCAAGATTGTTTCCAGTAGCAGGCTTGCCAACTTTTGATTTCAAATATTCTGGCACATATGCAGAATGCCTTTCCTATGAGAAGAATCAAGGTGTTTCTAGGGTTTCCCTGCCTCAACGAAGCCCTAAGAACAACAATTCTATTGAGCAAATGCATATTGTTGCATTTGGAAAATCTGCAACATTTACACTAGTATGATAGATTGGTGTTGCTCCTTCTTCTCCCACTTCTTGGATCCAAAAGGAACAGGATCCAGAACAGAAAGTGCGGGGGAGAGTCTGATGTTCTAGGCCAATAGTTCTCAAACTTTTTAGACTGGCACTCACTTTTTAGAATGGCACTCATGTCAAGATCCTCTGGAAGTGATGTCATTAACCTGGAAGTGATGTCATAGCTGGAAGTGACATCATCAAGCTGGAAGTGCTGTCATTGTGACACTACAGGAATGCAAACTGCCATTCTTAGACTGTAGCAATTGCACAACCATGAAACATCCCTGATAGAAAGCAAGATTAGGACAAAGTAGTATGTAAAAATATAAATTTTACTTTGAAAATACTCAATCCTTGAAAATTCAAACTGTTAACACTCACAAAAAGAATGTAGCAAGAGTAGGTCTGTAGCTTCCAAGGTGGCTGCTCCCAGCTTTCTGTGACCCACCTGATATCAGGTCATGACCCACAGTTTGAGAAGCACTGTTGTAGGCCATCACTTTCCTCTACATTTCTTCTTCCACTCCATTGAAGTAACATAGCTAAGACATTGCTACCCAGGGTGAAAGAAGATGTTGTAGCCCCCCCCTCCGCAAAGAAATCAAATTTAATTAAGTTAATTTAAAATTTTTATACTGAATTGGCCATACCTTTTGATACAGATATTCCAACGTGGTTTGTTTCATTGTATTCTGCATTAAATTACTGTGCTGGTGATTGGAAAGCCTGTGGAATGGATCTAGGGTTTGGGAAAAGTCCTCTCCCCCATGAGGGCGAGTACCATCTGCTGCATCGTCTCCCAGCTGCATTGTGCACAGGGATGCTCTGGGCATCCTGCAGCACAGCCTTCTGGGATGCTGGGTAACAGACGGAACTGGCCAGAACATCCATGTGCACAGAACAGCTGGGAAACAATGTGGCAAAACGATAATCACCAGTCAGGACGGAGAGGGCTTTTTTGGGATGTAGGGGTCTCCAGTTTGGAGACAGCTTATATATAGCATGATGGTTTTACTCATACCTACCAATGAATAATGCTAATGTTATTATTTATAATTTTAGCCATTAGTGACAAGCTTAGCTTGTTGTCCCACTAAAGCTTGTTGCCTGATGCAATTGCCCCCCTGCACCCTCTTTAGCTATGCCACTGCTCCATTGTCTTTATTCCTTTTCAAATCCAGGGGGCAGGATGAGGGGACAGGATGAGGAGAATCAGCAATGGCTGATACATTGCTGGCTAATAGTGGATGGTATTTTGCAAACCTATGTTGGTGCCTCTTTCCTGACCAGGAGGCCAAGTCAGTAATGCTGAGAGCAGGATGGCAGCTAACTAGTGACTGAATCCTATATTGCACTGGAACAGGCCGACCGGCAGGATATTTTCCCCTTACCCCAAGATAAGCCCCAGCAGCCCCAATATGGCTACTCAAGGAGCAATCCTAACCTGGGGTTAGTCCAGTACAATTAGGTCAGCAAAGTTTGGCTGGCACAAGGGTCACCGTAAAGCAGATTTGGACCACTCTTGGAGTCAGGGAGGATGGCACAGGTCTGTATGCTGGTCTCTCTGACTCCAAGAATGGTCCAAACATGGTGTCCCTTGTGCCGTTCAAACTTTGTTGGCTTAACTATGCCAGCCTAACTCCAGGTTAGGATTGTGTGCACAGAGTTGCAACAGCAAAATTGCTGGTGCAACTCCAGTCCATGCAAGGCCTGAATCTACTACAGTTCTAAGCTTTCTGCTCTTAGAATTAAGATCAGGAAGACTATTTAGAAG
Source organism: Lerista edwardsae (assembly GCA_029204185.1). Lineage (NCBI taxonomy): Eukaryota > Metazoa > Chordata > Lepidosauria > Squamata > Scincidae > Lerista > Lerista edwardsae. The sequence continues at coordinate 13,443,924 of JAJKFI010000002.1, forward strand.
GTGATGCACATTTATTGGCATCCTAACGTTGCATGAAGCTCTATAAGGTTCCACTCATACTTGTACTGCCTTAATACTTTAGAAGAACATGACTGTAGAAAACATGAACATGCACTGTTAACGTGTTTGCATCGCAGTGTCTCAGCTGGGAGTCTCCTGACTTTTCTGGGTTGTGTATAAAACCCAAGAAAGATTATTGGTGGTTGATTTTCAACATGCAATTTTACTTCTCTGCCTAAAGGAAAAAATCTTCCTAGATCTGAGCTGTTTGTTCAATAGCACAAACTCGCCTACTAATTATCTGCTCTATTTGTAGTGCTTGACCTTGACAGCATTTATAACACAGGTAAAGGCTGGAAATCAGATGCAGGTTTGTTAAGCTGATGTTTTGACAATTTTTGAAATTGGATAGAGTAATCCAGTGTTGGCTGCAGCCCTATGGCAAAACTAACAGTTTAGTTTGGATTTGTAAAATGATGGTGCTGACACAGGAAAGAATGGGGTGTAGAGAGTTGTCCAACCCAGAAAAATGGGAAAACCTAAGAAGGCCAAATTACACATTATAATAAATGTGGTCCTGGGGATTATTATCATTTTTAAGTAGCAGCCTAGGAGTGGGGGTGGCGGGACGGACAATATGAGATGAAGCAGAAATGCAGTCTCTGTGTGAAGTGTTGGAGGCAAAAGGCTTCCCTTGGGAGGGTGCCACCTGGTGCACCATTTATTTGTAGACACTCGGTGTTCCGGAACTTTGGGGTGATGTAATGACATAATCACATCGTCCCAACCTTCTGGGCTATTGCACTGCTTCAAGTGCAAACGCCCGCCTCTGTTTAGTGATCTTCAGCCCTGTCTATACCTAGTTGCTTTGTGTTCTTGCTGGTGAGCAGCACACACACAGTTGTCGGCAAGAGCGTGAGGCAGCTGGGCCCAGAGCAGGCTGACGGTAGCTGAATGGAAGCTTGGGTGGGGTGGTGTCATATCTCTGAAGGTGACACCTGGTGTGGCCTGCACCATCTGCACACCCGTTGTGACACTACTGCTGGAGACTTTAAGGCTTCTTCTGTCACAGTTTCTTGTTCATTGTACCCTCTTCATACTACTTTAGCTTTTTCCCTTGTTTACCAGAGTCTGCATGAGGTGCTATAAGAAGCATGACTGCAGCTGGAGCAAAGTCCTAAAGTTGGCCCATCCCATGTTGTAGTTGAGACTTGTTTCCCCATAAGGCTGCTATTTTTTATTTTTTTTTAAATGAACAATCCACTGGGCCAAGTTCTGCATTTATGTGCATGTTTCCAGTGTCGTGACATGTTGCTTATCATAACTGGTTAAACCAACTTGCAAGGAGTTCTGATTGAGATTGTATGACAGGACTAGGCCAAATACCTGCCCCTAGGGCCGGCTTTAGGAGTGGTGAGGCCCTATGCAGGGCATTCCCACACTCACAAAAAAAAAAAAAAAGCGCTTGTGGAGCCACGCATAGCACTTGAAATTAGTTGGTGGTGACATGATGTCACCGCCAACTGCTTCTAGGAGGTCCATTTTGGGCCATTTGGAGGCAGGGGCAGGAGGGAGAGCCCAAGGTAAAGCTGCTCTGCTACAATAAAGCGCATAGAGACCCAGGCTGCAGCAGCAGGCAATGGGCTCGCTGTGCTGATGTGAGACCAGTGGTGTCATTCAAATGATTTAGGAACAGGAACTCACTTTTGATTGGCACGTGTCGGGACCCGCCCACTGGAAGTGACGTCATAAGCCAGAAGTGATGTCGTGGCAGGAAGTGACATGAAAAAAGCCCTTTTTGAGGCCTCAGATGATTTTAAACTGACCCAACAGTTGCAACAGTATTCCACAGCACCCCCAGAACATGTTAAGGAGGCCTGGCATCATGTTAAAACCCCAGAGCAACTCATTTTTCAGTGGCAAGGAAAGGAAAGGCTCCGCTCGCTGCCTGCCTGCCTGCCTGGCTGGCTCTGAGAACACGCAGGCAACTCAAACATGCAGGAAATTCAAACGTTGCAGAGGGCGGAGTCGATGAGTGGGCGGGCGAATGGGCGGGGCCAGCTGTAATCCTAGAAACCGGTACTTGCGTACCCCCGCGTACCCCCTGCATGACATCACTGCGTGAGACCCCCCCCAAAGTGCAGGGTCCAATGTGATGACATTGATTACATTGGCTTAAGGCCAGCCCTGGCTGCCCCTATCTGATAACATTGTGAGAGTGAGAGTGAATTCATGCAGCCATTTTCGTGTGGACAGAGTTTTCCTAACTCTAAGGAAGGGATGGTTTAGTAAGGGATCGGCCAGCTTGGGCAATGATTGAGGGCTAATAAAACTAAGAGGACAATGGGTAAAGGAAGTAAGGCTGGGGGAAGGGAGACTGCATACTTCTTCAGTGCCTCTGAGTTTTTAAAGGGTTAGGCACCACAGTTTCAAAGTAAAGGCTTGACAATTGGAAAAAAACATGTTGCCCCATAGTACTGATCTGAAGAGATTGTAGCCAGTTCTTTATGCAGCATGGTGGAAATCCTCTACCATTTCCTGGTAGTTTCTGAAAATCAGAGTTCTTTAATCATTCCACCATGTCACTTGCATGTGAGGCACAGAAAGAAAGCTGTTTTTAGGATACTTATTTAGGCTAGATTTGAAGTGAATCAGGTGGTCCGGTTAATCCCAAGAGAAAAGGCTGATAGGTCAGGGAGTGGTCTAAAGGCAAGCTGACACAGAACCAGGGGCTCTCAAATGCTCATCCTCTGTGCTCGTTTTGGATGACCCCGCTCCTTTTTGAAACAGATGAATTTGTAATAAAGTGCACTCCGAACATATGCAAAGTATTTTGTCTTCGCAGAGGCAGCCCAAGCCCTCATCACATCTGAAGCAGCATGTCTGTGGACTTCCCCTTGGAGGGATGCACATATGTGTTCCCTCCACCCAGCTCTGCTGAGCCAGCAAAAAGTTTGCATTGGTGGCTACAGCTTTTGCTTGGTTGGCTTGGGTCACCTGACTCTTGGGCTGGCAGCCACTGTATTCCATTTCGTTCCCAGGCTCTGGAGCAACAGCAGTTCTTGTCACTCTGCAAATCAGTTATCTCAGCCCAGCAGGAGCTGCCCCGGTATCCTTCTCTTCTTCTCTCTCTCCTTGGCTGATTTCTCTTGGGCAAAGGAGGCAGCAGGAGGGCTCAGCTGAAAGCAGACGGCTGCTGGGTGGGTAATGTTCAGGCTGTCCCTGCAAATAAACCCAGAAGTTCCACACTTCTGGGTTTGATGGCAGCACATTAGAAGCCCACTAAGGAGGGGGACGATCTACTTCTTTCTTGAGTTGTGGGAAGCAGATCATTGTGACTTGTATCTGCTGCAATTGGAGGGAGGCGGTAGCAGTGGCAGGATCCTGAATCTGCCGCCCCCTTAGGTCCCTGCCAGTCTGCCACTGATGCAACCCAAATCAGCTGGCCTCATGGGTGGGCTAGCCCTGCATGTGGGCCACACCCACCAGTCCACTGCCTACTGCTGTCTCAGGTAGCCATTTATCCTTGTGTTGGCTAATGGGATGTGGTGGCGCTGCGGGTTAAACCGCTGAGCTGAGCTTGTTGACCAGAAGGTTGGCAGTTCGATACCACGCAACGGAGTGAACTCCTGTTGCTTGTCACAGCTCCTGCCAACCTAGCAGTTCGAAAGCACCTAAAAATGCAAGTAGATAAATAGGGACCACTTTGGTGGGAAGGTAATAGCGTTCCGTGCGCTATGGCGTATAGTCATGCCGGCCACATGACCACGGAAGCTTGTCCTTGGACAAATGCTGGCTCTTCGACTTAGAAATGGAGATGAGCACTGCCCCCTACAGTCAGTCACGACTAGACCATTCGGTCGTGGGGAAACCTTTATACCTTTTTACCTTTAATGGATGGTTTGGCCCTGGTGCACTACAACAGAGTGTAACCACTGCCCATTCTCATACATCTGGAATAAAAGGCAAAGCCTTTTTCTGGATCTTTCTTTCTTTCTTTTTTTTATTTTAGAAAATTAGCTACTAGTGGCATGGAGTGCTCCGTATTTTGTCTCCTTTTTTCCTTCTCAATAACAGCCAGGACCGAGGTGAAGGATTGCTGGGATGAGCCAGTAGGAGTCCAAAAAGGAGCCACTAAAACGGTTGTGAGTATTTAACTGTGTAGCTAGGAGCAAAAAAGCAAGGGCTTAGTCACCAATTGCAACAAACTAGTGGGGGGGAATGGCTCAGTGTTGATCAAAGTTATTAAATGCTTCAGGCTTTGTTTTAATGCGAAGTGCTCTTCACAAAAAAAAGCTACAGGGGGCTGGGGATGCTGCGAGCATGTGTTAACTTCTCATTTACTTTCCCAAATATCTGGTAGCGCCATATGGAGCTGTGTTGTTAAAAGCCTGGAATGTGCAGAAGGAGAGGGCAAACGTAGGCAGCCTCCCCTGGGCTTCTCATAAGAGTACAAGGGAAGTTAAATCTCTGCAGGTAGCTCCAGCTTTTTGGCAGGGAAGAAGGTCTTACAATAGCAGTGATGCTAAGGAGGATTTAAGAAGAAGAAGAAGAAAAAATGAAAAATGTTACTTGAGTCAGTGGCGGTAACTTCTGACGCATTTATAAAATACTGCTCATTTTTACAGCACCCAGGGGCATGTTTAATCTGATGACGATCTAATGCCATGTTATGCTGTTTGTTTGGACTTTACAAAAAGAAAGCCCTTCTCACCAGGGAATGCTCAGCTACCCAGGGCATATGGATATCTTGGCAAAAGCCGAAGAGTGCACTTAGGAAAGATTTCTCCATCTATCACATTTAGAATCCAACCGTAGCACTTAGGAGGTCTCTGTGTTAAATGTTCTAGAAAACTGTCTTAAATTGAGTCAGTCCATTCGTCTGTCTAGCTGTATGGTTGATGACACCGTCTGGCCGCAGCAGCGCTTCATGGTTTTTGATGGGAATTTTTCTCTTCTTTTGCATGGAGATACCAAGAATTGAACCCGTGACGTACTACATGCAAAGATGTGCCCCTACCACTGAGCAACAACCCTCTACCCCAGCTTGCCTTGACGGCTAGGTTTGGAAAATCAAAAGTAGGGTGCTTGTTTGTTAATGGAATAACTTGTATCATTCATGTATGTGTAGAAGAATGAAGCAGAAATTCTGGCCCATGATGTGTGTCACTATGCATTACAGCCAGACAAAGCCACTTTTTCACAAGCTGCTAATGCATGCTCTTAATTGGTGACGTCAGGTGAGTATAATTTCTAAAAGTGCTGTCATACGATACTAGTCAAATGGATCTTTAAAAAAATTCCTCATGCTACAGAACGTATTTCAGAATTGACTACCGGTATATCAGTGGTTCCCAAACTGGTGGGTTGCGACCCACCAGCCAGGGAAGCACTTGTCCCTGTCCCTTTAAGGGCCAGGGGGAGGGGGAAGGCAACAATGTGATCTCCAGGATCACTTTGCTCTCTCTCTCTCTCTCTCTCTGTGTGTGTGTGTGTGTGTGTGTGTAATTCTACTTACCATTGCCAGTGCCAGCCTCTGGGGGGGGGATGGGGAGACCCACAGATGCCTCTGCAGGGCTCCCCAAGCCTTCTGAACATAAAAAAACCTATTAATAACCACTTCCGGTTTTCAATTGAAAACAGGGATTGGTTTTCAGTATTTTTTAATGTTCAGGAGGCTTGGGGAGCCCAGCAGAAGCATCTGTGGGGCTCCCCACACACCCCAGAGGCTGGCCCTGGCAGAGATAAGTAGAAAAAACCCTCCCCTCACAGCAGTGCGATCATGGGGATCACATTGATGCCATAAGCGCCCTCACTGTGCACAAGTACAGTAGGAGTTTGGGAAGCACTGGACTATATCAGTTGTTCCCAACTGGTGGGTTGTGACCCATACCATCAAGGGATATGGAAATGAGCCATTTCCCCTTAATGGGCTATTTCAATCAAAAACTGGAAGTGGGCTCTGATCATTGTTTGAAACTCTGTATAGCTGCAGGGAGGCTTGCAGAAGATCCTCCTGGAGTCCAGTGCAACCCCCCAGGTAGACTTGCCAGGTGTCCCTTATTATAAGGGACTTCCCATATTTAAGATTTAAAAATAGTTTCCCATATCAATGTTGAACGGGACTTAAAAAATCCCATTCTAAAATTCTGTTGCTGTTGCTGCTTGCTGCTGCCTAGCCACAGCTAACTGAATAATTTTTATATTATTTCTGGTAACCATGGAGTGGTTTGATAGAAAGCAGTATCCTGATACCTGTGTGTCCCTTATTGTCATTTTGAAAACCTGGCAAGTTTATTCCCAGGTAAGTTGAAATGCCCCTCGGCCCCCGCAGCACCATGATAGCTACGGTGCTGATGGGCAGGGGCCCCCCTCCAGCCCCATCCTCTCAAACACTTACCATGGTTCCAAAACCTGAGTAGGAATTTGGAAACTGCTGTAGTATATCTTATCATTCCCTGGGTGACTTGACTCGTCAGCTCAGGTATTGGTCAAATCATAGAATTGGACCATGCCCCAGCACTGCCTCTCAGAGCCGGCTCCAGGAGTGGTGGGGCTCAATGTCAGGCATTCCTGTGGGGCCCTATATCTTCCTTGCAGGGGCCCCCACTCACCAAGAAGAACACTTGTGATCAGTGGTGTAATTCAAATGATTTAGGAACAGGAACTCACTTTTGATTGGCACTTGTCGGGAACCCAGAACCAGCCACGGAGCCCGTTAGGATCCGGAACGCCCGTTCTGGTCCGTTCCCCCTGAATGACATCACTGCTTGTGATGCTGCATGCAAACAGTGGCACATGGAAGCAGTTGGTGGTGACATGATGACATCATTGCCAACTGCTTCCAGAAGGCGCATTTTGGGCCATTTTGAAGGCAGGGGCAGGTTGGAGGGCCCGAGGTGAAGCTGCTCTGCTAATCCCACTGATTTACAACTCATAGAGATCCTGGCTGCAGCAGCAGGCAATATGCTCACTGCGCTGGTGTGGGATAGGATTGGCCTCCAAAGTGCGGGGTCCAATGTGACAACATTGGTTACATTAGCTTAAGGCCGACCCTGCTGCCTTTTCCCCCATTCCAGGGGAACAACCTTTTTTTTTATTTGGTCTTTAAAGCTTCTACTACTACAATGCCAGCTTTCTGCTGAAAAAAAATCAAAGGGAAATTGGAACGATATTTTCAAATTAATAGTACAAGTTCAGCCCTCCCTAACATCACATGGGATGCCATGAAGGCAGTGTTAAGGGGTATCTGTATCACAGAGCATATGCTTAAAATAGCCATGTCAAAAAAGTTTACTAGCTTAAATGTAGAACCTAGAACAAGTTCATAAAGAATGGGCTCCCTAAAGATATATAAAAAACTTTGAGGCAAATGAGCTGAATTAACTGCTATGGGAAACAATAAAATTTCAAAGGCCATATTATGTAATAATCAAAAATACTATGAAAGTGGAAATAAGTGCTCTAAACTTCTTGCTTCAGCTTTAAAATGGAAAGCCTCCCAAAGCAAAATTAAAGCATTAAAACCAAATAAAGGGGACAAAATTTACTAAACCAAGGGTGCAATCCTAAACTGAGTTAGGCTGGCATAAACTAAGCCAGCAAACTTTGGCCAGCACTAGGGACACCGTAAAGTATGTTTGGACCACTCACAAAGTCAGAGACGCCAGCACACGGACAAGAGCCATCCTCCCTGACTCCGAGAGTGGTCCAAACACGCTTTATGGTGGCTCTTGTGCTGGCCAAACTTTGCTGTCTTAGCTTATGCCGGCCTAACTCCAGTTTAGGATTGTGCTCCAAGGCAATAGTAGGAAAATATTTTCCTCCCAAACTTCCTCCAATGAGACCTTAAGACATTTGGCACTATTTGAATCAGAGTGCAATCTTGCGCCAGACCAGCACTGTCGAGAACATGCTGTAAGGTGCATCTATGCCGCGGAATTGGTTGCTGGACTGGGGCAAGCAGCAGCGCTGATGCACGGGCACCACCACGCCCATCAGCTGCACGGCTTTAGCGCCAATGTCTCTCTGCCAGCGCAGGACTGAACCGAGGGGGTGCCAGAGGTGTGCCAGAGGTATAACAGGGTGGCGATGGGGCAGAGATGGGACACGGCTGTTGGGCCACATCCTACCCCCCTTCCCTGGGCTGGCTGGCTCCGATTCGGGCCACTCCTGGCCATGTGGACCTGCACCTGCTATTTTGCAGGTGCAGATCTGAGCAGCTCCGTAGGGCTGGCTGGGGCTTACCTCGGGGCAAGGGGAAAACATCCCCTTGCCCTGTGCTGAGCTGCTGCTTCGTGCTAACGTGCTTAGGATGCATCCTAGCTGTGTCAGTCTGGCTATTCCAGCGCAGCGTAGGATTGGGCTGCCCATCTGGAACAGAAACCACAAATCAAGTATATGTAGAATTCTTTGATCAGGCTGTCACCAAGACAGGAATACAGAAAGAATTCATATTTGATGAAACCTTGTAAGTTGTCAGAAATGGCTGGATTAATTGTAGCCTTACTGTATATAAAAAATGACAGGGATATCCTGATGCCTCATATGCTGTCTTTTGTAATGGTATTCTGGAAGACAAGCCTATCCTGTAATTCTGGTCATACTCTAGATCACAGGTTCCCAAACTGTGGCTCATGACTGTGAGACTGTGGATTGTGACCTGATTTTTGGTGGGTTGAAGATTATTATGGTTATTATGCAGGTGGGTTGCTGGTTATTGCGCGCATGGCCTCTGCACCTGCAAGCCTTGCCGGCTGTGCTATCACATGAACACAATCAAAGGGGCCATGCACTGGGTGTGGTACTGCAAGGCATTCTGGGGCACTTTGGAAACCACGCTTAGGTTTGATGACTGACTTGGCATCATGTTATTTCAATAATTTGTAGAAATTATTTATGTAAAGTGGGTTTATGTAAAATTATTTATGTAAAGTGGGTAAACCTGGTGCTAAAAGGTTTGGGAAGTACTGCTCTAGACTGATAGTCTTACCCAAACTAGACAAAATCTTAGGGCAAAATCCTATCCAACTTTCCAGTCCCGATGCAGCTGTAACACAGCCCCAAGGTAAGGGAACAAACATTTTCTTGCCTTGAGGAGGCCTCCATGTGCCACCACCCCATTGGCACAGCTGCATCAGTGCTGGGAAGTTGGATTGGATTGGGCCCTTAGGCTGCAATCCGGTACAAACATTCCTGGAGTAAGTCCTACTGAACAAAACAGGACTGCTGAGTAAGCCTGTATAGGATGGCCTTGTTTGAAATTGTGGCTTCAAATAGGCCAACAGCTCTGCTCAATAGAGATCAATAAATATTTGCAGCAATTTGAGCAAACCAGCTCTCATTTATTATTTGAAAATATATCCAAGCTGACCAAACAGGCTTTGTGCAGTTACAGTCAGAACAGTCCTGAGTGCAATTTATTATAGTAATAAAAATAGAACCCTCTTGGCAATGCTATCTTTAGACACCAGAAAGGCCTCTGACAATCTGGAATGGCTTTTCTTTCTTTAACATTTTGACAAAAATGGGGGCCTAGAATGCAACTTTCTGGAAGTGATGTCACAGCTACCCCCCCCCCAAAATGAGGCTGCCATTAGAATCAATAATTTCAACTTACACACACTTCTCCTTTTTTCAAGTACCCTTTTCCCCATACTGTTTATTCTAGCCAAGAAATCGCTGGCAAAAGCTATCAGAACATCTCATAAAATAAAGAGGTGGAATGTATCATGTCATTAATCTAGCTGCAGTTGATGCAGTGTTGTACTTGACCAACCCAGAGCTGCATTTTCAGCATGACACCAACAGCATAATCCTATAAAAGTGTATGCACAAGTAGGCACCATTGAGTTCAGTGCAAATTTGGCCACAGTGCTATTGGGGCATTGCAGTGCTGGGACTAGTTTTCTACCGCACAAGGCCTTTTATGGCAGCTTGAAAGCTGGGCTGCCATTGTGTACTTCTGGGCCTCTGCATAAACAGGCAGTGGTATGCTGTGCGCAACAGTTTCTCTCAAAGCCTCCATCAGTATTGGTAAGTTGGTAGAAGAGGCATGTTGTGAGTGGATAGGAGGAAGAGGGTAGATCTCGGTGGCAGCAACTTGCTTCAGAATCCTATCCCTGACTCTCCCACCCCTTTTCTCTCCTTGGCCTTTTGCTACTATTAAGGAACTTACTATTACATACGGGGAACTTCTGGCTATTCAGGTCAACTCTGTTTTCAGATTTCTCCAAAATCTTCCATCAACCTTTAACACCAGACCCAGCTCTGGCACTGCTTTTACAGGCCTGAATGGAAAGGCCTATCACTAGGCCTTGCAGACCAGCAGTAAAGTGCTAAGTCATTCTGACTCTGCTTTAGCCTGGTAACGAGATCATGTGATCTCGGGTGGAATGTCGGAGACTATTTAATCAGGCCCAGGAACACTTGTTGTTAGTTCTGCTTTCTGTTTCTCTCTCTGTGTTGCTGCTGCTGGACTTGCAGAAGTTTTGCAGAACTTGCTGGAGCTGCTATTTGAAAAGCTTTACTGTATCTGTTGTTTGCCGTTCTTTGCTGCAAGAAGCCTACTTCTGGAAATATAGAAGTTCATGCTACACTAATTGTCTGAGTGATTCCTTACTGGAGTTCTGCAACCTTGGGACCTTCCTAAGCCTCACAGCTATAGGTTGCTTTGCGCTTTCATCATTTTATTCCTCTTTCTTGCACAAAAACCTAATCTAGCTTCTTTTAGCAGTGAATGTTTGGTGGCAGCAAAACATTGGAAATTGTCTACTCCACCCACACACGAAGACTGGTAACCAAAGATTTTGGATTGTAGCTTCAGTTGAAAAACTGTCATGCCATCTTGTGCATGAGGAACTCATTCAAAAAAAAAAAAAAGAGAGAGAGAGAGAGAGGCAAGTTTTATTCCATTAGGCCCCGATTTATTGAGTTCATAAATGTAGAAGACTTTACATATCTACCTCCAGGCAAGCAGTCATCTGTGTAGTGAGATTTTCTGGGATAATAAGTTCTAAAAAGAAAAAAAAAGAGACGAGAAACCTAGTTAGCTGATATTGCATAAATGATGAACAACGTTACGTTTCAGAAGTGATTTACCCTGGTTATACTATATGTTCCCTAGTTATACTACATGTTTCCGCTGTACAAAAGCGTGTAGACTAAAGCCTGTTGTTAGCCTTTCATATAGCTGCATGTTGAAGTTTCATAATGCACTGTTTGTTCCCTTAAAATATTTTTTGTCAAAATCCAATAAAAAGAGTTATTTAAAATATTAAAAACTTAAACAAGAAACAGTTACAGAGTCTTCCTATAAGTGTCTTCCTAAAAACTGAGTGGGAGCTGGACAGGTCTCTCTAGGAAGAGTGTGCCACAAGACTGGGGCCACCACTGAAAAGGCTCTGTCTTTTGTGCCAGTCTACCAGATAATTGTCAATGTTAGGCCAGAGAACAAGACTTTTGTCACAGTTCTCAGGGAGTAGGCAGGATGCTTGTAATATGATCAGAGATTGATAAGAGTTTTAAAGGCCAAGACCAGCACTATATGTTGAAGAACAGGGACCAGACTTTCTCTGTTCTGTGTATCCTATCAGCAAGCTAAAGCCTCCCTCCATTGTAATCGCTGCCTGTTGTGACGCATTGTGAACATGACACGAGCTCAGCCATATGAAGTGCTGAGCCTCCTGATCATATGAAGATGCCATATTCTGAGTGAGACCATTTGTCTGCTTAGCTCAATCTGCTTCGCTACCGAATGGCTCCACCTTTCCAGGGTTCGAGACAAGGATTCTTTTCAGGTCTGCATGGAGATGTCCGATATTGAACCTGGAACCTTCTGATTACAGGGCAGGTGCTTGACCACTTCTGAATGGCCCAGTGGTGTCATTCAAATGATTTAGGAACAGGAACTCACTTTTGATTGGCACTTGTCGGGAACCCGGAACCAGCCACGGAGCCCGTTAGGATCCGGAACGCCCGTTCTGGTCTGTTCCCCCTGAATAACATCACTGGAATGGCCCCTGTCTACCACTATGACTCCTTTGTTACCCTTTCTTGTTATTTGTACTACCCCAGTTTAAAACGCCTTGCCAGAGTAAGTGCTGGGGAGAGAATACTCTGATATATGGTGCGTTTGGTTGGTTAAATCAGAGTGTCCTGGATATGCCTGAAAGGCCAAACTGGGTATGTTCTTTGACACTGTTTTTTTTAAAATGAAAATAGCAGCCACGGTGGGCTCCAGTCTGGATCAGGACCATGACGGGAGCAAAGGAAAAACTCCCCCCCCCCAATATGCCATGGTCCGAGTCCAAATCAGGGCCCCTGTAGCAGTTATTCATATTTTTAAGAAGACAAAACACTCAGGGCCAAACAACATGATTGATGTCACATCTAGTTTGGCTCAATGGTGTCCAACAAAGAGACTAATAACGAAACACATTTCGTGACATGCTGGCTTTAGAGAAAGGCGCTTGCTGGAATTAACTGGCGAAAATGAGCTCAGTAGTGTGGGTGAAGAGAGGGAGGGTCAGTGCATGGCATTAGACAATTTAAATAAAAGGCAGGAAGCAGGACTAGAAGCCATTAACCAATTATAGATTATGGATGATGAAAGAAAGATGCAATCTAACACCAGATCAGCGTCAACAGTGTTGCAATTAATGCCATAGAATTTGTCTGAAGGCTTACTGTAATTATTATTCATCAAGCTTCTATCTTGGTAGTGGAAGGATGCAGACACAAAATACATCATGCCACTGGGGAAATACCTTGTTCCTGGGCTGATTTCAAGTTGTCATAATGTCCATTTTGAACAGTAGTAGCCCTAGGTCGTGCTGAGTGTTAATAGCTTATTTCTGTTGTGCGAAACAGTGGCTCGCTCTGTCCATCAAATTCCCAGCATGCGATCAAGAGGCATTCATTTGGTGGGGATGTGTTTTTCAAAACTGCTGTGAAAATTTTGTTTTTAATAAGACCATGAGGTGTTAAGCAATAGCTGTGCTGTCGTAGAATTGTCACTCATTTAAACAAAGATTATGGTCAGGATGAGAGATGGAGTTTATCAGCCCAGGTGAAATAGTAAGGAACTCTGAGAGGGAGAGACGTATAACCAGATTTGTTTTAGTCCAGTTGTTCCTAGGATTGGGGACTACTGGTTCTGTTTTTTCCACCTTGTCCTGCAGCATGTGACTTAGGATAGACCCTATCCACTGCCAGCCCAATGCATACAGCACCACTGACAAGAGTGCATGCTGCATGCTATGGTGGTGGTGGTGATGGTGAAAACAGATGACCTGGGGAAGGTAAGTAAAAAAGAGTTTTACTTACCTCTACATAGGCTGCCTGATCTCCAGTGGGTCTCCTTGGACCTATGCCAGGTTTTTTTGAGTTATGCCAGAAGACATTTGGGGATGGGGATAGGCTGGGAAGGGAGAATAGGATCTTGGTGTACATTGCTTCTGCTATCGTCCCCCTCCCGTCCCTGAACTGTCCTAGTTCAGCCTGATCCCTGCCCCAATCCTCCCCCAAACCTTCCTTAAGCCATTTGCTCTGCCACCTCACCTGCTCAAGCAAGGGGGTCTGAGAGCCACTGGTACATGCACAGAACCTCTGACTGCTTGTGCTGGCGGCTCCACAGAGCACAAAAGTGGCACAGCATTTGTGACGCCTCATCAGGACTTACAGTGGCAGATCTTATGGTCTGACGCCATAACAGCCTGATAGGATTGGGCTGCCTGTGTAGACAAAATTGAAGAATTCAATAGCATGGTATCTGGACTTTACCACTGCATATGGAGGACTGCATATTTGACTAATCTGCATGTTAGAAACTCCTTTCACACAAAAACCAGATACGTTATTTATTTAAATGTAAAGAGCTACAAATCATAGAGCGCATGAACGTACTGTAGATGGAATACCCTCAAGTTAGGGAACCATACTATGAATCAAGGAACTCTGAGAAAAAAATAGAACTTAGGGATGCCCGCTCGTTCTAGAACAAATGAAAAATTGAAACCTTAACCAGTGGCATTATGGAAACAAACAAAATGCTAAAAGATGAAAAATGAAACATATGTAACAAAAGAATAATTCAATAAATGACTTAAATAAACAAAATGAATTGAGTAATGGCATGGGAAAAATTGCTTGCACTGTAATAGATACTGTTCTACAGATCACCTTTCTGCAGTATTATCGCCCAATCTAAATGAATGGGGTCACAGTCTATTAGATGCTCAACTGGAGGAGCAGGAAGGCTGTTGGAGCCAGCCAGGTCAAGCACTGGCTGATGACCCCATTCTTTTCGTGGAACCACTGGCCAGGCTGACCCCTCAACTGTCAATGGCAATGGTAGCCATCAGAGGATGGGCAGGGATGTCTTGAGAGCTAGGCAGGGCTTTGCCACTGAGCCCTGTTGCTGTGGTGCTGTGCAAAACAAAGATGTGCCAGGTGCTGGTGACCAGCCAACAAGCCCCCAGCAATTGGGCCCCTCCACTATGAGAGAGGATACACTCTGGAGTTTGTACAACTCTGTCTGCTGCCCACAGGGGGCAGACTACTGCAAAGAGGAGTCTGCATTGTATTGTGACTCTGGGGGGGCGTGGCCTATTTTCCCTCCTCTTGCTCTCTGTCACTGATCTGACGGGACAGGCAGATTAGGGACTCCAAAATCTAAAATCAGATCAGGGACTCTGAAATCTAAAATCTCCATCATTTTAAGATTTAGGGCCTTGCTTTTATTAAGAAGTTAAATTGTACCTCTGTTAGGGCACAATCCTAATCTGGTTAGACCGGCACAGTTAGGCCAGCAAAGTTTGGTTAGCACAAGGGCCACTGTAAAGTATGTTTGGACCACTCTTGGAATCAGAGAACCCAGCACACAGACGTGCGTCCTTCGTGACTCCGAGAATGGTCCAAATGTGCTTTAAGAATGTAAGAAGAGCCCCGCTGGATCAGGCCAAAGGCCCATCTAGTCCAGCTTCCTGTATCTCACGGTGGCCCACCAGGTGCCCCAGGGAGACACGAGACAACAAGATGCTTGCATCCTGTTGCCACTCCCTTGCACCCGGCACTCTGAAGTAGCCTACTACTAATGTAAGGAGGTTGTACAACCAATCATGGCTATAGCCCACATGCAATTTATAGTGTCCCTTGTGCCAGCCAAACGTCGCTGGCCTAACTGCCACCCTAACTCCAGGTTAGGATTGTGCACTTAATCAGATGCTAAAAGTTTGAGGAAAGAATGAAACAATGAGTAAACTTCAAGTTCTTGTCTGAAACTTTAACAAGCCTCTGCCTTATGTATTTTTTCCTGTCAGAATCCAGTCAGCCTGGGTGAGGGAGGTTCCCTGAGGAGATTTAACAAAGGGGTCTGCTGCTGTTTGACTCTGCTATGCCAATTGAATGGAAATATAAACATTTCCAACAACGCGGACATTCAATTATACATATCCAAAACAGAAGCTGGGCAGTGATGCTGTGGCTGTGGGAACTTGTGCCTGTCATAGCAAGTGCCTTTTTAACTATGGCTTGACATGATCTTGGATAAAACTGCAGTTTTGGTTATTTGTAGGGAAGGAAGGAAATGGTCTCTTAAACCAATGGGAATTCCTGTTTAGTCTCAGTTCATCTCATGCTTGAACTTAGGTCCTTCCTTCAGGCACAGTGTAATGGGAATGCTTCTTCCTGGCCAATGTGTGTGGATATGACAAAAAATGGGTGAGATCCAGTGATGTCATTTGGTAATGAAGAACGGGAACGCTGGGCAGGACTTACGCGTGATTGGCAGCCTGTCCGTTCCGTTCCGCGGCTGCCCTGTCCTCGGGGGTGGCTGCCCCTGGTTGGTGTGCCCCACCACTGCTCGCTCAGGCACCCGGTGCACCCCCCACCCATCCCCCCCGGCGAACAGGCGCCCCGCCGAGGCCAGGGCAGCCGCGGAACGGAACGGACGGGCAGCCAATCACGCGTAAGTCCCGCCCAGCGTTCCCGTTCTTCATTACCAGATGACATCACTGGTGAGATCCTGTGATAGATGCCATTCTCATCAACAAGACTCACCAGATCATCCCCCCAAATCTCGGTTGTCATATTTGCACACAGGCAGCCCAGTAGTGGCAGCAGTGTATACATCATAACTGTGGAACTCCTGTACTGCTAGTTGTAAGTGTACAACACAAAGGCCTTACACAGGACAGCAAAAGCAATCCTCTGTTCATGCATTGCAGGCTTTTACATTTGTTACCTTGGCATATGCTGTAGCAAACACAGAATAAGTAAACAAGTCTGAACGAAAATCTGTTAACGTGCGATGATCCGTTTTCAGACTAACTGCCACTATAACAACCCTGGATTGTGTAAAGCAAACCTTTCTGTCATGTGTAAACCTATTGAAAAGAAGATGTTCTTTTCATGCACAGGAAGAACTAACAAGGGAGCCATTCAATCAGTCGGAATGAGGAAAAAAAAGTCAGCAACTTGCAGGTACGTTTGCGTGCTCTAACCTTGAAGATGTTTGTGTTGACCCGAACCTAGCTGTCACAAGACCATAAATTGGATGAGAACTAATTAACTGTCAAAACTCAGGGTGAAAGACCATAAACTCTTGCTTCACCTCTGAGTGGGCTTTAGTCCTTTCTTTGATGTGACAAGTTGTCCTCTGTTCCTTTTGCAAACAACTTAGCCCGGCAGAGGAAATGCAGTATACCATCAGGCAATCACTTATCAGCGACAGCAAATCAACATGAAAAATGGGCTTTGAAACTCTAAAGGACAATGATCAGAGAGGCTTCTTCTTTCATCCTAAATCATTATGTTTAGTAGTTGGCTGGAGTGCTATAAGTTATTTATAAATGTCTCTGCTTGTTAGGAGATGGATGTTTTTCTATAGAGAGAAATAAATGTTTTTAATCGGATGACAAATTATGAGCTCTCTATAAAAATAAAGTCCTTCCCATCCTCGAAGCAGAAACCATGGTTGTCAGTTGAGGAATGAAAACGTTGGCTCAGATGCATTTTGGTGCTGTGTTCTTGGGTTGATTGGGCTTCGTTGGCATTTGGGGAGCAGGACTGATGAAGCCCTTCATGAAGCATAATGGAATGGAAATGGCATCAAGCTTTTGAAATCACCGTAAAGATTTGCTTTTTCTCTGCTCACCCTCAGGTGCAAAGGCAGATTTGGGATACAGGTTGGGTATCCCTCATCCGGACAGCTTGGGATGGGAAGGTGTTTGGATTTTTCTGGATTTTGGAATATAATGAGAAATACTTCCTCTTGCTCTTTTCACTGTTAGCCATTTGGGTGTCTGCTGGCCTCTTTGACATTTTCCAACAATGGCACAAACCACAGAACAGAGAATAGAACTTACAGCCTGTATGTGGGAAGGAGCACAGACATTATAGAAAGGTTTTATTTTATTTTTTTTTTGTCATGGACAAAAATGTCTGGATTTCAGAATAGCCTGGATTTTGGATGTCCGGATAAGGGATCATCTACCTTTAACATCTTTCTGTCCATGAGAGGGTAGCAGGAGCTCATTCCAGAGGTGGGGAGGGAGTGTAACAGGTAGAGAGAGTGAGAGCGAACGAGAACGTAACGGGGCAATTAGGCCCAGGCTCGGCGGACAGGTCTCTGCTGTGTCCTACTTCCTGGGCCTCAACACGCTCCAGGGGGCTGCTCAGACTTGAGACAATGAGTCAGCTGACACAGATCCAAGTAGCCCCTAGGGCAGATTGAAATGTTTCTCAGGGTAAGGGGAAACGTTAACCCAGGAGACCTCCAGCCGGCTCCCAATGAGCACAGGATACCTCAGAGACCACACAGCCCCTGCCTGTTCCAGTACTAGTTAGGTTTGAGCTGCCCATGGGACTTACTCCCAGGGAAGCGGGTATACGATTGCATCCTAAGATTTCAGCCTAAGTCCCAGAAAATGGCATTTTCCATGTCAATGCAATGTTTTCCATGAGTATTTCTTTGGGAGAAAGGAAAAGGGGATATCTGAAAAAAGTGGGGAAAGACGTTTGCGAACAAAAAAAGTTAGAAACGTAGACAAAAATAGAAAATGGGAAAACAAGTTTGTAATGTGTTTACAAAGTTGAATACAAAACCATCACATTTATTAACCAGAGGCTCAAGGTAAGTCTGACTCCATTCATTATACAATCATTGATTCACAGTCAATTCACAAAATGCAACTTCATTACTCTCCTGAAAATAAATGCAGTGACTGTCTGTAAATGATTTCTTGCTCTCTCAATAGGATGCCAGTCTAGCACTCATTTCGGCAAAATTTCCATGTTATGGCAATCATATGACTCTCTAATTACTGTATTGATTGCTGTTATGCGGAAATTTCATGAATAAGGTGAGACTGAGGTTTTGATCTACCCCCCCCCCGTAATTGTCCTGTGTACAACTCATACTGTATATCATTGCCTTAAGAATGAAGAGCATTCATACTGCTGAAATGTTTTTGTTCTGAAGTTCCAAAATCCCTCCCACTGATCTATGAGTTACATCACGTGTTACCCACTGAGAATTTGCTGTTGTAATGTGAATTCTCCGCATTCTGTGTGGGTTGCATATATGGCAATGTCATTGTGCCTCCTATCACTACAAATTGTTTGGTGCCTTTGATACATGGGCAGTATGTGGACATTGCAGGTGCACAGCATTGTGATTGTTAAGTTGTGGTCAGGGCTGATGAGAGGGGAGGAAAGCTGGTACAAATTACTGGGGCCTGGGACCTGACTATGTTGCATATTAATAGCTGGTCCACCCTTGCTTGGGGAGGATGATTTTTTTTTCCCACCAGGGCCCAAAACTGCTTTCAGCAGCCCTGGTTGTGGTGGAGTTATCAAGGGTACTGTGGGAGTTGCTGCTGGATTGTTACAATAGGCTTCCCCCACCCCCAGCTATGATTATGCATAGCATTGTGAATGTGGGCCAAAGAACACCTGATGCCATCTATAAAGGTAAAGGTTTCCCCATGACCGAATGGTCTAGTTGTGACCGACTGTGGGGGGCGGTGCTCATCTCCGTTTTTAAGCCGAAGAGCCAGTATTTGTCCTAGGACAAGCTTCTGTGGTCATGTGGCCAGCATGACTATACACCATAGCGCATGGAACAGCGTTACCTTCCACCGAAGTGGTACCTATTTATCTACTTGCATTTTTTAGGTGCTTTTGAACTGCTAGGTTGGCAGGAGCTGGGACAAGCAATGGAAGCTCACGCCGTTGCGTGGTCTCGAACTGCCAACCTTCTGGTCAACAGCTCGACAGTTTAACTCACAGCGCCACCATGTCCAAAAGAGGCAAAAGAGGTGCACAATTTGTATGAGAGACACAGCAAGGAGTGGGCCTAATCCATCTACCCTCTGCAGGGGCTGATAAAATTGGCACACAGCTGTTCTTTGCAACATATGGAACACATACTGATGTACTATTTGTTTTATTTTTTTACTATATTTTTATTCTGCTTTTCTCCACCTAAGGGGACTCACCTATGGCATAGAGACCTCTATGTTTTTTCACTATGTGATGAATTGCAGCACCAGAATAAGGTGGGTAGGGGAGAAGCAAGTTGGAATGGGACTGTTGAGCAAAAGTCAAGGGCTGACTCCTCCAATCCCCCATGTTATGGCCCCAATCCAAGCAGTGGTGTTCCTATGGGGGGGAACGCTAAGAGTGCAGTCCTAACCTGGAGTTAGGCCAGCACAGTTAGGCCAGCACAATCTGCCCGGTACAAGGCCCACCGTAAAGTGTGGCCACTCTTGGTGTCAGGAAGGATGGCACGCATCTGTGTGCTGGCCTCTCTGACTCTAAGAATGGTCCAACATACTTTATAGTGGCCCTTGTGCTGGCCAAACTTTGCTGGCCTAACTGTGCCAGCCTAATTCCAGGTTCAGATTGTGCTCTAGGTTTTTCAGGCGCCTGAGCTCCTGTGTAATGTGGCCCATCCCTCTCACCTTCAGAGCCATTTGTGGCTTGGAGAACTGGCTGGAAGGCTTAGCTCTTCAAACCATCAATGGCTCTGGAGGTGAGGGGGAGGGGCCGTGTTACACCCTATAGACACCTGCCAACTCCCTTAGCCTGTCACCTGCCTGGCCACCGACTCTTATTACACTGGGGTTAGCCCTAGGTTAACAGCCAATGGTGTAGTGGGACTGCAAAATTGGATTGCCCATCTCCTTTGTAGATGATCCTCAGGACTCATTTCTGGCTCTAGGAACCCTGGAGCACAAACAACAAGTAAGAACATTATCTCTGTACATTCTTCATGTTTCAAATTGTACAATTTGCCAAATACACCTGGGACTGAGGCAAGATTCCATTTTCATCTCTCTTTCATTGTGTTTTTTTCTATCTGCCTCTTTCAATTTTTCATTTTCTATGGCTGCAAAGTAAAGAGCAGGTAATGAGATGGGTTGATTTGGACAATACTGGAATTATGGGAAAATAAGTAGGGGGGGGCCTTAATGAAATCCACAACCCCCCAACTCCGGATTTATCCTAATTTTCAACCACGTGCCCTACTGTAGCTATTTTTAAAAGTTGCTAAAGGAGCCATAACAAAAATGAAGAAGGCCAGCCGCCAGGCCCCCAGCCCTCCAATTTGAGCACTGGATTTAGATAACACTTTTGAAGGCATTTTACTAATTTTACTTAATTTTTGCTATCCAAATATTTATACCCCATCTTTGTGCCTCCAAAGAAACTCCCAAAGGTGACTTACAACATTTCCTTTTAAACCATACAATAAAAATATATATAAAATACACAAATCAAAACAAATCTCAACCAACCCAACTACAAGAAGACCTTTAATAAGACCAGGAGAAAATAAACTACAAACCCCTGTCTAAACAAAAACATTTTTATTAGATGATGAAAAATAGTGAGGGGACCAGTCAGGCCTCCAAGAGGACAGTTCGACATCCTGAAGCCTCGACAGCAAAAGCACTGCCATACGTCCTCCCCAAACAAATTTCAGGAAAAGGTGGAACACAGAGCAGGAGCCCAGATGTCAGAGATATCAAAGAGGTAGACTTAAAGTGGGAGAGATGGTTCTTCAGATATTCTGGTCCTAAGCTGTTAAGGACTCTATAGGTAGAGGTGTTTGAACATGGTGTCAACCCAATGGCACTTTCAGGATTGCGCCCTCAGACTCGAGTTCCCATCCCTGCTAAATGTTTAAAGCATCACTTTTAAATCTCATCTGCAGTTATCTTCTTACAATGTTTTCACCAAAATTAACCGGCAGGATAGTCATTTGCTAATTCAATAGCCTGCATTTTAATATATGAAGGAATCAGCCTTACATAAGTGTAAAAACTACTTGTGAATAATTTGCAAATTTCTACTGTGTCTGAAGAAGTAGCCATGCTTAACAATGTTGCAACAGTATGGAGAGAATAGTGACTGACACAATGGTGGATGCTGGTGTTCCAGCTGTTAAATGCATCTCTCACCCCAGTGTTGAGTGCGGTGCTGTCTTCTACCCCCTTTTTAAAGTACTAATTTGTTTTTGCAGGTGATCTTGTACTCATTGCCACAGCTTTCAGTATTGCTGTCTAAAAACACTTTGCAGCCTCATTCTACTTTCTGAGTGGCAGCTGAGGAAGAATTGGAAGTTGGGAAGTGGATACAAATAGCTGTGCGTAAACAGGCTGTCTTTCATACTCTTTCTTTTTTTGACGGTGTTCAGCTTTAGTTGGCCTCTTGTCTTTGCAATTTGTCTCCTTTCTCTTTTCATCTGTTAGGTTGTTGCAATGCACAGTTGGGGGCCCTGCATGGAAGACAATGTGAACAAGCGAACAATGTGAACAATGTGAGCCAATGAGGTCATATGTGCAGCTCTTAATTTTTTTGGGAAACCTAAATAGTGATAAATCTACAGGTGAAGTTCATGTGTCATAATACATCTGTCTTTATAATATTTGTTCCAGTCATTTAAAAGCACTCTGTTATCTATACAAGTCCAGCATGTTCCACTTGTGACACCAAAAGTGCTATCATCTCCTTGTTTTCTTAAGCAGTCCAGGGGCATTTGGGTGATACTCCGTCTCAAGCATGTGGGGGAGTAACAGGGCTGGGCACATCTTCCTCCAGCCGCATGCCCTCTTGCAGTCACCAAACCATGGGCAGGGCATGGCTTGTCTGAACCACTCCTCTATGTGTTATGTAGATGAAAAACATTTAGGCATATTCAGGCAAATTTGATCCTCCACTGCATGACTGAGTTGTGGGACAGCATGCTGTGTGGGGTGCACGTGCCGAGGTGTGCACATCTGCATTCCTTCCCCAGGCGTTTGAGAGGGTGGGTGATACACAAACCCAGAGTGCAATCCTAACCTGGAGTTAGGCCAGCAAAGTTTGGCTGGCATAAGGGCCACCGTAAAGTGCGTTTGGACCACTCTCAGAGTCAGGGAGGATAGCACACAACAGATTGCACCCCCAGTCCCATGACAATTGGAAATGTAATGGGTTCTCATTGTTTTGCAACAACAGTTTTAGCAGTGGCAAATATGATTGTAATCAATTTCCTATCAGTGTTGGCCCAATCCTATCCAGGATTGGGTTGTTACATGTTTACAACAGCAGAATATAGTTCTGAGATTTAGTTCTGAGAATATAGTTCTGAAATGAGATTTACTTACTTCTGAGCTTCTTGACAGAGAGTAGGGATCAAGTTGGCTTATGGAGCTATTGGTGAGGTTTTAAGATGCATCTTATACCTTGCTTAATATATGATGAAGGGTCTAATTCTTTTTGTGCTTACTCATGCATGTATTGAGAATGATCCAACAGCAGAAATTTAATTTGTTTCCACTGTGTAGTGGGTTCTAGATACGATTACATCTCACTGTCACAGAAGGCATTAATCAAGAAATAGGCCTCTTAATCCTCCTTTCAGCGTTAATGAAACACTGTAAAAATGCCTTTCACCAGTGGATGTCAAATATCAGTTGTGCAGTGATTAAAATGCTTTTGTGACAGGTTTAGCATTGTAGTCTATACCCAGTTATTCAGCTACCTAATTTAAGCTGTCTGTCAAGAGGCAAATAGCTACAAAGAGAGCATTCTTGCCCTCAATGGCATTACAAAAGATGACTTGTGTATCTATAAACATTGATATTTTTGAATGCTGTACACACCAGTGTATTCCCCTCTTGCAACAAAGAGGTGTTAGATGTAAGAACAAATTACAGCTGTCAGGAATTCCTGGGACACAGTTAAAATAAATCCAACCACCAATAATGTACAGATATGTAAATCTAGTTGGAAGCAGTGGGACCTGCTAATAGGTTGTTGTCTTTTTGTTCCCTTCCTCAATGCTCAGGTAGATGTACAAGAATCTCTCCTCTGACGTCACCCTCACAATCCCAGATGAGGTAGGCAGGAAGAGAGAGGGTGACTGTCTGATGGTGAATAGTCACTCAGTGAGCTCCAGGCCTGCGTAAGGATTTGAATCCAAATCTCCTTGCACTTAGTCAAGGACTTTACACGACTCCACACTTTTTCTTCAGTCTGATGACAACACTACAAATCAGCTGTGGCACTCTGGAAAAGAAAAGAAAAAGTCCCCAACAGTGCTTCTCATGTGGTTTTGTCAAGCCTGGAAGTGTGAGACTTGCAGTGTTATTTAAAGGGATTTGGTGAACAAAAGAGCTCCTTTGTATCAATGGCTGTCCAGGGAGTGGGGAATGCTAGGTTTTTCAGGGTTCTGAACGCTTGTGTAAAGTAGCCACTTCCCCTCCCCTTCAGAGCCATTTGTGGCTGTGAGAGCAAAGTGGAGAAACGGTTCTGCCTTCCTTTCACAACTGTGAATGGCTCTGAAAGTGAGGGGGAGGGGGCTGCTTTACACAGGGATCCAAAAGACTGAAAAACTTAGCATTTTGTACACACACACACGCACGCATGCACGCACGCATGCACCGGGAACGACTCTGCTTTGTGCTGTTCTTGTAAAGAAAACTAGAAGTCCTGCATTTCCAGCTTTATAGAAACTGGACTGAGGGGTGGGGAATGATCCGCTTTTCACTCAGGCAAGGGGAAAGTGGATCAGGCTACAATCCTATGCACACCTTCCAGAGAATACATCCCACTGAAGACAATGGGACTTATTTCTGAGTAGGAAAGCATAGGATTGTGGCTTGTGTCAGTGGCTGGAGATAGGTGGTGGCAGTGGCAGAACTGGATGCGCTTCACCCCTAAATTCACTGTCCCCATTAGACTCCTTGCAATCCACTGCCAATGCAAGCCCACTTCAGTTTGCCTTGTGGTTCCGCTGGCAGTGCTACACATTCATAGCGCGGTTGCAGCACTCCATTAGCAGGCCTTTGTTGGTTGTACTCATAAATACATTTAGAGACTATTTTCATGCTCGCAGAAAAGTTCCTGATGTGTTCTGAAATTGCAATGATGTGAAACTAGGGGTGTGTGTGTGTGTGTGTGTGTGTGTGTGTGTGTGTGTGTGTGTGTG
>JAJKFI010000002.1:13468414-13481167 GCA_029204185.1 Lerista edwardsae
TGTGTGTGTGTGTGTGTGTGTGTGTGTGTGTGTGTGTGTGTGTGTGTAGAGAAATGGGCTCTTGTCTCCAAATACATCTTTCCTCTCCCACACACTGCCTTGAAAGTTGAAACCAAAACTTTCAATAGAAGCTTTGTTTGCTTGAGCTGAATTCAGTTTATCTTCTCGTCTTTTTTTCTGACCCAATCTAATGTGACTCCTTTATATTAGTGCTGAACCTCCTGGCGGCTTAAAGTCAAGACCAGACATATCCTTCTCTCTGAAATCTGAGACTGAGAGGCCAAACCTTTCATGGAAGTGGGTTTATTTTTAGCTCTTTTGTAAGCTAAACTCTTGAAAATATAATAACTCCCATTTGGCTTGTGGAATTAAATAGAGGGAAAAAATGGAGTTCAAGGGAGCACACTGCTATCTGTGTCAGTATCAGCACTCTGTACAAGAGGCAAATGAGATTTTTTTTTAAACCCGAGAGTCTGGAATTTTATATAATGTACAAAAATACAATGCATTGTTGCAGCATCTGAAAGCACTAATATAAATCAATAGCCCAGTTTAGAGGTTGTTACAGTTTTAAGACACCTTTTGCTAATCAGGGTGGCGACTACAAGAGAGAAGGAGTTCTCTCTCCTTCCCCCTCCTTCTGTTGTGTCTTTATAATAGTTCTTAGAGCGCAATCCTAACCTGGAGTTAGGCCAGCACAGTTAGGCCAGCAAAGTTTGGCCAGCACAAGGGCCACCATAAAACATGTTTAGACTACTCTCGGAGTCAGGGAGGGTAGTTCACGTCTGTGTGCTGTTCTCTCTGACTCTGAGAGTGGTCCAAACATACTTTACAGTGTCCCTAGTGCTGGCCAAACTTTGCTATGCTTAGCGTATGCCGGCCTAACTCAGTTTAGGATTGCGCCCTAACTTATTCCATTACACTGCATTACATTAAAGGTAAAGGTTTCCCCACGACCGAATGGTCTAGGTGCTAGGTGCTAGGTGTAGGGGGCGGTGCTCATCTTTGTTTCAAAGCCTGTAGAGCCGGTGTATTGTCCAAAGTCAAGCTTCCGTGGTCATGTAGCTGGCTTGACTCTATGCCGTAGCGCACGGAACGCCGTTCCCTTCCCACTGAAGTGGTCCCTATTTATCTACTTGCATTTAGGTACATTACATTACTGCATTACATTACAGCACCTCTAATAGCTGCATGCAGTATATATTTACCCCACCCACTTATTATATTCAATCAAACTCCTCAGCTCATTGGTTCTCTATGTATTATTTATTTTCCAGCCCTCAGCACCGTGTCAGATATATGATGTGACCCCCATGCCGAAAAGTTTAGAGAACCTTTAGTTAAGAGATAGGGAATGCCCAAGATCACCCAGAGAAACATGGCAGAGCAGGGATTCGATCTGGATTTCCAAAGTCCAAGGCCCTCATCAGATGTGCAGTTATTATACAACAAAATACACCCATGAGTCACGTCCATGAGACTGTATGGGATTTGCAACAGGTTTACTGAAATCCTGGAGTTTCTTCCTGTCAAAATATGCACCAGACCTTCCTCCTTCACTAACCATCTTTGGCAGAATTCCTGTATCCCAGGGAACCGTGCCTGCTGGAAAGCGTGGGAGTTTCTCCCTGAGTGTTTGCCCTTTTGAGGGCAGTAAATGTTCTGCTCTTGTCAGTGGCAACAGGATTCACATGCTGTTCATTTTATCAGCAGGGAGCTGTACAGGCATGGTACAATCCCAGCAGCCCTTCATGTGATCTTATCCACATATACAAGGGTTGGTTCAAAAGTAATGCCTCCTATTTTTTATTTCAAACTTGGCACCACATGTTGTTGTCAGTTTGACTCAGTGGTTTAACCCCTGCTAACTGGGCAAGAGGCACTTTTACAAGTGGTGGTGTTCTTACATTGTGCAGGAGAAGAGTAACTTGTCCCTCTTCAGCCAAGCACAGTGACTTTTCTAGTGGCTGTTGCTGGCGGTGTTCTGCATTTTTTTTTTAGATTGTGAGCCCTTTTGGGACAGGGAGCCATTTAACTTTATTATTATTTTTTTGTCTGTAAACCGCTTTGTGAACTTTGTTGAAAAGCAGTATATAAATACAGTTGATTGATTGTCACTAGATGTATTTGATTTCACCATACAGTTCAGCAATGTGATATGTCACGTAATGTTTCAGATACTTGAATAAAAAAAAAGAACATGATTGAATTCCTCACTGGGAGAAATAAATGGATCTCAATACATACTTGAAAAGGGGCAAGGAGGTTTTTGAAGGGATGAGATCTAGTGTGTGCCATTATCACTGGACCACCCCCTTCCTTCCCTTCCTGTCCCTGATTCCCGTTAACCCCTTGATCTGGCCCCCTTCACAGTCTTACCTGCAGCAGAGCAGCAGCAGCGGGTCTCCAATGCTGCCACCACTTTGTGATGGTGAGTTGAAAATGGCTGGTGGTGCACGTTGAGCATAATCAGCAGCCAATTTAGGGCAGTGGGATGTTATCCTGCTGCCGTAAGGCATATCATAGAATTGGGCCATTTGTGTCTGAACTACGCTGTTCACTTTGGATGAGATATTCCAGATTCTGCTTTTGAGGCACACTTCAACACCATAATTTTTGAGCTATTTGCTTTGTCAGATGTCTAGAACTTGATGTACATCAAATCAGCCATTAAACCCCCCCAATAGACAGACAGACAGACAGACAGACAGACAGTGATTTGAGAGGATGTTTAGGAACCACTGATCACATGTTAATGATCATATTAACATTCTTAATTGTAAATGACAGGGAGATTAATTTCAGTATAGCAGCTTGATCAATTGTCTTTTTCTCTAGAATTGACAGAATATTCATTAAGTGGGGGGGGAGAGAGAGAGAGAGAGAGAGGTCTCCTTCACCACTCTGAAGTGAGAGCTATAATTATTTATAATCATTTAGCTCATTCCAGTGTGTACTTTTCATTAAAAAGAACACAAAAAAAGCTTTTAAACACCCCTTAAATAGACTCAGAAAGCTCAGGGGCAGAATTTCTCACATATTTCTCCTAACTATGGCTTGGTTTTAATCTTGGGAACTGGGAACATGGCTGATGAGTGACTTCGATTGAGAAGCACTGTATGTCGGCATATATAGGCTTTCCACACAGAAGATCCCAGGTTCAGTCTTGGCATCTCCAGGCATAGCTAGGAAACAGCCTTACCTGAGAACACCTGCCAGTAAGACAGATGATGCTCAGCAAGACTTCCTACTGCAGACTCAGTTTTCACAATACCCTTTCGCAGCAGCATAGCTATAGGGGGCGGTGTGATAAGAATTGCAGGCAGCACAATGCGCTGTGTATGCAGTTCCTCTTACTCACCGTCAGAGCCATTCTGGGCAAATACATACTGGCCACCAAATGATCAGAGGCATACTTGATGGAGGTTCAGGGGGACACATGGTCCTGGGCGCCATAATGAATGGTCCCATGAGCCACTGCCACTGCAGCCGCCTGCCTTCTTGGGCCCTACCGAGGGCCAGGCAGGCCATCTGAATAAAGAAAGATGATTGTGGTTGCTCTATTTTGACCTAATAAAATATCAAACATTATAATTCTAGCAAGGCACATGATTTGACTATATAAAAATGCCAATAAAGGTTTATGAAATGAAATGATTCAACTATATCATATGTCTTTATTCATATCATTCAAAATTATGTCACTTTTATGGAGAAAACAATGCAAGTAGCAAAAGATACAATTGTTTATTACGAATGAGAAGTCCACCACATGGAAGAACAATGTTTGGAAATGCAGCACAATTCAGAGTGCAATCCTAACCTGAAGTTAGGCTGGCACAAGTGAGGCCAGTAAAATTTGGCCGGCACAACAGACACCGAAAAGTATGTTTGGGCCACTCTTGGAGTCAAAGAGGCCAGCACAGAGATGTGCGCCATCCTCCCTGACTTCAAGAGTGGTCCAAACGTGCAGTGGCGTTTCTACAGGGATGGCAAAGCTCTAAGTTTTGCAAGAAGCCTTACCTTGCAGTGGAGATTACTCCTCTCCTGCACCGTTTTAGCCAATCTTGGCATTGCTTACTGGCTACAGCAGCAAGGGAGAGGAGGGATTTACATGACAGGGTAAGGCTTCTTGCAAAACTTAGAGCTTTGCCATCCCTGTAGAAACGCCTCTGCAAATGTGCTTTACAGTAGCCCTTGTGCTGGCCAAACTTTGCTGGCCTAACTTGTGCCACCGTAACTCCAGGTTAGGATTGCACCCTCAGTGATTGAACTAGGGCTTTTCAGACATGTGAAAAGGAAGACAGACTGAGGGTAAGGACTGCTACTCCTTGCTAAAATGACAATGACCCTAAAAACGGCATCCATAGAACCTTTCCTTACTGTGGTTTCGCACAGACCATTGCATTTTAGAGGGCTGCGTTCCACGTGAATTGTCGCATGTTTTCCGAACTCAGTCTGTTCCCTTTTTGCCCCGTCAGCTTTCTGATGTTACTTTTCTTGCCTTCGCTACTGAAGCGATTCAGGAGTAGGTTAGCAGCCAGATGTGCTTGTTCACAGACATCTGGATATTCATAATGTGTCCAAATCCCAGCGGCTTTTGGCACATACTCACAATCTTATTTTTTTTCTGTTAATGATATACAATTTAAAATATTCTGAATCAATCCCTGCAATCTGGGATTTCATATTTTAATAAGAATATTGCTGGTCAGCCAATCAGTATCTTATTGCATAAGACAATCAAGTTATACCAAAAATGCATAAATAGTTAAAATACCAACATTGCTGCAAACAGTACCTTGAGGACATAAACATGCTTCTCTCTTATTTTGAATTCATAGCTAGCAAAAGTGGCAGCTGATCCTTATGACCTTTATATCTCTCTAATAAAAACACATATTTTAAAAATAAAGGGGGAATATGGCTTGTAGAAAAAGTAAATGGAAAATGGGGGTAGATCTGCTACTTTGCCCTAGGCTTAAATTGCCTGAGGCCACAAATGTAAAGGAACCTTGGTGTTTTAATCCATCAAAAACATCAGTAAAATGAATAAAGGAAACCAAGGCAGTGAGTGTAGATCTCTCAGATATGGTTTTATATGAGCTTGAATATTGTGATAGTATCGCTGAGCCTCTAATTGAAGGAGTGACCCCATGGTTGTTCATTTTTGTCATTGTGTTCAAAACCAGATAATCTTCTATATCATTACATTTCTGGAAGTATAGTCACCAAAGGTGCTACTTTGCTGACATGTCCATCATTTATAATACTATAGTTTGGAAGGGATCAGGGTATTCCAGTCTCACCCACTGTCACATGGCATGTCCACTCTTTCCACCCACATATGGTATGGATTATTTCATCACATAATCCATACCGGAAGTGGGACTTATTACTGTAAAGGATGTACATTCACATAAATAATGAAAACTTCAATCAGAGGCATAGCTAAAGAAGTGCAGGGGGTGCAACTGTAAGGGGCAACAAGCTTTATCATCTACTGTTACTCATTTGGGTTTAGAGGTACCGAAAACTGTTTCCTCCACTGCCATCTCTACTCCCCCTGAACCTACTTCTTTGGTGATTTGCTAAAGGATGTCCGAGACCTTCTTCAAACACAGAAGGTCAAAAAAGCTCCAGGTGCAGATGGGGTGACTCCTCTCTGCTTGAAAGTGTGCGCTGCACAACTGGCCCTCATCCTAACATGGATTTTCAATAGTTCACTGGAGTTGTGTAACATTCCCACATGCTTTAAAGCTTCTATTATTACCCCAGTGCCTAAGAAATCTTCCATCAGTGGGCTGAATGATTACAGACCTATTGCTTTAACATCTGTAGTAATGAAAGTCTTCGAGAGGTTGGTGCTGGCCTATCTGAAGGACATCACTGACCCTTTGTTAGACCCTTTTCAATTTGCATATCGGTCTAACAGGTCAGTAGATGACACTGTCAACATGGCATTGCACTACATCTTGCAACACCTGGATTCCTCGAGGTCTTACGTACGGGTTCTTTTTGTTGATTTCAGTTCAGCGTTTAATACTATTGTTCCATCTAATTTGTATTCTAAATTGATCCATCTAAATGTACCTGCTCCCGTCTGTCAGTGGATATATAGCTTTCTGACAGATAGGAAGCAGCAGGTGAGGCTGGGGAAAATTACATCTAATACTTGTACAGTTAGCATGGGAGCTCCTCAAGGGCGTGTGCTCTCTCCGCTGCTTTTCTCCCTTTATACAAATGACTGCACCTCTTGTTAAGACCTTAAAGTTTGCAGACGATACAAAACAATCATTGGTCTTATTAAAGACGGTGATGAGTCTGCATACAGACGGGAAGTTGAGCAACTTGTTTCGTGGTGCAGCAGTAACAACTTAGTGCTCAACTCACAAAAAACTGTGGAGATGATAGTAGACTTTAGAAAGCACCCCCCTCCTTTACTTCCACTATCCATCTTAAGCAGTATGGTTTCTGTGGTGGAGTTGTTCAAGTTTTTGGGTTCTGTACTCTCCCGGGACCTGAAATGGTCAACTAATATCAGTTGTATTATCAAAAAAGCTCACCAGAGATTGTATTTCCTGCGTCAACTTAGGAAATTTAACTTGCCTCAAGAGCTGCTTGTCCAATTTTATAGAGGTATTATTGAATCTGTCCTCTGTAATTCCATAACTGTTTGGTTCGGTTTGGCAACCAAACTGGATAAGCAACGGCTCCAGAGGACTGTTAAAACTGCTGAAAAAATAATTAGAACTGGCCTGCCCTCAATAGAGGACTTGTATACTGCTCGGGTTAAAAAGCGAGCAGTGAATATTGCTGTAGATCCTTTACACCCTGGTCATAATTTGTTCTACCTTCTTCCTTCAGGTCATCGATATAGGACTCTGTACACCAAAACATCTAGGCACAAAAATAGTTTTTTCCTCCTGTGCCATAAACTGTTGAATTTGTAGTTATGCTGAGGTGACTTGGATGAGGCAGTGTTTTATCCTGAATAATGCCCTTATTTGTTTTGTGTATTTATTGTTCATTATGTATGTGTAGTATTGTATGTATGTAGCCGGTAGCCGTATCAAATTCCAGGTATGGTTTACATACTTGGCCAATAAAATTATCTAATCTAATTTAATCTTTAGAGAGGCAACAAGCTGAGATTGACTGTAGTGGCCACAATTGTGAAAACCTTGGTAACCATGAATAATACCGTCATGTTATATACTATTTGATACGGAATTTAATGAAGAATGCTATGAAACAAATTGGAGTGTAATATCTTCATTTTATCAAAAGTTATGCCCCCCCCAAGCAGAAAATGAAAATACAACTGTGATGTCACTTCCTGTTGTGATGTCACTTCCAGGGCATCATTTTGCCCTCTGCACCGGGCTACACTTTCATTAGGTTCACCAGTGACTTCATTTCTTGTTCGGGGATTTTCTGCTGCAATACAGTGTGGGAAAGAGTATTATCTTGGTTCAGTGAAGCAATAACAACTTAACTTGAAAGACAACAGAAGCACTGCAATGAAAATTCACCTTTTTTAAAAAAGCTAGGTTGTATTGCATAAAAAATCTCACAGCACTGTCTTCATTAGAAGCAAAATGACAAACTGGATGGCATCCAAAATGGCTGGCTTCAGACCTGCATTCCTATTGACCTGAAATGTCAACTGTGATTATATTGTGTGGACTGCCAGTCACTACAGCAGCTTTCAAAAAAAATCTTCTGCAAAAATAAAAGGAGCTGCATCCCAGGGTTTCACAGCATCTGTGAAGTATGGAAGTCATGCAAAATGATAGCGCTTTTAATTCAAGCCGCCTCTCCTTTGGTGCACAGTGAATTGTTAATCTCCTGGTTATTCATGTTGAGAGACTGCTTTCTCTGCAAGGCACCATTGTGTTTGCTCTGTCCAGAACTTCACTTGACCTTTTCCCCACCCTGTTCTGCACTGCAGACAAAGGAAGAAAGGATAAGTACCTCTTAATAAGCACCCTATCATATAAAAGTTAACTTGTTCTTACAACAAAGTAGGCTGCTATTGTTACACACAGCCTAGGAACATGTTATTAGTTTAACCGGAAAGACGAGGGGATCATGTTAGGGGTCATTGGGAAAAGAACTGAGAAACAGACTGCTAATAATATAATGTCCCTATACAAATTGATGGTGCAGGCACATTGGACTCTGAACTGTGAGGAGGTCTGGTTGTCACAAACCAAGACAGATATTGTCAAGCTGGAAAAGATTTTGGGAAAGATGAAAAAATGGGCAATCAACATTATCAGAGGGCTGGAGCTTTACAAGGAAAGGCTGCAAATTTGGAGATTTTTAGCTTGAAAAAAAGGCAATTAAGGGGACATGATTGAGAACGCAATCCTAAACTGGAGTTAGGGTGGCATAAACTAAGCCAGCAAAGTTTGGCCGGCACAAGGGCCACCATAAAGTGTGTTTGGACTACTCTTGGAGTCAGGGAGGGTGGCTCACATTTGTGTGCTGACTCCGAGAGTGGTCCAAACATACTTTACGGTGTCCCTTGTGCTGGCCAAACTTTGCTGGCTTAGTTTATGCCATCTTAACTCAGTTTAGGATTGTGCCCTGAGACTTGGACAATTATGCATGGATAGACAGAAGTTTATCAGCCTCCTTCACAGGCCTAGAATCCCAATGATTGGCAGAAGACTTAGGGGTGCAATCCTAACTTCTGCTGGAACAGGCAGGCCGACTGGCATGTGCTGTATCCAATGCAGGTTGGGAGCAGGCTGGAGCCTCCATGGAGCAAGGGGTTGAACGTCCCCTTACCCAGTGGTGTCATTCAAATGATTTAGGAACAGGAACTCACTTTTGATTGGCACTTGTCGGGAACCCGGAACTAGTTACGGAGCCCGTTAGGATCCGGAACGCCCGTTCTGGTCCGTTCCCCCTGAATGACATCACTGCCCTTACCCCAGGGTAGGTGCAAGCTGCCCTTGTGGGGCTGCTTGGATCTGTGTTTTCTGTTTAGCAGGCACGAGTCTGAGCATGTGGTGGCAGCCCAAACGGGGTATGGATGTACTGCCTGTGCTTTTGTTGCAAAAAGTGCCATAAGTCACCTCCAGCACTGGTGGAAAGCCATTGGACGAACGACAGACCAACATTGGTGCTGTGCCGCCTGGAGGCTGCAACACAAGCTGGTGCATGGTGAGTGCACCTGTTGCCAGTGTTGTGGGCTTTACTGGCAGGGTGGGAGGGCATTCCTGGGTGGGGGAGGGGTGGAACAGGGATGGGACCAGAGGCGACCCTCACGGCCTGACATGGAGGCCGTCACCTCTACACCGGCAAAATAGCTGGTAGACGCATT
This sequence comes from Lerista edwardsae, assembly GCA_029204185.1. Lineage (NCBI taxonomy): Eukaryota > Metazoa > Chordata > Lepidosauria > Squamata > Scincidae > Lerista > Lerista edwardsae. The sequence continues at coordinate 13,477,752 of JAJKFI010000002.1, forward strand.
ATCCGCCCATGCCCTTACCGCAGGGGAAAGGGACAAATCCCCTTCTCCCACGGAGTCCCCTGCAGCTGCCTGGCTGCCATGGGATGCAGAGGTAGCTGTTTGGCTACCTCTGCGTGCACGAGCAGTCAGGCAGCTCAGGATTTGGCTGTTAGTGCATGGACTTTGATCAACATGGTTGCCATGAACATACTCATGGGGGATGCACTAAGTTCATGGTGGATACAACTATGATTACTGGAAAATTCCCACAGTGGTGTAGTAACTAAAGTGTTGGACTAGATCTGAAGAGAACCAGGTTTTGCTCAGCCATGCTGCGCAGAGGGTGAACTTGGATTAGTCCCTATCTTTCAAAATAACCTACGTCACAGGCTGAGGATGTGTGAGGACAAGAAGGAAGGGATCATGTATGCTGCCTCAAACTCTTTGGTGGAAGGGTGAGATAGTAGTACTAACATTAAAAACGCACACACAAGTTTGCAATTGATCCTGGGCTGTACGGAACAAATTTGGGGCTTAAAAGGAGCTTTGCTATTGCCTGTCTTGGCTCTTAAGCTCTTCTGTTGTGCTTGCCTGTCTTGACATGGTGGAAAGAAAGGGTGTTTTAGATGAGAGCACAGCCAAATATGGGATTGTATTGGTGAAGTGCAACACTTTTGAAAGCCAAACAGTTTCTGATGGATGAAGCCCATGACTAACGGCTGACCTTTGCGGAAAGCGGAAAGGAGGGCTCAATGAGAGTCTAAAACGGCTCTGTGTACATCATTTGCAATACAATGAAATATTAACACTGTGACTTTTTGAAGTGAGCAAAGATGAGCATTTCTTTTACATTTGGGGTCTTACAGCCGTGCCTGCTAAGATTCCGCCTAAAGGAAATTATTTTTTTTAATTAAAGCAATAAATGCTAATCCATGTTACCAGGAAACTTTCATGTCTAACAGAAAGGAATCATTTGTAATTTTAGGAAGGAGTCAAGCATCCCTAATGGGGCAGGGGGAAGCTTTAGGGCTTACTGCCGATACCATTGTGATGTGTGTCACATGGGAGCTCTCGCTGAAGCCAACCAGCATTCCAGGTCTGTTGCGTTAAGCAATGCAAACATGTCTGGAATGAAGTTGGCTTGCTTCTGAGATGGCTAATGTATTACTTTCCAGAACCTCAGTATTTGAACACAAAAACATACGTAAAAATAGGAATAAGCTGGTGTAGTAAGCAACTGAGCTGTGAATCAGGGTTCCAGCCTCTGTAAATCTTGACATAAGAACATAAGAACATAAGAAGAGCCCTGCTGGATCAGGCCAAAGGCCCATCTAGTCCAGCTTCCTGTATCTCACAGCGGCCCACCAGGTGCCCCAGGGAGGCATGTAACAACAAGATGCTTACATCCCGTTGCCACTCCCTTGCACCCGGTACCAGTAGCCCACCACCTTTGTAAGGAGGTTGCACAATCCATCATTGCCTATAGCCCACGATGGACCTTTCCTCCAGAAATCTGTCCAATCCCCTCTTAAAGGCATCAAGACCAGATGCCATCACCACCTCCTGTGGCAAGGAGTTCCACAGATTAACTACCCGGTGGGTAAAAAAGTACTTCCTTTTATCTGTTTTAACTCTCCCAACCCTCAGCTTTAGCGGATGCCTCCTGGTTCTGGTGTTTTGAGAGAGGGAAAAGAACATCCCTCTATCGACTTTATCCCTTCCATGCATAATTTTGTATGTCTCAATCATGTCCCCCCTCAGGCGCCTTTTTTCTAGACTGAAGAGCCCCAAACGCTGCAGTCTTTCTTCATAAGGGAGGTGCCCCAGCCCCGTAATCATTTTTGTTGCTCTCTTCTGCACCTTTTCCAACTCCACTATGTCCTTTTTGAGATGCGGCGACCAGAACTGGACACAATATTCCAGGTGTGGCCTTACCATTGATTTGTACAATGGCATGATAATATTGGCTGTTTTATTCTCAACCCCTTTTTTAATGACCCCAAGCATGGAATTGGCCTTCTTAATTGCTGACGCACACTGGGTCGATACCTTCATGGAATTGTCCACCAGCACCCCAAGATCTCTCTCCTGAGCTGTCACAGACAGCTCAGAACCCATTAGCCTATAGGTAAAGTTTTGGTTTTTTGCCCCAACGTGCATCACTTTACATTTGTCTATGTTGAAACGCATCTGCCATTTGGCTGCCCATTCCCCCAACTGGGAGAGATCCTTCTGGAGCTCTTCACAGTCGTCTCTGGTTTTTACCACCCGGAAAAGTTTTGTGTCATCCGCAAACTTGGCCACCTCACTGCTTATCCCTGTCTCCAGGTCATTTATGAATAAGTTGAAAAGCATGGGCCCCAAGACAGATCCCTGGGGCACTCCACTTTTCACCTCTCTCCATTCTGAAAATTGCCCATTGACCCCCACTCTCTGTTTCCTGGCCCTCAACCAATTCTGGATCCATAAGACTCTGCCATTAGCTCAGTGTTGGCCGTCTCTCTCTCTCTCTCAGCTTGGTACAACATGGGGTGAAAAATACATTGTCGGCTTGTTGTTAGGATTGAATGATGATAAAACTAAATGACTTTGTGCCCACAAAAAGGGCATTTGTAACACCACCCTGCTAATTCAGAACAAGGAGCCATATAATTCAGTACTCTTGTTCTACGAGTGGTAGGCCAGATTCTTCTGGGAGATTTACAAGTGTCGCCCCTTCCCTGTTGGTTGTTACTTCTGTTGTTTTGTAACTAACAGTCTGCCCTCCCTTAGTCTGCAGCTGCACCAAAACATGGGGGGGCAGACTTTACGTTGTAAAGAATGTTTGGACCACTCACAGAGTCAGAGGGGCCAGCACACAGACATGCACCATCCTCCCTGATTCCGAGAGTGGTCCAAATGCGCTTTATGGCGGCCCTGGTTTTGGCCAAACTTTGCTGGTCTAACCTTGCCAGCATAACTCCAGGTTAGGATGGCGCTCTCAATAGGATTGGGATGTTAATTATCTGTGTTGTCAATTACAGATGACCCCTCATCCGGATATCTGAAATCCAGACTATTCTGAAATCTGGACATTTTTATCCAAGACATTAAAAAAAAAACTTTCTATAGTGTGAACACTAGAAGATCTTGTGGTCATTCCCATGTACAGGCTGTAAGTTCTATTCTCTGCTCTGTGGTGTGTACCATTGTTGAAAAATGTCAAAGAGGCCAGCAGACACCCAGATGGCTAACAGTGAAAAGAGCAAGAGGAAGTATTTCTCACTATATTTATGCAACATATAGACACTGTTCCATCCTAAGCAGTCCAGATAAGGGTTACTCAACCTGTATTTTCTTTGGTAAGTGAAATCTCTCTCTCTCTCTCTCTCTCTCTCTCTCTCTCTCTCTCTCTCACACACACACACACACACACACACACACACACACACACACAC
>JAJKFI010000002.1:13481177-13510301 GCA_029204185.1 Lerista edwardsae
CCCTGCCACGTTGTTGTACCCATAATGATACAGTGGCTTTCTCCCCTCAAAGTGCTGCTCAATATGGAAATGCTGTGGTCTTCGGTGAAATGTTCTGACTATGATTTTCTCTGATAAGAGCCTCTCAACAACATATTTGCCTCCTTGCTCACGCTTGCCATCAAATGACAGCAAAAAGGAAAAAAAGAAAGAAAAGAGGAAAAAAAATCAGCTGTCACTTTAAACAAAATCTACAATTACTCTGTGTTGTTGTTTCAAGCACAACAACAAGGAGAGGGGAGGGAAGAAAATCTACAGCCAGATTTCTATGACTGATGGCAAAATAAATAAACAAACCTGAAGTTATTTTCTAAATGGAGGGCTGTAGGAGCCGCTGGCTCTTTGCATTATGAATGTATCACCTGTTCTAGCGGCTTGGATGCAAAGATGAGTTGTCATTAGGCAAGATTTACTGCTTGGCTAAATTAAATATTGGTTGTGCTGCTCTCTAGCAGTATGACTAGCAGTATACAAAAACGGGAAAAAAGAAAAGAAAGGGGGGAAGCGCTCTTGAGCTTGCCATAAACAGATATTTTAAGAAATTGAGTAGGAAGACAGGTGCTAGTCAAAGTGTTATAAGATAATGAAACAGTACATGTCAGCTCTTCTAGACTAGCATGACAGCACAATCCAGTCTTGGGTTTACAGTGATGGAGCTCACAATCTCCCTCTGTAAGTCCAAGTGCAGCCTAGGAAAGGCGCGCCATGACAGGTGGGGGCAGTTTGGAGGAGGAGTGGGGGAGGAGCAGGGTTGGGAGTGGGGTGGAAAGGGGCAGTTCAAAGGCAGGAGGGGTGGATCTTAGCAGTTAATGCACATCAGGATCCTATCTCCCTTTCATAGCATGATATGCCCCTGAGACTTCTTGGACCTATGGCAGCTAAATAGCTGGCAATTTACACAGCAGAGGTAAGTAAAAACTATTTTTACAGTCTCTCCTGGGTCATCTAATCCTTCCCACCATAGGATGCAGCGTGCAATCTATTGGTGCCCCTACATCGCATAGGCTGGGGCAACACTGAATGGATCCTGAAAAATGCCAAGTTCTTGAAGCAAATGGGATTTGGATGCATAACCTGGACCTGAATGTGGTAGCAAGTAGCTTGATCCACAGCACAAGGGTTGGAATTGCATCAGTAGGAGAGCTAGAGCATGGCAGCCTTAGGGTGGCTTCCATATGATTAATAGAGAACCTGGATATTGCGTATAACCCCGTCCTTCATTGCCTGCATATTGTATCCTGAGATGGGCATTCTTTTTTCCTGTGGATAACTTGCCACATCACTAACATCCTTCTGCTTTTCTGTTGTGCTTATTTCCTATTATCTTTGTCCAGTTTGGTGCCTATGTAAGCAGGAATCTGGGCATTTAGGATCTTTCTTACACCGTCAGCAACTTCAACTGTGGTCATCTGGGCAAAGTTGTTCTTGAGAAGAGTCTGCTGCTCCTTGCTGTATGAGCTCTGGAGAACCCTACATTTTATTGTCTGTGGTGTGATATTTGGGTCACTTTGCAGTGTTTCAGATAGGCGACTATCCTGAAGCCTTATTACCAGCCTGTCTCTAGTGAGTTCTTCAGTCATTTCTCCATATCCATAATATTAGGTTAGGATTTACAGGACTGTCACAAAGTCAGTTACTGACTATCCTTACTCATTCTTGCAAGAGTGAAATTGGGACTGTTCAAAGATGATATTTCTGCAAAATAAAAACTTAAGAAGAGCTTTAATGGATCAGGCCAAGAACCCATCTAGTCTAGCTTCTTGTATCTCACAATGGCCTGCCAAATTCCTTTGGGAGCACATAAGGCAAAAATATATCTGTATCCTGTTGCCACTCACTTGCATTTGGCATTCAGAGACAGGCTAACTCTAAAATCCGGAGGTTGCACACAGTCATCATGACTTGTAACCTGTGATGGATTTTTTCTCTATGAGTAGTAAAGGGAGAAAGGAAATGGGACAAATGTGTTCACATATTTTGAAAGGAGAACATTTACAGTAAGGCAGCAGTTCTTCTCAGCACTGCAATCCACTTTGTCCTCTGTGATGGATCACAATGCCAGAATGACTTGCTGGGAGGGTGGGGAGGTTCTCTGGGTTGCACCAGGCTGGCGACCCACTCGATTGGCCTCTGTGAGCCTCAGAATAGTCCACAGAAGCCTCAGAAAGCCATTTCTGGTTTTCAGAAGCAAAACGGAAGTGCCATTCGGTAAACCAGATATTTTTCCCATATTTTTCTAGCTTGCAGAGGCTAGTAGAGTGGGCGCTGGCCTGGCACAACCCAGAAGAGGCCTCCCCGCCCCACCTGGCCAGTAATGCGGCTTCTGGAATGGCTCCAATTTGGAGCCAGACTGGAGCAAGGGTGGGTGGGAGGGCCCAGGTTGTGACCCACCACATGCGGGCTCACCACCCATAGTTTGGGCAACCCTACAGTAAGGCACTTTGTCTACACTCCTATTGAAGTATTCAAACAATAGGATCACAGCTGGCCCAAGACCGCCTGGTGCTTACTGTGCTGCGTCAAACGCCACCCTCCTTATCTGGGGGTGCACGGGCTGCCACTTCCACTGCTCTTCATCCTGCCTTCTGGATTCAGAAAGGAAGAGGGAAACATAGCAGATGAAGCAGGAGAGGAGAATGGTGGGCTGGAGCACCTCTAGCTCTCCTCTCCTCACCACTTCCTCTTTTGTTCTCCTCTCCCTTTTTTTCTGAATCCAGGAAGCAGAAACAGAAGCCGCAGTGGAGGCAGGTGGCTCTCACTAATCCACCGCCTATGCGATCCCTTCTGTCACCCTCATGGGCAGACTGTCTATGATGAAAACCATCTTTGGGGGCCCAGCTGTGGATCCTCCTAAACTGGAACACCATCTTCAGGCACTCTTGCCTGAAAGACAGGGCACAGAGTACAGTGAAACCTTATGTAGCCACTTTTTTATTTTATTTTAGGTTCTTTTAATCCTTCTGGTTTTAATTCTGTATTTGTAAAGAGCTGCTGCTGTTGTTTTGATTTGTACAGTATATCGGGTTGTTATAAATCAGTATTTCTCAAACTGTGGGTCAGGACACACTAGGTGGATTATGAGCCAATGTCAGGTGGGTCACACAGCACCAGCGTAGCCATCACTGAAAATATGGGAAGATGGGACACTGGAAAGCAGGAGGGCTGTGTGGTTATTTTGCTTGTGTAAATAGGCTTTTTTCTTTCTTTCTGATTCACTTTGCTTTTGGGAAATGGCTGAGAAATAACCCAACATATTGCTGCATTCTAAGGAAAGCAGCAGGCTCTGGCATCACAATGACGGCATTTCCAGGTTAATGACATCACTTCTGGTGGGTCCCGGATAGATTGCCATTCTAAAAAGTGGGTCCTGGTGCTAAGAAGTTTGAGAACCACTGTTTTAAATTATTTAAAAGCTGTTCTAGAAACCCTTGAGTAGTTGAAGTGGTCAGATATAAAAATATCTGAAATACATAATGCTGTAAACGTAATGGGAAAAGGTGGTGATATATTTTTATTTCAGGGTGACTGTCCAAACCTGGTGAACTGTGACCTTTAAGTGCACCCATATCTTCTCATCTCTATAAGTTATTGAATGCTTAACAAGAAATGTCTTATTCAAGGTGTTCAGAAAACAAATCCAGACTTCATTGCCTTGGACTCTTTTTTGCAATGAAGACAACTTGGGCTAATTGGGCAGGAGAAGCAAACACAAGATGATACATGCTTGTGGTATTTTTTGCTCACAGTAAATGAAGCTTGTGCATGCATTCTTGCTTTGCTAACAAAAAATTGGAGAAGACAAATACGGAAAGCCCTTTGAGCGGTTCGGTTTTCATGAAAGCAAACGTGAAATGGTTTTCCCTGGTGAGAATTGCATTCTAACTATTCAAAGTTTTCCTTTAGTACCGAAAAACAGAGAGAAGCTTCTCTAGTAACTGAGAGGATTCTTTCTCTTGAACAATGTAACTTAATCCATTCAGGTCGCAAGTGGAGTCCAAAAACAATATCCTCATTTACCACAGAGTGAAAGGCCTCTTGTGCCTTTCAAGTGTCTCTGAGAGCCCTGAAACAATTTTTTAGGTTAAGGATGTTCCATCTTAGACAACCACTATTTGGGTAATAAAGAATTAAGGGCTTCGTTTTGCTAGCAAGCCAGATGTACTTGATTGAATGTTCGCCTCTGTGTAACTTTTTCATTAGTAAAAAGGGTGTTTTAAGCACTGGCCATATGCATGGATGGTTGGTTAACGTGCACTTTCTAATAATGACTTTAATGAGTCTCATCCTGATGAAAATGTTGCAATTTGTGCAAATGTTAAATGCCTTTGTCTAACTCTTCCCAGGTGTTGTCATTTGCTGTTGCCTTAATTAAAAAGTTGTGTAACACTTTTTCCCCCTGCATTGGGTAAGTTTTATTATGCAAATTACAATTCAAAGACAAATCTAAATTATCTCTTCAAACCTCAGTGGTAGCTGCATCTGAGAAGAAGGAAAAAAGGGGAAAAAAAGAAACTGGGATTTGGGGAATACCTATGGGTAGAGTTTCTGGTGAGTAAGATCAGGATTACAACCTAAGTCTTACCGAACACAATGGGCTTACTTCTGAGTAAAATGACATCTCACATTTTCAAACATGAGCACTGGGCTAATGATAGTGAAAGCATACATAGCTCTAGCCCCGCATTGGTAAAGTCCTACTTATTGTTCATGATAACACTGTTGTTATTGTTCACATATCCTTGTCAAAATACCATAGAGATAACAACTGAGCAAACCCAATCTGCACCATGGGATGTTTGCTAGCTAGTGGCTTGCTAGCAAATCCACAGCCTGCCTTCCTAGCTCTGGTATATAATAATATGCTCTTCTGGGGAAGGCAATAAAGTCCGCCTAGTAAACATCGCAATGTGACATCACTGCCATGAGTCAGTAATGGCTTGGACAGGTTACTTCTGAAATAGTTGCTCTGGTGCTCCTACAAGGATCTGCCCTTTGTGTGAGACCTTGCCGAAGAAATGCAGTACAGAGTACTGAATAAGTATCAGAATAGATCCAGTGCTAAGCCAAATGAACAGTCATGTCTTCACTGGGGGTTCTGTTCGGGAATCCCCAGTAGATACCAAATTGGGAAAAATAGCTTTAAAGACCCACTTCCCACCCATCCTTGAGTGACAATGGAGGAACAGGAAACTCAGAAGAAACCAGAAAGCTATTTTTAACCCCGAGAAGCTTGCAACCAATGCAGTTTAACAGGTAGGTAATGGGATTTGGGGGCTTTTTTCCTTGTTACAAGGCATTTAAAAGTGGACTCTAGTATCAGTGGCAAGTCAAATCAGTGGTTACAGAATTGGTGGATAATGAGACACAACCTATACTGATATAGGCAGCTTTGTAGGAGCTGCTAGGATGGCTTGTCCAACAATCCTGAAGGCAGGAAGTGTTGCCAATCAGGAAGAGGGGATTTGGACCTCTGCTGTGTCCATTGGGCCTATTTTAGTTGTATTTTATGAAGGCTAGAAAGTTTTAAAGACTGGAGTTCTCTCTAAACCCCATTTAGTTGCAGAAATTGCCGGAAGACATATTTCCATTTCAAGTATCCTCTTTTATGCTGCTGACAGAGAAAGATTGCAGGCAGCGGTGTCTCTGCTGAAAAGGCTTCATTAGATTGCCATTAGTTGCTAATAATACATCATAATTATTCTTATAGGGTTAAGCTCATCTGTTTCTTATTCCACCTGCCTTGCGATGATAACCTCTAAAAAGTACCCTGAAGGACTATCAGGCTTTCTTTCAAAAGTGTCTGCTCTAAATGAATTTTCTAAACAATTCATTACCTACAAAAGATTTGTGGGTGTGTAAAGATATGAACTTCGATTCCTGGAATTTACATTCTTGCATGACTGCATTGAGCACTTTAGCAGGAATCTGGCAGGATTTAATTTCTTTCCATTGCTATCAGGCAAGAATATTCTGAATGCTAGTGCTCATCTCATTTGTACTCAATTCTATGCACACACACACAACTTGTCAGCCTTTATTTATGGAAAACAGTCATGGTCTGTCTGTCTGTCTGTCTGTCTGTCTTGTCTGTCACTCTCTTGTTACAGAATTAAGCAAGGTCTATAAGTTGGCCAATACTTTTGTCAAGCATATTACTGGCTGATTCTTCAGCCATATCTTTGAAAGAGGTATTAATAACTCTGGAGAATCATTAAATGATTATGGAGGGAACTATGGAGGGAACATTTGTCAAGCCAAATAGCTGGTGTAGGTCCAAGGAGAACCTTCAAGGAGAGCCTACAGCAGCAGTCTCCAGATCTGCTGGAGATCTTCCCTGGTGTGAATGGCGCTTTGTGTTCTGCTCCCAGGGTCTTCTCAGACAGCTGCACGTGCACGGAACACCTGATGCATGCCTTGCTGGGGCAGCAGACCCCAGAAGTGGCTGGCCATGAAGACCCCTGGGAGCTGTAGTGTGGGTCTTTTCATGCCTTGTCCTGTGGAGCCGCTGCTCACTCTGGGGAAGGAAAAGGCACTGGATCTGGCCTGCAGGCCAGGGTTTGGAGCCCCCCAACCTACAGGGAAGAAAGTATGAAAAAAGTTTTACTTAACTCTGCTGTGCCTTCAGGTTGCCCCTTGTGGAGTGCACATAGCATGCATGCATTGTGCACTCCCAGCAGTGGGCTGCGTACTATGGCCTGGCAGGGGATAGGGTAGATGGCTAGCCGTTTTCAGAAGAAAGTGGGTGTGTTTATATTACCGTAATGGGTTAAATATTTTTTATCAGGCAGGGCCAGCTGTCAATTAATTCTGTTGATAATAAATAAGAATTTTGTTATAGCAAAATTGGACAGTCAAACTTCCTAGATTGAAATAGAATACAATGAAACAAAGAACACACGTCACTGTACTCCAGTGTATTAAAATGATGCACCAGTTCTTGGCTCAGCAGGCTCTCAAACTGAAGAGCGAGATTTAAGAGGTCAGCAAAACAAACAGTTGGTGGAGTAGGAAGGAGTTTTGCAAGGCAATCGTGGGCTGCTTAGGCCCTTTTCACAGTCAATAGCTTCATATATTTCATTGCTAATAAGTAGCAATAATGAGTATAATCACCACTCACCACCTGCTAACCATTTCTTTTTGAAAGGAAATGTTTTATTACATATTAAGCTTCAATTAAATCAAAGCATGCTCCTAATCGCTATTCATTCTACTGTTGCTTAAAGCTACAGGGCTGTTTTGTTACACATCACATTCACAAGATCATGTTGTTGGGATAATTAATCCAGAAAAACAAACACGCTCTAGATCTTTATTCCTAATCAATAGGTCCAATACACACGTGCATTGTGATCATAGATGAAGCAGCAAAGGGTGATTTTTTTCCTGTGCAAATGTGTCCTCTCACGTCAAATAGCACAGAAAGAATTTGCATTATACAGCCTCAACACAGCTTCACAGTGGACTGAATCTGCACCAAAATCATTGCATTGCCTAAACAAATGATGAAAAATTGATTTTGTTTTATTTAAAATATTTATATCTAGAGTGACCAGATACGAACTGGGACAGAGTGCCTATCCCTTTAACCATTGTACTGAAGAGGGAATTTGAGCATCATGGAAGGGTTTCAAAAGCTGTACTTGCCCAAATTCCCTCTTCTATGCAATAGTTAAAGATATAGGCAATCTATCCCAGTTTGTATCTGGTAACCCTATTTATATCCCACCTTTTCTCCCCAAAAATACTATAATACTATAATACATGATGAATTTCTGTATTTTCCCTGAGGTTCCCTGTTTCCCCCCTGTGTATTTTCTATGTATTTCCTCATGGTCTGAGTTTTGCTCAAGATGTGAATAAAATGTCATTTTGTTATATATTTGATCTCTTTTGAGATTTTTGATTTATATATATTTTGGGTAGGCAAACTATACTTAAAAAAATAAAAAGAATACTGAAAAGTTTCCTAAGAATGACATAGACCAAATACCAGTAGCCTTTTTGACTTGAATATTCTTGTTTTTGAAAGAGATTTTTGTCCTCTTCTCTTTCCTTGATCCTTGTCATACCTCTGTGCAAGTCATCTGCTGTCTCTGTACTCTTGTGTTTTTATGGCTTCTCCTAACTAGTCTCTAGCTTGCTGTATGCACTAAGATTCTGCTTGCATCTACCCTCCTTGTCAACATGCAGTTCACCTCTTGTCTGCAGCCTTGATCTTGTTACTGACCTTGGCTACATTCCTATGCTCAGTTAGGCTGCTGAAGTCAATGGGATTTAAGCAACTGTGTGCACAGAATTGCAGGCAGTTCTCTGCTGCCTTCTCTGTTATGTCAACAGATTTTCACTGCAGACGTTTTCCAATTTAGACCCTTCTGCTTTTCTGACTTTTATCATATTCTACTGAAGGCGCAATCCTAACCTGGGGATAGGCCGGCACAGTTAGGCCAGCAAAGTTTGGCTGGCACAACGAACACCGTAAAGTATGTTTGGACCACTCCCAGAGTCAGAAAGGCCAGCACACAGATGTGCGCCATCCTCCCTAACTCCAAGAGTGGTCCAAAGCACTTTATGGTGGCCCTTGTGCCAGCCAAACTTTGCTGACCTAACTGTGCCGGCCTAACTCCAGGTTAGGATGGCACTCTAAATGCCATCAGGTCTTGCCTGATGACAATTACTTGCCTTGGCATGCCTCAATCCTGTGAACCGAACCTGGGCAGTCACCATTAGGCAAATCTGCACATGTTGTGGCGGTGACATCTTGGAGAATAGGATGGAGTTCTCCACCCTTCTAAAACAAGGTAGACATAAACACATTCTTTCATGTGCATTGCAAGGCAAAAACCAAAAGAGGTCTATAGAATGCTGTCATTGTATAAAACCAAATTGGAATAGGAGAGCTGAATTTGTTCATTGTTCATTTCCTTAGAAACGGACCTGATCAGCAGAATCCCAAGCATCCTTCCCATGTTGGGAATGACCCAGTCGAGGAATGCAAGTTCATTGGGATCGCTTGAAACTGTGCTGTGTGTCGCAATGACAAGAGAAAGGCATGGTCCGGGAAACTTGGCAGGAAGTGCTGTCTCACTATATTATTTTTCACATGGGTGGGTAATGCTGATGTTAATTGAAAAATGTAGGCTTTTTTTCTCCCCCAGATGCAATGATCTTCACATTGCCCAATGGGTATGTCATTTGACAAGCACAATATTTTAAGGAAACGCCTACCAATGTCCTTTTGCATGCCTGAGAACTTTCTTGGCAGCTAAAATGCTGCTATTAATAAGCAAGGTACATTAATATCCCATCGTAAAAAGATTATGTGCGGTTTTGAGTCTTAAGGGTGAATTCAGTTGGTTCATGGAAGGTACATAGAAAGCCCGGTTTATCTGTACTTGGCAGCTGTCCAAAAGTGCCCATCCCATGAACGATGTCAGATGATTTTGAACTCTTTGAACTCTATGAACTCTTTGGTGATTTGGCAGGGAAAGGGAAACTTCTAGCTTAATCCTACAGATAACAAAAGTCTCTCTCTCTTCCATACTTTTAGAAAAGTAGGAAAAAAGACCAATTATTTCTTGTTCTGGCTCAAGGGTTGGGCCAGGCAGCAAGGCTTAAAAAGAAGAGTACTTCTGAAAGCAAACAATCATTCTGCCAGGCTGCTGGCTAAGAGCAATGCTGAAAGAATGCTACAATGCAATTTTCTTGGAAATATAACCCAGTGGTGTTCCTAGGAGGGGGGAGAATGCTAAGTTTGCAGGAGCCTGAAGCAGAGGGTTTGTTTCTGATTTACCCCTGGCAGCTCAGGCCCCTGCAAAACTTAGCATTCCCTGCCCCCAGGAATGCCACTGATGCGGCTTTTCAGCACTGGGAGCACTAGCGAAGTCTTTAGTGCAAGTAGAAAACAATGGTAAATTTCTGGGGAGTATTTTTGGCTCTACTGCTGCTACCGGAATGGCTGAAAAAAAAAAGACTAGTGAGGCTAAATGGTGGTATCAGTGTTTCAGTATCAACTAAATGCAAACATACAAAGTTCAGAGTCATTCCTAGTTCTGTGGCTCAACTTAAACCACTTTGGTTGTCCAGAATGTTAATATCAGAACCCCTTGTTTCATTTTTGTTCCACTGTTCCATTTTTGTTCAGTTCATTTGGTGCATGGGAATCAAGCTTGGTTTGGCAGTACATAAATGATATCCCAGTTCTAATGGGGCTGCCTGTGCCACAATACATACATGCCAAAATGGCTGCCACTGTATTCCGTGGGGACAGGGAGGCAGCCAGAATACTTCCTCAAGGTAAGGGAACATTAGTTCCTGTAGAGTCCCGGCAGCTGCTATGGGTCTCCTTGAATCTGGACCAGCTCAAGATCCAAGTAGACCCGTGTAGGGCTTTCAGGCCGGGCATGGGGGGGGTGTTTAGGATCTGGATGCACCTTTGCCACCATCCCTGCACCCCTCCTGGGCCTGACTGGCCCTATTCCCTACACTTTCTCTGCCCGGTTTTTCCCTTGTGCACCTTCCCTCCACTTTCACCCTCCTCCCTGTAATGCCCCTGCGCTGCTCAGTGGGATACTTACTGCTGACTGGTCCAGGGGCTCTTCTTCCAGTGGTGTAAGACTCTTTGCAGCTGTGGCAAAAGGTGACAATCCATTTGTTGCTGCATGGCTGCCACTACAAGCAACGTGTGCAGTGTACACAGGATTGCTGATCTGGATGTAGATACAGTTATTCACATGTTACATTCCCATGTGCGTACAATGGTGCGTGTAGTCTTTGCTCTATTGTGTTGAACAGTTGCGTTCCTGGGTTGTCTTTTAAAATAAAGGCATGTAAGTCATTCACACAAAAATGTGTACAACATAACTGGTGAAAAGCTCTAATGTGTTTTCAAAGTAAGGAGTGGACAGGGACTACCTGGCTTGCTTACTGTGGGCAAAGCTATAGTCTTACTGGACACAGCACATGGGAAGAATGGTAGGCAAAGGAAAAATTCAGTGGGAGTAGCTACATTCTGTTTAACTGCTTGTAGATATGGCAAAGTATAACCCCTGTCTCTGGGGGTGACATAACACACAAGTGAACTGTGTTCTCAGTTGGCTTTAATGTTCAGTTTTTGGTGACAGGGTAGTGGGTAGAAAATTCCAATGTGCTTTGTACACTCTCTTAGTCCTTTTCACTAATATGAGAATAAGCTTCAAAGAAATCCTAACAATAACAGTCCTACACGCTGCCATCTAGTGAGGGAAAGAGACAGTGCCTGCAAAATTAGATTTCTGCATGATAATCTCATCAGTATAACTATGGAGGGGTCATTGATGTGGATTTTAGTAACAGAGTTGCAGTGCAGCAGATTTAAGTTCAGAGAAGACTTTTCACTTTGCTTCAGCTTTCAGAGGAAGGGAGGCTACATTGTCGGCAGAGCTGACCTTAAAAATTAAATTTTAGATTCTTGTTCAGACATAGCTTGGATTTTGATGAAGCTTGGCATTGTGGGCTATCGTCGCAATGCATGCTGGACACACAACTGCTGAAGGACAGTGAATGGACACTGGAATAAAGCAGCGGTTCCCAAACTCCTCTGAGGGAGTTGGGACTGGGAGCCACATAAGTGGCTGCGGGATGGGAAAAAGGCAGCAGTGCGACCCCCAGGATCGTGCTGCTGCCCTGGCCTGACTTACCCCCGTCAGCGCTTAGCTGGTGTCCGAGGAGGATGGGGAGTCCTGCAGGTCTAACCTAACAGTTCCAAGCCGCAGAACGCATTTACATGAAAGCAGAAGTGGGCTGTGATCACGTTGTAAACACTTTCTGAGACTTGGGGAGCCCTGCAGGGGTGACCCCATGGCTCCTAGACCCTCCCCAGATGACAGCACTGCTGGGGTATCAGCCTCACTGGCCAAGGCAGCAACACAATACTGTAGATTGCACTGTTGCATTTTCCTTCTCCCCCCACCCCCTTAAAGGGGCATAGCTCAGTGCCTCCCAGGGTGATTCTGACACAAGTCTGGTGGGTCCTGACACGAGTGCCATTCTAAAAAGCCACTGCTAAAATGTTTGAGAACCATTGCTCTAGAACAGTGGTTCCCCAACTGTGGGTCACAGAAAGCTAGGAGCAGCTGTCTTGGAAGCTGAAGACCTTACTATTCCTTTTGTGAGAGTTAACAGTTTGAATTTTCAAGTGAGTGGTTTTAAAAATTTTGTTTTTAGTTCAGTGCTTTTATATAATATTTTGTCCTAATCTTGCTTTCTGTCAGGGATATTTCATGGTTGTACAATTGCTGTAGTCCAAGAATGTCAGTTTGCATTCTAGGAGTGTCATTTTATTATGTCACAATGATGGCACTTCCCGCTTAATGATGTCACTTCTGCCCATGACATCACTTCCAGGTCAATGACATCACTTCTGGTGGATCCTAACATGAGTGCCATTCTAAAAAATAGGTCCCAGTGCGAAAAAGTTTGAAAACCACTGCTCTAGAGGATTTCTGACATCCTTCTGGCATGATCTGGCTGATAGGAGATCCCTCTCTGAGACATAGTCCTGGCATGGAGCAAACCCTGTTACCCTCCTCCCCCCGCCTCCCCAGGTCCATCCTAGACCTCCCACCCCTCCCAGGCCTCTCCCCCACAGATCTAACCACAGGCCCACCAGGAAGAGGCCTGAATGGGAAGGAAGCCCAAAAGTAGGCCCATAAGTACTCACTGCCACCAGCAGCCACTGCAAACTCTCTGCCCACTTGCCAACCACCCCCAGGCCTGGCCCTAATTCCCTTCCAGGCCTCTCCCCAACAAGCCCTACCAGTCCTACCTACCAAGCTGGAAAGAAGAACATGCTTCTCCGCAATAGTTCAATGCTGCTCTGGCATGCTTCTACAGAAGGCTGGGGGCAGCCTTCAATGGGGGCAGGGCAGGTCATAAAATTTAAAAGACAGGTGAAACACAACAGGGGCAGCACATTTCACCACTCTGGCCCATCCACTCTCATTGCAAATGTTTCATGCAGCTTCACCTGAAGGCTGGCTCTGTGGGATATTCCTCTTGGCTCATCATTCCTCAGTATTATGATCTGAAAGAGAACGCTTCAACATCCCCACCTTTCCAGGAAATTTTCTGAGAAAGCAAAGAAAGACTATACCAACTACAAAATGAGCAAAATGAAATCTCACTAGCTTTCTGAGTGGATTCTGGAGCCTGTAATATGTTGGATGGAAAGTAATGGTAGGCCTTAAAACCTGGCCTTGGTAAAAGTGGTCACATAATCAAAATAGCACCTTGAGAAATACAAATATTGAGTTACAATCCAGTATGCATCAGACTCATTCACCATGATTTATATCATAGCAAACACCAGAGAGGTAGCGAACGGGTGTGATCTCTCTTTCATTAGGGGTTACCAAGGTGACGATAAGCAGAAGGTAAGCCAGAAAGGCCAGAGACTGGAGGCTAAATTCCAAAGGGACATGTCTCGGCACAAACCATATGACTGAATATCTATTTTGCCCAAATGCCGACTGGTATGGTATAAACATATACATTGTGGCAGTGAAAAAAAGAACTGGCAAGGATTCTGAAATGAGCTCAGCACTCAAGTTCTGCTTTGAATTCAGCTGGATTCCAAGGCCAGCATTCAAATTTACATTCAGAGCTTGGCTTTCCTGTTGAATTGTTTCAGAGATCGCGTTTCATCTTCCAGGTCAGGTTTTGGCTGTCTGGATTGGGTTTTTTTTCCCCCCTTTAAACCAGGGCTGTGCTGAAGGTTCTTTGATTTTGAGTTTCAGAAGGGCTGTCCCATAAAACTTAACTGTAGGGATGTTTACTTCTATAAACTTAAAATCCTATTTATTGCCATTTTTGTTGTATCGGCCCTTGCTACAGCACCATTTTCCCCCCTATTTACACAATCCGGTTGAAAGAGCAAAGCCAGCCAATTGAGAGCCACAAGGCTGATATCACACTGCTGCATATCCAAGCCAATTCGGCTAGGTGCTGATGCCACTGATGAAAAGCAAAATCAATCCAGAGTTAAGACAATGCTTCATGAACAGAATGCTTTCAAATACAAGCACCCCCCCCCCCCAGTGGTGTCATCTAAATGATTTAAGAACAGGTACTCACTTTTGATTGGCACGTGTCGGGACCTGCCCACCGGAAGTGACGTCATAAGCTAGAAGTGATGTCGTGGCAGGAAGTGACATGAAAAAAGCCCTTTTTGAGGCCTCAGATGATTTTAAACTGACCCAACAGTTGCAACAGTATTCCACAGCACCCCCAGAACATGTTAAGGAGGCCTGGCATCATGTTAAAACCCCAGAGCAACTCATTTTTCAGGGGCAAGGAAAGGAAAGGCTCCGCTTGCTGCCTGCCTGCCTGCCTGGCTCTGAGAACATGCAGGCAACTCAAACATGCAGGAAATTCAAACGTTGCAGAGGGTGGAGTCGACCAGTGGGCGGGCGAATGGGCGGGGCCAGCTGTAATCCTAGAAACCGGTACTCGCGTACCCCCGCGTACCCCCTTCATGACATCACTGATCCCCCCATATCTGTGGGGAATACAGAAATCACAGATAAAGGGACTCAATTAATTCCCCCATTCGCACCTCCATTGTACAAATGACTTATCTGCTGATCTGTTCTTATCACAGAGTTCAAAGAGCTTAGCATCACATTCTTTTCAGCCCTCTGCCTTGTTTCCTGTGAGTGCTTCCTGCTTCCATTTTGGAATCAGCAAAAAATTAGCAAGCCCAGGAACAGCCACAGGAAGGCTGGAATCAAAATCAGATATGTCAGTTGTGCTATGGGAGGGGAATATTTGAACCATGGATAATTGGAACTGTGGATACTGGATCCATGGATATGGGAGGATCAGAGGATCAGGATCAGACCTAGTAGGGGGTCTAGGGGACTACATGGTCCTGGATGCCAAAGTGCAAGGGGCACCCCTGCTGCTCACCCTCTGTAGCCCTTCCGAGGGCCAGGCAGTCTGCGCGTGGTGTCCGCAGGCCCTTTGATAGCCTTCTGAAGGTTCCAGAGGGCTGCTTGACATTACTTCTGGTTTTCTGACCAAAACCAGAAATAATGTTTAAAGGCCTTCCAAAGGCTCCAGAGTGCCTTCAGAGGACTCAGGGGCATCGTGTGAAGCTCTGGAATCTTCGGGTGAATGGGGGGCTGCAGTCTGTGGTCATGGCCCCCAGGTGGCAGATGGGCCAGGTACACGACTGAAGGGTAGGCCTGTAGTTTCGAAGCAGTCACTCAAATAAATCCAAAAATGTGTGTATGCATGGGAGCGGGAGATTGATGCTCCCCCAAAAGCTGTGAATACTTTTGGCTCCGTGCTAGCTAGCTAAAATAGGCTAGATAGCATAGCTTCAATATCCAAGGTTACTTGGTGAGCTCTGGACGTGCAGTGGGGCTTCCGAGCATCCCACTTCTAGCACCTGCCCAATGTTACCTGGCCAGCTTTCTCCCCAGATTATGTTGCAATAGCATAGATAAAATTCCCAAATATGCTTGCTTAGCACTTTACGCATACAGATCACCCAGCTGATCACATAGAGATAACCATATAAGCAGTAGCCAAGCAGCTTTCACACAGTGATGCCTTTGTGTGAATGGACCCTTAGAATTAATCTGCTGCAAACAGACAACCAAGACGAGGTTATCTGCTTTTGCAAAAGCTCTGTTTGTACATTCAGAATTATTTACTTCCTGTCTAGATGGACTGCTTTGTTCCTGTTTATCCAAGATTACTGGACTGATAGCCATCCTGCTGCAATGTGGGTTGTACTTGCTGTGGTCATCCCATGCTTCCAGCTGCATAATTAGAGAAAACTCTGGGCTGAGTGTATGTGCGTTGTATACAACAGGGCAAGAAGGGAAGTCACTTCAGTACTGCATGATTTGTTATTTTACCATAATCCTTGTGGTCCACTGATGTGTGTGAATTTATGAAGCCATGATGCCCATTCAGGATCTCTTACAGGTTAAGCCAGTGGTTCTCAAACATTTTAGACTGGGACCCACTTTTTAGAATGGCATTTGTATTGGGACCCACCTGAAATGATGTAATTAACCTGGAAATGATGTCATAGCTGGAAGTGACATCATCAAGCAGGAAGTGCCATCACTGTGACATAATGAAATGACACTCCTAGAATGCAAACAGGCATTCTTAGACTGAAGCATTTGCACAACTATGAGACATCTCTGACAGAAAGCAAGATTAGGAAAAAATATGATGTAAAAGCACTGAGGGCGCAATCCTATACTGTGCTGGCCTTGTAAGGCCAACATAGAAGGGCAATATCCTAAGGTCCATTAGGAGGCAGCAGCAGCGAAGTTCAGGCCAAGG
This sequence comes from Lerista edwardsae, assembly GCA_029204185.1. Lineage (NCBI taxonomy): Eukaryota > Metazoa > Chordata > Lepidosauria > Squamata > Scincidae > Lerista > Lerista edwardsae. The sequence continues at coordinate 13,497,558 of JAJKFI010000002.1, forward strand.
GGAGGTTTTTCCCTTACACCCACATAAGCCCCAGTCACTCCTATGGGCCTGCTCGGATCTGCACCTGCAAAACAGCAGGCGCAGAGGAACGTGGATAGGAGTGGCCCAAATCGAGGATTTGGCACTATGTCCATCCTGCGTCACAACCGCAGTCTCCGCCCACTGCACCACCTAGTAACACCCCTGGAACTCCTCTGAAACGCCCTTGCGGAGGCCCTGCGCCGACCGAGAGGCGCCGACGCTCTCCTGGTGCATGGCCAGCGCTGCTGCGGCGCCCGAGCATTGGCGCTGCTGTGAACACCGGTCGAGCACCTGAGCGCTGATGTGGATGCGCTTTACGGCACATTCGCGACAGTGTCCGGCCAGCACAAGAGTGCAGGTTTAGGATTGGCTGTCAACTAAAAACAATTTTTTTTAAAAAAAACACACCACTCTTGAAAATTCAAACTGTTAACACTCACAAAAGGAATATAGCAAGAGTAAAGTCTGCAGTTTCCAAGATGGCTGCCCCCAGCTATCTGCGACCCATTTGACATCAGATTGAGAGACTTACAGTTTGAATAACACTGGGTTAAGCACAATCAGTCTTGTGTTAAATGATGTTAACTAGTATCCACTGTACTGTAGTTTAAGAACATGCTAACCCAGAACTAGATCCAGCTAGGTTCAACTGTCTTTGGAGGAACCCAGCAACTAGCAAACCTAAGGTAGTCCACCTTGAATTGCAATCTACCCTCTGCCCCCTCCTGCAATAAGCTGTCAGGTGTACACAGGATGGGTCACCATTTCCCCGCATATACAGGTGCACCTTGATAGCAGCTATACAGATCAGACAATTGTATTGCTGGGACACGAACCATGGTCTTGCTGTGAACAATTTCCAGCTACAGTGGTTCTCTTAGATTTTTTTTCTTCAGTCAAGTTACTGTGCCTTATTGGCTTTGACATCAGCAGATTGCAAAAGGGAGAAAAACGTGCATTTCCATGAGATTTGCAGTAGCAAAAGTTTGTTCTGGGGAAAAATATATATATATATATATCTTGTTCTCTGTGCTCAGATGCTTAATATAATTTTAGGATCAGAGCTCATTCCAGGAGTTCATTGCAAAGAAACAGATCCTTATTTATGTCAAGAATCTCAAATCTACTTTATTTATTCCCTCCTTCCTATCTTATTAAACACCTACACAAAAACTTCCCTGCGGAGTATTTGAAAAATGAGCAGATTTCAACATATCATTTAGATGAGGAGGAAATAGAACAATATATCTTAATCTGCCGTTCAAAATGTTGCCTCTACCCCAATCACTAGATAAGACCATAAGAAAGGGTAGTGGTAATGCATTGTGTTCTTCCATCAGTTGTAAAGTTGAATTATTGCTTATATTTTCACATTTTTATACCTCCCCTCCTCCAAGGAGCTCAGGGCCGTGTCCATGGCTCCTCCCCTTCCTGTGTCCTCACAATAACCCTGTAAGGGAAGTGGGGCTGAGAGTGACTAGCCCAAGGTCACCCAGGAAGCTTCATGGCTGCATAAGTCCAACTCCCAAAAACCACTACGCCATCCTGGCTTTCAATCACGGTGTGTATTTGTGTGCATGAGTATTGCAGGAGAGTGGAAGAGAGCTGTGTTCTCAACTCCTTTGGGATGGTGCCTGCCCTTCAGTGCTGCCAAAGCTCTCAAGGAAAAGATATTCTCCACACTGTGATCACTTCTCTCAATTTCCCTGGCTTGGTCACGGAGACCAAGAGAAGGCGTTATTCTGGAGACCAGTTTTTAGCACTCCAGGGGCCCTGAGAGACATACTCCAAGATTGCTTCATGGGGGAAAGAGTGTGTGCACACACACAAGCACATGAATGAAAGTGCTGGGGGAGGGGACTAGACCTAGAATTGGGTTTGGCCTGAGGCCCTGCCAATGATTGTGAGCGCAATCCTAACCTGGAGTTAGGCCAGTACAATTAGGGTATGTTTGGACCACTCTTAGAGTCAGAGGCCAGCACACAGACCTGTGCAATCCTCCCTGACTCTGAGAGTGGTCCAAATGCGCTTTATGGTGGCCCTTGTGCTGGCCAAACGTTGCTGGCCTAACTATGCCGGCCTAACTCCAGTTTAGGATTGCGCTCTGTATTTTTGTGTCTTTTATCTGTGACTCGGATTTGCATATAGAGATATGAGAGAGTCACTGTACAACCCTATATTGTCTTTGTTGGCCTCCATGGTTTGTGTAGCAGCCCCCCCCCCCATTCCAGGTGTTCCTATATACCATTCCTACCTACCATTGAAATGGAGTGAGCTCCTGTCGCTTTTCCCAGCTCCTGCCAACCTAGCAGTTCGAAAGCACCTAAAAATGCCAGTAGATAAATAGGCACCACTTCGGTGGGAAGGTAACGGCGTTTTGTGCGCTACGGCATATAGTTATGCTGGCCACATGACCACGGAAGCTTGTCCTCGGAAACGCCAGCTACAGTCAGTCATGACTAGACCATGACCAACTAGACCTCGGTTGTGGGGAAACCTTTACCTTTACCTACCGTTACCTACCATTACTTGGAGCAGGTGAATTGCATTTTGCTGGATGGTTATTTCAACCTAACGCTTGTTAGATTCTTTTGTGCATTCTTATACACACTCTAAAAGGAGAATATATTTCAGTTTAATAGCAATTCTAATCATTTGCTATTAGGTAGAGAAGCAATTACTAAAAAAATAGGCTCCCTTGTAATAAAAGTTCATAAACTATCAATTTCACTGCAACTGCAGACTGCAATTTTTGTGTGCATGTGGTCAGTTTTACTTTCGAATCACTGGAGGATCAAGAGAATGAGTTCCTTTGTAGCTTATCTCATGAACTTGTCTAGGACATTGCACTTAATGAGGTTTATAATTCACTCCAACGACATCAGCATCTTTAATTACGCCGAGCATTTAATCTTCGCTGCACCACTTAAATCACAAGATCTAAAATTAAACCTTCTCGAGCCTAATCTAATAATAAACACGCATGACATTTGGTGAGAAACGTGAGAGTCTGATTAGAGTGGCACCCCATCTTGTTGCCGCCAGTTTCAACAGCCAGCCTTAAAGAGCAGTTTGACGCCAGGCTGATGTTGCGTTGGGTGGATGCATGTGAAATGGATGCATTCCATGCCTGCCCCTTTAGGTATCTGGCTTTTATTTCATAAGACTTTCTTCTTGTTCAGGAAGAGGCTAGTGATACACACTGAGCAAACCAAAGCCCCAAACCTACAATTAGCAAAAATTGCCTAATGACAAGAACCACTGGCTGCACTGATACACTTTATGGAAACAGCATTTAACCAGCTCACTGGCAATTATAAGCTAATGAAAGCAAAGATTAGTACTGGAGCTGAAGCAAATTCTGTTTCCTCTCTCTCCACCACCCTCCAATTCATGGAAGCTTTCATAGATGTGAACTGTTTGCCTATGCCGGAAGTTGTAGCACTTGATATGTTACCAAAATTCAGGATTTGATCATTTAAAAGGGGGGGGGAAACCCAATCTGAGGGTGCAGTCCTAACCAACTTTCCAGCACTGGGGTAAGGGCAATGCAGCTCTGAGGTAAGGAAGCCATCATTCATTTACCTTAAGGAGGCCTCTGTGACTGCCCCTCCCCCAACTGCAGGATGCAGCACATGCCCCATCGGCACAGCTATGTCACTACTTAGGTTAGTATGTAACCTACTTAGGTTAGGATTGTGCCCTGAGTTGCTGACTTTGAAATTAAATTGTTGGCAACATTTCAGGAGGACTCATCTTGTAGGCTGCTGGTGTATCCTTTCTTGTAAGAATTGTGGCTTCAAGGCAGAGAAGCAGATACATTTTATAATAGAATAGAATAGAATAGAATTTTATTGGCCATACATGGAATTTCACCATACATGGAATTTTACTTCGGCCCAAAAGCTCTCACATCTATCTTAAACTAATAAATAATACCATCCCATTAACAAACGCCCACTAACTCTAAACTTATCAAATCAAAACCAACACATCAACATAATCAGCTATTCAGTAAAACTGAATCAGCTAAAACTGTTCTTGTGCCTGGTTGTTTTAATATACCATGTCCTATAGACGTCCGGAGGGAAGAAGTTCAAACAGATTGCAGGCAGGGTGAGAGTGATCTGCAACAATCCTCTCTGCTTAGAAGCCTCTCTTGGTTTGGAGTCCATGTTCTCACTTGTGGACCACCAGGTCACCAAGAAAAACTTTTCTCCGCATATGAACCTTGGTTTATTTTCTCCTCTCTTGCTCTAGGTTCAAGGGTGAACAGACTTCAGGAGGTACTTTTCTTTAACCAGGAGGTACTTTTTTTTCTTTTCAGAATATTGAGATCCATCAGTTGCAACCAGGTGCAAAATAGTGGTTGGGCCCAAGTGCAAGATGTGGGGGATGGGGAGCCAATGGTCTTTGGCACTCCAGCAGTCCTGCTGATATTGCCATGTTCAGCTGTACCATTGGCTTGACTTGCATATACAAGTGTCCAATACATTTCCTTGTTGGAAACACAGAAAGATTTGCTGTAGTGATCACTGAGCTTCCATTAATTTGCCTACAAATATATTTTGATTTTCCAAGTGTTCTTAAAGAATGATCAGTAAAGTGGGGGGGGGGCACAAAATACTATTGCTGATCTTTCTCATACTTTTCCAAGAAAGCTGGGCAAAACAAAATAAAATGTGATGCATATAGCCTCTAGCACTCTCTCTTTCTCCCTTTTCAAGTAAACTTGTGAAGCAGGGGCAGGCGACAAAAGAGAGTGAATGTTTGCTTGTATAGCTTTCTTTAACTAGCCTAGTTATGTCTAAATATGCTCAAGGGTGTTGTGTCCTACCAGCCTATGGGATTTGTATTTTCCCGTGGCTCTTGATTCAATGAATTAGGCCAGAAACATGAGGCCTGCACCTGCAACTAGGGAATTGCTCTTGAAGATGGGAGTCCATCATATCCAGGCCAGTCACAACTGCTTTCCTGGCTGCAGTGAGCCACTCTACTTCTGGTTTCCTTCTTGCCTCGCAAGGCTGGGCTGCTTTGCTTGGGTGTGGGAACTGGCAGGAGGCCTGGATGGCAATGGCCATAGTGAACTTCCATTTCAAGCCAGATCCAAATTCACAGGAGTTTTGGGTCTAGCTTATAGATGAATGAACCAGGGCGATTTATATTCCAAAACACCCCCTGGAATTTGCTCCCATCATAATTAGAGGATAATTATGGTATGATTCACCAGGAAATTCTCTTATGCAAATCCAATTGAAATGAATGGGAGTCATCATGCCAGAGCACTCGTTTCAATCTGACGTGCACACAGAATAATTTTCCTGGTGGATTATGACCTCTGTTTCAAAGTTGGGAAATGATTTTATTCCTGAGGGGAGATGGACTTATGATTCTTGGAACACCATCCAGCCAAAGTTAAGCACTTCAAAGTGACACTGATTTTATTGGGGGTGTTACACGTGTGATTGATTGCCCAGTCCTACTAGTGCTTTATGCCTCCAGAACGAGTGTTCAAGTGGCACAATATGCTTTTTAGCAGACGCAAAATGTGAGAGGCTGGCTCCACACAGCAGCAGACACCCACTGCTGGTGCAAGTAAGAGCATGTAAGGAGTTGGAGGGAGGCAGGTTTGCGCAGAACAGGGTGGCGAAGCGGGCATAGAGGAGGGCGGATTGGTCCTTGAAGGGGTGCGCTTGGCAGTGCCGGCCAAATCCTCACCACCTTCCTGGGCCCAGTCTGCCTTCATGGGTCCACATGGACTTGCAGCAGTGATTTCTCTTACCCTGGGGCAAAGGAACAAATGTTCTCTTAACTTGAAGAAGACTCTGGGAGATGAATCTCCACTGCAGTGGTAACCCTATCGGTGGTGCTGCATCACCATGCAGCGAATTAGGATTGGGCTGCAAATCTCTTCCATTGAATGGACTTTGGCTTTGAATGTTTAACTTTGGCTAAATTGTACTCATGTTGATTTGCTTATGTATTCCTTTGTAGTCGGTAGCATGCTTTGGTTGCTCAACTCATTGGAGGTATTTATTCCTTGGTACCTCCCACTTTTGGCTCATGGTGTGCTAGAACTTGATTGTGGTAGTTTCAGTGAATGGTTGGGAGGAGACCTCAGGGGAATAGTCTTCCTTTCCAGCAGGGCACTAGGTAGGTAGCCTTTTGCTCCCTTCTAATTTTGTGGTGCTGAAACCACTTTTCTCTTTGCAGATCCTCTGCATTTTCTTTTTGTCCTATGGAGCCAACCTTGTGGCTGCTACTAATGTTAGAACACATGGGTGTCTCTGAAGAGTTAAAGCAGACTGCTTATGTGTTGTGATCTCATTTGGCTTCCCCCAGCTTTCCATGGCTTGAAAGTGGTAACAAATCTGGGCTTAATGCTCATGATAACCATATCTCCTTTGCTGATGTGATTACAAGGGATATGGTCCCTTGTAATCACAGCAGCTGCCCCTGCTGCCAGCTGGGTTCTCTAGCTTCCAAACAAGTGCAGGATATGCCCTGGAAAGGGCAGATGCTTTCCCCCCGGGACACATCCTGTGCTGGCAGTAGGAAGCTGGACTTTTTGACTATACAGCCTGGCTCTGCACAGTTTGTTATGCTGGCATAGCTACATGGGGATGACATCAAGGAGGTATTGCTCAAACTACGTTGGAGGCATTGGATAAACATATGCCTGCAGTATTTGCCTGCAAAAAATGATTGTCACCCCCTTGCCTTAGGGTATTTAGATTTGTGCTGTGATACTTTTGAAGCCCAACTTAGTAAAAGGTAGTGAACGATGAAAGTGTTGGAATCCTGCTGTGATGTTCCCTGAAATCCCTGTTACAGTAGAAAAAGCAAACCCTTCATCAGGGAGTCTGATGAGCAGAATTCTACATCATCTGGGTCAGGACCCATTGCTTTGATCAGCTCAGATGAAAGTCTGGCAAAATCTCCATTGGGCCACCAAGTTCCTTCTACTGCGTTCTACTGCCTAAACTAGGCACCACTTTTCAAATAAGCTTCATCTTACTGTAAGAGCTCTTACAAACATTTTATCTGTATCAATAAGTTTAAAGGTAAAAGCTCTTTTAGCAGCACAATCTGTGCATTCATAAGTCAATGTGTCTTTTTCTGCTGAAAGGGAACCAACGACTTTGGATCAGAATATTTACACAAGGAAAAAAACCCAGCAACCCCTACTATAATTACAGTACTTTTTTAAAAAACCAATGTTGTAATGTCATTGCTCAGCACTTATTGATGTTTCCAAGGACAAATGACATGTAATAAATCTAAAAGAAACTCCAAGTATATGCTATTTAAATATCGAATCATCCAGCTTTTCTTCCAGATTGTAAGGCCAGCCCTCCTGGCATGTATAAGAAACAGAGTAAAGACAGTAAACAGTAGCTTTTGCCCAATGTCCATCATGATCTGTTTTTAAATGGGCCTCTACTTATGATGGAAAAGATTGCTTCACTGATACTTAGCCCACCTTGAGACCAACCTTGAAAATATATTTTGTGCAATTGCTTAACACAATCATCTATCTGATCTTGGAACCACATTGAAAAAGCTATGAATGCCAGGAAAGCTGGGACCTGAGAAAGGGAAAAAGAATTGTCATTTGTGTATCCGTGTGCAACAAAACTGGACACTGCACTGATGAATTAGAAAGGCAGTAGGGCTCAGTTTAAGAAACAGCAAAATATTTATTACATTTATACTGCCCTGATCCTTCAAGCAGCTTACTTGTCCCTATTCACACCTGCACATTGTCTTTCTACTGGCTGTTGCTGGTGGTGGTCTGTATTTTCTTTTTTTTAGATTATGAGCCCTTTTGGGACAGGGAGCCATTTAACTTCATTGTTATTATTTGCCTGCAAACTGCTTCGTGAACTTGTGTTGAAAAGCGGTATAAAAATACGATTGATTGATTGATTGATTGATCGATTGATTGATTGATGTATTTCCCAGATGGTCTCCCATTCAAGCAGCTTTCAGGACTAGACCAACTAGTTTCAACTGCATCATAATATTCTCTGGTGAACGATGGGTCGTCTCTGTGGACAGCAAACATTCTAGAAATCATATGAGAACAGTTTGGAGCCACTGAATAATTCTAGGGATGAGGTTCTTACTTGGAAGAAAGGTGCATTGAAATGACGGATTTATTTCCAAATGTAGTTTGGAATAGATGGTTAATAAGTGAGAACAGGTGAGGAAAGCTGCATTGCATGAGCATCCTCAGCCATTATCCCTTCATTGCCCTCATTGCTGTCCTTTGCTTGAACATCTTCACCTTTCCCTTGACTTACAGAAACTCAACTTTGAACTGGTTCATTGGAGCTTGAAGTCCACTTGATGTCCTGGAGTGGGAAATTCAGAAACCCCAAATCCCCTTGGGTCATGCAGGATTTATACCCACTAATATAAAACCCTGAACCCCCCCCCCAATTCAATTCCCTAGTCCAGTGTTGGAAATCAGCTCTCTAGTTTGAGTTGTGCGCATTTCCTTGGCTGCCCTGTGGATGAGTGCACCAGAAGCCGGAGACATCATGAATAAATGGGCAGCCCAATCCTGAGCTCTCCGGCTCCCTTAGGAGCAGTGGTGCCAAAATGGCTACCACTGCTTCTTGTGGGTGCTGCGGTAGCAGCCAGGGTCTACTCAGAGGAAGGGGATATTCGTCCCCATCCCCCGAGTAAAGCCCTGGCCTCCACAATGGGGCTACTCTACTCTCCGCCAACTATTTTGCTGGTGGAGATTGGAGCAGCCCCATATCGAGCTACCCAGCCTGATTTGGTGAATAAGATCTGGCTGACCACTGGTCCAACCACCAATTAGGCCTTCTCCTCCCCTTCCCTCACCCAGTTCTGCCCCCTCCCTGTCTCCCCCCATCCCAAAAGGGTTTACTGTGTGCTAACTAGCGCCAGCCCAGTGCAAGCAGTGCTTGCTCACATGGTGTTCTGAATGTGCCAGTGATATGGGGTTTAGGATTGGGCCAGTGGTGGGATTCAAATAAATTAACAACCGGTTCTATGTCCTCCTTTCTTTGTACTGCATCTTACTACAGCACTACTTTTTGTATACCAAGAAATTAGCAACCGGTTCTGCAGAACTGGTGAGAAGTGGCTGAATTTCACCACTGGATTGGGCCCTAGCTTAGACGCATCAGTATTTGTTTATTTTCACCTTGCGTTGTCAATCTCCTTGCCAACTTTTCCCCTTTTTCATTTTGCCAAAAGATCTATGTTCTGTCCCTAGTACTTGCACTTCCCAAGCCTTGTAACCCTTATTAAAAAAAGGTAAAGGTTTCCCCACGACCGAATGGTCTAGTCGTGACCGACTGTAGGGGGTGGCGCTCATCTCATTTTCAAAGCCTGTAGAGCCAGCGTTTTTGTCCGATCATGTGGCCAGCATGACTCTACGCCGTAGCACGCGGAACGCCGTTACCTTCCCACCGAAGTGATCCCTATTTATCTACTTGCATTTTTTAGGTGCTTTCGAACTGCTAGGTTGGCAGGAGCTGGGACAAGCAATGGGAGCTCACTCCGTCACGCAGTTTCAAACTCCCAACCTTGCGGTTGAAAGCCCAGCAACAGCGGATTAACTCGCTGCGCCACCACATCCCTTAAAAAATAAATAAAAAATAACCCCCTTATATTTTTACTGATTTTTCTACCTGGTCCAAGTTCACTCAGGAGTGAGTGAGTTTACCACATGTCTCCAGCTGTTCCATTTAGCTCTTGTTATTAGATTTTTTTTTTCCTAAAGGGAAAAATCCCCAGTATTTGAGGAGTCTCATGTACTCTGGGCAGCCTAGCTTTGGATGGTGACTGCGACTCAGCTACCAGTTTCCCCAACTTATCTAGGGAGGGAAGCAGAAAGTAGGAGGCTGACCTAGGGCTAGGCACTCCTCTAGAGGTGCTATGCCCTACTTAGCCCTTCAACTTCCCTTACCGCCTGTGAATTTGAAAATGGATAATGAAATCCACCTCCTGTGACCTTTCCTTCCAGCCTTATTGGAGTGTCTTGTTCTTTACAATGGTGAATCATTCATGACATTTTTATCAAAAGGAGAACTAACTCTTGGACCTTGTCAAGAAAGATTTTCAGGAACCCTGCTGATGTGAGTAAGGTAGAATTCCAATTACAGGTAAAAGTAGAAGGTGCTATGGGCTATGCAAGCCACAGCTTCCATTTCCCAGGCAGTACTTGTGCCACAATCATTACACAGAATCTCCGAACTGGATGGCCACGGCTGGGGGCACTTTCAGAAGGCTGGAGAGACAATCTGTCTAAACCATCAGGGAAAATACTGCAGCAATTAATGAACCTTAAGTAGTTTTTTTAAATTAAAGTTCTTGCCTAATCACCAGTTGCCCATTTAACACTGCACAAGACGTCCAAACTCAAAACAATATTGCATGTATTAGCCTTCAGGGCTGGCTCTTTGCTGGTCCTTTTCTCAAGTGTAGTTTTCATTCTGAAAATTGGATTTTTATGCAGTTGTCTTCACAGAGAATCTAGGGCAAAATAAATGAGGTCTAAGTGTTTTTTTAAGCTTCAGTGTGAAAGGGCTGAAGCAGCCTAACTTTTTCTTAGGAGTGGATTTTTTTTAAATCATTACCATAAAAGGGCCTTTATCAGTATCTTTATACATAGTTGTTTTTACAAATAACATTTTCTCCCAAAGGACTGGCAGATTAATCTCTGTGTTGGAAAAAAGGCTTCTAACGTATGAATGTCTGAATGAATGCCTTTTCTTGGCCAGACACACAGCAGAAAGTCAATGCACAAAATGATGAAAGAAGCTAGTATTGTGTTTGTGGATATTTCTAGTAGAGCCCATGCAGATTGTTCATTATGATCTTACATTGTTACGGGCTGTAGCATTCTGCTGTGCCTAGCAAAGGCTGTGCCTCTCTTCTTGTGTTCCTGCATAACTGCAAGTTGGAGGTGAACAACTGACACTTCTGTGATGGTCACTAAAGGTCTGTGATGCTAGAATTTATCTTGAAAACACCTTATGGAAGGTACTTACAGACAAACCTACCTGCAGGATAAAGGCTAAAAGACACGGCTTAGGCAATCTGAATCTGGGGTGAGGTTAAAAAAAAAAGGCAGGTTTTAGGACCAGGGTGGAAAGAAGCGCCAACAAGACTGGTGCTGTTCAGTATGATCAGGATCTCCCCAGGATCTCCCATTGCTTGGCCAGTTTGGTCATTTGATCAAGCTTGGTCATTACATTGGTCATGATCAGTTTGGTCATTGTGGTTTGGCTGAGGCCAGCAGCAGCTGGAGATGACATCATCCCAGAGTGCAGTCAGGCTGGGGCTGATCCAGAAGATGTAAGAGAGGCCAATGGGCCCCAGTGTGGGGATGGAAAGAGGAATCTGCCTGGCTTGCCTGGATTCCTGTGCCATCCACGAGGAATCTTGGATGGGAGAGCTCCAACAGAGAGCGAGGCAAAGCAGAGAGTAAGGGAACTTGTCAGATGCAGAAGAAGAAGAGCTTTCATTTCTGTGGACAGTCCTAGTGCAGAGCTGACAAACTCTGTCCGGGAGGAAAAGAAAAGGAACACTTAGAGCCAAATCCTATCCAGTTTTCCAGCCCTGGTGTAGCTGTCCCAATGGGGTGTGTGCTGCATTCTATGGTGGAGGGGGAGTCAGGGAGGCCTCATCAAGGTAAGGGAACGTTTGTTTGCTTACCTCGAGGCTGCATTGCAGCTACATCAGGCAGCACCAGAAAGTTGGATAGGATTGGGCCCAAAGTTTGGTACTGCCTGGTGCTTAGACTCAGGAAAAGGCTAGCTAGTAATGGGAGGGAGTGCAGAGTCCTGAAACTTACCTGGGCTGGAGTGTTGCATGAAAGGAACCCACCTGTTCCCTCCACTGCTGGATTCTCTCTTTTGTTCAGCTGCAGCCTCAATAGACCCCAACTCCATCCCTATCCAGCAGGATGCCACATGCTGCTTCAGAACTGCCCCACCTACTTGCTTCCCACCTGCGTTACCGGAATATATAGAAACAAGCAGATACTATGAAAACACTTCAGTACTTACAGGGGAACAAACGTTGGGATTTCCTACTACCTGGAGAAAAAGGAAACATGTGATAACACATTCTGTTTGTGGCAGGTAGCATGCTGGCTGGGTGTCCAGGATGGGGGCCGGCATACATGCTGAGGTAAGCAAGGTCAGGGGGTGAGCCAGGACCGGTCTGACAACACCCGTCCGGGTTGAGACACTGGCTGGCGAGTCCCTTGGCTGGTTTATGCAAAGGCCAACCCAAGACTTTGCCTGGGTAAGTTGGTGCTGGCCAGCTGCCTCGATCCTTCAGGGTTGGCTGGGATAGGTGAACCCAACCCTGGGTTGGGTGGTGCCTGGAGCCAGTATGTCATGCCCATTGGGGTATGTGGGAGGTAAACGGCCAGTCCGTTTTCCCCGGATCAAATAGCTGCCAGCATGCTTGGGGTTTGTTCCCTAGTGAAGTTTTCCCTGCTGCAGGTCAAGTTTGTTGTGATTTTATTTAATAAACAATAATCATACCAAGCCTCTGTCTTGCTTGCTTTTTGGGGGGTGCCAACGTAATGCAAGAGAACCAGCATTCAGTTCTGTTTTGTACGAACTGCATCATATACAGGAGTTGCGGCCTTTAAAGGAAAAAATATATAGTTATGGTATTAGCTAACAACAAAGCTAGTGGAGGTGACAGCATTCCAGCGGAATTACT
>JAJKFI010000002.1:13510701-13547033 GCA_029204185.1 Lerista edwardsae
CGCGAAGAGTCGGACACGACTTAGCGACTGAACAACAACAACAATGGTATTAGCACCCTCTGATTCCAGCTAGGCCTCCTTGTCAGCCTTGCGCAGCCTTCCTAGCATGTGCCCTTAATAAATGTGCCATCTTTGAGGCATGCAGGCTGTTTGTTCTGACATGGACCACTTGTCATCTTTTAGCTAATAGGTGCAGAGAATGGAACAATGAACTACAGGTTCCAAATGACTGGCAGCGGCAGTAAATTTATTTTGCCGCTAACGGCCTTTGTAACGCTCAGACCAACTTTATCTCATTTTACCGTGGGTGTGCAGAGATAATTGCTGAAGTACTTTGTTAAAAAGAAAAGCTCTCTGCGTTTCCATTAACTCACTGCATGGTGCCTGTTTCACTTGAGTGCACTAGGTACCACTTACAGTTCAATTTTACAGCCATGATGGACTGAAACGTATCAACCTGCTTTCTCTCCACTCCGCTAATTGCATGCATTAATCAAGAGGAATATTTAGATTATTTTTTTTCATTCTCCTTGGGGGGGGGCTCCTTTTGTGAATCTCCATTTATGAATAAAAAGCACGAAGCCAATGCCAGCAAATTCCCAACTGCCACAGGATTAAATAAAGTACCGTCTTGCCACAGCAGGGTGTAATAAGGTATGTATGGTGGGAGCAAACCAAGCATTCAGCAGCGATTGCAAATTAAAACAACCACCACAAAGAAGAGCATTGTACAAGGTAAATCTACAACAGGCATATTTGTTTACATAATCACATTGGAATTTGCTTTGAAATTTTGCCTGGAAAATGTATTAAGTCTGAAGGGTGAAGATTGAAATATCTGAGCCCACAAATTGCTAAAGCAAAATAGGAAAAAACATGCAGTGGAGTTGAAAAAAGGAGACAACCAAAGAAGATGAAAATGGCAGGAATCCCTTTTGTAATGGGTCGGAGCTGACAAGTCACTAAAAGGCTAGGATGCAAGATAAGTAAACAATCTGCAGGAAATACTATTGGTGCCTGCATTCCTTCCCTTTCATTTCCCCGCTTAAGATGATTAATTTCTGTATTTTGAAAGAATGGCTTTGAGCATGACTTGTGCTGGCCTACACTTAATTGTATCAGCTGTTTGCACCGGAAAAACACACACACACAAATTGATACCCTTTCCATTCACCATGACATGTTTTAAAGCATGCCATGGAAATTGGAAAAAACCAAGTGCTTTTCTCCTGCCAAGGTTTCTTTTGTCAAGGCAGGAGAAAAACATGGTTGTTTTCTCCACACCAGGGGCCATATTTTGCAGCTTGGATTCACAATGAATAGACCGTATCAGGATATTCTTGAATCCAGCAGCACTTCAGACATAAGTGCCACTGTAAATTTTGCAGATGCCAAGGCCCATTGTCAAAGGAGGACAGCGAATGCTTCACAACTTCACAATGGGCATATTATGAGGCCCTTTGCAATTAAGGGATGGCAAAGACTCTGAAAAAAGGAAAGCCTTGATACCTAGTAAGAGCTCACAACCCATTATAAAAGTCACTCATCAAGCCTGCCAAAGTCATGACATCTATTTGCAAAATAACTCATGAAATAATGAATTATTTTCAGGTCAGGGACCAGTGAAGCTGTTTCACATTGTTAATAATACTAATGTGCTGAGACATTTCGACCAATGCAGAGTTCTTATTCTGCCCATTGATGGTTTATTGCAGTATTGTTCAAACTGTGGGTTGGGACCACTTGGTTGGGTCATGACCTGATGTCAGCTGAGTCGCAGAAAGCTGGTAGCAGCCATCGTGGAAACTGCAGACTTTACTCTTGTTGTATTCCTTTTATGAGTGAACAGTTCGAATTTTCAAGGGACAGGGTTTTTTTTAAATTGTTTTTAGTTCAGTGCTTTTACATAATATTTTGTCCCAATCTTGCTTTCTGTCAGGGGTGTTTCATGGTTGTGCAATTGCTGCAGTCCAAGAACACTAGTGTGAATTCCAGGATCATCATTTGATTATGTCACATTGACAGCACTTCCTGCTTGATGTTGTCACTTCTGGCTATGACAACTCATCCAGATTAATGACATCATTTCCAGTGGGCCCCACCCAAGTGCCATTCTAAAAAGTGGGTCCCATTCTAAAAAGTTTGCAAACCACTGGTTTATTGGATTTTAGGGGCAATTGTTCATGTTAGAGCACGTTTTAACCAGATATGGGTATTTTCCTGTCATCTGAGTACACTTGTGTGATAATTATAGACAAAAAGGCAGCTGTCCCCCATCCCCACACATAAACATCTTTGCCGCCAGTTTGAATGCCTTTTTCACTACTCACTTATACAGAACAACAACAACAACAACAACAACAACAACAACAACGAACCTCAAAATTGTCTAGGAAAGAAAACTGCTCAATTGGAAACAAGACCTGGCATGGCTTGGGTGGGCTGAATGGAAGCTCATAAGGCCTGGCAGGCAATCAAGAAAATTGAATTTATTTAAGGAAATCAGAATTTATGACAATGTTAGCCTACAATACAAGTGAAAAGGAAGAAAAAAAGATTAAAATATAGCTACAAAAAATGAAGAAGCAAAATATCTTACAGCCCACTCCTATCCTTTCTTCCTCCCCCACCCCCGACGATGCAGTGATACCAAAATGGCTACCGCTGCATCCTGTGGAAGTGTAGTTTATGGTGGTCCTGGGCAGTCTCTTTATTCACTCCATTTTGAAAGAGAAACAAATACGTCCCTTCAGACCAAAGAGACATGAAGAAGCAGCAAGTCAACTCTACATCAGTTAAATTGGTCCCATAAAAGACACCATTTTAAGGTTGCCACTGTATAGAAACAAACATGGTTGCCACTTTATAGAAAGGATGATCAGTGTCAGAATAGGCCAGCAGAAAGATCTCATGATCCCCTTCTGAATGACTAATATGTTCCCACTTTAATTATTGTCTTTTTGTTCCAGTTATCACAACCTCATTGTCTTGCAAGGGTTACAACTCAGCTTGATACAACACACAGCCCAATCCTAATCAAATTCCTGTGCAGCAATGTGACGGCGCCATTATGGGCTACACAGCATCCCATAGGGAACATTCCCCTGCTGCTGGATGTCTCCTTAGGGCATGGTGACATTTGTTCTCCTTATTACAGGGGTTATAAGTCCCAGCTGCTGCTATGGGTCAACTCAGACCTGCGCCAGCAATACCACTGGCAAAGGTCTGAGTTGATCCATGCAGGTGGATCGGGGCTGAGAAGGTGGTTGAATATGGCATGAGCTGGCACGGCCAATCCTGCCCCTCCTTGCCTAAGGTGCATTGGATACATTTGTCCCCTTGCCCAAGGGCTACAGAGTGTCAACTTGAATATCACATCTGTGCCAGTAATATTGCTGAAGCAGGTTTGAGTTGATCTGTATTGTCCCCCTGGGAAGGGGGAATAGGCTATGCCCTGCTCTGGCACCATTGTTCCCACCGCTTTCCCAGGCCTTGATCCACCCATCTGATCCCCATTGCCACTCTCACCTCCCATTCCACCTCTCCCTGTCCTTCCCCTGTCCCTGCATCAGACTCACCTGCTCCAGCAGGCATCCCTGGGAGTGCCAGTACGCCTACTAGAAGACCTGTTGCAAAGTGCTTAAGTGCACGTGACAGCAGCGTGTGTGTTCCACACACAAGTCAATGTTCTTCCAAATGCATGGAAGTAAGTGGTGGGGCTATTGGGGTAGGGTCAGTGATGTCATGCAGGGGGAACGCGGGGGAACTCAGTTCCACTAGTTAAAATTAGGGCTGACTCCACCCACTTCACTCTCCCTCCTCCCCCTCCCAATTCCTCTGCAAAGAGCTTTTCTTGGTTGGCCGACACTCAGAGGGTTAAAGGGAGCGACTCCGGATTCCTAGGGGGGCGAAGGGGGAAGGGCTGCAGTGGGGAAGTCCCGTCCTGCACAGCCCCCTTCCTTGCTCCCTCCAACCACACACGTGGAGTCAGCAGCCGCTCTGGTGAGTCTGCAGCCCACTGGGGAGAAGGGGCATCCTGGGGGTGCGGTGGCGAATCGAGGGGGGCCCTGGAGGGGATGGAGGGGAGCCGGGACTTTTTGAAGCTGCCCTCCTGATGTGCCCGGCATAAGCGGGCTTTGGTGTGGGGAAGCGCCCAAGGGTGCCATCCAGAGTGGTGCCGCCCCTCAGCCCCTTCCACAGGTTCCTGCCTCATTCTGCTCAGCCAGCCTCGGCTTTGAGGCTGCTGCCCCTGTGCCAATTTTCAACTTCCCGGGCAATTTTGAATAACTCCACCTCACCTAGCCACGAAGACCAAGGAAAGGCTTTCGCTGCTGTCTCTCCAGTCGAGAGCGTTTCACTGGCGCTCTGGGTGTGAGGCTTCTTTGGGAGACTGTCCCCATCGCTATTGGAGCTGCAATTGGGGAGGGGGGAATTCTTCGCTTTCTGTTCTGTAGGCGCCAGGCGCTGTACAGAACCGGCTGGCTCCGCCCACTCATCGCTGACGTCGTCACTGGCTAGGAACCAGCCACGGGTAGACCTGGGTTCCGCCAGCCTCCGGCTTATGACTTCACTTCCGGTGGGCGGGTCCTGACACGTGCCAATCAAAAGTGAGTTCCTGTTCTTAAATCATTTAGGTGCCACCACTGGGTAGGGTGGTTATGTCAGGAGTAGGGTTGGTAGATGTGTCACTGTTTTTTTAAAAGAACTGCTCTTTCATCTACACTTCCTAGTTTGCAGCAGTATTTGATGCAACTAGAACTTTGTTTCAGACATACTTTTATACTACAATCAAACAACTGAAAAGGGGCAGTGTCTTTTGGGTACTTCAGCATCATTAGTAAAATCATCTACCTTGAATTTTTGAAATAAATGGCCATTGCTTTAGTAAATGCAGAATGCAAATCATTCTGCATTTTTGTTTTACAATACTATTTTATGTGGATTTTACTTGGGAGCAAAGGGATTTTTACTTGGGAGCTGGAAAGAAACAGCTGAGACTTTGTACTTTGTGCTTTAGCAAATGCCAGAAAAATATGCCTTCATTCCCAAAAAATGCCACCTGCCCAAAAAGCCAATTGGCTTCCTCTGTAACAAACTACCTGCAGCATGCAGTGGCACGATGTGATTCATCTTCAGATTTAACTACTGTATTGCCAGAATCAGGTTCTTTTTCAGACTGCAACTGAAAAGGGAATCTTAATTGTTTGAGCTGGAAGACACCAGTGTGTTTGTTGCACCCTCTTTTGAAATGGCCATTATATTTGGAGAATTATTTATTTATTTACAGTATTTTTATCCTGCCTTTCTCCCCACAGGGACCCAATGTGGCTCATGATATCACACCTGCCAATGGTTAAAGGTACAGGCACTCTGTCCCAGTTCATATCTGATAACTCTATTTGTAGTGTCTGCCCCAGAGTCCCTTCTAGAAGGAGTCTGGTTCTAGCATGTACTGCGCAAACTTCTGAGAAAATTCCGTCCGACTTGGGGAGCTGGTAGGTTTTGATAAATGCAAATGCTTCTAAGGAAAATGTGGTCTGAAAGCTGAGTGAGCAGAATGTTTGTTGCCTTCCCAAAAGGATACTTATTGAGGACACTTTCTGGATTCTGCCTCCCTGCTGAAAGAGGAAGACAGCAAACAGGATATTCAAGTGAACCCCTTTGTCTCGGAGTTGAACGTGCTGCCAAGCTCACAGCACTTAATAGTTATAGCACCCTTGATCTTCAAAGCCCTTCACAGACAAACTCAGGACTAACATAAAACAGAACAATCTCAATTGATTTCAGTGGCAAAGAGCTTAGTGGTTCCATAAAAGGATTACACATTTGCTAGCATAATTAAAACAACAACAACAACTCCAAATTAAAATCAGCTGCTATGCTAACTAAAACAAAATTCATAAGGAATCGCAGCCTTCTTGCCTGAAGCCATAATCCAGTTGCTGTTTGCCAAGGGAATAGGAGAGGGAACCAGCTTAGCTAGTAAATAGTTTTGCTACACCATTTGTTCTGGCATCTCCAGTGCTGGAGTGTAGCAGCAGCCTAGATACTGTTGAAGTTCTGCCAGATTTCAATGCAGGAGTCTCTTGGAAGTTTTGCAGTGGCCTTGTTGCTGCTGCTATCTGGAATCTGCATCTAGGAGTACCACTGTGTTCTGGGGGTGCCAAGCAGAACCTGGCTGGTGAGCCCCCACCCCATAGAGATTATGCCAAAGTTGCCACAGACTTGCACCTGAAGTGAAATTCAAAGTGAATTTGGAAATTCTGGTCAGGAGAAACCTTTATAGAAGGGTTGAGTGAAGCTAAATGCCAGTGCACTCTCATCAAGGGCTTATATTTTCTCAGACATGTATGAGTAACACACTGTGTGCAATGGGCATTACTCTCAGGAAAGTGTGTATAGGATTTCATCCTTGATCCTACCAAAAGGTTGTGCATGCCGCAGCAAATACACCAATCTTTATTGAGCCACTTTGTTGAGTTGTTTTTGAACTTACCAGTGTTAGCTGCCATTTTACAGTGCCTGGTTTTCATGTCTCCCTTCTTTAGTTTGGCAGCTCTTTTTTTTTTTTTTTTGCCTTGAATAGTTTTCTCATGGATGTGGATTGTGTTCCTTCGTTGTCCAGATTCCAGATTATGAATGCATATTAAACGGAACACATCCTATGTAGACATTTGTACAGATGTTGCTTTCCTCTCCAGCCCTTATATGGATATGATTGTCAGCATTATTAAAATCACATTTCTCTTACTCTAATGCACATTTTGATTCTCTCCCCTCCCCTGTATTGTAGCACCCCTTATTGATTCTACTCACCTCGGTGCCAAGTCATCATTAGTCTTACTTGTATGTCACTTGCTGCCCCTTTCATTATTTCTCCTCTCCTATGTCCATGGAAATACTGTGTCTCGTGGGGCATCTGGTTCATTGGGTGGTTCTCACAGGCTATCTATCATGTTGCCAAGTCCATATAATTATGGCCATTTTTCCCTTACTGCCTTTTGTCTTTCCAGCTGTTGCAGACTTTTCTCTTTGCCAGTGAATCTGTTTTAGCAATGGAAAAAGTTGCGAGAGTGAGAATGCTAATCAGAGTGACAAGTCATAAAAAATATGCTAATGATGCTTAAGCCATCCGTCTTCCTAGCCAGGAGGGGCCAGCTCACAGTGCATTTCGAAAATGCCTCTGTGTTGTACAGTGGGAGACGACAAGGGATCCAAAATTTAATCTGTGGCTAAAGCTTATCTTTAAAATACAAACCTTAGCAAAAATAATAATAAAAAGAGCAAGAAAGAGGGAGTATACGTTTAGCTAATAGCTGTAATTCTTTCTTTGTAGAATGGATCTTCTTTTATACATTAGAGAATGTGTTCCAGCAGCATCACATGGAAACTGTAGGACTGAATAATGGATTAAATATTTCCTTTCAAAAATGTTCTCAGCCTGCGAGTCCATGTGATCAGTGAATAATGAGCTGTCTCATCTTGCTTCTAAGGAGGTGGGAAGACCAACTCAAGGCAAAAATGAAAATACATTGCTGTAATAAGATGTATTATGCTAATTTCCAATTGTGATCTGTTTTGAGTTCTGATGTCCCTGCCAAGGTATCCATGTGCCTCTCGTAGTCATATTGCATAGTCCTGCTCAAGCAATGCACTATTTTTCATTCTTTGTTTGTGATGCATTTCAGGCATTATGTTGTGCATGAAGAATAGTGTAGACAAAAAAAAAATTGAACATAACGATTAGATGCTCTAAATCCCAAGAAAGCCCAGGCATTGTCAGCCTGTAAGAACAGATGCAAAATAAAAATAAACTATCTCTTTATATCAGCAGAAACATTGACTTCTTGATGTCTTAGCTCTCAGGACTTCCCAATGCCCATCACCAAAGCTACAACCACTAACGCAGTAACATACCAGCCAGAACACTAGTTGCTCTTTCTCCTTCCACTTCCTGGATTTGAAAAAGAAAGAAAAGGAGTGGAACAGAAAGTGTGGAAGCAGGGGCGTAGCTAAAGAAGTGCAGGTGGGTGCAATTGCACCAGGCAACAAGCTTTAGGGGGGCAACAAGCTGAGCTTGACATTAGTGGCCAAAATTGTGAAAACTTTGGTATGTATGAATAATGCCATCATGTATCATTGGAAAGGTGATTTAATGAAGAATGCAATGAAACAAACCAGAGTGTAATATCCTTTCTCTATCAAAAGTTATGGTCAAAATACCAGAGAAGATGAAAATACAACTGTGACATCACTTCCTGTTTTGACATCACTTCCAGGGCAACATTTTGCCCTCTGCACTGGACTACTTTCATTAGCTATGCCCCTGTGTGGAAGACCCGCCCCGTTCACTCTACTCTTCTCTTGCTTTGATAAGGGCTCTTCCATAGTTCTTTCACTCACTTTCCTTAGAGAAAGCTCCATTAAACTCAAAGGGCCTTGGTAGACATGCCTAGAATTGCACGGGCAGTCTTCTTTGACAAACAGTCTGAATTCTGAGTTCTGTTTGCCCTCCTGAATGGAGGGTAACATGTTGTGGTATTTGGAGTCACAGTTTCATCTTGAATAATTTAGTTTTGATAATATAACTGTTTAGACGACCACACTGCATCCACAAAAGTTCTGAAGCAGCTGTTTATTAGAACCAGGAAGCTGAATGAGAACAAGCCGGGCAGGGAAGGGGGTGTAACAGGGGGCAGGGAGGCTGTGGGAGGCAATGGATCTTGCGGTGATGGTGCACGCCCAATCCTATCTCCGTATTCCGCAGCCTCCCTGACCTCATTTTCTCCTTGGACTTGTGCTGGCAAAATTGCTAGCATGGGTCCAAGGATACCCCTTGTGGAGCAGGAGGCTCACGCATTGGGTAAGGGGATGTGAATCCCCTTTCCCGGCTGAAGACTCATTATTCCTATCCCGAGCTGGATACAGTACACCTATGTTTGGCACTGCTACATGAGCAGCAGGTACGGGAAGGATGGGGTTGGGCAGTTTGGTGTGGCTAGTAGGCACAGACTAGCAGGACTTTCATGCAGGCCAATAAAATGCCCCCAAATGGTGGGGACAGTAGCATGTTGAAGGCCTAAGAAGTAGAAGCTGGGCATTCAGGTATATGTTGAATATAGAGCTGCTTTCTGCTATCCCTCAGTTATTGGCCATGCTTTTCCTAAAACATTATTTGCATTTTTACAGTGGCATCCTATTTCCGATTCCCATTCAACTTTGCTGTGATGTATGAGGAGTGTCTGCTGGCTTCCATTAGCCATGGGTATTTTTGGTTGCTTCATGAGCTTTTTAAAATAGGCTATTTGATGCTACTTGTTCCCTTTCTGTCAATGTACCACAGACTTGAACTCCAGGTGTTTTGTTAATTCATGGCTGCCCTAAATTTCTCTCCAGAAGGTAATTGTGTGCTCTGCTCACCTGTCTTCCTTATCCGTTTTAAAACAGGCATATAATCTAGCAGAGTCAGTTTTGTGATCTAAACAAAATACAGTGGAAGAAAGCAAATCTTTCCATTCAAAATAACCTATTTTAAATCCTGCTCTTCAGAAAGTCATGGAAAGTGAGTTGGCAACAGTACAGTACTTGCAATCTCAACATTTCTGTATTTGTCTATTATAGTTGTATCTCATCCTTGTTCTGATGTGGTCTGGGTGGTGGCATACAAGGTTCCCCCTTTTTAAAATCCTTAAGGCAGGTTGGCTAAGGGATAGTGATTGAAGCAAGGGCATGACGTAAGCTCTGGAGCCCTCCTGGACATTGACTCTGGTTTGCTCAGTCTAACCATGGGCAGCCCAATCCAAACCACAACTGGAGCTGGTGCAGGCCCCCTGTGCAGGCTCCCGAATGTTGCAAATGTGCCATAAAGCATGTTCGTGCCAACTCAGGAGCAGGCTGCACTGGCACAAGGACACAGGACAGAAGGGCACCAGATCTCCTACCTGCACCAGCCATGGAAGATAGGTTTGCACTGGGCAGTGCAGGGCGTGGGAGAGGGTGGAGGGAGAGGTGTTTCTGGGTGGGGGAGGGGAGGGAGGATCGTGCCCGGGAGGGAGGATCGGGAGTGAAATGGGAGGGGAGATTGGACCCAAGAGGGGATTGGCAATGGCAGGGCACACCATATCCTAACCCCTGTCCCCAGCCTGAGTAGCCTTATATGAGCTGCTTGGATTTGTGCCTCCTAAATACGTTATAATTTTTAATATCATACTGTTATGTTGTAAGCCGCCTTGGGTGCCCATGGGGCAGAAAGGCGGAATAAAAATCCTATAAATAAATAGGTTTGGGATTGCACTGTAAACCATAATATACTAAAAGTAAAGCTACCAGGCAACCCAATCCCAAACACATTATTTGAAGTTCTATTAGTGTTAATGGAACTAACCTGCACATAATAGGTGTACTTAAGTAAAACTTGCTGATCTGATTTACCTCCCGATAAGCATGCTTTGGATTGCAGCATAAATCCTATCGAAATTAGAGGAAGTTGGTAACTGAACTGTTTGATTAGGCCTAATTTATTTCATTTGGATTCAAGTGTGCCTACTTTGCTATGTTCTGCATTCAGTGGCTGGGATGCAAGGGCAATTTTTCCATAAGCCTCAATGGCCCAGTTGTATTGTCCCGGATGGATTTATCATTTTGTGAACAGAAGACTTTCATGCCATGTTGTAATCTGCTAATCAAGCTAAAGTTGGTGTGGAACCAGTACCAGTTCATTACATTTTCTTGACAATGATGCCCCCTCCTTTTCATCTCCATTCATGGAATCATAGAGCTGGAAGGGACCTTGGAGGTCACCTTGGGGGTCATCACCCCCCCTCCTGCTGCCCACTGCAGGCAATTGTTGCAGCATCCCTGATAGGTGGCTGATGAGCAGGAATGACTCCCCCAGGAGATTTCCTGTGAAAGCCATCCTCAGTTCAGTTTAATGAAGTGAGAGATGGAGTATGCAGGATCTGTCTAGGCCAGGGGTAGGCAACCTTAAACACTCCAAGAGCCATTTGGACCCGTTTTCTGGAGAAAAGAAAACCTCGGGAGCCACAAAACCCTTTTGACATCTAAAATGAAGATAATACTGCATATATAGTTTTTTTTACCTTTATGCTATGTATAAAAAAACTATAGGGAGTAGCAACAGGATGCAAGCATTTTGTTGTCTCATGCCTCCCTGGGGCACCTGGTGGGCCGCTGTGAGATACAGGAAGCTGGACTAGATGGGCCTTTGTCCTGATCCAGCAGGGCTCTTCTTATGTTCTTATGTTCTTATGAGCGATCGCGGCTGAAAATCGGGTCTCGACATTCGTCATTCGCTGTCTCCAGCTTTCTCTCTCTCCCACCCCCAACCCTGCTGCCAATCCTCCACAGCCTTCCGATCGCGTGTAAAAAAACGAACGGCAGAACAAAAACCAGCCACCACGCTGCACCTTGCAGGGCAACGCGGCGGATCGCCCGTTTGCAAAGAGCACATGCGACAAGCAGCAGCAGGATGGGCAGGCAGGGCAGACCCCAGAGCTGAGCCGAGCAGGTGCCCGTGCAACTGCTGCCACTATGGGGTGTGTTGTTGTTTTTTCAAAACGGTGGAGGATTTTTTATTTTTTGGTTTGCAAAAGGGGGATTCCAGGCTCGTGCACAGGAACTTTTGCAACTTGCACGCCATTGATGCAAACAATCCCTCCACGTTGCAGAAAGAGGGACTGGGCAAAAGATCCTGGAAAACGGGCGGGGGACACACATACACAACTGTGAGACCCGGCGCTTTCCGTGCTTGTGAGCGGGAGCTGCCCCAACGCGTGCAAAACCAGGGGCAACTTTGCAACCCGACCGAGAGCGAGCCAGAAAGTTTTCCCCATCGGCTCTCTGCTGCATGCTGCTGCCCCCCGCCACGCTCCATCCCAGCTCTGCGTGTGAAGCAATGCAAACACATGGAACAGTCAACACAAAAAGTCACGCACCCTTCCAGCCAGCGGATCAGCTCTGGAGCTTCGCGGGTTGCCTTCTGCACAAGGCAATCCATGGACCGAGCGGGAGCCCAGCCGCCGCTGCTGCCAGCACGCTCTCCCCGCTTCCCGGAGCAGCGTGCCGCACGGGACTGTGGCCGAGCGGAGAGGCGCTCTCAGTAGCAGCTCCCGGCTTGGGGGGGCTCGGAGGGAAGGGGAGAAAAGGGGGTGATTCCCAACCTGCAGCCCTGAGCACAGTGCAGCCTACCGGGAGGGAGAGCGAGCCCGTGGTCGCAGCCAATGCTGGGAGCCTCCTTTGCTACTTTCACCGGGACTCCGGAGCCGCAGCAGAAGGCTAAAAGAGCCACATGCGGCTCCAGAATCATAGGTTGCTGACCCCAGGTCTAGGCATATATTCGTCTATGATTGTCAGGTGAAGAAATGATTATTGTTACCTTATGCTATTCAGACAGCCATTACTAAAAAGGGCAAATACAATTAAAGAAGAGTTATAACCTTCTGAGAGAACACACTTTAACTAAAACACATTTTAACTGCAAAAACACATAAACACCTTGTATCAGTGGTTTCCAAACTGGGGGTCGGGACCCACTAGTGGGTCACGAGCCAATTTCAATTGAGTTGCAAAGCACCTAGAGCAGCCATATTGAAAATATGGGAAGATGGGATGCTAGAAAGAGGGAGGGCTGTGTGGTTGTTTTGCTTGTGTCAAGGTTGTAAATAGGTTTTTTTTTCTTTCCGACTCACTTTGCTATTGGAAAATGGCTGAGAAATAGCCCAACTTACAGCTGCATTCGCAGAAAGCAGCAGACTCTGGTGTCACAATTACAGCACTTCCTGCCACGTCTGGTGGGTCCCAGACAGATTGTCATTCTAAAAAGTGGCTCTCAGTGCTAAAACGTTTGAGAAACACTGCCTTATGTCAACAGAATATGTAGAATGGAAGAAACTGTAGCTAGACTTCACCTCTGTAATCATGTCTGGAAATACATCCATGGTGAATGTAGTGTTTACAGTAGATCTTATTTCCTGTTTTATAGGCAGTCTTGTTCATCCCCTGATGGCACAATATATTACTGTGTATGTTTTCTATAGCTAAAACCTTTCTCCAGGATGGGTTGATTATGAAAGCAGATTGGATAACAAGCAAACTTTTCTTTTAGACAGTGTCTCATTTTCCCCCCTGAATGACAGTGTCGAACTTGATCTTTTTGATACTTTTATCCCCTCTGATCTTATTTCCATACCACTCCACGAAGAGAGTACAAAATGCTGTGCACATACCTGCCCTTATCAACATCCAATCTCCAGAACCAGAAGGGTATTAGCATTGGTTTGTGAAGGTTCTGTCTTATTCTTTTCCTCTGCCTCACTGGATATGAAGTGTTGCATTTGTGATCTCTTGGCTGGGGACGGGAAAGGGTGGGAAAGGGAATAAAACAAGGCAAATGGCCTGATAAATTGATTCTCGCGTATTCATAGCAAACTTTATTTCTGTGAGATTTAGGCAATCAATTTAGATCTCCAGAGAAGAAGAGATTGAAAACACTAAAGATGTATATTACCTTATAAATCTGGGAAGAAAACTGTAAGTAGCATTTAAATTTAACTAGCTGCAAAGGCAAATAAAGAAAACTGTAGTATTTCATAAAGCCATAATCCGCAGCACTGAAAAGGCATTGTGCTCTGTTGCTATGTGAGGTAGCTGGTTAACGTCTTCTTCTTCTTCTTTTAAATGGAAATACAATATTATAAAAGCAGGGTAACATCCACCACAACATTTTTGTGTTTAAAACCTTACCAAGGTACCATAGGAAGGGTGGGGTGGCGCTTTAGAGACCAACCATATGCATGTCTGCTGTGACATAAGTCCCACTATACTCAATGGAGCTTACTCCTAAGTGTTGATAGGATTCCGGGAGGCAGGGTGGCCTGGGAAGAGGGTGGAGCCCATATATAGCTGTTAGGTCGCATCCAGCCCTGTCCCCGGCCTCCACGGCCCCAATTTGGGCTGCTGTGGGAGTCTCAGTCTCACCCGCAGTTTTGTGGGCACAGATCCAAACAGCCCTATTGGGTTGCATGCAGCTTCCCACAGGGCAAGGGGAACCTCTTGCCCCATGCGAAGCTGCTGCCGCCTCCTAACTTGGATAAGATGCAGTGCAGGCCTGCCCAAGTTAGGATTGCGCCCACAGTCTCTTGAGGTGCATCAGTGGCTGGGAAAAGATCTTCAGACCATAGTCAGTACCTTGACTTGGTCTCAGTAGTGAACTGGTGCTGTTGCTCACAGGTTATAAAACAAACTGAAATGTGCCTTTATCTATAAATGACAACATAAAGAAAAAAATCCCATATGCATTATTTAACTCCTCCATTGAAATCTTCCATCTTCCACTTATGAAAATAAGTGATAAGAAGAACAGATTCCTTCTTGTTTCTTGAACAGTCCTTCCTTCTTAGACAGAGCTGACAAAGCTACTACCTGGACATATTTACTAATAATGACAAGTTGGAGGAGTATTAGAGGTTTATTAGATGGCAGCTACAAGAGGTGGCACCATTGCCTTCTTTGTGGTGGCACCACAGCTATGGAACTCTCTTGCTCTTGTGAAGTAAGACCTTCCCCCTCCCTTCCTGGTGGAGTTGAAAATGTTTTTGTTTTGAATAGCATTTTTGTTGTCATCAAGGTGGTGGTTAGGTTATTGTCAAGGTTTACCTTTGTAAACTACTGGTGGGTATAAACATTATGAGACTGGTTACAACAGAAATAATCTTGGTGGAACAAAAAGGTCTTCACCAAGTGATGGAATACCAACAGCATGAAGGTTAGACATAGATGGGTACCTTTAGGTAGGTGGTCCCAGAGTCAGGATGTCAAGGCAGAAAAGCCCTCGCCCCTATTAGTTGAATCTTGGAGGGCAGGGAAGCAGGGAGGATCTGAGATGCTAAATGTAGCAGATGGGCAGTTTAATACTGAGGAAGAGAGTCTATCCATCATAGGCTTGAAAGATAAGAACAAGCATCTTGACTTTTGCCCAGAAGCAAGCTGGAAGCTAATGCAGATGAAACAAAGTGGGAATTATACGTTTCCATGGCCCAACCTCCACCAGGAACCTTGCAGGAGTATTCTATACCCATCAATGATTCCCAACGCATTTCAAGGGTACAAAAAGCATGTTACCCTTGTCCAGCTGAGATGTGACTGAGAGCGCAATCCTAACCTGGAATTAGGCTGGCACAGTTAGGCCAGCAAAGTTTGGCTGGCACAAGGGCTACCGTAAAGCATGTTTGGACCACATGTTTGGTGGATGGCATACGTCTATGGGTTGGCCTCTCTGACTCCGAGAGTGAGCCAAACATACTTCATGGTGTCCTTTGCCCTGGCCAAACTTTGCTGGCCGAACTGTGCCAGCCTACCTCCAGGTTAGGATTGTGCTCTAAGGCAATAGGATATTTTGGTGAGAAAAATCTACTGATTTTTGAGTGCTGTGCTGCTTCCATTGCACAGAGCTCTCGACTCTGATGCCACTCCTGTTCATGTCAATGGGCCCAGAGCGGATTGTGACCTTAATAGCCTTTGAAAGAGAGTCTAAGGATGTCAGCAGGGGCTATGGAGCTGTACTTTCAATTTCATTCTTTTGCTTTCTTCCTATTTGCACAACACACTTTTTAAAATGTCATTTTCCCCTCTTCTTTTGGCACTGCTTTGCTCAGACATTTTGAGTGCAGGAGCTTTCCCCTCAAGGCCCGTATTTAATGTTTCATTTTGAGTGCCTTTTGCCTATTTAAAAAAGAGCACAAAAGTGTCTGTAATTGAGTGAGCATGCTCAGTCGACAGCGCAAGTGGCTTTGAAGTGATTGCCTTGATTTCGTTCAGATGCACTTAGAGAACAGAGATGATACAAGGCTTTATTTGTATTAAGGGTTTTATTTGTGCTAATGACTGTGGTTACATAGAAGCAAATTACAAAGAAGTCAGAACTGACTTTGAAGTGATGAACAAAACACAGTTGGTAAAGAACTACCCTACTGGTATCTCTGGCCATGCCTCTAAACCCCATTTTGTACCCCATTGTGCATTTTTCCTCTTTGCCCTTATGCCTCTATGAAGTGGGGTGTTGCCTTCATGCCCGGTGGCATTGAGTTAGCCACTGTAGGAAGCAAATGAGGCGCAAGATCAACCTTCAAGCTGCAGTCTTATCCACACTTACCTGGGAGTAAGCTCCTTGACTCCAATGCGACTTACTTCTGAGTAGACATGCACATGATTGAGGAGTGTGTAAACAAACACTGGTGGGATCTGCTACATAAATCTTTCCTACCCAATTGGCATTATCTTTGCTAGTGGAGGCTGAACTTCATCCACACACACTCCCAAATTGCAGTGATTACACCATGAGGAAGTGGATCCCATGGGGTACACTTGTTTGTGTTGTTTGCTTGTGAGGGGGTTGTTTGCGTGTCTAAGCCCAGGATTCTAACATCTAGACCAGTGTTATTCAAACTGTGGGTCAGTACCCACTTGATGGGGCTTGACCTGATGTCAGGTGGGTTGTGGAAAGCTGGGAGCAGCCATCTTGGAAGCTGCAGACCTTACTCTTATTATATTCCTTTTGTGAGTGTGAACAGTTTGAATTTTCAAGTAATAATTTTTTTAAAATTTTTTTAATTCAGTCCCTTACATTATATTTTGTCCTAATCTTGCTTTCTGTCAGGGATGTTTCATGGTTGTACAATTGCTGCAGTTCAAGAATGCCAATTTACATTTCAGGGGTGTCATTTTTTTAATGTTACAATGATAGCACTTCCTGCTTGATGATGTCACTTTCTGCCACAACATCACTTCCAGGTTAATGACATCACTTCTGGTGGGTCCCGACACAAGTGCCACTCTAAAAAGTGGTCTAAAAAGTTTGAATGCCACTGATCTAGACTACACTGTTTTGGATCATCGGCAAACATAGGCTAAAATCCCTACACACACAATTTAAAATTCAACCAAATGTCTTTTAAAGAATCAATGCAGCTTTTTACTTTCACCTAAGGCATCTTCTGATGTAAATCAGTATTCTTCATTGATATCACCACATTACCTGGACAAAAGCAAATGCTCCTTGGTGCTCATTTTCATCACTAATGTGTTGTTCACATTTGTTTACATTCAAAAAATTCTTCATCAAGGGTTTTCCCCCATTAGAAAATGTGTCCTAATTATGACTCAAAGTCAAAGGTAATATAACCAAATCAAATATTTGCATATCTACAATGCAGCCATTAGTCATTATTGCAACTCGAATTTATCTGGCTTTGTTCTTCTGTGACATGGCTTATAAGTGCTCTTAAAACAAATTCTAAACAAATATAGCCAGCAAAATAGTAATGTATGCTAACTCATAAAACATATACATGAGTCATGAAATGGACTAGAACAATAGAAATGCCTGAGGCTGCAAACCTATGAATATTTACCTGAGCAAATCCCACTGCATTTGGTATCACTCACTTCTGAATAAATAAGTTTAGGAGTGTGATGTGCATGTATTTAACCTGGTACATAAGAGTCTCACAGTCTAGGTTTCAATGTCAAGTTTCATATCTATGTCTCCCTTAGTACTGAAAGCGTGCAGTGGTTGGTCTTTTATTGCTAAGTTAAAATCTTTGTTCCTTTTTGGACATTATGGCTGCAAACTTAGGGCTTAATCCTGAGCTTGCTAATCACTGACTGTATGTGTATACCACCTGCTAAAAGAGTCACAAATGTGCTGTAAAGCATTCTGTGACACCTTGCTACCCGCACTGGGTTGGTACACCAATATCCTATCCCCCTCCTGGGATCCCGACCTGGGTCCATTCAGACTTGCACCAGCGAAATTGCTGATGCAGGTCTGAGTAGGTCCAGCAGGCCTGCATGGGTTTACCTTGGGGCAAGGAAAAAAACACCTTATACCAAGAAGGCCTCCAGAGGCCAATATTCCCTCATGGGATAGAGTGTGTGCTCAGTTGGCCGTGTGATGTTTTAAGGAGAGAAACAGGATTTTTTGGGAAAATAAAATTATGTACAATATTCATCCTGATGAAGACCTCCTGATGCCTGAGGCCAGCTGAGATAAGGAACAACTAGGATGGGAACAAGGGATCCTTTTCTGCTAACAAAGAGGTCACAAGGATGATCCAGCCACAGGATAGTCATGGCAGGTCAGAATAGGGACGGTAGAGGGAAATGCAGCATCAATACCTACAGCAGTAAGATTCCCACCCTCATTTGCTTATCTGTGTTGGGTGCTTTGTCCGTCCCCTGTTGAGGGAGTGAGGTTGAGCTACCAGTTGGGTGTTGGGTGTGGAAACGTCCTCTGGTAGAATACTTGTAGTAAGGATACGGAAAAGACATGACTTAACAAAATACCTTGCCATATGTGTTGCGACAGCAAGCAGTTGTTTGTGCAAATTTATTTGTCCACCCCTCCACCCACCACCCTTTGCCCTCCCTGCTCCCCACTTCAAATTACCCATGAGCCACCCCTGCTGGGACATTACCTGCTCTGACAGGCTGAGCCTCCAGCTGTTTCCACTAGAGGCTCTGATGTGTATGACACTGACACACTGGCACAAATTTGCCTGACACTAGAGGACTAACAGTAGTGTATCAGGAGATCCACTGCTGTAGGCAGGGCCTAGGGTGTCAAATTCATTTTATATGGTGGGCTGAATAGCACTTATTATGCCTGCTGAGGGCCAGAAGTGATGTCATTAAGCAGGAAGTGATGTCATTTAAGCAGGTCATGACCAGAAGTCTGCACTTTTTTCTCATTTAGGAACTTATTAGCTACAAATAGAAAATTTGCAAATCTTGATCGTATTTTCAAGATAGGGAAGAGCCCAATTATCAGGTGAGCTTCCCTTTCAGCAGTGACTTCTCAACACAGCTCAGCAGTTGAGAGCAACTGATGGTGGTGGTGGGAGAGCCTGAGGGCTGGATGAAGAGCTCCCATGGGCCACATCCAGACTCAGGACCTTATATTTGACACCCCTGCTCTATAGAATTGGCTTGTAAAAGGCATACACGAACATATTTTGAAACCTTACCTTTCAAAATATTGCACTTATTTCATAAGTTATTTTTTTGTATTTTCCAAAATTTTCCATTTTTCCACTAGAAAGTGAAAACTAGGGGGGAAATGCCTGGGGGGGGGAAACCTGTTGTCGTCCCCCCATTTCTCATTTCCCCCCCTATGTGTTTACATCTCTGCTTCCAAATGAGCATCCTCAGAAGTGGGCTGCAGAAGCGCTAAGTGAGTAAGGACTGTTATTGAGCCTTCCTCCCAAAGAAAACAGCCTGGTGATGAGTGTCACAGATGTCTAAGAGAGCAATTTAGCATGACAGTTCCTGAAGATGGCTATTGCACACTTGTACTGCTGCTTTGACAGGTAATGGGAGAAGCTGACAAGCTGACATGACATATTTTTAAAAAAGCCGTGCGAATGACTTCCTCACGAGGCTCCGTTTTTTTTAGAGAACATTAAAATATGAATGTTCAGCTGTGGACCAGGATAGTGAGACACTGCCAGAGACATGATGCTAGAAGTTAAGCAGGACTGATTTCACTTATTTCAGATATTAACCTCCTATTTCACAAACACAGATATGGGAGCAGTACAACATTAACAATAGTTTCATTTCATCTGCTCTAGACAAGTTTGAATTGCTTTTTATTTGGGTCCAGATGAGAGACCGAGGACTGGTAGCCTCATGGAAGAAGTCTCCCAGGCCGGCAGTCAAATGACTGTCATGCCACAGGGCAAGAATGGCATCAAGGGTTGGCCAGATGGAGCACCAGCCAACCCCTGAAGCCTGCTGCCCAGGTTTCAGTAGTAACAGTGGCATGAGCTGACCCAGAGATCTGCACTTCCACTGCCCATCTGGCACATAACCGTTGGCTACAGGAAGCCCTCTCCAGAGGTCACTGTGCTGTTGTGGAGCCTCTAGAGCAGTGGTACCCAAACTGTAGGTCGCAAGCCAATTTCAGGTGGGTCGCAAAGCATCTAGAGTAGCCATATTGAAAATACGGGGATGCTGGAAAAGGGGAGGGTGGCGTGGAGGGTCTCAAAGGGTGAGTCACTTTGCTATTGGAAAATGGCTGAGAAATAGCCCAACTTATTGCTGCATTATCAGGAAAACAGCAGGCTCTGGTGCCACAATGATAGCACTTCTGACCATGACATCACTACTGGTGGGTCCTGGACTTATTGTCATTCTAAAGAATGGGTCCTGGTGCTCAAAGGTTTGAGAACCACTGCTGTAGATGACCCTTGCATTGGCCCATGGGGAGAATGGGAGAAGGAGCTGCCAAGACTTATGCATCCCTGGCAGCCCTCCTCATAGATGAATAGACTTGCTTCAAAAGCATTATCACCTTTGAGCAGTGGTTCCCAAACGGTGAACGTTGGCTTCCTGGGGAGCTGTGGAAACCAGCCAGGGAAACCACAGAATCCTTGCAAAAAACCACCACCCTATACAATGTATACAATGTACAATGTAATGTAGCCCTAATGTGGCTAATGGCCCAGTAGGTCAAGGGAACCACCCATTGAAATTTGGGAATTACTGTCTTTGAGGGTAGGGCAGTTTGAGGGAGGGAGGGAGGGAGGGAAGAAGAACATGCAAGAAGATTAGGAGGTTGAAGGAGGCGAAACAAGGAAGAGGGGAGATAGGATGAGTGAAAAGGTCATCACTACTTTCTTGGCTTGCTGGAAGCATGGTCTTTTGAATGTGGGTGACTGCTGTAATATAAGCAAGGCTTTTCATAGGTAGGGTTACCAGACACAAATTGTCTAGAAGAGGGAATTTGGGCAGGGGCAGCTCATCATGGAAAGGTTTCAAAAGCTGCACCTGCCAAAATTTCCTCTTTTATACAATGGTTAAAGGCATAGGCACTCTGTCCTAGAGTGTATCTGGTAACCCTATTTATAGGAATAACACGTAGTCTTTTGCTATTCTGGGGCTTGACTTGCATAGGATTTCCATACCTTGGGAAACTGATTGCACAGTTTGGGTGTGATCTGGAAGCTACAGCCACTGGGGGATTTTGCAACTGGCTGCTGTACAGGTTTTGGTCATAATAATGGGAAGAGGAGAGAATACTGGAGGTAATAGGAGAAAAAAAAAACCCACTTTGGATCCAGCTTACAGGCTCCAGGTTGGCCTGGCCTCAACCACTTTTGAGACATGCCCAAATATCAAGGGTGCCGGTTCACAAAGCTGCATGCTGACTGCCACGGGTGGCTTGGAGTGCACACCAGGGGAGGTGAGGGATGCCAGCACTGCTGCAGAAAACACGGACCTTCTGCAAGACGGCTGGGCAAGCACCACTGCATTTAGCGGCTTCTTTCATATGCTGTGGGAATCAGGAAGCAGAAGATGAAGCTCTGCCTGGGATGGAAGCCAAGGGTCAAAAAGAAAGCTACCTCCTAGTTTGCCTCTTGAGAGGTTGCAAGGAGCCTCAAGCACCACAGGGAGAAAAAACACCATGGTGATGACAGTGTCGCAGATGCCTGAAGAAGGGAGATCAAGTGAGTAGCACAGCAGTTCCTGAGCTGGGTATGAATGCCTTTATTGCACACATGTAGTGTTGCTTTGGAGATAAGCTAAACTGGCCCATAAAATTCTCAGACACAGAACAAGTCAATTAAAGTACAAAAGAGGCTGCCTGGGGAATTGATTTGGTGTTTATGAGCTTGGCCAAGAGCAGTCTCTCTCTCTTTCTCTGCCCACACAACTAGGTGCACCATGTGGCATCTGAAGCGTTGTACTGTTCCTGCAAACAGAAAGACAAACACAGGAATAAGAGGCACTGTTGTCATATTTATCCCTGGTATTAGAAGGAAACAGCAGGTTTGCTCCAGGCAGTAAGCACAGTCCTCTCCTTTTTATGTTTCCAAAAGACGGTTATCAGTTTTGTTTAGCAGTATTTGACAAAAATACAAAGAAGATCATTGCTGTTCAGAAACTGCTTAATAGGCTAGAAACTGCTTTCTCCCAGGATATTTTGGTGCCAGTGGGGGAAGTCGATTGACTCCCTAATGACAAAAGGATGCTTTGGTGACCTGCTGATTTTTGGCAGAGAGATGTTAATAACCCACTGAGAATTTACAGATGAAAATTATATACGAGGACAGGCAGAAATGCTGCCTTTTTTGTCTTCTTGGAAAAATTAATTGCACAGGGGACAATTTGAATCATCTTTATTTGACAATGAAACAAAGGAAACCGTTTCCTGCTGGTCCACATCAACAGCAAAAAGGCTCTTTTTAAAGGGAATGTGCAAAGGTTATCTGCGACCTACTTCTCCGAGGTACAAATAAACCTTTCTTGTGGCAACAATGGAAGGGACTCCATTCAGAAGAGAGGCTGCATGCTTGGTGCTGAGTCCCCATCATCTTTTCAAAGGCTTTTAATCCAGTGCATCCCTTTCACTGACCCGCCAAGCACAACGAAAGGGTTTGAGGAGTCCATGAGCAGCAGTGTAATTGCCACTCACAGGACAACTGTGCTCAGGGCCTTCTTGCTTGCTAAATTTCTGTAGGAGAAATTGATTGCAGAATGAGTACCATTTATTGACAAACAATGGGCTATGGCTCCAAGTGCTTATTTTAGAAACCTATGGGAAAGCATATATTTGGGGTTTGCACATGTTTTCTCTTCTGTGAGACGAGAAGTGGCCTGCAAGGTCTCAGAAGAAAACAAAAAATAGCCTCCAATCCAGTGATGTCATGTACCCACTACGTGAGTACCGGTTCCTAGAAGTTGAGCTGGCCCCGCCAACTCGAAGCTGGCCCTGTCGGCTGGTTGGCTCAGCAGCTGCGCATGCGTACTGCATGCCCGCAGCCATTGCCTGCACTTTCTGTGAGGAGGCAGGCAGGCAGGCAGTGTGGTGGTGGCGGCGGCAGCAGCGGCAGCAGCAGAGCAAGAGGACCGGAGGTGGCAGCAGCAGCAGCAGCAGTGAGGGAGACCCGGGAATAAGGCAAAAAGCGTGAGAAGCAGTGATGTCATTCAGGGGGAATGGACCAGAACGGGTGTTCCGGATCCTAATGGGCTCCGTGGCTGGTTCCGGGTTCCCGACAAGTGCCACTCAAAAGTGAGTTCCTGTTCCTAAATCATTTGAATGACACCACTGCTTCAATCACTTCCAGCATCTCTCCAAGTGAGTGTTCACCCTGTGGACCACCAGAGAGCATTGCAGTCCATTACCCACACACCCTCAAATAAAGACAACAGACTGCGTTTTTGGGATGTTAAATGGGCCACTTTATTCAAATAACTTTAACAAAGGATTTGCAAGAGGAACTAACTACCTGGAAGGAATAATTCCCTCCACAGGTGTTGGGTCCTTACAGAAGGAAGAATCACCCCTTCTACACTCCTGTATATCTCATTGGGCGTACCATCCAACTCGAGGCTGGCCCAGCCATTGACTGTGCTGGCCTGTCATTATTGCCCCTTTTCAGGGTCTGGGCAGCTGGCCCACTCAGGTTGAATGCCAACCTACTAGAGCATAGCTATTTCACTCAAGGGGTTATCTTAACAACGCTTCGAGCCGGGTAGGCATAATCCGAGCTGCTGTGCCTCCCCCTCAACCTAGCTGTCCTGACATGGACATCGAGAGCTTAAGTGCCTACCCTCAGCCCACACCTCTCATGCCAAGTGGCCGACCCTTTCTTAACTAAAACACCCGCCCATTTGATGGGCAAATAGCTCCTCATTCGTCTGGGGTAGACAAAAAAACACCCCTCCTCCTGGAGCCAATCGAGGGGGAGGGAAAAAATTCCTACCCGGCCCCCATAGGGCAACCAGCTAATCTCAGACTAGCAAAAGGGCGGGCGGGTGGGGTTGCTGTCCAGAGCCGCAATCAGAGGCATTTCTAGGATATGGCGGGGCAGGGCACGAGCCCTGGGGCGCCATAAGGTGGGGGCGCCATTCACATGGCATGCCCCACCCCCAAAATGGTGCCTGCCCTGCCCCCGCAACTGTCCATGCCCACCTCTCCTCTCCTCTCCTGGCCGCCGCCGAGCGGGTTAAAGTGCCTGCTCAGTGGCGGCCAGGAGACAAGCCGCCATGCGCCCCGCGAGCTGGGAGAGATATGGGAACTTGCCTGTGGGTGACGGAGGCTCAGCAGTGGTGCGCATGCCCAGGCAGCCGCTTTGCCTTTGCAGCTCCAACAAACTGGACTTCAAGTCCCAGAAGGCAAACCGGCTGCCTGGGCATGCGCACCACTGCTGAGCCTCCGTCACCCGCAGGTAAGCTCCCATCTCTCCCCCAGCTCACGGGGTGCATGGAAGCATTGTCCTTGGAGGCGAGGGTCTCCCAGCTTCAGCGCATCTCCCCCGGCTCTGGGGGAGGCGCGCCCAGGCTGGGAGAGCATCCATGCGTCTCCCTTCCCCCAGCTTCTGCATGGAAGCCCCGCCTCCAAGGACAACGAGGCCGGAAGAGCTTCTGTGTGTGTGTTCCCCCAGCTTCAATTGAAGCCGAGGGACATGCACTGAAGCCCCGCCTCTGCTGAAGCCCCGCCTCTGTCGCTGACGTCATGATGCGAGGCATCATGACGTCACGGCATGGGGGTGCAACTATGCTTAGCTATGCTCCTGGCCAGAATGCATTTGATCGGGTAAACACGCCCAAACACGAGGCTGCAGCTGCACCTCGCCTTGCCCGTCAGCCAATCAGCTGCCCAGCCCCAACCTGTCTGTCTCAGAGAGGCGGGGCAATGGGCTGTTAGCACATGAAGAGCACTAACAGCCTTTCTCCATCCTCTCTGGTGGTCCATGGGACATAAGAGGCCTGGTGGGACAGGCCAGAAGCCCATGTAGTTCAGCTTCCTGTATCTCACACTGGCCCACCAGGTGCCTCAGGGAGCACATGAGACCACAAGATGCCTGCATCCTGTTGCCACTCCCTTGCAGCTGGCATTCTGAAGTAGCCTACAACTAATGTAAGGAGGTGGCACCATACATCATGGCCTATAATCCACAATGGACTTTTCCTCTAGAAATCTGTCAAATCCCCCTTTAAAGGCACCAGATGCCATCACCATCTCCCATGGCAAGGAGGCAATTTTTGCCTCCATGGGCTTCTAAGGTTGGGAACCACTGAGTAGAAAGACACTGGCTCAATCTGAAGTGAAAGAACACATATTTTGCAGCTTAACAAAGGCTGCTCTCAGGTCATTTTTGAACAGCTGTTGGGCTCTGCCTTTGTGTTGTGCCAAATTCACTTTACGCCGCACCCCCCAAATAATGCACTGGACAACGACTGGTTTGGTATGAGGAAGTCTTTATTGAACATTAATATAAAAACCTGCAGCAGGGAATAACTAACACCCAAACGTGCTGGCTGATCATTCGGGGGAAACAGCCCTAGCCGTCTAAATCCCCCCAGACTTCCCCTCAGAGCATCACACCCTCATCACTCCCCCAATCAAAGATTGGGTTCGCCTATCACAGCCAATCCAAAGGATCGAGGCAGTTTGGCTGGCACAGACCCGCACAGGCAAAGCCTTTTGCCCAACCAGCCAAGGGGTTTGCCAGCCAGCATCCCAAACCAGAAATGAATTGTCAGACTGGTACTGGCTTGCCCCTTGAGCTTTCTTACCTACAGGATGTACGCGAGCATCACCTACCTACCCAGCCAGCATGTGACCTGCCAACCCAAGCAAAAAATAAAACATAACACCACAACCACAGCGCCAGTCTGGGGTAGGTGAAAAAAATGCCAATCAGATATGACAGCAAAAAATTCCTACCCGGCCCTGAAACTGGCAACCAGCTAATCCCAGACTGTACACCGGGTGGGTGGGAGGGGCTCTAAATCCGGCACGACTGAGCTGGATGGCTCCACCTCCAGCTAACGGTCGCACCGAGACCCCCACGTGACTGGGACAGCCAATTAACGTCCCAAAGTTTCCCACCTTGCCCAGCTCTTGGGGGGAAGGGGGCCGTGCAAAGGGCAGCGAGACTCCAGAGCCCCACTGGCATTCTTCAGTTTTATATCCACAGACTAATTAGCTTCCTTTTTATCCTCAAGCAAACAGCTCAAAACACCTGAAGCCCAACCAATGCACCACAAAACCCCACCACCAAACGAAGACAGTCAGCTTGCTTGCTAAGCCACACCAGGCTCCTGCCTCCTGCCTCCTCCACTTGGTGGCTCCAGGGGCATGTCAGCCACACAATAATTCCCTACAGCAACCTTAGTTGCAATCACACTCAGCCCCAATAAGCTCAAGTATCCATCCAACAGTCAGTCCATCCATTCATTCACTTTCCATGCACCTTCTAAACCTCCTACTCCTACACCCACCCCACCTGGTGCTAATTATCCTTCCTTTATAGCCAGGGCCCTCATTACCTTGCCTAAGTTACAGCTGTGTTATCTCCAATTGGCTGCAGCTGTAAACAATTACAGCAAAGGCCCTGGGCTGTAATTCCAGCCAGTTAAAAGCCAGCCTGTAATTCCTGGCTGATATGGACAAGGGGCCACTGCTGATACCATTCCCTAACTCCTTGGAGTATCTTCTGCAATTTCCATAACACCTTGTATCAGATTTTGTTCCCATCTTTCAAAGGCCAGCAGTCACTTAACATCATCAGGTCCAATCTCAGGAGTCTCAGGTGTGGGACACATTTAGTATGAAACCACAGAGGCTGTTGTACAAGGTTGGTAAAAGAAACTGTTGGTAGAAGGGAGGAATAATCTTTCCTCCATCCACCACTTTTCATTCATAATCCATCTCCCCAGTCACTCCCCCCCTAATGTGCTATGCCAAGTTTCTCAATGTGCTTCACAAGTGGAGAAATGTGCCTGTGAAAGATGGGGATGTAGAGAAAAATAGTGGGTGGAGAATCAATCACAACTAAACTCCCCTCTGCCCCATTGTTGTTTGGCAGTTCCCTCCTAGCCCCAAATTTCCTGCAACTTCTGTAGTTCTGCCAGAGGTTTTGTGGCAAAATTCTCAATGCATGCAAACAATGCAATTCCCCTTTGCCCCATTCTTCTCCATGTCATGGGTAATAGATGGTTCTCCATTGCATTTTATTTTCCTTCAAAATTTCTTTTCATCCTTCCTGCTTTCCTTAACTAGGTTTTGACTTTTCATTGCCGAGGGAAAAGATCAGCTTGGAATGTACATTCACCATCCACATTTTTATGCATAACAATTACAGCTCAGATTCCAGAAGATCTTTTGGACTTTAGAGCTGATGTTTAATCCCAAATCCTTCCTGTGGAAAGCCTGCCAGCATTCCCTCTACGTTGTTGTATATTTCTGTTATTGTTCTTTTTTCTCTTTTCCTCTATAAACACAATGAGCTTTTGTATGAGGAATTCCTCTTTCGGCCTTTGAAAGCCCCTGCAAGGCAATATTCATCAAAATGTTTTTATATACTTTGGAATGTTGGCAGCAGAATAAGTGCACAGAGTTCAATTACTGTGGAATTTGGCTTTTTTCATGTGTGACCAGATATCATTTCATTCTGTCTTCCAAACAGAAATAGCAAAAGATGGGGCGGGGAGCAGGGGAGGGAGAGAATGTTTCTGGAGGATGGAAAATGTTTTGTGTCAGAAGTGACAAAACACACTTTTGGGAAAAGGGAATATGTTCACAAGGACAAATGTTTCTCTTATTTCATTATCTGCCTTGCATTGCTTGCCATGCACTAGAAAGCTTCCTGACATTTTGACACTGGAATGGCCATAACGATAAAAAATAATGACAAAAGAGAACTATTCACTTCTGCACATGAAACCACCATTTTCATAGCACCTGGTTCCGACAGTATCTGTGAATTCTAGTACATACACAGTGTTGGGGCACCGTACTGTGGTCCCTAACGGGCAATAGTAAAAGTTACAGCACAATCCTTGTTTACATGGAAGTAAGAAGTGTTTTGTTCAACGGAGCTTACTTCCTGATAAGTGGGCTGAGGACTGCAGCTTTATAGCCGAATCCTACCTGCTGGTGGAAATGCCAGGTGGAAGTGATGTTCCGCCAGCAAGTGCAACAAGGCTGCCAGTGCAACAGCTAGTGGCCACATGTGCAGATTCAAGAGCAAATGCACAAAAGGGGCCATTAGGGAAGCTGAAGGCTGAACAAGGAGAACAGCACCTAGTAGTTTGCACTCAGCACACCCCTTCCCGCTCTCCATTAAATTACTGACTCAGTGGGAGAGTTCTGCTGCTACCCACCAACCCAGGCAGGAGAAATTTTCTACCAATGATGCACTGGAGATTGCATTTCTACCAATATTGCTCTAATACATCATTGGTAGAAAATGGCTGGAGTGGCTGCTTGCCTGGAAAAATCCTTTCCCCCAACCCCAAGAAGGGTGCAGAGCCTGATGGTGCCTGAGATAGGGCAACCCATTCAATTACCAGTAAAGATGGACTACGCAGGACTAACTGTCCAGTAAGCATGAACTTGGCAAGTCTAAATATAACCAGTTTTTTAAAAACCCAAAAGAAAGGAGAAAACAAAAAACAAGGAAGGGTATGCTAATTGCAAGGAGGGGAAAAGAAAGCAGGCTTGGAAAATAGCTTGAGCATTGGTGGTGCCCAGATGTGGATCTTAGCAAAAACCACCAGCAGACAATTACAGGCACACCTAAAAGCAAAATAAATCCCTAAATCCCTGAATTCTCTGCATCTAAATTTCACTGTTCAATTTCTGCTACTTACTTCAAGGTTAGTTCTAAAGCTATGTATATTTTCTAAAGCTATGTTTAGAGGATAGTCATAATATTTGTTCTTAATGTGTGTGTCATGTCTTCTGTATGTTGTACTATACTGTTGTATGTTAAATTTATTATGCCAATAAAGGTTCAGAATCAGAGTCAAGGTTTGAAGAGTCAATCACACCTTCCTAATACCCAGAAGGCAAATACCCAGAAGACACACAAAGATGCTTTTTCTGTGGAAGCTGGAACACCCAAAGGTCTCTTGGTGTTTGATCTTCACAAACCTAAGTTTTGTGCTGTCAAAGGGCAGTGTTTCCCAAATTGTGAGACACCAGTGGGTCGCAAGGGGATTTTTGGTGGGTTGCCAAAACATTTTTGAAACATTTTAAAAGAAACCTTTGCAAGCACCCTTGCCCATTATACAGAAGAAAATGCTAACCTTTCATGTGAGGTAGTCTTCATACCTCCAAATTAAAATGTCACATTTTTCAGATTTTCCTCCAGTAATTAGTAGTGCTGCACATTACATGTGAGCCCAGTTCCAGTCTTTTGTCTAACCTGGAAGTCCCTAATTGCATATCTTCCTTGCTTTTTTGGGAAGCACTGTCATAGTGTCATCTGACTGGATGTTAGAAAACCACCTGACCTCTTGTATTGGAAAAGGCAGGAGCCACCCTGAGGATAGGGAGTGGTATCAGCAAAGGCCCCTTGTCCCAGATAAACCAGGGATTATAGGGTTAATCCCAGAAGGTATTTGCAAGCCTCGCACAGCTGCAGATGGGGGTGGCTGATGAATTAAAGCCTGCCCACTGATTGGCCTCAGGATATTGGCCTAGGTATAAAGCTGGGATGGGAGCTGGAGAAGGGACCTGGGAAGGTCCTAGAAAGGCACCTGGGTTGGTGCTGGAAGGGAGAAGATGGATGGATTGCTGGCCTGAAAGACTGCTGGACGGACTGTGCCTGAAGGACTGGACGGACGGACGGACGGACGGACGGACTAAGGTAAGCTGACTGTGGGGAAGAGTTGTTTGGCTGCCATGCCCCTGGAGCCACCACAGGGAGTAGGCTGTTGTAGCTGAGACAAGCTGACTGCCTGTTGTTTGGTGGTGGGGTATTTTGAGCAAAGCCAGTGATGAGGGCAGTCTGCAGGAGGTTGGCCAGCCGGTGATCCCAAACAAAAGCTGCTGAAAGAGAGGAGGCCCAGTGGGTGACTGACCCCCTCCCTCTTGCCTATATCCGAGGCTGCTTGGTGGGGAAACTAGTTAGCCTAATGTGGGCTTTGAGGTCCTTGGGGAGGCCCGGCAGGAAATTTGGAGGAACCTAACTTTACATTCTCTGTTGCAGGATGGGATTTGGTGGAACACCTCTCCATTTCACAACTTTGCCTAGACATGTGGGTTTGGTTGCCCAATCAATGGGCATGTCAATCTCAGCAGGAGGGTTGGCTTCAGCTGGCCCAGTTACTAAGGCAGAGCAACCCAAATCCTGAACATGTAGCTTATTGGGGATGGTATTTCAAACAAAAAATCTTAGAGGAGGAGCATCTCAGGGCATCAAGGTGGGATTTGCATCTAGAATGCGAGACAATTTCTTCGGAAGGCTACAGCTTCCCACAGTCTGGGGGTTTAAAAATGCCCAAAAATAAGGAAAAAAATCAGAAACAATAAGAGAAAAAACATTCATCACAAGGGGTGTATGAACCCTGATTTTTGTAACCTCTGAACTTACCTCTATTTGTGGAATTGGATGCTTGTGGACAAACTTCATTTGAATTTCCAACTCATGGGAATCAAGGAGACTTCATAGTCACTCATCAAATCCCAGCCGGGGGGGGAGGAGTCTGGATGTGGCCATTAGGCTGCATCCAAACCCCTGTCCCTGGGCTGCGTGGCCCCAATCCAGCAGGCACAGAGCTGAGCAGCTCCATCAGCCTGGCCGGGGCATATTCTGGACAAGGGGACAAACACCCCCTTTCCCATGGAAGCTTCAGCGGCTTCCCAACCTGCACTGGAAACAGCGGGCCTGTGGGCTTACAGTGGGCCAGCCAGCCAGCCTGTCCCAGTGCAGGTTAGGATTACGGCCTGCAAGTTCTATCTCAGTGGTATTTAGAAATATTTGATAGGCATCCACCCCACTCTCCATAAAACAGAATGAGATGCATGTTAGTGGATGTGTGATTACATGGAAATGTGCAAACTCAGTATTACCGGTATTTAAACAAGGGTAACAAGCAGTGATGTCATGCAGGGGAAACGCACCAGAACGGCCGTTCCTGAACCTGATCTGGCCTAGCTCCGCCCACTCGCCGCCATTTGTCACCGGCTCCGTGATGGACGCGGCGCTGCGAGGGGCTCTTGGCCTTGGAGGGGGCGCCTGCTCGCTGGGGGGACAGGTGGGGGGTGCGCTGGGTGCCTGAGCGAGTGGCAGTGGGGCGCGTCCACTGAGGGCAGCCCACGTGGTGGGCGGGAAGGCGGCGGAACCAAAGGGACGGACTGCCAATCAAAGGTGAGTCTCGGTCAGTGTTCCGGTTCTTCGATCATTTAGATACCACCACTGGTAACAAGGGAAAGGGTAACAAGGCAGATAAGTAGAATGATACTGAGCTAGCTGGTAGTGGAGAAGAAACTATAGCTGGTAGTGGAGAAGAAACTATAGGATGATAGCCAAAATGAGAGAAATTGTAAAAAATTCAGCTTTTTTTCCCTTCAAAGGAACATCAAATGCAAGAAGGAGTATCAAATGCAAGAATGGAAAAAACCTCGGAAATGCACATACAATCATTTTTTTGGCCCCATGGCTGTGTTTCAGATCAGGGATGACTGATTTAGTTCTTTCAAAGGCTAGCCAAAACTATCTTTCATACCATCTCAGAGTATGTTAGCTAGAATTTACTAATGATTTTATATGGCTCATTTCCACTTCTTATCCCACATTTGCAATGTTCAAACTTACACGCAGGTGCATACGTAAGATTTCATACCTCTTTAGTGAGATACGGATTTTCATGCTAAAAAGCCTGGAAATGGAGCACTAATTGTGATGGCAAATAAAATGAGGCGTGAACTGCACAAGCTACGTGCGATACATTCAGATATAAATTATTTTTAAAAAGCAAACCAGACAGCTGGTAAGACATATCCTAAACATGCTTCCTCAAGAT
Source organism: Lerista edwardsae (assembly GCA_029204185.1). Classification (NCBI taxonomy): domain Eukaryota; kingdom Metazoa; phylum Chordata; class Lepidosauria; order Squamata; family Scincidae; genus Lerista; species Lerista edwardsae. The sequence goes on from JAJKFI010000002.1 coordinate 13,542,541, forward strand.
GACATCATGCTGGTTCTGGTGTGGGCACAGGGAACCTATCTTAAGATGCTCTGTGTCAGGAGTTATCACACACAACTGCAACAGCAGCAGAGTATGCGGCCTAGCTGATGCCATGGCAAGAAACCAGGTCAATGTGAAGATGGATCAAGGATGCCCGCTGGTGCAGATAAGACCATGCAGGGATAGGGAGGGAGCGGAAGTGGGCGGAATGGGGAGGAGATAGGGCAGGGAGGACAGATTGAGCCTCAGAAGGTGGTGGGTTTGATGGTACCCACTGAATGCTAACCCCATTGCCAGGCCTGGTCCATATTCACATGACTTGTGTTGACCCATGAACTGAGTTAGGTAGGACTGAGTTCACCCTTGGCAGCATTCGGGGCTTACCCTGGGGAAAAAAAGGAAATGGCCAAACCAGGGGGGTAGTTTGAGGGCGGGGAAAATGTTGGCAGCAATTGTGCACCCTTTTCCTGGTCTGGACTCACTTCTCTCCTCACACCAGCAAAATAGCTGGTGTAGGTCCTAGAAGACCTATGGGGTGGTAAGTAAGCGAAACATATTTTCCTTTCTTCTTGAAGGGTGTCTGATCGCCCCTCCCAACCACTGCATGCAGCATGAGCTCAGTTACTGCAGCTACATGCAGAGGCAGATCTAAGGGAGGGCAAAGCTCTACGTTTTGCAAGAAGCCTTACCTTGCAGTGGAAATCACTCCTCTCCTGCACCGTTTTAGCCAATCCTCACAGGGAAAAGCAACATCTTGGCGTTGCTTACTGGCTACAGCAGCAAGGGAGAGGAGGGATTTACATGACAGGGTAAGGCTTCTTGCAACACTTAGAGCTTTGCCCTCCCTGTAGATCCGCTTCTGGCTACATGGTAGAAATTGTTAAGAGGACAGGATTGGGCAAAAGACATACCAAAGAATACATTTATACTAAGGAGAAAAACAGACGTAGCTTCTCCCCCCCCCCACTCCCAAAAGGCTTACATGTTCTAAAATGACTACATTAATAACACAACAGGTCCGGTGGATTTACAATCCATTAACATTTTCAACTGATAACACACAAATGAGTGTGTGACCTGTCTCCATTGAAAAAGCCAACTTGAAAAAGCCAATACCTGTTTCCACTGATCTGATGTGAAGTGACACTGCAATTATCATGTGATGAAAATGCATGCATGGATTTATCCATGAAGATACAGAACACAATTTTTTCCTTTTAATTGCAAGACAGTGACAATTTTTCTAGAGGCAACCAGATATCTTCCTATCTTTCCCAAGCTTTACTGTTTGATAGGGTCACTTTTTCCATTAACACAGTAGTACAGAGCTCACATGAATAATGTGACTTTTTTTTTTGTACTTTTTAGATTTTGAAGCTCAAGGTATTCAGGCTGCCAATAGAGCTATGATATATACAATAGCAGGTATATTCTCAGAAACTCAAATATATTTTCTTTTAAAATAAAGAAAGGTTTAATAGAAAAATAGAATATTAATTAAACTAAACACACACACACACACACACACACACACACACACTATTAAGAAGAAAACAATGTTAAAAGGCATTGCTGTTAATTGTATAGTAAAGGTTTCCCCACGACCGAATGGTCTAGTCATGACCAACTTTAAGGGGCGGTGCTCATCTCTGTTTCTAAGCTTGTAAAGCTGGTGTTTGTCCAAGGACAAGCTTCCGTGGTCATGTGGCCAGCATGACTATACGCCATAGCACACGGAATGCCGTAACCTTCCCACCGAAGTGGTACCTGTTTATCTACTGGCATTTTTAGATGCTTTCGAACTGCTAGGTTGGCAGGAGCTGGGACAAGCAATGGGAGCTCACTATGTTGTGTGGACTCGAACTGCCAACCTTCTGATCAACAGCTCAGCAGTTTAACCCATAGTGCCACCATGTATAGTATTGTTTCAATAATTACTTAAAGCCAGTCATCTTTGTGCAAAGGTGAGATTTCTATCTATCTTCTTTGTTGCAAGTGGCAGCCCAGTCCAGAACTGCCCAACCTCCTGCTAGCGCAGCAGTGGCCAGGACGCTACTGCTGCATCCCGAGGCAATAGGCAGCCATGGTAGGCTCTGTGGGAGAAGGCGTTGTTTATCCACTTTCCCTGCCATAAGCCCGTGAGGGCTTCCGTGTGTGCATGGCCCAACACAGAGGTTGGGATTGGTGGGGAATAAATATTATTTAATGAAGGGGTGCATGGGTAATGACTGTGGCTGCATGTGCTGACACTATATTACCTATATCACCTGCGTAAATACTTTTAAAGCAGTTATAATTTATAATTGTAATTATAACGTAAATTTTGAATAAAAACACATTACACTGCTTTTTGCATTTCTAACTTTGGAAAACATTGAAATCCACAAAAAATAACTCTACTGTTTTCTCCCACATCTAATCGTCGTTGTTCCCCCACCACAAACTGTTGCCTTTTTTTTTTTTTTGGCCCTTCAGTAATTTGAGTACAACCAACTAATATAAATTATGAGTTTACTTGATGAGGTAGACCATGTAGTCATAATTTTTGGTATTGCAGGTCTCTGCATTACTGAGTTCAAAATGAAGCGTTATTTCCATTGCCATTCATTGTGGCAATGGCACAACTGTTTCGCTAACTGAGGCAAAGCCGAATCTGTTGGAAGCAGAGAGATGATGGGGAGAGAAGTGTGATCCTTTGGAGGGCTGATTCCAGACCCTCATTAAGTTTTGCTCCATGGTCTCCCTCCTATCTGGGCTGGCCCTGCTAAGATACATGGTGGGGCTTACCTTGGCCAGTGCGATGGGTTAGAGGAGACAACGACTGAGAGCCCAATCCTATTCACATCTGCTCATTATAGTCAATGGGGCTTACTCCTTGGTAAGTGTGGATAGGATTGCAGCCTGAGTTAGTGGAAAGGGCACAGAAATGGTTTTAGCAATTGGCAGTGGGCCCACTATATGAGGGGCCTGGCCCTTGGTAGCTGCCCAAGGATGCCAACCCTTATACCAGCCAAAACTCCAGACTCTTTATCTGCCATTTCCTCATAATCCCTCAGCAGTTTTTCCTCACCATTGAGCTTTTAAACACATTTCTGGGGTGGGTGGGTTGGTGGAGGTGGCCATATTCTCTGGGGATACCGTGTTCTAGAATAGGAGCCGGTCTCAGACAACAGGACATCCAGTCACCTTAGATTTATGGGATGTTTTTGCTTTGCCTTCTGTGAAAGATGAAAGACAAACTCCCCTCTTCTCCCCCACCCCGCTTCTGCTAACAAATCCAAAGTGCATCAGCAACACTAAAGGCTGAATAGCCGCGCAATTAATATGCTAGTCAGGGCTACCATTATGATACACAGTATAGAGAGTGACTTCACAGAAGTTTGAAGAATGGATTATTGGGAAGGGGGGACCTTAAAAGCAATCACACCACTTGTGGGAATGCGTTTCCACAATGAAATTTTTCCAATGGCTGTTGACAAACTTTGGCTAACATTTGCTCACTCCCCCCTTTCTTTCTTTCTTTTTTTTTGCCAATACAGCAACATATTGCAGATAAAACTTAATGAGCTGAATTTAACAACAACAACAACAAAAATGCCGTGTGGCTTTCTTACAGTGATGCCCATCTGTTGGTTCCAGCGTGCAGCAGCTGCCTGCGGTTTTCCCCCTCCCTCCTGATCAAATCAGGGATAACGCGGTGCACCCCAGAGTCAGGTATGATGAGCAGGCCAGCAAATTGCCTTACATGGGTACCTTCGAGCTTCTTATCTATCTCACTTTGCAGCGCCTTCATCACCAGATGGCTTTTAACAGTGGGTGAAAATTGCTCTGTTTTCCTGGCATGGAGCTGGAGGGACGGGATCCAGAAAGTCCACTGCCCAAACAAGAGCTGTTTAAATGGGACCGGGGCTGAGATTACAGGCTCCAAAGAGAACTTTGGAAATGTAAAGCCGTTTTCATGGAGGGGGAGGGAGGGAAATGCGGAGTTAGATCCAGGCCTGGGGTAACAAAGATGGCAATATCCTGCCCTACCTTCCACCCCCCACCAAAGGAAGGTTTTTGTTGTTTTTGTGAGCAGCCTTTTTTGCACAAGAAAAGAAAGGCTGGCACCTCTCCAGCCACCATGCTGGTTAGTGAAGCACAACAGCTTTCTCTTTCCTCTTCATCACAAAGTGGTTATTGCTGGGCCCAATGGGGGCTCAGGAGGGGTTGGCTCTTGGCTGCCTACATTGTTACCATTAATGTGAATGTCTGCAATGTGGGAAATAAAACAAGGTCCTGTTTTGAGCCTTAAGAGGTTCTGGGGATTCAGGTCAGCTCAAGGAGCTTTTTGTGTCCATGGGGAATTGTCAGTGTGGTTACCAGGAAATCCAAATGGACAGCGAGTGAGTCCTTGGGCAGCCTGTTCTATAAGCCCTGATGCCTGTACGTATTCTCCAAGTACCATTCCAAGAAAACAAATGATTTCCCCACTGCTATTGATAGTGATCCTT